>OY754335.1:46119859-47327784 GCA_963573305.1 Pyrrhosoma nymphula | reverse complement strand
ATGCCCTGGTATCTTCTTCCTCACAGCGACACGAGCGATACCCAACATCATCTTTTTGACACTCTCTCATCCCCTCAACACGCGACTTAAACCACCTATTGCTGGACAGGTTTTCCTTAATACCGCTGCTTTGTATTGAAAGAAGTACGGATAGTAAGAAATGCAATATGTATATTCTGGATTAAATCTTACCCCAAGAGATCTACCAAGAATCTTGAACGCAAATAAACATTTCTCCATATTGACTTGTGCGGATACAGAACGCAAATTTTATACCGATAAGAGAGGTGAAAAATCGTAAAATGTCCGGATGAGGAAAAGAGAGAATATGAGAACAGTTCCGTAAATAACTCATCAAGCTCCTTGATTCAGCCTTGATTTTGCATAAACTAAGTACAAATTTTTAAGCAATAATATTTATCTTGGTGTGGAAAGTTAAAAAAAAAGTGATGGAACTTGGAATGGAACGTCGTGATGGAAAAGCCAAAGGTGGAATGCAATCGAAGCAGTGAGCAACCCACGTGGAATCAAAATCATGCCCCATTCACCCTCGGTTCAACAGTCAGGGATGGAATATACACGTTTTCAAACCACTGACAGTAAGGGTTGTAAGTGATAAGCGTGAGAACAGACGTACAGGCTGCATGGGATTTTTCGCAGCCAAACAACGACTTGGGGAACATACAGTTTAATCCGCATACCGGAACACCCAATTCAAGTAAATCAACATAATTAGGTTACATAATTAAGTGTTTTTTCAAAAGTAACCAATCAGAATTTCCCGTATCTAATGATATGATTCTACTTTTTCTTTAGTTTTAAAAGATATATGAAAAAAATCTCTTCTTCAGATCTTTTCACAAACTACTGGCTCGGACACAGTTGTTAGCACCTGAATCACTTTCTAATATCGCCATATGTGTATGAGAGGACAAAGTACACGAAGAAAAATGTCAATTATGTAAAAAAAAGTTTTTTTTCATTTAAAAATTCAGCTTGTTTTTTGTTAGGCTGCCTAAAAAGGACCCCCAACACTGTCAAAGGCATAGGGCCTGGCAGTAGTCATCAATTCAAAGATTGGTTTGCTGCAGTTCGCCATTCCTTTCTATTTCTAATTCACTACTTTATTCTCTCACTAGCGTAAACGCTTGCTGTTACTAAGCAGTTTCCCCTGTTTAGGTCCATCCATTACATGGACCTTTGTCTGCTGACTTCGCAAAACTTCTTCATTGGTGATTCTCTCCGTTCAATGATGTTAATTAATTTTTAGCTTTGAGAAAAGAATTCAGGATCAACATTACCAAGGAAAATATGCCTTGTGATACTGACAAAGTTTGCTGATGCAGCTAATCAGACTACGTCGATCTCTGCTCCGGCATCGATTCTTCCATTCATACAATATTTGAGATAAAAACAATCATTGTAGTTTGGACATTGTGAGAATTGAATATTGGATTATACTTGCTTCGGCGGAAAAAAGTAAGAAAAAGAAAGGATTCATTCATATAGAGGACGGAGACGACAACTAGTGACAAAGCATGTCTGGTACCCTTTTTTTCCTGTTTACAGTAAGTTTTTTTCTGCGAAGGAACCCACGGAATATTTACTTACGTGTTATGTGCTCAATGTCAGGGCGAACACTCGCCTAAATATTAACAGCAATGAGCTTCCACTAACGCGGTGCCAGTTAATTGAATTCCAAAAACATACCATTGAGAGCCGCGCAGATTTTACTCCAGATTATTAGTTTAAATCCTGTCCCATACTCTTGAACGAGTGATAATTATATGAATGTAAAATTCATATAGAACACGGCTCGAGTAATTTGATGAGACACTATGTCATGAAGTTTTTAGGTGCGACAAAATCATTAGGCTAGGTCTCATCTTCAGGAAAATTCGTCACGGGACCGAGTTTGAACCTAGAAAGATTTCCGGGCCGGTTATGAAAATCATGGGAATCAATTGGGACCTCAAGGTAGAGTATTTTGTCTTACGGCTTTAAAGCGTGATATAATGCAATTAAGACAATGAGACTTGGGCTGGAAAGTTTATATATTTTTCCAGCGTCCGAATTGGTCTCACTGGTCTATAAATTAAGAGAATAAAGATTAAACACATTATTTCGGTGTTTTCATCGCCCTTTTTAAGATAAGCACCATGGTTACAGCCGTTGTTTCATTGGAGATTTTGTGGTTAAGCGCTTCTTTATTAAAAAAAAGGATGACACATGCCGTAGCCGGGAAAGTGAGCGATAAGTGAACTATAGCGACATCATGTTATCAACGACGTTGCGTAGAATAATTTATTCAGTACGTGTGATTTCTTTACTAATTAACCTAAAGAAAAATTACAATCCGATATAAGATCGGCTTCCAGATATTATCTTAATAACATTGCAATAATTTATAACCTTGGCAACAATAAATACCGGTAATATTTTTTTCGTAACAAAAGAGAAATGATACGATTTGTTGTTGCCTATTTGGGAAGACGACTGACCAGCGAGGTCATTGTCCAAATCGTTCGTTGATCGCAGTTCGCATCACCTGTTTCACCGTAAACAATTTTGCGGAGTAATAGAAAGAATATTCATTTTCCCCGAAATATACGGACAAAACAAGAATGGATCTCATATTTCCGTGCGTCGTGTAAGCCGGAGAATATGTTATCAGTTAATACATCTGTCCAAACCGTAGCGTTGAGTGATTCGAGCAATCGATAGCTGAAGAATAAGGGGCCAAAATTGGGGCAATTGTGATATGCCGGGTGAAGGCCTGTGCGATTATCGAAAACAATCGATATCGATCAATTAAAAGAATAATTGAAAATGTGGTCGATTAATTGACATCGAAATGGGTGTCAATTAATTGTCATTGCTCAATTAATTGGCATCAACCAATTAATTGACAGGACTCAATTGGATCATTTTTTTCAAAGGCTTTCCTTTGCCAATGAAAAGAATGAAAGAATTAATTTGAAAAACAGCAAAATAATTCAATCAGTTAGATTTTATTCATTAATTAAAGGAATAGATCGCTATTTGCAGGCAGGCAGATGAGTTCCTCAGCGTGTTCATCCGACAGACACTGGCGTGTGTCGATGAGAATGTTCCCGCCGAGACTGAACCTCTCGGACGCAGTGCTAGTTGCCGGAATTGCTATCTAACTTCTGGAGGGAGGGAGGGGTAGATGATGGCCGTCATCAACGTCAATAATCGTCAATTAATCGATTGACGGACAATAATTATGAAATGAATAACAATTGAACAATAATTGACATTTGAAAAAAATTGAAAGTCGAGTCGATTTCGAGTCGATCGACATCGATGTGCTTAAATAATCGATCAATTGTAAAAATAATTGAATCGACGATTCAATTCATCGAATAATCGCACAGGTCTAGCCGGGTCGGAGAAGAATGGAAACACAGCTGGACAGATTGATAAGCAGACGAATCAATGGCTGCGGGCATGAGGAAGTTGGAAGGTGATATATCTACAAAGTGGGAGGGAACATATGGCAGAGTAGATAGTTCATGGTGGCAGAGGAATTTTTTGAAAAGGAAAGCCATGCTTTTTGTTAAAAACTTCCTCTAACGAACAGAAAGCGTTACAAAACTATTGAAATGGCTAGGGTAGGATCCGCAGGAGACTCAGCGGTGGTTACAAGCGGGGAAAGGTTTGCTAGAAAAATTCAGGGCTCCCTAGTTTCAAGTATATTCAGATTCAGTTTCAGATTTAATTCAGCTCATGATAGTTAGATATACTATGGAAATGAGAGAGGTACACCGCCGAATAGGAAGATATAAAAAATCCCTCTTTTCACACACAACTCACGGCTACAACAGAATCAGTACCGGGCACTAAGCTATCAAAATAACACATCTAACTGTTCGCCTCTTCACTTCCCTAATTCCTTTTCCCTACATACGTCACATCTTGTGTCCTAACACACCCTGCCACAAGCCCTTGTGGCGGCTCACAGAACAACTATTTTAATTTAGATGGCAATGTTGTCTCAATTATAGGCAAGGCGCCGTAGCATCATCATCAGTCATGACCAGTGAACTTTATAAACAATTTTAAATGCATGAGAATGACTGCAATGGAAATAATATTTATATCAGAAGAAACTCATGCAGTCTCACCCTGTCCTCCCAAAGTAATGGCTTGGTGTGGTTTGCCTCCATGATACGAAAAATACTTTACGAGTAAACTACATTCAAGCATATTTAATATTAGCCCTTTTCTAAAAATGACACGCTCCTCCGATGGCCTCATTTTATCCTTCTTTTATCTATATCTCAGCATGATCATTCCTTTCCAAGACTCACCAGCATATAACTCGATCTTGTTATCATGAGTCAGTTTTGTTGACTTGAAACTGTATGGGAAACACCGGACTCTACTGAACGTGTTATTTCACAAGGAATTTTGATATGAACATTGAGGGAGAGGTGAGTTATCAAAATACATCTACACTAATCTATATTACACAGAAATCACAAAGTCTATTTTTTATCAACAGAAAAACAATGTAACGGAGGTAAATAAAAATGACAATGGGGTGACACAAGCATCTCAGGTGCAAGGTATTTTTCTATATGAAATGAAGTCAAGAGAGAAGAATCTTTCTTTCCATTTCATAGATCAGGTTAAAGATTTTCAATTCTAGGAATGGTTCACCGAATATGTACGAATGCTTTCACCGTTATGAGTTTCATAATCAGTTGAAAATTCTCACAGACACACTTTCGTAGGCGATACTCGGAAATAATTACTAACGCTTCAGCTCTACATTATCTACAAACTAATAAAATCTTATTAATTCATATCATAGCACATATATTTTACCTTACACCAAATCATTTCATTATGTTGACACTTTGATCACAGCACAATAATAATATGCGCAAAGGGATTCCATACCAAAGGCCATTAATTATCACGCCCAAGGTATGCAACCAGATGCCATATTTTGAACGAAAATTAAGGACTTTTTGATTTTTACAACGGCTCTCCTGAAATATTAGTATCCTAGTAGACCCAGGACGTTGTGATTACTTCAATTTCATTTGCTTTCTCTTTCTGCTTCTCCATTGCACGATGATTCAAATAATGCATTCTAGAAAAGTTGCTGGTTAATAAAGGTTGACGGAATGAGATAAGATACGTACGATAAGCTCTGCGGCAAGATTATCCGTACGACACCTGTTATGTTTTCACCAAGTGCGTAATCAAGTTTGCTCCTATTATTCATTGAGGTTATTATTGAACTTACAACTTCCGGCAAAGGTGGCGCAATGGATCTAAACTGATAATTTAGCAATCCACGAGAATATAAACCCAATAACAAAAAACAGATATCGACAACCGTCACCAGCCACAAGGACAAAACGGAGTAAATCTAAAGGCTTGCAATGAGGACAGAGTCCGTGTAAATGTAGTCTTTCTTCCCTTTTATGAGTTCTGTGTGCCTTAAAATTCAAGGTCTTCTGAGTCCTTCCTCTTCTTCGAGTATTAATACTCGCGACAAAGTTTCGGCGGCATTGTAGCTTCCTTCTTCGAATTAAAGTTTTCATTGCATTCACTAGAAATCGAAGTTTCGTAGATATATTTCAGTTTGAAAGCTTAGCGATTAATTATGCCATGAACTTCCCTCATACCCTCCTTTACCTAGAATTATTATGCGCAAGAAGAGCGATAGGTATGGGCTTACTGCCTGTAAAAAAAGTCGAGACACTCGAATTTGAGATGCTCTATCTTCAAAATGAGGACATGGAATTTAATGCACCTAAAATCTTGTTTATTTCTACGTTGACTGACACACATATAATACTTTTTGCTACATTACTCAATTTTATTTGAAAAATTACGGTTTTTGGCGCACAAAACCTAATCCTCCATGTGTAAGCGTTTGGTATCCTGTTACTTTTAATTCTTCTTACTCGTGATTGAGAAAAGCAGGTTTATTCTCATTAGTCCACAAATATTTGTTTTAATTGAAAAAATTGCAAGTTGCTGTTTAAAGGGTGAAAATTTGCCAGCTTCGAAGCGAATGGCTCGATTGAAACTTGAATGGGGCCGTTGTGTGCTCTTGAATGTCAGCATTACGGATACTTAAAATAAATTAGTTAAATATTACCAGAATTATTTTTTTTATGTATGGTAACTAATTTAAATTGACTAATTTTTCTCCCTACTCCCAATCTATAACATATCTATTTCGTAACTGGACTCAGGCTGCATGTTAAAGGATATAACTTATGATCGAAAACAATATTCGCTGAATTTCTTTCCCGTTCTTAATTCGGTCAGGGGAAGGATAAATAAAATCGATTGCAAATACTGTTCGCAGTCAAGGTGTGTCTAGCTGGCCTGAATAACGTTGAAAATAGAAACCATTTTCGAAAAGGACGCGGTAAAATTGACATTTATAGCCTAACAATTGGTATAAACTTCTATCCCGGAAGACTTTTAATATGAACATCCAAAGAGTGCTTCTGATGGAATGTAAATGGACTGAGTGAAATATGTTCCGATAAAGTCATCTCATTGATTTAATTCATCAACCTTTACAAGAAGGATAACGTGTCCGAGTGGTCTCTTCTCCAATGGGATCTTCTGATGCGACGTACTCGTTCATTCTGAGAGTTCTACTATTTATGTTTAGTTGGACAGCTAAAAGTAAACAAAAATTTTCCAAACGTTGTGTATCATAACAACACCATTCGCTTCACTAATTCCTCCCATAATAATTCTGCTAATAATATTTTTCATCTCCCCTCATCCTGAAATTACTATAGGTACTCTTTTCCTACCTCTTCCCCGCTTATCCAGCATCCTCCCTCGATCAAATCCCTCAGTTTACCCTTGCCACGATTAACGCCTACAGTTTCCCCTTCTTACTTTCTAGCGGCGACCGCCTTTCTCTCCCTAATATTCCGAGTACTTTGCTTGATTTAAATTCCGTTAAGCGAATCTATTTAGCAAAGTAAGCTGCAGCTGGAATCAAGATTATTGTGCCGAGTCAATAAGCTTGAATCAGGTCTGACGCATCAATTTCGTAAGCTTAAAACAAACTTTAAGCAAGTTAGTAGAGGCCACCCGTCAAGCTTGACTTGGCAGGCTTAATTCAAGTTTGTTTTTTCTTGATTGCTGTCCGATTGAAGCTGGATTTAAGCTTGATTCAGGCTCAAAACATGAATTTCCAGGCAATCCTTTCGTGTGAAGCATGATACAAGCTTTAATCAAACTTGTCGTGTCAACACCAGAATTGTCCGAGAGAAAAAAAAACACTGACATTAAAAGGTAAAAAAAATCAAGCCGATGGTGAAGCTTGCCGTAAGCTTATATGCTGTCTGGGAACTGCACGCTCACTCATGAACAAATAAAGTCATCGCCAGAGCTCTGAAGGCCTGCCCACCTGATTCCTTCACTTCCGACGCCACAAGGAGCGCAAGGGACAGGATGGGCGTTGACCCCTCTCCAAATTCAAACGGGCAACCAGCCCTCTGAAGCAGCCCACGTAGCAATTGCGAATTCAGCCTAAAAAGACGTTCAAAGAAATGAGGCGGGGGAAGAAAATGCCCAAGTCGTTATTGCCCCGACTCAATCAGGAATGTGAAGACTTCCCCATGCCCACAGCTGCCAGCCGTAGTTCTAGCTTTCATGTTTTGAGATGGAAATGTGGAGTACGAACGATTCGTCAAAAACCAACTCTATAAATTATAGATACCAAACCGAGAGAGTTTACTTGACGCCCTAGCTGGAGGTGGTATCGGAAACCGTGGCCTTTTCATCAGTAGCATCAACTCTCAAAGTCATCACGCCACCGCTTTCTCCGGAATGATAACACCGCACTCAATACCGGGAACGAATTACAAACAGAAAATAACGGCGAGAGGTGCATTAAAGTTCCGTCTCCCGATTGAGCGTTGATGACGTCTTTCATGGAGAACAGTACCTGACCCTATGGCGTCGACGCTGTATTCCTCTCCACCCTCCCCACAGCACCTTTAGTAGCAGGTACTCTTATTTACGCTCCTTCCATTCGCATCGACGAAAATTACCTCAGAAATCACCCTTTAGCCCAAACGGCATTTACTAATCCACCCAATCCCAACAGCAAATCATGTCCCGGGCATACACAAAAGGAAAAAGAGCGTCTTCGTTGTGAAGGAAGCTCGCAACTAAGTAGGGAGGGAATTCATAATATAGGAGTTGGTTACAAGATTAATATTTTGTTTTTGCATCCTTCGCCGAAATCGCATCTCAAGATGCCTCAAATCTTTCCTCATTTAATTTAGCCTTATTAAGGTTAAAGTTGGCGAATTTACTCGTCAGAATTGAGGGATATGTAAATCAAAAAAATTATATTCCGCATCTTCCACATTTAAATTGAATATCTAGACCAGTTTCGAATATATGCCCGCGTCTTTAGAGTCGAAACCGTTCGATATTCTCCAGTTAAGTATGTACGAAATATAATTTTTTACATTTAATTAGTGTAAACACTCTCGACTCATAATTGGGAGGTCAGGATACAAATCCCAGTTTGGTCATGTTATTTTATAGTTCCATGGTGGATTTCCACGCGCTGCGTGTCATACATATATTGCACCAATGTGCGTGACTGCGTTCGATGCTCACGTGTGGATTTCACAGATCAATTGTATAGTAAGGCATCGGTCGCTTAAAAGCGCCTAAGTTGCTTTTATCCAACCACCGTCTCAAGAGTAAGGATGCGCTTATTCAGACCCAGCCCAACTCTTGAGCCCGCAACCGTGGTCTAGTAAATACGACCACGACGCCTGTGCTACAGCGTAGACGATAGGCGAGAACGCACATTTCACTTAAACTAGTGCGGAAAAATCCTATCTCCTTATGGGTGCTAAAAACCACTAGACATAAGTGCTGGGATTGGCATATCCCTAAACACAATTGCCGCAACCTTCGAAGATAGACTGCGGGATCTCAACGTGAGAAATATCCTCCACAGCGAGCCAATTTGGGATCCAATCGATATAATCTGACCGATTCACCATTGATTACATCTTTACCCCCAGTATAGCCTCGGTTGAGTTTCCACAAAGGTCTAACTCAGCATTAAGATGTGTCTGCACCCATGGGATTCACTTCGTGAATTCCACACTATAAAATCACTTCGTGAATTCCACACTATTTTATAAGCAGCAAACCATGGTTTCGACGCTTCGTGTCATCTTTGCGTCTCCTTGAAAATGACACAAATTATCGGAAAATTGGTCGGTTATTAATAAAATAGCGCGAGATTTACAAAATGATGTTATTTCAGAAGAACATAATCATTTTCATAAATTTATGCTACACGCTCTTTCTCTCATCCGAAAGATAGGATTTTACAGAGACCGACTTTCTCTTTTCAAAAAAAAGTCACAACGCTTTCGATCAGAAACTGTAGACGTTGATTAACTGGTTTCAAGATCAATGCACCTATGCGGTATCAAGGTGGATGGGTGGATTGAGTTCTCGCTTCTCATCCTGAGAGCCCTGGGTCAAATCTCGGCAATGGCAGATATTTTTCAGTAGAACATCCATACCTGCTCGTGGATCATGTGAAAAGCACTTCAAGTTCAGCGTCCGGTCCGATAGATGAGATGTTAAACTTAAACCATTAAATAATAGCTCCTTTTGTTAAGGGTACAAGCATAATGCTTAACCTCTGTTTCAGGCAGAATAATACCGGGATCAGGCTGGTATGAACACATACAGGTCCTGGGTTCGAATCCCGGCAGTGGCAGAGATTTTCCCAAGGAATCCCGATTCCTATCTGAGTGCCATGTGGAGAGCACTTCAAGTGCAGTACTCCATCTGTCGGATGGGGCTAAACTGTGGAGCCCTTGGCACCTTTCCTTAAGAGTAGGCAAATGCTAACCCTGGGTTTCTCTCCATCTGCCATTTACCAAATAATCCTTCCCTTATCAATCTATCCACCTGTTCTTAATGGTACACATTACCTCAGTTGGCTGCCTTTCCAAATAACCAACCAAGCAAGACCAATAAGGAAAGTATGAGATGAATATTCACCACAATGAAATGAAAGTAATGAGATTCTCTAGAGTTAGGAAAGCATGATCATGAATAAAAAGTGAAAGGACATAGAGTAGATATAGCAATTCACGCACCTACTACAAAGTTTTCTTTGTACTTCTCTAGTAGTCTAATAGTTTCATCAAACGAGGAAACCGCGTGTGAAAACATTTGTGTGGAGCATGGTACTCTATGGATCGGAAACATGGACCTGCAATCAACCAATCTTAGGATTGAATGACCAATGAATTAGTAGTCTCATCTAGTAAAACTTTTTTTTGTAGGCATCATTTTGGAAGAAACTGGGTTTATTTGCAGGTAAATATGTGGAAGTTGAGCACTGGCCAAATAATTCTATACTAAGAGAAGACAACTAATGAGGGGTAACCTACTCATATGAAGAAAAGACTGGTAGAGACTCTTGTTAGTAGTGTAGCATTGTATGGTTCTGAAAACGTGATCTAAGAGAAAAGAGGATGAGCACAGATAACTGACTTTCCATATGTGGTTTTGGAGAAGGATGGAGAGAGTAAGGTGGGAGGAGAGGAAGATGGACAAGGAGGTGCTGAATACAGTGGTGGAGGAAATTCATTTGGTGAAATAAATACGATGAAGGCAGAAGAAATTGTTGGGGGAAGGTGAATTGGTCGTTTAAGAGAGAGATAGTGGAGAGAAAGTTGGGAAAGAGAGAAAGAGGTTCTTTTGGATGCCATGAAGGAGGGTAGGAGGCATGAAGAGTTTCGGATGAGGGTAAAGGAGGACACGTGCAGTGATTCCAGACATTTTTTTAGATCGTGTTCGTAGCTAGGTAGGAATCTATAAATATTAAAGGGTTGAACACCTAGAATGAATAGTTTAAATCATTGATGGAGACGACATTGAATTTCTCTTCATTTTCACTACTTTAGTAACCTTGAGAAATCTACGATGCATAAACAACCCATACTTATTCATGGAGTGACATCACCCTTGTCAATTTTTCAAATTTTCCTTCCTCATTTAAAGATTCATCTCCTCACAAATTCTCTGTTGCTGAGCTGAATTTGATTCCCTCAACTGAACGTTCAGCTTGGTGGAAAATATATGTACTACATCTCGGGTTGTGATCATGGATTGTCATTGCGTGTGCTAGTATTATGATTGCCACATTTTAATGCTAATTTTAGGGGATTGCACTAGTATGCTAGTAACACATGAGTAATGGCTTCCACCTCAAAGACACAAAATCTAATCCCAGGTTCAAATGCTGGCCGTGGCAGAGATTTTTCAGTGAAAATCCAGTCTCCACTTGGTTCTTTATGGAGAGCAACTCAAGTTCAGTTCTCCACCCTTCAGTTACATCAAAATGTGGACATCTTGGCATCTTTCACTAAGGAGTAGGCTAATTATGGCACCAAGTTTTCCTCAAACCATCCTGCATTCTCCAAATAAACCTAACAATATTGTGCCTTATCCACCTATCCTCATATCTACAACCCCTAATAGCATAAGCAACAACATTGATTTTGATTCAAATTTGATCATCATCCATCAATTTTTAATAGCTACTTTCACATGCTATTTCACAACACTGTGATCTGACTCAGTTAGTATTGTGAATACTGAGAGAGTGAGAGATTTCACATCATGGTTAGCAATAATGATAATAAGCAGGAAATATCTGAGCTAGTGCCTATCGAATAAAAAAATATTGAGAATTAAATTGAGAATGACAGAAGAATAGCCTACCAACAATACAAGAAGCAAGTTACCATAATTCAAATGAGAGATGGAAAGAAAATAGGCACTAAAATTAATGAAGGAGTTAGACAAGGATGCAACCTCTCACCAGCACTATTCAACATAGGTATATGTATTTGGAGGAGGGAATAAGAGAAGCAGAAGAAATGGGATTGAAGGGAATAAAAGTAAAAGGAGAAGAAATAAACATGCTCCACTTTGCAGATGACATTACAGTGAAATGTAGCAGGAAATCGTGATGATCTTCAAAGATTACTGAACGTAATGGAGCACATTCTTCAAGAATATAACATAAAAATAAATAAGAAGAAGGCCAAAATCCTAGCATATGGTAGAGAGAAACTGAATGTAGAAGTCAAACTAAGAGGGCAGAAGTTAGGGCAAGTGGACTTCTTCACCTACCTCGGAAGTACATACCATCACGAGGGACAGAAGTACAATGGACATCAAGTGTAGAATAGCCCAAGCTTAGAAAGCATTCATGATGAAAAGGCAACCATTGTGTTCAAAGAAGATAGGACTACCAATGAGGAAACAGTATGTTAAAAAATTTGTGAGGACCATGGTACTCTATGGATCATAAACATTGACTATTGGAAAAGCAGACCAGAAAATATTAGAAGAATTTGCAACCTAGTGTTGGAGGTAGATGCTGAAGATCAAATGGATGGATAAAATAAGAAATGTAGAAGTTTACAGAAGAGTAGAAGAGGAAAGGACCATATGGAACATTACACAGAAAAGAAGAATGAGATGGATTCGGCACACCCTGAGGCGCAATGGGTTTGTGAAGAAAATAATTGACGGAAAAATAGAGGGTAAATCCCAAGAGGAAGGCCAAGGGATAAATAAATAGACCAAATAAAGAAGAAAATACATAAGAAGAACTACCAGGGTGTAAGGAACTAGCATTAGATAGGGAAGGATGGAGGGCTGCAGTCAACCAATCTTATTGTTAGGATTAAATGACCAAGATGATGAGAATCAATACATATACATTTGCAATGTGGATGTAGAGGAGGATGGAGAAAATAATTTGTGCACAAGTAAAGACAAACAAGGAGGATGTAGACATTTGTTCACTATTAATGCAGGATAAATGCATAGCCTTACTTGTTTTTGAGGAGTGGTAAGCTGTAAAATGTACGACATTCTAACACTGGGACGACGAAGTATTTCCAACAAGTATAAAACTGAAGTTCATAGCCATACAAAAATTTACTCCACATAAAACTACTTCATAACCAAATTTGGCTATATGATTTCCAAAATATCAAGTCATGACCAATGAAGCATAAGGCACATAATTGAATTATTAACCATTGCTATAGCATATTTGCATTCACACCTTCCATGCCTCCCCCTAAAAGGATGTTGGCAGAGAAAATTAGGATGAAGTAGAAAATAGGATGAAGAGTGTATTGAGAGGCAATAGATTGCTCAATGCCATGATAGAAGGAAGTATTTGGAGAAGAGGAAGAAGAACAATGGAGCACATTCTAGGTAGAAAGAAGGGAGGAAGAGAGTACAGTCAACTGAAAGGAGAAATATCAAGAGCTTTTGAGATCATCCAAACATATTTGACTAGAGGAATACCCATAGCAACAGAAAGGAGAAAGTTTGGAGCAATGAGGGGTATATGAACAGAGAAATTAAAGATGCAAACATAATTATCTCTTCCCAAGGATTTATTTCTCATCAACGATGCTTTATTATGCCACCCTGGGTCCTCATCCATTGAAGAATTGCAAATACTTTGATCACTTTCTGTGAATAGATGGGTACCTACATACTTTCAATCCCTGTTTTAACGATAAAAAAATCATATGATGTATGTTCCTATAGGGAAACATATTTATGCAATTATAGCAGTCAGGGGAAGACACTATTTTTTATAAATTACAGGAAAGGAAAGAGAGGACAAATTGTAAGTAAGCAAAAGTACCACGATCTTCAAAAAGGAAGAAGTAAATGTCTTTTTTTTTTTGCTACTCATACACCTCATAAGATCCTATAGGAATCTCGCTTCCATCATGACCAGATGGTGCATTTATCTCTAGTGAACGCTGTCAGATGTTACTATTGTAAGTCAAATAACACTGATGTATTAGATTCCATCTTCTGGTGCAACTGCGTGTGTCAGCATCTCAGTGACACCAGTTTCTTCTCAGTTACAAGAGGTGTCTTCAGGTCAAAGATGATGCCTCTTTGACCTGTAGATGCCTCCTATAATAGGGGAGAAACTGTTGTTGCTGAAACACTGACACACAGCTGTATCAGATGATGGGATCTAACACACCAAGCCGCTTCGGAAGCCTTTGCTCGAATTAATACTGATATAGTTCAAGGTATATATGTAGTTCAAAAATGACAAATTGATACTTTAGTACAATCTCTTTTACCCCGGATGAAAACGGAAAGGTTATTGAAGAGCAGCGTAAAATAAAGCATATTCATAAATCAAACAGAATTCAAGAACATACTAAAAATAAATATACATATAAAAAAATGAAAAACCACTGTACATATTTTGAGTTTAACAGTGTTTAATGAAAAATGAATGCATTTACATAAAATGATGACACAAAAATGAAAATTTCATGGAAATGAAAGAAATCAACTCGAGTAAATGTGACAGGAATATTTTTCACAGTGTTTCCTCCCAATCACACCAGTCTGAAATGCTTGGGTCATTGGCTTGGAAGTCATTTTAGTCAAAATCCTGAAATGAAACAGATATATATATATATATATAACTTCAGTCACATAGACCACTAAGTTAGGAATGTTTTATGCAGGTATGTACATTAACTCTATACCTAAAATACTTTTTTAATTTAGTAAAATACTTACGGCAAGACCCCCTTGGAAATCTGAAGCTGCCTGGAGTGGTAACCAAGTTCACAGCAAGCTTTTTCCAGACACTGCTGCTTACGAATTGCTTCAAGGATGGTGGTGGCAATATCATCAATTTGAGAGTTAATTTCCCTCTTACGTCTAGCAATTGGAGGCAAGGGTAGAAAATGACCAATCTTGGCCAAGACGAATGACTTGATGAATGTACCAGCAATGTAAAGCACAGCTCCAATGAGGCCAACAATAATCATTGGAGGCAGCAGCTCCTTCTTGAAGAAAGACAGAGCACCTAAGGGTTTAGGCATTATTTCCCCATGGTGTTCCTCGTGGCCATCGTGATTTTGCTGACTTTTGTACAGATCAAACCCATCACGGAACATGGGTTGAGCTAGCAGGGAATAAAGGCTGGGTAGTGGATTTGCTTCCTCTACATTCTGTGCTGGTGTTTCAACCTTGGTTTCTGTTTCACCGGACACTATAGCTGTGATAGCAGCAATAAGGAGCAAGGAAAAACCTGAAAAAAGTATGAAACAGTATTTGTAGGAGTGTTTCATTTTAAATTAATAGGCTAAATATAACACTATGGAATTTTAAATTAATATTTTATGACATTACAGATAGGACTGACAGTGAGCATTCATTTTGATCACTGGAAATCATATGGTGTTAATCAAACAGCTTTTCACTATCAATGTATGTACACATATATTTTAATTATTCAACCACCTCCCACAAAATGATGCACCTTCAAGTATTTATTTCATAGGAAAAAATGGTACAGAACCTGCGGTCGGTATATAACAAAAATGCTCCACCACAATGAATATTCAGGATCTTATTCAAAGACTGAGATCTAAATCATGGCCATTTCTTCATTGTGATAAATAAAAATTCAAATTAAATTTCTTCACTTTTTTATATTGCATTTAATAGTTTGAATAATTACCAAATTGTAATGTTTCATCATGGAACCTTGATCAAAAGATGTACAAATTCACAAATGTAATTTTCGGGAGTACGATGAACTCATTCACCTGTTACCTCCTTGTTTAAGCTTAAACTTTACAGCTTTTGGTCAATTCTACTGGGGGAGCTCCCCACTGCACGGATTGTCAAGAGAACATTAGGACTCAGAGCTTGAGGAAAGTGTTGCAAGTTAAAATTCTCACAACCCTCCAAATGACCAAATACCCTTCAATGACCTGGGACATGGCCTCAGAAACATATGATTAACCTAAATGGTCTTTTTCCATCAGATTAAAATATCTAGCTAATAGTTGAGATCATTCAGAAGAAATAGAGTAAGCCTGAACATTGATTCCAATTTCAAGTTTATAGCTATTAAATATGTAGGAACTAGAATCTAATGTAATTATTTTAAGTACAACTAGAAGTCAACACAATGATTATCCTTGAAGTTAGCCTAAACATACAACCTCAATGTGATACAAAAAGCTTTGTTAAACAAACTCCTCTCACTTCTCAAAGACGGTACCTACACAAAATTCATAATGGTAAAAAAAATCATTTAAAAATTGTCCAACTTATGCTTTGAGTCATTAGAACCTACATATTTCAATGAAGAGAAACTTGAAATGTTTACAATATTTATGTCAGATACATACTTATGATTTGCTTTGACAAGATAAAGCATGCCCTTTATATAAAATATACTTAGTGTTACTGAGAGCAAAAATTTTAATTAGATCAAATTCCATTTGAAGACTGATTTGGAAAATATGTGGATGAAATGCTAAGGGTTGGCACCCCAGAAATACAATTAATACAGTTGTACTACCTGAGGCCATTTTCCTTCAATGAAGGAGATTTGTTCCAATTTTTTTGCCCATAATTTCCTGCTCTGTCTACTCACACACTGGTCTCACAAGCTGCTAATACACTTGAACTTTTCTATTGGCTCTGCCACAGTAGTACATGTTTTACAAACAGTCTGAAAGTTGGTACAGAGAAGCAAATAGCCCAGCAATTTCCCAAACTCTAAATATATTCTTGAATTCTTTTTTGTTCTGTGAGTTCAGTAGCATGAAAAGTTGAGTAGTTGTGTATCTTTCATCTCATGAGCTGTCAGCTCATGATCTTATTTTTCCAGTATTTTCTGGGTTATGATGTTTTGCATTAAAAGTAAACAAGTTTGGTGGACTGTTGCAATAAGAACACTTAACACTGGCAAAGTTAACATACTAACAAAGACTGCAGAGCATTTGTTGCAATTTTCCACATTTGCTGCGGGTAACCTTTTCTTTGTCCATTGCATGGCATCGCATTGATACCACCTGCCTGTCAGTGAGACATACTCCAGGCATCATTCAATGCCTTTTCTGAAGAAATTACATGAGGATCTTATTCACCTATACATATTTTTTTATAAATCGAAAATACTTAGTTTGTCTCATTGAAAAAGAAATTTATGAAGGAGAATTGTGCTAAATTTTGAAACTTAAAAATTAAAAAAAACATAATTAAAGAAAATGCAAGGTGATGAAAGTAAAAACCCCAGAGACTGTAACTGCAGGAGAGTAGCAGCTAATAGAGCCAATACAAAATTTCACCGAAAATTTTGTCAGACACATGAAAATATTTTTAGCCAAATCAATAACTAGTATTGAGATATACCTACATGAGACTCGGTTGCTCCTGAAGAATATATAATGCCTACAACATTCAGACTACATGAATTTCAGAAACGATTTTCAGCATAAATAAATATTTCTATCCCAGATTAATTTTAGTTTCGTTTCAAGCTTACCCAGAGGTTAACTACCACCTCTGAGTTCCTCTCTCTCTCTGTCACATCCTGGTTGAAAGATAAGAGGTTGAGAGGAGGTAAAAATTTCATTAAATCAAAAAAAGTAATTTACTGAGGCTTTTAGAGTATAAACGGAGAGGTTATATTATTTAACTCTCACTTTCATTAGTAAATTAAAGTATAGAATAATTTTAGGAAAACAATTAGAGGATTATATTTCTTCGTCGATTCAGATTTGTATTAGAGCAGGCTCTTTTCAGCTTGCACAAAAGCTGGTGACAAACAGATCCACAGAACGCTACATATATGAAGGAGGTTAGCCTGGTGGAGGGGGTAGTGTCGAGACACAACAGAGGGACGGTAAGGAGTGAAAGAGAAAGGTGGGCACTTTGCACGCAGGGTCATCAAACATTATTAAAAGCTACCAGCAAGATATTCACGTGCAGTGAACTATTATTATCAAATAGACCCTTTTGAGTCTCAAAACTATCCACCATGCATCAGCCACAAATATTTGCGAGGGAGGTGCCTCAGGATATAGGAATTAAAATGTAGCATTGCAATGCACTTTACAGAAGTTATATTCCCTTTTGGAATTATGACTCGCGTTAGGGGTCACATTGATTCACGAATTCCAAATAGCTGATGATGACATTAAAATGACGAATAAATGCAATATGTGAACGGAGGGTTGCATAACCTACTTAATTTTAAATCGTGAGAGACATTGGATAAAGAATACTGCATGGACTAAGTAATATTTTGAAATTTTTGACTCAATTATTATTTAAATTCAATCAATGCACTATTTCTTTCTTTTTATCACCAGGTAATTCTTCTGAATCTAAAGACGAAGGGGAAGATTCAAGATTCTCCAATGGTGTTTAAGATAACGAGGAATCGCAAACAGTGGCATGGATTTAATGAACAGATTTAAAACACCAATTTCCACTCGTGTGAAGGACTTTCGCCTCAGCAGAAGCCTTTTATCGATTTTAATGTAGCTTCCAAGGGTGTATTCAATTTGGAAGTATATTGAAAAGTGACTGTGTATCAATACGCATTTAACTACAAAAAATATTACGCAAACCCGTATAAATTGCCAGAAAACTCACAGGTGTGCCTGAGCCTCAATTTTATTGACGAGAAGCACTTTAGATCTAGTCCCATTTCCTCCTTCTCTATTGAGTTAACATCAAAAGTTGATGGCTTAGTTTAACGTAGAGACTTACCGAACACAAGTTAAAAGACGTCTTGAAATTAATTATCAAACAATAGAGCGCATTTTATAATAATTTACAACCCTCGAATTATTGCCATACATTGAGTTTTAGGTCTCGTCTCTTCGACCGTGACCAGCGATTTTTTGTTTTTGGCGAAGGCAAAATGGTTCATAGTCAATACGGTATAATTTAAACAGAAGCAGACAGCGACCGATGACAAAGGCATTCCCGCGCATATCTCCGCATGTTAAACATATCCCCGCATATGGTATACCGGTCACTTTTATTCTGCTTTCGACCCGTAGTTGAGGGTAACATTTAACTGAAAATTCCTGGCCTCGATATCTCTTAATATTTATACTATGAGATAAAAACTCCAAGCCCCAAAATATTAATTCGTAAGGGAATATAAGATTTTTTTTCGAGGGAAATGCCCCTTGAAAATGCCCCATTTTTTAAAAAGGGTGCTTCTAACTCATTGTTAATTTGAGATCCTGGGCTCATTGAGGTCCTGGAGACGGGGGAAGGGTCGATTTGTCCCTTTACATCGTAAATATATAAAAGTTTTCAACATTTTCAGCTGAGGGGGAAGTATTACTTCCTAGCACATTTCTCAAGTTTCAATATATCATGTACCAATTTCAAGTTTCAATATATCATGTTCCTTACGCATGCTCAAACACCAACATTTATTCATTCTATTCACTTCCAATATCTCATAAAACAACCTTCAGAGCATTTTACTTGTGGTTATTCATCAAAAAATATAACACGTACAAGCACAAACCTGTGCCCTGGGAGGGAAAAACCCGCCCAGTCGGGAATCAAACCCGCGACCCTACTATATAGGATTAGCAGGTGAGAAAGTTAATCCACAGCCATCGAGGCCGTATTTTTTAACTCTAAATAATATCGGAAAGTAAACTAAGAGATAAACTGATTGCAGCAGAGTTTTATCAAAAGAAAAATAAACATTTAATTTGCGTAAGAAGTAAACATTTGAGAACGAGGTATTACAATGGCCGAATATTTGAGGAAGTCATAAAATCGCCAGGTACTTTTTTACACAGCTGAAAACTAAATGAATACTGCACACACACTCATTAACTCCCACAGCTAACTTCTACAATGCTATCCGTAACAATACAGTATTTCATTATCGTTATTTTCGGAAAAAATCGGCCCTCTTCCCTTCGTTATCCATACTCCAGGGGAGTTTTCTCTAGCTCGAAGCACTGAATTCCGTAGAAAGGGTACTCTCCAAAAAATAACCCAGCGCATGTCTGTAATTTGGCAGAAAGACGACACTCTTCCAAAGAAGGTTGCGAGAGCCGCAAGACCAGTCGTTTCCAGGCCGCAACGCAAGACAGCGCAAAAATCTCTAAGGGCGCGGCGAGAATTCATTTCCCCTTCCCGAATTTTGTAAAGTTAATTTTATGCAAAATTTAAAATAACAAATAGACTAAAATCCTAACCAATAATATCGCCTTGAAAATAACAAGTGGAATACCCTATGCAAATATGGTTCACCGTCCTTAATCATCAATGATGCTACTTGACTCGGGAAATAAGTATTTAGCTAGAGAACAATAAGTCTGTTATTTAAGGTACTATCGATCACTATGTGCACCGCAAGACTAAACAGCAATCGTAACTTCATCATCTCCGCGAAAAGTAAAAGAAACAAATGCCTTAAATTAAATTTAAAATTTCCAAGGGAATCCTCAAAATTTCAAATAAATTTTACGATGATCCAATAAATTAACAAAGCCTGAATAAAATTTGAGAAGAGATTTGATTCTGGAATGCGTGAATAAAATTATTGCTCAAGCAGAAAACTGAGTTCCTGGAGGATATTAGGATGACGTTAAGCAAGATTAGGATGACGTTCAGACAAGTAAGTAGGCAAGGGTAATGTTGAAGACCGTAAACGAAGATAGATCGCTGGAATAGCGAGGAAAGAGAAGGAAAGGTATATGCGTGCTATACGGACTGAAGGCAGATAGGAATTATATTGAGTTCAAGAGAGAAATGAAGCAAGTAAAGATGATTTTAATAATGAAAAACTGGGTTGAAACGAGCAATCAAAACCTACTCTAATGCACCACACCATATGAATTAATTCAATTATTCACATCGATGTTGAGGCAATGATGCAAAAAATAGCTAACCGCTATACGCATAATCGCCATTTATTTTTGACAAG
The DNA here is from genome assembly GCA_963573305.1 of Pyrrhosoma nymphula. Taxonomy (NCBI): domain Eukaryota; kingdom Metazoa; phylum Arthropoda; class Insecta; order Odonata; family Coenagrionidae; genus Pyrrhosoma; species Pyrrhosoma nymphula. The sequence goes on along the minus strand of OY754335.1, from coordinate 47,306,921 downwards.
TATGTTATCCAGCTCAAAAATAATGTTTTCTCAACACAGAAACTATACATAATTATCCAGTGGATCTTAACAGGGTCTATACGTGAAACTAGCTTGATATTTATAGAGAGCATAGATGGAAAAATAATTGTCAATCCATAAATGGGTGGAAATAGAAATGAAGAATTAACGATTTTGATTAAGGCGTATCGGAGAAAATAACTAAATTCAAAGTAAATTAACTCGCAACGGTGTTGAGTCAAAACACCAACGAGGAATGTGGACATAAATTTAGCCGAGCTAAATATCAACGACTTGTAATAAATATTAAAGCATGACTTACCCTTCATCTTGTGGCTGTGTTCTAGATCAGGAATCAGCGGAGGAGAATAGTTGTCACACGGTCCCTTCTATGCTGGAGACAACTCTTTTCTTGAAAAGGTCCGATGTACGGAAGCTTGCACGATGAAAGAAAAGGCAAGGTGAAGGACAATATATAGTGAATGAACCTAGAGGTGGACAAATCCTACCTTTAGCGTTTAAATGTAGTCTCCACCATTCTTCTGAACATTCGCGTAGGTCATTAACTAATCGATTGCAGTAACGAGTTGCGTCTTTCGGATAACGACTTGCGTTTACTTTCAAATTTAATGGACAGATTGTATCTGAGCGAGCGGTAAATTAGCTCGGGAGAAAGAGAGGGCTGGAAAGTGAGGACATTTGAAAGTAACCAAATAACTCTTTAGAAATTAATAACAAACCAGTAAGTTGCTTGGTCGATACGGAGGCAAAGCCAGATTATTTAGTTAGAGAAAGAAAATTACTATCCAAAGCATATTTCAGTAAAAAGTCAGCTTGATAAACATTCGGTGAAAATTTAACAGGAATCGTCAATTTTGCCGGTACTGTTAAAACAGGGTGACCATTTGACAAAAGGGAAAATGCTAGTGAGTGGTAGTGGTTAATAACTAGTGATGCGGTCGAATTCAAGGATTCGAACCCCGGTTGTGCGGGTGGCATATGTGCCATGTCGCGGTAAATTCTTGCCTCGGAATTTTAGCATCTCGACAATGCTTTTCTACAACAGTGTTGATAATTTGCGTGAAAATTCATTAGCCTTAAATGTTTACATAAGCGGAGATTTTGTGGCTAACAATCACGGAAAGTTTCATTTAAAATTTGGCGCACGGCTAATGCGCACACAGCCCTCATAACCTTCCAAATGCGTCATCTTCAAATCCGACGCGCGCGCCGCCGACCATTATGCTTGCCGTTTTTATTATGAGTTCGACGGAAAGGCCGAGCATTTTTCTTTCTGTATCTGAAAAACGAAGTATTGAGCTGCAGAAAATTATACACCTAACCAAGAACATCTCATCAAACATCGCTTTTTTCACGCCTCAAAAGTTACGAAAATTTCACCTAACCGTTTTTGTTGCTCCGTCATGCCGTGGTTTTCCGCCGCTAATATAAGGCTATGTATTTTAACCAGATATCCGCGTCATGACTGCAGTAAAATTAAGTCTGGTCCTTTCTAAGTGTTAATAAATTAGTTATTTGGTTCTAAACGTGCATTGAATAAAAATGAGCAAAATTAATGGGCGCTAAAAGACGGGAATAGATGATTATGTGACAAAATGTTAAAAGAAACGTGAAGTTGTCGTCTCCTTATTACGTCATTACATTCAAAATCCAGCCTTTAGATCGAATTGGAGTCAAATATTTAAATTTCGTTGTGCCATTTTGCGCTCAATTCAGATGCGTATTCAAATCGCCCTATCGTTTACATTTATGAATATTAACAGTTGATATTTTACTCTTCCTTTTTTTTCTAAAAATCGTGAGCCTCAAAACCAGTTGGGCCTCTAGTACTCGTGTAAGGCCATTTGTGTATAATCGCCCAGTAGTGAAATTATTTATTACTTTTCACAGAAAAATGCCGTTGATAAAGTCGTGATTTCGGTCTCTAGTGGAAATATATTTCCCGCGATGGCCCCCCTTAAGTCATTAATGCCCTATGGAAGCACGTAAAAAATTATCAGTTACAGCCTGTGAACAAGCAAAAGCCTGAAATTTGAACCAATAATAATCACGGAAATATTTTGAAACGCCCTCTACGGAAACACCTTTGGACTGTTCTAGCATCAGTATCTTTAAATAGTCTTCAGTACTTCCGGCAATTTGAAAAATAAAAAGAGACATATATTAGATCTTGTAAGACTAAGAATGTTCCATTTCATTATCAAAAATAAATGAGTTACTTGTGGTTACTAATCTTTCTTTAGCGTTCTCAATTTAAGAATTAATAAATTCCATTATGAAATAAATTGCTGCTCAATTTAATTTCCCCTTTTAAGCTAAATTAACATATTTATGTTCGAGGGAAAACATAAAGCTACTTATGGGTTGATAAATTTTCTAGAAAATCAAATGGATTAGCATTTGTTTCATGCATAATATATTTTTAATGAAAAGTAATCGGGATTTTTAAATTGGTGAAAGCAGGATTCAGATTCGAGATTCGGTCTTTGTGGTTCGATAAAAAAAAAGATTCGATAAATTTTGGATTTTACCCATCACTAGGAATAACCTGCGCAAAAAAAACAATTAAATATGAGAAAGCATGAACCATAGAGTAACCAACCCTGGTTTTCTTTAGTGTTTCACGCATAGCAAATACTGAAATTATTAAGATTCTTGCCATAAAAAATTCAAACGTATGGTTCCATCTTTGAGTTGGTGATGAAAAATGTATAGCAGAATCATGATAGTGTACATCTGATAAGCGAAAAAATAGGTAGTTATTGATATTTTTAACTTTCATAAGTAATAATGTTTTGAATAATTATATTGATCACGGACTCTTTATTTGTAAAATATTAAACCCGCACAATGGGAAAGAGAAATCAAGATGAATCAATTGTAATTGACAATATTGCAACTGCAAGGAAGTTTATGCTGAAACATAAGTTAATATAAGCGATGGCCCATAGAATCAAAATCGTATATCGAATACAATCACAATCAGACGGATAACGTTTTGCTTTAGAGGTGAAATATCATGCTAAACTACCTGGGGCAATGCTTAATCTTTTTAATGAATTCTAATGATTGTAGCATCACATGGTCAAGTGTCTTACAAATATATCAGAATTGAACATCATTTAACTGGACTCCAATCGATCGGAAAACCAAGAAATTGAGGCCCTGCTATTTTACCCTGGCGGACAGACTTTTTTTACACTTTTTTTGCCAGCGTGGTTGCCTAAGCTATAGGATACAGTACAATTTGTAAAATTATATAAATCCGCATTAGAATGAAAACTACCGCCCATATTGATCCCATAGAATCATGAAGTTAAATTCCGTGCATGAAAATGTGGCGAAAGCAGTTCAAAGAAGCTTCTTCAGGGGGGATTCTACACTCCTACCGCCGCTACACTACCGCCCATATTGACCCCATAAGATCATGAAGTTAAATTCCGTGTATGGAAATGTGGCGGAAGCATTTCAAAGAAGCCTCTTCAGGGGGGATTCAGATCAACTCGAGGAGTCGAGAAGCCAATAAAAAAGATAAAAGGGGGGGATAATTCATCATTGTCATTTATTATAAATAAAAAGATTATTGAAGAAGGATTCAATTTCATTTGCGTCTAAACCCCAGGGCAACTTCAAAATAATGCTACAGAAAAATTAATCAGGTTAATGTAACTGAAAAATCCACATGAACATGCATCCCCACTTTTCTTTGGTCTAAAGACGCTCCCACAGAGAAATATTTATCGCCACAAAGAACTGAAAATATTTAATATAAGAAGTGAAACGCACCAAAACTCATTGACAGCCATAGGCTGTTTAATCTTTGCAGAGGCTACTACATCCCCACGCCAAAAGAAAATTTAACATTACATAACAGATCTATTTTAAACATGGGACCATAGTTATATAATGAACTCTCAAATACAATAAAATAAGTATGAAATTGTAATGGTTTGTTTAAGATTATTTAAACAATGGTTATTGGCTTGGCAAAATATTTACTTGCTGTTTATTTATATTATTTTATTCTGGCTACCATAGTTAAATTAATCTGTCTATGTCAACAACAATATTGTTTTTTTTTCGTACGTAGGAATTTTTTTATTTCGTAAAAATATCTATTTGTATCCTTGCAGTGCACGCAAATCAAAAGATGGTACCCTATACACAGGCAACTGGCTTTATAGGGTACATAACTTCCAAAGTTGTAAAATATTATGCATAGATTTTAGCGTTTGGAAGAATAAATTATTATTTTTTTCCGCCGTGAATTCTTCCAATGTCTCAATCCTTTGCATAGGAAGAATGATCATACGGAAGACAACAGCAACACAGGATGAACTGAATAATGTTGATGGTATAATCATAGAGTAAGCATACGGCATAACCCATTTTTCCTTGCGAGTTTCACGCAATCATTTTTCTTGAGAAATGATAAAAATCGTACTTTAAAATATATGATACGAGGATTTTTCTGGAAAAGAGAAAACTACATATTTGCAAGATAAATGAAACTTTTAAAAAACTATCACCAAATCGTTTACAAGCAAAAAATATTTAAAATATTGCACACAACTTCGAATGGTGTAAGAAATATAAAAATCGCATATAAAATTACAATTTGGTAAAAGCTCTATTAATCAGACATTCTAACATGACCAACCATTGAATAATTATGAACTAAGGAATTAAAGTAGGAGTCAATTTATGATTGTATTTAATTATACAGAAAAAATTGAATAGATTATTCAAACTTAAAAAAAAATGAATACAATAATACTAAGTAAGACGTGGAGAACATTAGGCTTTGTCTAATATTTTTGATCTATTTTTTATTTCCGAAGAAGGACAACGTGAATAAGATATTAATAAGTAAATATGCAACTGCATAGTATTATTGTTTCAAGTTGAAATGGAGTTTGAAAAATGCAACCGAAAATAAATCGCACACCAGTGGAAAATCACGCAACCAGAACACTAAGGAGATACAAGGTTACCGATTGGAAAATCAGATTAGGAGGAAAGTGGATTCCCTTGTCGATATGCAAGATATGCATCTAAAAATTCGGAACGTGAAAGTAATGGGTACACTCGAAATGAGTTAAGGTCGTCGATGGATGGAGGGAGACAAAGTGAGTGAGTTATGGAGACAGGAGGATGATGGGACCAATCAGTGTCATCGACCATTGATGATGAAGTTATTGGGCAGGTGATTAAAGTTACGATAATGTCTCGGGAACGTAAATAAGCTGGCGACAAACTCGGATACTGTCCCGACACCTCACTCATCACGCTTAGATAATAGGGGGGAGGAGAGATATGCTTACGCGGGCTTAGGATGAGTGGAGGTTAGGAATGCTGTACGTCCTGAAAAAGCGGTATTATACTAAATTTTGGCATGTAAGGTGGTTGTAGCGGTCATCGTGTGACATTGAGAACTTATTATAATAATTTTTCAGGCAAGTCGAAAATATACTAGGAATATACTTCATTTAAGCACATCCAAATGGTACAATAATAATATTTTAAAATTGTTAAACAAATTCAATTAATGTACAATACACCGAACATTTTTCATTTAAGCCCTGAAGAAGCATGCATACACATGCGAAACGTCGGCAATGAGGAAAAAATCTCTTTCATACTTATTGACCTATATCTCCCGATGAAAAAAATATAATTATTGAATTATTAAAAAAGAGGCCATAAAGAAGAATCATCTAGATCATATTTTACATTATCGTCGTTATTAAAACATTTTATGAGACTTGAGTTTTCGAAGCGGCATACGCAATTTAGGCTAAAATTATATAAAAATGTTTTTTTAATCTTTGACTTGGCGTGACACCTTGACATTGTTAGCAACCATTATAATAATATGAAATGTATTATATCACATTTAAAATAAATTCTGTACATATTTAATCGTAAGTATTACAAATTATATCCAATGTACCATAAGATATTGTATTGAATATTGCATTCAATAGCATGAACTGCCAAAAAAACAAATCGATGAACTGAATTTTGTTTTCACTTTTATCCATAGGAATAACTAATAAGAACAAGCAGACAAAGTTTCACGCATCAACATAACAAAAAAATCGCTTCAATTACCTTGTAAAAAGCGTTCTGACTGAATTTAAAAAAATTACCAAATGTCCTGTTTTTTTAATTAGGCCAGTACGAAACTCTAATTAACATTAAATTCTAATAGTTGTAACATCAAATCTGCTTATTTCATATTTTACAACTCAGAACTAGTTATATTAGTGGTAAATTGTGTGTTTCAACGTCAAAACTACTGCATGATCTCAGCATAATGATCTCAGTTGCCGGTCGCCTCCCCGAATAAACCACGGTGGATTTCTTCATCTACTCATCATCATCAGCAGTCTTCTATCCGGAGATTGGTGGTTTTTTGTTATCCACTCTACAAATAACTGTATTAATTCATTAACTCGCAATAATTTCAATGCCTCTTCTCCACAGATATTCAAAGGACTCCTAAATCTTTCTTTTTTCTTCTATCATTGGCGATCCGACTTTCCAGTTATCATAAGTCTCCCAATTGCTCACCTCCACCGAATATCAACAGAATTTCCATTGCTGCATTTTCTCTTCCTAAACCTTCGTAGCTGAACTACATGCATTTTGGTTACCGTTAAAACTGCAGCAAGTGTACGATAATTTTTTCTGTAATACGTTAAATCAATTTGTTCCTTGAATGCGAAATATGAACGTGTAACATAAAAACAAAAATTGTAATATTTTTAACACTTTTGCTTTATTATTGTCTTATATATCATCTGTTAGGTGAAGTTTAAAACAATAAAAAATAAATAAATAAGTCCAGTTGCACAGAACTCATACTAGGGAATACGACTACCTACTATGTGGTTAATAAAATAAATTTTAACTATAAACTTCCATTCACACAAAAAAACTCGTTCTCATTTGCGTGTTTAGCAACTTGCATTTTAAAATATATTTTTAATATTATGACTCCTAAATGCATTCCATATAAAAGGACAATTTACGAAGAGAACGAAACCCATGCAGTTGACATTATAAATATGAATTAAAAATCATGGGCACGTGAGTTTTATATTATGTAAATATCGTATTATGTAAAAAGGCGATTTCGTATGATGGCTTAAAATGGACCGATGGTTTTGTGGCGGAGATCTGGATAAGAACAGTCCAAGAACTTGCCAAAGACGGCATAAAACCTACGACGATTTTGGTCCCAGATACAGATGAAAGAAAGGCTGAGTGGTGCTGAAAACATTTGCATAAATACGACGCGGGGACGTCATTGTTTTGTGTGATCTTATCTTAGTGCCACTCGCATACTGGATCGATCTGAAATTGAGCGTTACTCATCGTATTAACGCCACACCTTGTATCTGCAATGCTAAGATCAAAGTGCGACGAACCATGCTGTATACTTGGGTTCTCACAACGCAAACGACCCAGATCTATGAACATCTATCTAGAATCTCTTTAAAAGCGAAGGTTAAAACACAAATGCAGCAGCTGTCACATAAATTTAATTTATATTTCCTTGAAGAAGATTTAAATGGGAAATAACAAACTTTTAGCATTCCCGTCGTTCATACTTCGATATATAAGAATGAAGATGTATGGGTCTTATTTATGGGTGCATTAGCATTACAAAATAGTTGTCATCGAATTTGCTGTTGGGATATTTTCTCAGTCCAATAATCTAATTCAAAGCAATTTTAATAATAATATTAAAATAGAAAACCATTATTATTAGATTACCTTCTCTGTTGTGCCATGCAGCAATCCTCACACGCATACCTTAAAACGTAGAGCAAGCACACTTGTCTGAAAGCCTTATTACATTTAACATTTTAACCAGGGCTGTCCCTGGGGATTGAGGGGCCCTGTGCAAACGAAAGTGGGGGCCCTTAACTTTTTATTCCTTCATTGATATAGTAGCATCTTTTAAGCATATTTCATGGAAAGAAGAAAATCAACCGACAAACTGACAATTGATTTCAAGAAATTTACATGTGTACTAACATTTACATTGTAAGTAGAAGGTAATTTCGGGTAATAGGCGGGTTTCCCCGCGCCGCGCCCTGAAAGAGGAAATCCCGGGCGGGTGCCCCAGAAGCGCGGGGCCCAGAGCAGTGGCACCTGTCGCACTACCCTACTATCGCCGCAAAAAAGGTAGAACGCTGAACTTTAAGCATTCGTACGAAATTCCGCCAGAGCTCCAAAGAGCCGTGTAATATATCGTTTTACTCCTTGTGTATTTGACTACAAAATTCATTCATTGAAAAGTGATTAAATATAAAATTTTAGCTCCTACGGTCGAAAGAGTGAAGAAAAACACGCGAAAAACTAGGAAAACGGCGAAACGGTCGTCTTCTTCATCTCGTCACGGCCAAAATATTGAATTGGTTCACTTCATTATTTTTTTACGAAGAGGACGACATCTCCACATTACAAATATTCTTTTAAATTTTATTTTAACCATTCTTTGTTTTTTTTATATGGCCGAAAGCTAGATTTCAATTTCCGAGGTGTGGAAAAGTATATGAATATCGAAATTACGTATGCTTTAAGGAAAAAATATTGCAAAACTTCTCATGTAAGGAAATTTTTATATTCTTCCCATTACTTAAAATAAACGACGAAGAAGAAAATCGCTCCCCGGCAATGCAAACTACCATTTTGCTCAGTTGGCAATGGTGATACTCCTTGCCGCGCGTGACTCAAATCTCATTGCCAAGACCCCTCTAGTGAGACCTCTGTCCAGCGCTAATTGGACAAGGAATGGGAAAGGCTTTAGGTGTTTTATATTCTTTTAACTTTATGTGGATGGATTTATATTGAGTATTTCGTAATAAGATATTAAATTCAGTCTCAGAAATTACACACTTAAATTCAGTTCGTGGCAACAATACAATCCATAGAATCAATAAACTTCTAACACATAAACAAACAGTATTTTGCTGAATTTAAGTGTGTAATTTCTGAGACTGAATTTAATATCTAATTACGAAATACTCAATAAAAAATCCATCCACATAAAGTTAAAAGAATATAAAACACCTAAAGCCTTTCCCATTCCTTGTCCAATCAGCGCTGGACAGAGGTCTCACTAGAGGGGTCTTGGCAATGAGATTTGAGTCACGCGCGGCAAGGAGTATCACCATTGCCAACTGAGCAAAATGGTAGTTTGCATTGCCGCGGAGCGATTTTCTTCTTCGTCGTTTATTTTAAGTAATGGGAAGAATATAAAAATTTCCTTACATGAGAAGTTTTGCAATATTTTTTCCTTAAAGCATACGTAATTTCGATATTCATATACTTTTCCACACCTCGGAAATTGAAATCTAGCTTTCGGCCATATAAAAAAAACAAAGAATGGTTAAAATAAAATCTAAAAGAATATTTGTAATGTGGAGATGTCGTCCTCTTCGTAAAAAAATAATGAAGTGAACCAATTCAATATTTTGGCCGTGACGAGATGAAGAAGACGACCGTTTCGCCGTTTTCCTAGTTTTTCGCGTGTTTTTCTTCACTCTTTCGACTGTAGGAGCTAAACGTTTACATTTAATCACTATTCAATGAATGAATTTTGTAGTCAAATACACAAGGAGTAAAACGATATATTACACGTCTCTTTGGAGCCCCGGCGGAATTTCGCACGAATGCTTCAATTCAGCGTTCTACCTTTTTTTGCGGCGATAGTAGGGATGGCACTGATTTTAGCTATAGTATATCAGTAACAGTTTCTAGCCTTTCAGTAGCAGGTTGAGTATAAAGTTAGGAATTACATACTCCGCACCACACATCCTTGTGGTGACTTAGAAGGGTACCACATAGCAGAATGTTTATACCACAATTGCAACAGATTTAGGCGCTTAAGTTTGCATGACTTTATCCATCACTATGCTATAGAGACCATGATGCATAATTTAGGAAGTAGGTTGCCATGACAACCTACTTCCTAAATCATTTTCTCATGACAACATATTCCCCAAATCATGTTGTAATGACAACCTATTTCATAAATCATGTTGTCATGACAACCTATTTCCTAAAACAGTAAGATTGAAGAATAAAGCCGTTATGAAATTAATATCGAAAAAAAGTTTTATCTACATAAAAAAATGATTTAATTTACTTTATTTCAAAAAGAAATTTACTTCATTTCTCAAAGTAATTCAATTTACTTTTACAATCATAAGTACCATACTAAATCACGCCTTATACACGTATTAACATGCTCGACATCGCATCAGCGCACGCAGTATAGTTTTGCTGTCTGATGCATCGGTCATCATCTTCGGAGGGTAGTGCGTCTCTGGGCACGTCTACGGTAGCAGAGCGGGAGTTTAAAGTGTTCCCCCTCCTTTTTTCATGTATATGATAACTAACTTGAGTCTATGGTAATTTTTCACTCACACTACTTATAGGACTTCAACGTTTCGTCAAGCGTTTCAACGTTACAACTTCGTCATTAGGTACAGTACGTCGAACATGTAATAATAAAACAATTTATGCGGAAAATTATCATGAACTCACTGAACCAAGTCCGTTACGCCCGGCCTGACACAGTAGTATTCTTTCGATGTTTTTCCCTCATACGGATCTACGGCCATTGCAGACAAAGTAGCGTAAAATTATAAGCGAAATGGAGATGGCATCATAATTGATCTCTAACGCCTTCGATCGATTTCTCAGACTTAAAAAAATACCAATCACTGCAAAAATTCACGCATGATGTGGTACGCAGTCACGCAAACGGGTGAAAAGATATACACTAAGGGGATGAAATTCGCCATGTAAAAATTAATTAAAGTGATCAGGATCCAAACCCGGATCCCTCAATTGTAGGTCATTTGAGTTAGTCAGTTATAGACTTGGTGGTGCAAGTGGCTTACACACCGTACCGATAATTGAGAGATCCGGGTTCGGTTCCCGGTCAGGTCAAACGATATTTTCATGGAAAATTTTTATGTTATAAAATATATTTCAATGAATTATTTACATCATTCTTATTTTTAAGCCTATATTACACGCATGACCAACCTATCACTAGACGGACGCCGTTTAAGCCCTTCCCCCTTAAAGGTCGTCGCCGCCGGAGTCAGAAAGGGTGGGTAGCCGGCGCAGACGAAAATGCCAACGGCACCCATCTCTGTCCTACAGGTATGATTGCCCGTGCAGGAGGCAGGTGAATTTCTAGAGGCGACAACACTCTGCAACGGGACTTGGATGGTGAAAATCTAACGATGGGTGGACTAATGTGTATGCACGTGGTGGCTTCGGCAATTCGGGGTGGTAAAGTGACAGATATAATTGACAGAGGGAGGGAGGTCCAAGGGGTACGATCACCCCACCAAATTTTGAATTTATTTAAATAAAGAGCACTAATGGATAAACATCTATTTGTTTTTTTAAACAAAAATGTTGACTTGATTTATTGTTAGCTCCAAAACGTTTTTTTAATTGATACGTTTGTAATTTTCAAGCATAAAAAAACGAGATTATTGTATTGTGATCTCACCAAAAATCTTTTCAATCGGCGGTTACAATGCTACCGCAGTTGCACTCTTGATTGCCTATAGACACAATTTTTCACCTAATATTCAATTTTTTCTCACCACCCACCCTTTTCACGCCCCGTCTAAATTTACTCAACATAAAGCCCCCACCCCCGAAACGAAATCCTGGCTACATCACTGGCTCTCGGCAGACAAATGTGAGAAAGTCACAATGAAAAATATCTTTCGCCTAGACTGGGATTTGAACACAGATCGCCTTGGCGGATGCTTTCCAACAAAGTTACCCGCGCGACCTCTTCCATTGTGGATTTCATTCAGGCTTTGAAGGGACTAAATGCTTTCACGAGGTGTCGAGCACATCAAGGCACGAATTACTATTTCTTCATGGAGAATTTCGAATATTTGTGTATTTCCCCAGCGGTTGACCGATCTTTTGGTTGCTTAACCGTTAAACTGGCGTCACAAAAAAATAAAGAGAAGTAAAGAAACCTAAGAGACCAAACACGCTTTCATGTGGTATGCATCCACAAAGTACCAAATGGTTTTAGATATGAACATAATGAGTAAGAAAAAACTTATTTTCACACATTTCAAAATTTATAACCGACATGGTGTCGGCACTACGTCAGTGGCGGCTTTAGGGGGGGAGGAGGAGTCATGACCCCCCCCCCCAAATTTTATCAAAAAATTTTAATTTTTATTAGTTTAATAGTTTTTGTATTCTTTTAAAGGAGTAAAGGGAGTGTTTTTGCAAATTCATGGCTACAAGTCCCAAACGTGAGAGAAGTTTGAGGATCGGAATACCCCCCGGGAGAACGCCCCTCTCTCCCGGGGGGTATTCCATACTCCCCGGACCCAGGTCATGAACCCCCCCCCCCCAAATTGACGCTGAATCCGCCCCTGCACTACGTACCATTCGGTATCTAAGTACTTGCCTATCTATATATCTATTATTTAACGATACAGATATAGTACCGAAACATGGTCGTTGGAAATTAAGAAAGTGTGGAAAAAACTATTTGCTGTTAATATGTTGAACGCAAAAAACATTTCCAGCAAGTGACGCCTGAGACATTCTCAAAGGGTTATAAAGAGTTGAGTTACTGTCGCTTTAGGTCCTGTGGGGCTTAAATGTTCAAAGGGTTCAAACGGTAGTATTAATATTGGAAAATGGCGTGCTGTGAAAAATACGGTCATTCGCACAATTATACGTGATAATACTTAAAAAATAACAAGAAAATTCAAAGCCCTTCGAATGAAAATACGCGAAAAAGACGAAGAGGATATAATTATTATCGACTATCTCGGTTAAGTTTAGATGGAAGATGGTAAAAAGTTTTCTTGAATTTTATAGGCACAGACCCTCAACACGATTTTATTCTTCAGCTCGGCAAACTATCTACATTTCTTCTGCCCATCCACAAAGCCTTACTCTATTTCTTCCCCTTCACCACTTATACAAAATAACCTCCCCTTTATCATGTTCTTCAGCATCCCATCACCCTTTATGGGCCGTTCAAACCACCTTCTCTGCCTCCTAATATCCTCCGCAATTTGTATCTCCTCATCCACCCCGTTGAGCACTTCCTCCTTTGTCTTCCTTTCCGTCCATTGCACCTCCTTGTCCTCCACACCCATTCCTCGCACTCCAGGAGCATATTTTCATCCTCCTTTCTCAGATTACAGGCTTCTGCACCATACGCTACTCACCACATTAGTCTATTCGCCAGTCTTTTATTTAGATTCACAATAACCCTGTTGACAGTTCTCACCTATAGCCAAGCCTCTTTCGCGTACTGACAATGAGTACAAACAGGCCTGGATTAAGGGAGGCTAGTGTGGGGATTTAGCCCCGGGCCTAGCTTCGTCATGGGGCCTCCGGGGTGGGGTCATTTTTATTTGATTATTTAAGATCAATTTTTCCGAACTTGCACTTTGAGAATGTATTAGATTATAAGCTTAGTTCCTTTGTGTTTCAACATTATGCTGGTTCAAGCGAAAGAAAAAAGACCAAACGATTATCCGAATACTAAACGATATGTTTGTTTATTTTCAATCTATTTATTATGATAAAATGTTATTCACATAAATACATACTGAAAAGCGAGCATTCATTCAGCGTTGTATACGTTGGCTACACATTGTAACCTGCATGGTACTGTACCATGGTAACCTGGAGCCTATGGTACCCAGTCCTCGTTGAAATATCATCAGGAGCCAAAACAATAGAGTTCACACAACAATCGAGCTCGGTTAGCGGTTTAAATCCGTCACTTTAGGGTTAAGTCTGAACGAAGCCATGGGTGGGCGAATGTTGCCACTGAGGGAAATTACTGATCTTTATGAGCGTTCTCTTGAGCCGCAGAAAAATTTTACTTGCCCTAAGTCGTTAAGAAGCGTCACAGAGGTGTCATTAAAGTGGGCCCACTGAGACTCTCATTAGGTGTCCAATGGACACCTAATGGACACTGTACATGCCCCATGCTCACTGCAACCCGTCCCCTCTCAACAGGAGGGCAACGGCATCAACATCCAATTTAGCAGGATAGATTATTGCATCGAAAAGGCGACAACAAATGGCGAAATTAAGCTTGTCTTCAAATCGCACTAGTCACGTTGAAGTCAATTTTTTTTCAACCGATGATGCGCGATAAATATCGGCAAAATCTACGCTTCCTTAAAAAAATTGGGGATGGGGTCGGTTTATTAGCTAGAGTAAAGGCTTCCCATCCCGAGGATCCGTGCTCGAGTCCCGCCATTGGCGAAGACTCAGCAGTGGAATCCAGATCCCGACTCAGTGCCATGTGTGGAGCACTTGAAGAAGAATCCACCGTATTACCGATTACTCCAGCCGTAACCACAGTGACGTAGCTGCTGTTTGAGCCACCCGGGGCGGTCTGTCGATTGCCACCCTTCCTATCAACCATATTCATACAATTTGAAATTAAGTTTAAGAAAAACAATCAAATGTATTCGTTTATAAATTGAAATACAAATTTAAAAATATTTTTCCTCATTTTGTATCGCAAAATATTTGACGAATATGCCAAAATCTATATTGTCTCTTACTTGATTTTCTAGAGTTAAAACTGTAAGATATCTTTATCGTATTTGTAATTAATTGTAATTATTAACTCTCGGGATAGCTGATAGTTTTATTCCTCTTAATAATTAAAGCGTTAGAAATTTTATAATGCCTAAAATACCACCCCGAAAAAAGTGCCGCCCGGGGTGGACCCGTCCGCCCCTTGATACGGCACTGCGTTATCAGACGGTGCAGCCCGCAATTGTTGCCCTCTGTCCGTCGGATGGGAAATTGAAAAATGCAATTCCTATTCCAAAAAGTCAAAAGCCTTAAAATGATTTCTGATTAGTAAAGGGTACTAGAGAGTTTGTGAATGCTTTTATGCCAATGGTAGGTGTTGTGAGGATACTTGACCATGTGAATTGTGTTTGCTGTGAGGGTGGTAAGCCGTGATTTTTCTTGCATTAGTCACTAAGGCTGTACTGTATTAACTGTTCTATGATACTGACAAAAAACTGACGATTTCTATATGGTAATCTTGTAACATATGGAAATAAAAACCATATTATTATCCTCTCCACACTTCCTCCATTCCGAAATAAATCTTTCTCTTACCAACATACGCAACTACCTCAGATGTCAGTCGCTTCCCCAAATAAACAACCAACGGGAAAAAGCGCGCAAAACTCAGCAAGATTACACGAAATTTTATAAAAATCTGACGGTTCTCTCCTGTGATCATCACTTAATTTCTTAATCAAATCTTTCTCCCAATGCGGGAGGTCAGGCCTATGTTTCATACATACGCAATTTTACTCACGTTAGAAGGCCAACAAAATCGGTAAATCGATACGCACGGATAGACATGATTGGCGTACGAATGCTGGCGACCACGTGGGAACCGCTAGCCTTTTCGTTACCACGGTGACGACACCACCTTACTTCACCCAGCACATTATTCCTTGGATCCCAAGGCGAAACCGGTGTCTCGATTTGACGTTTGGCCCAGGAGCGTTTAAATGATACGCTCTTTCTTTCATTTACTCCGAAAACAAATCTTGATGCTGGAGAGTGTTAACGGCCGCCGAAAGTAGGGAGATTATTCCGAGTTCACTATCAAGCGTTACCGCCACCATCTTTGGATCGTTGTTTTTACGCCCACTTAATGGTGCGGCTGTTTTGGGATTGATATCATCGGCCATTACCGGACTAAAAAAATCAAGACCTGTTGCAAGCACGCACTATTTCAGTTCCAAAAACAGTAACAACTGCAGTCACTAGAAGTGGTCCTCTCTCGGGATTCGAAATGGGTCGAATAAATTACAGGAATACTAGGGGATGACTAGCCGCGGGTGAGTAACAAGATGATTTTCATGCATTCCAATCGTTTTATATTCAACGAGAATATACAAATTTTCCGATATGTACGGCCTGTTTAAGAACAACATTAAACGTGTACGTGGCTAGCGATGAGTGATTTAAGCAAGACGGCGAAAAGATCAACTGAATAAAGAATGAGATCAATCGAACTATAAGAACTATAGAGTAAAATAAAACACACAATTAAATTGACAGGATACTGTAATGTTTAAATGATTTTATATTTTTTATCTTTTGAATAGAACTTTCGTACAGTGAGATTCTATACATACTAACGATTACTACCCTAAGGGACATACTAATAGAGGATATAGTTCGATATTTCGAATTTCGCCTCGATATAGGATATGCACACGGTTTCTCGGAATAGGAGCACAATCTACCTTTACTTCGGTCATTAATATATCCATGCATTCTTCCTTGCTTAATGGTGTAGAACTTTTCAATCGCGGCTATCTATGCATTTATAAGTATACTTAATTCCTTCGTGTAAAATAACTTTCAAAGATGTGACGTCACCTTGACCGTCTTCCGTCAAAAAGTCTCAAACCGTCCTCCCCGAATTGAGATAAACATTAATTTTTCTACCGTTAGGGTTGCTTTTGATGAACAGTTTATAACCTTCTTTTCTGTCTTCAAATGCCTCTAACCTCAAACTATGTTTCTCTTCAGCTCTGCATACGTCATTCATGATGAAGCCGCGATAATTATTTAAAATAGCGACACCGGTCGCATCAGATATTCCTCAGAGGAAAACTGGAAATGGTACTTCTTACGTCATGTATGCATTCCCCTACATCAGTCCTGAGACAAAATAATAAATAAAAAATCCTGGTACTCTTCCACAAATTTATTTAGCAGGCACGACGTGTTTCACCACACTGTGGCACAATCATGCCCATAATCATGGGCATGGAACTACTAATACTTATTCTGCATTAGTAGTACCATGGGAAAGAATTTGTGGGTTTAAAGCCTTAGACCAAAGTGGGGGGAGGGTACGGTGGAAAGGGGAAGGGTAGAAAGAGATGCGAAAAGTTAGGTTTTTGAATGGGCCGAGGAGGAGAAAGGCATAAGAGACGGCGGGGATAGGGTTAAGGTACCAGAAGATAAGGAATGCCTGGGTTTTGTGAAGACCCTGAGTGGCGTAGAGGGTGCTGTTTTAAATATCCTGTATAGCTCTCGCAGAAGTTCCTAGCGCTGCGTAGTGGACGATTTTGGGACCTGGGCTTCGGAACTTTCAAAATCCTACAAAACGGAGGAGGAAGGTTGTTTAAGGTGGAGGGTCAGAAAACCTGACTAATCGTGGCCAACACAAGCTCTTCGAAAAGTGGGATGACTCACCACTATATGCCGTCCCGTTTCGATTCGCCTCATAATGAGACCTAGATAGGGTCCCTGGTAAAGTCATAGCGACGGGTGATAGCCCACCTCTCTGCCTCTTCATCCTCTCCACTTCTACCCTCCCCCCTTGCCACAGGTCTGCACCAGGAAGATATTGCAAGAACACCCCCACCTCCCGGGGCTCTAAAAAAAACCCCAACATCCGTTTGCATCCAATCCGAAACCCCTACCCTCGCCGTTTCTTGTCTCTCTCTTGCTCGGTCCTTTCAAACCACTAACTCGCCAGCTTCCTCCCTCCTCGTTAAACCTCTACCCACACCCCCTCCCCCCGCCTCGGTCTAAGGGGCATTGTAACACGGGTGATTATGAGATATGGAAGGAACCTACCAAGGACGGGGTCATAGGGTGGTGATTGAGGATGGGAATTCAATTTCCTTTTGGGAGGAAGGAAGTGGGGAGTGATTCACCGAGACAATCTCGTTTACCAATTTTGCCCATATAATTTAGGATAAGCTCTTATTTTAAATGAAATCATAAAATCAAATTCCCACTTTTTTCACAGGAATGCAGAACAAAGTTATATGTCAGATTAATGATTATTTTCAATCAAATCCTTGATTCTTTTGGACCAGCTTAGAGCTTTCGCCTAATGCTGTGCTTCGGATTCGCATTGCAAAGCCCACTCGTTATTTTTCAACGAAATATCTTCCGTCTCACCGTCCGAATCGCGACATTAGCAATGTGTGTCGAAAAATGTATGACCAAAGCTTTTGAAAATAGGTGAGTTATTTCTTGCAATCCCGATACCATGATACGTATGTGTGTATAGGTAGGGAGAATTTTCGGTTAAAGTCGGGTTCTATCGAATCGTCAGTTTTTGTCGGATGAAGAGACAGTGAAGACGGACGACATAAATCGGCTCGCAGTCGAGTGACAAAAATATTAGCACGGATAAATGTATAATCTTTACTTCCCGAAGTTAACCATGCATTGCAGCATTACAGCCAGAATATATCCTAAATCAAGGTCGGGACATAGCATAAATATCCAATTCATTCACTGAATGTTATTTCTCATAATTTTTATCATATAGCGTCTCATGAATTATTACTGAAAACCCACACAGCACATTTCCGATTCAAAACGGGTTTCCCTGGTGCTCAAATAGAAAAATCTCGTTTTTCCCCAGTAACCCGAAAGTAGCCTCGTAAGGAACGTTTTCATTTACTTGTGCGTGCACCTAAAAGAGAACGTTTTCATCGCACCGTTTCAAAAGCATTTTCATTTGGTTTTTGTTCTGGCAACGAAAACTTTTTCAGAACGTTTCCAGTTTCCAAAAGTACATGCGACATAAAACGATTTTTAAACTGTTTACCCTGTTTACAAACATGTATTGTACTCCTCGCGATCGGTCTCGTGTCCCTCGTGACTTCCGGTGCATCCGGTGTTTGGAAAAATATCATCGAAGGTGCGTTTGTTGGAAGTGTGTTTTTAATCTTTGTTGGCAAGATTATACGTGTGCTACGGTTAGAATTTCGTGATATCTAAGGGCATAAATTATATATACACTGGATTTTGTGAAGTTATACTAGTTCTACGCAAATTCTAAAGTGAAATAAGTGATTATTCTATGGCGATTGTCTAAGTCTGAACCCTTGTTGTGACTTGTGTAAAGGTGTGATTTTTTTAAATTTTGTTTTCTTTTGAGTGACTAATCTGCATTCCATAATGATGAACAAAGAATTGTGTGTGAATTTTCTGATGTGATATTTCATAACCATTTTAATTCTGTTTTATATTAAATCATTAATGTTATAAGCATTCTGAGAACATATTTTCTCCTGACCTATAGTTGTTAAGAAATACGTATTACGCACGCAAAGTGTATAGGTACATGTTGCTTTGTCGTTGTGCCTTATTCCTTAGTGTCTTAGGGATTCACTCGAGTATGTTTTATACGTCAAGTAATTATTTTTTAGCGTTACCATTTGCTCACTGCAAAATAATTGCCGTTGCTTTGGTCCCAGACCGTGAAATCAAGTTGAAGAACATATAAGCATGTTTAATTAAGTTACTTTGCAGTTTTTTCTCCCTAGTTTTCTATCTTTATAGGAAATACGGTCTTTTAATTTCATATTTAGCAGCGACTTGTATGTGATTTACGTCTCGGAGTTATGTCGTTGTTCACTTGCTTCCCAAGTGCGAATGCTCCCTGGTTAGAAAGAATGTAACAAAGTGGTCGTAAAGTCATTGAGTGAGTGGTTATAATGCAGAGACCAATAAGGGCGAGTGATTTTAATTGTAAAAGGACAAATAATGTTACGTGCTCTCGGCACTGCATTTGTGGCCTGATACCAGCGTAATTATAACGCTGGTATCAAGCCACAAATACGACGTAACGTCATTATTATGCCCGCATAGAATCAGTAGAAAAACGTATTATACCACCGGGAAAACCGTTTTAAAACCGAAATTTACGGCTTCCACTCGGCTGAAAACGGTTTAAAAACTGTTGTACTCGTTTCGAAACTAGCTGGAACCGGAGAGGAAGCGATACGAAAACGTGTTCTGAACAATCAAAGAAACATTTCAAAGACGTGAAGTTGACCAAAAGTGGCGGACATTTGCACCATTCCAGCATCATTTCAAAACGTGAATGGGTCAGTAGAAAACGTCCCCGGAAAGCGGGATGAATGCGGAAATGAAACGATTTGTGCTATGTGGGAAGGGCTCACCGAAAAGAAGATGAGGTCCCACATCTTGAAGAAATAAATTGAAGAAGCGATGTCGTTGTCCACGCTAGGAGGATGTTTTGCAGAAGTTTATCAAAATTTATTTAATGCACCTTCATCTTGAAATTATGGCGGATCACTGAACTCTGGATTAATTTTTCTGCGAAGAGTTGCCAGCAACTGAAGCAAGACGATTTCTTCATCCTTGCAGTAACAATTGATCACATCACCATCGATGAGAAAAATTTTGATTCAGTAATAATCCCTGCTCTGAATAGAAGATCGAGCAATTTGACTTAATCAACACTAAAAGTTTTCCTAAGTTATAAGCTAGCTAATGACGGTAAATATCAAGTGAGTAATCAAGCTCCAATCTTTCGAAAACAAAACCACACAAAAACTGCATTTTTACGCTTAGTACTTAATAAACAGTCACGTATAAATATTCATCAAATATTAACATTTATATTTATTGGACATAAATGGCATTTACTTACATCTTTATCCAAATTAAATTAATTTTTACGTTTGATTGGTTTGATCGCTTGACACTAGCAACGGATATTCGCGCTATTTTCACTCACCAAGGAGAAGCTTCGGGTGCTTTTATGCCATCTATTACGCGAAGGGTCAAATACTTGAGCACCGCTTTTACTAACAAATGAACATCGTATGCGTCGTGTTTACAAACATTGGCTGGGGAACTTTCGAAATGTAAAATCTCGTTTGACTTACGGTGATCCTGGATTATGGGGACTAATTTGTGTGGAAATTATGGAACGCAAAATGGTTGACCCTCGGGGAGACACTGACTTTGAATATTTCTACACTGTGGGTAGTGGATTGGAGAGTTTCGTGTCTAATGCATTGCTGGAGCGCAGGTCAAGCACCGTTCAGCTAATTACGTCGGGCAAAGTCTACTTCTCCTCCAGCCTCTCCCCGGATGCATTACTTTCATTAAAGACTGCCGAACGGCTATTCATTTTGGTGCAAAGGGTGCCCCAGTTCTTGATAAATAGGACCAAAAGAGATGCTATTAGCCGTTTCCGAGCAATGGTGGAAGGCGAAAGTGCTAAGAAATGGGAAAGATGTATAATGAAATGGAAAGAATTCTATAGATTTTTAAATTGTGGCGAATGCGACGAAAAATTGAAGTTTCGAGTGTCGTGCAAGTGCTCATGCAAGGTAAAAAATGCTTTTCCTTCGTTCTTCCTAGGTAAAATACTGGCGGGGTCGTTACTCAATACCAATTCCAGATGGATTCCAGAGTTACGTAGTCCGCAGCTTGAGGTTTATGTCCACGCTGATATGGACTCGTTAACCATGGGTTTAGCTTGTTGTCTGTTTAACCAACCTTTGTCCAAAAGGTCATACCTTTCTGATATTAAGGGAAAAGCAACCCTTCGACCAACGCTGTGTGCAGCAATGTTAGGTCTAGCATTTAAACGCGATCACAACTCACAGAATGACCCGATGGTCATCTTGGATCCAATGTGTGGCGCAGGTATGATTTTAGCAGAGGCTGTAGCAAGCAGTGACATTCCAAAAAGCTTGATATTATTAGGAAGTGATTCAGATACCGCTCAAATTAGTGAAGCGGTTAAAAGTATTAATAGGGCAGAAGGAATACAAAAAAATGAACTTGACCGCATCAGTCCAATAGGATGTTCACAGAAGTGTACAACGCAGTTGTTCGTAGCAGATGCTAGGGCTCTACCACTTCGAAATAATTCGGTCCATTGTATTGTAAGTGACCTACCATTTGGGCTGAAGCACACATGTAAACCATGGCCTAAGCATTTGAGGAAGGTTTTAAGAAGAATCATGAATGCTGTCGATGACGTTAATTCGGTAACCTCAGAAGGTATCTCCACTGGCACAGGAGCAATGAATTATCAACCAAATGTAAACAAATCTGACTGTATAATTGAGGAAAAAACTAAGCAAAAGGCACAAACTGTGATAGGTGAGTGAAAAATGGACTACTGTCGTAAATGCGAAAAATATGATTTAATCACTGGTCTTAGGCTACCTTTCCTCATAAATTTGTGGGATAGCCATGTTCTTTTCATTGTAAAATGACAAACTAAATACTAATTCCACTTAACATTTATTCACAGATGCTCCCCAAGGAGAGGTGATTACTCATAGTATTGATGGCAGAAAGTACAGCACTGGGCCAGTTTCTCTCTCAAAAAGAGGTCTAAAAAGGAAGTATTCCAATGGAGGGAGAGATACTGAAACTGTTGAGGTTAATGACAAAGTGGACACCTTGGAAGATGCAAGAAATATGTTGCCTCAAATTATACTAGAAATGGATCGTGTATTGATAGAAGGTGGACGAGTTGTACTTATAATTAGTGAAACTCTTAAGCCTTTCCTTCTTGAAGCAGTCAGTTTAGTAACTTCACCTGACAAGTCAATCATATGGTGTTCAGGTAGACAGCAATCCATTAACATAAGTCACAGTGAAGCATCTACCTCTGCTAGTAAGTCTTTTGCTTCAGATTTAGAATTATTTGATTCCAGTCAAAAGGACAGTTTTGAAACTCCAGGAAAGGAAGAGATAATTTTTTCAAGGCCAAAAAGACAGGGATGGTTATGTACTGAGGAACACGAAGTAAAACTTGGAATTCTTAATGCAATCATTTGTGTTTTCAACACCTAAAATCATATCCATAAAGAATTTGAAATGCGTTACAGATGAAGTCAGGAAACAGGTTTTGCATTACAAAGGGGAAGAATGCCAGACGGCTAACCAAGGGTTAGGTAGTATTTGGATGTTTTCTGATAAACATTTGGTACATATTATTTTTTTAAAGTAAGCAAGAGGTAATGAGGGGCAAAGGGTGGTTGAAGGTCGTGATAGAGGTGAGGATGTTGAGCAAGTGGGAAAGGAAGAGAATTGGTTTCATAGGTGAGATGAAGAGTGGTAGGATATATGCCGAGGTGAAGAATGAAATTGTGTAGGCAGATAGATATCTGTGCCTGTAAAATTCTAGAGTTTTTTCTTGCTTCCATTTAAGTCTACCTTCAAGGGTAGATTACACTAATATGTTATAATAATGCAATAGTGAGGAAAGAACTCAATCCCACCTGACCTCAATGCATTTTTTTACTTGTGTGGGGTCAATGATTTACTCTGAGGTCAATGCTTGAGTCGAATACCAACACATTGTGAAAATGCAGTCCTTGCCCTAGTGGAATTTGTGTTATAATTTACTCCTTCAGGTTACAGGTCCTGATCTAATACAAAGTACCCTTAAATGCCCTAGCCTATTGTTGAACAGACTTTCTTCGTCAAGAATGTTTAAGGCTAGTACCATGAATTTCAATTCGTCATAAAGAGTTCTATATGAAATGCATAAGTTTTTTGTGCTCCTGATGATTCATATTCCCTCGAGACTAGTCATCAGATTTTTGAAAGGAAATCCAACAGTGGCAGAAATAGGAGGCAACAGGGCAACAGCAGTCATCACACCCAAAATTCAGTAGAGTAAAATATGTCCTCTATCTAAATTACCAAAAAGAAAATGAATTATGTCTAGGCACTGCTCAGTAATTAATTTCAACCCATCATTGAGGTAATACTGAAATTTTTAAAACTAGAGGGGTTTCCCATAGGCTTTTCATGAACTGTGACTAATAACTTTCTTTCACTACCAAAAGACTGACCCCTCTGCATTGAAAGTCTAGAATTGCCCACAACAATCAGCAAAGTTAGAACAACACGATACTTGCCTGATGCATCAGTTGCACACATGGCATTGAGGATAGTGAGCAGGCATCTTATCTACCATAGTAATAATGATGCCACCAATCCCACTTGTTTCAACTGTAATGTGTGTTACATTTCTAATCCAGTGTGTTCCCGTGAAAATGTACTTGCTTTGCCACCAAAAAAGTGAAAGTGTCATGTGTAAACCCTTCGTTACAAAATAATTCCATCCCAATTATGGATGTTATACCTCTCTTTGTTGAATTTTGTGGCATTGAAGGAACCTTGTGAAGATTCACTAAAAATCTAATTTCCACATCTTCTGAGGGCCAACATGATGTAAGCCCAACCCTCTCTTATGTCACCGACTGTCAGATGAATAATAAAGATAATTCCTCATACAAGAAGTACTTTTTTTTCAACGAACCATTTTCACCAGAAACTTTTTGTAACACCCAATAATTAAATAGCTTTGTTAAATTAAGTTTTTTCTTCACTCAATTTAAGTGATTAGCTACATCTTGGAAGTAAAATGACCATCTATGAGAAACCACCAGAACTACAGTAATGATCATTCAGGATCTTAAATTGGATTTTAAAGTGATAGAGAAATAGTGATCAAAGCCATCATCATTCTTGGTGCTACAGCCCATGTAGGGCTCTGGCCTTCAGAATAATCTGCCCCCATTCTTCTCCATTTCCACTCCTGACTCCCAGTCTTATCAAGTCGGTCTCTAAGTCATCAAGCCACCACTTTCGTGGTCTTCCTCTGCTTCTCCTCCCTCCTGGAGTGCAATTGAAAACCTTTTTGACTGCTCTGCTTTCCTCCATGCATTGTACATGACCAGCCCAACGAAGTCTTCCTTTCTTTATAACTGATATGATGTCTGGTTCACCATATAGGTTATAGACTTCAGCATTTGTTCTTATTCTCCATATTCCTGCATATATCACGGCACCGTATATTCTTCTGAAAATCTTTCTTTCCCATCTTCTGATCATCTTTCCTTTCTTCTTGTGTTACTGTTAGTGTCCATGTTTCAGAAGCATAGAGGACAACAGGTCTTAGCACTGTCTTGTATATGATTATTTTGGTGCTTCTTGAAATATTTCTTGACCTGAAAATAGGCTGCAGTGCAAAATAGCATTTATTACCTATGCATGTGTAACCTGTCTTGAATTTCAAGGGAAATCTGTTTTTTTGCTGTTAGCAAGGATCCCAGATATCTGAAACTCTCCACTCTTTTGAAAATTTTTATTGTTGGTTCTCTAGTTTTTTCTTGATTTCTTTCCATTTTCAAGTATTTAGTTTTATCTTCATTAATGATTAATCCCAGAGTATCTGATGCGGCTTCAATAGAGATAAAAATCTCTTCCATCGAGTGTTTGTTTCTTGAGACTATGGCCAAGTCATCAGCATATGCAACACATTGGGTTTGTCGGTTCATTATTATTCCTCCAGGATTTATTGGGAGCTGTCTCATTGCTTTCTCCAAAGCCAATATGAATAACATTGATGATAATGAATCCTTGTTTGACTCCTCTTTTGACTTCAAACTGAGATGATAGTTCTCCATTCACTTTAACTTTGCTTTTAGTATTATCTAGTGTAATTTTAATGAGATTTATTAATTTAGAGGGGATGGGAAATTCTTTCAGGACGTCATATAGTGCACCCCTTTTGACAGAATCAAAAGCCTGCTTGTTATCTATAAATGGGCTAGGTACTTCTATGTTGTGTTCATAACATTTCTCGTATATTTGTCGCAGGACGTGGCTCATCACCACACTGCAGTGTTGTCTCTCACTCAGCACTGCATCACGGACGGTCTTGAGATAGCATTCTCAAGGTGGCTCGTCGGCCACCTCTCAGCTAAACCCCTAACGGTGTGTGGGGACCAGTGTCAGGTTGACCCTGTACTAAAGGTACAACCCCTCCACACCACCTTGACCCCGATCAAAGCCATGATGGAGAAAAAATGTATGGAATATATAAGAACATCCCTTGGGTTGGTAATCTTTGCAACGTACCATGTAAAGCAGGGGTTCCCATCCTTCCTAATGCAGTGACCCTTTAATGCAGTTCATGTTGTGGTGACCCATGGAAACCATCTTAAGACCATCGGAAATATGTGTTTTCTGTTCGTCTTAGGCAACCCCTGTGAAAGGGTCGTTCGACCTCCAAAGGGGTCACGACCCATAGGATGTAAAGGGTAAAATATTGCATTCAAAAGTTCACCAAATGATAAAAATAAATTCATAGGCACTTCTTCTCCTCAACCCTAGGGTTGGTGGGCATCCAAATTTCTTCTTTCCATAGCAAGTCTCTTTACATCTATGTATCTTCTTCCTGCTAAGATCTCCTCCAGGTATTCTTTTCTTGGTCTACCCCTTCCAGCACGGCCCTCTACCACTCCTTCCATTAAGGTTGTCGTCCACTTGGAGTGACGTTGTAGGTGTCCAATCATTATGTTTTTTCTTTTACATACTGAGTTTAGCAGTGTTTGTCCCTCCCCAATTCTTTGTAGTACTTCCAGGTTGGTAACCCTTTCTGTCCAAGATATTTTTTAGTCTTCTCCAGCACCACATTTCAAAAGACTCAAGCTTTTTCCTCTCTGCTTTTCTCAGAATTCAAGTTTCTGAGCCATAGGTACACATACTCCAAACATACGTTTTAAAAAATTTTTACGGGTTGATAGAGAACATTATTTGATGTCAAGAGAGTTTTCTTCTTGATAAAAGCTTGTTTTGCTTGTGCTGTCTTGCTTGTCACATCCGCTGTGCACCTACCATCAGATGTGATACAGCTACCCAGATATTTAAATGTAGTGACTTGCGAAGGTTTTTCTCCGTCTAGATATACCACGGCTTCCTCTAGTCCATCTCTACTTCATTTCATTATTTTAGTTTTCTTTTTGTTTATTTTCATGTCCAAGTTATTTTTAAAATTTTGGTTCATTTCATGTAATGATTCCTGTAGCTCATTGTCACTGATTGCTAAAAGTGCGATGTCGTCTGCAAATCGGATAGTTGTGTAAAGGTTACCATTCACTTTTATTCCATTCTTACTTGTTTCTGTAAATTCCTTCATTGCCTGTTCCATGTACAGATTGAACAGTACTGGGGATAGACTGCATCCCTGCCTAACACCTCGAGAGATCTTTGCTTTTATTACATCTACACTTAGGATAGCTTCCTTGTTTTGATAAAGTTGGAAAATTATCCTCCTATCTCGGTAGTCTATTTTGGCTTCTTTAAGGACTTTAAACATGGTGTTCCAACTGATGTAATCGAAGGCTTTTTCAATGTCATTAAAGGCTATGACTACCTTTTTATTAAGTCTCATCATCTTTTCCACAATTAGTCTGAAGGCTAAAATAAAATTGAATAAAATCTGCAAGATGACCAGTTTGGTTTCCGAAGGAGTGCCTTGTGCCCCGGCTCCTTCGGAAACCAAACTGGTCATCTTGCAGATTTTATTCAATTTTATTTTCAATTTGGTGATATATTATTCTAGTAAGTATCTTTGAAGCATGGGAAACCAGGCTTAGGGTCCTGTAATTCTCACATTTTAATGCTGAGCTCTTCTTAGGGATAGATATCATGCGTATTTTCTTAAAGTCGTCTGGCACTATTCCTTTATCGTGCATTTCACAGATCATTTTGAAAAGACAATCTTTTGCCTTTCTACCCAGAGATTTTAAAATTTCTCCCGGAATTTCAGCTACTCCTTGAGCTTTATGATCCTTCAGCGATTTTAGTGCCCTATCAAATTCTTCTCTTAGTAATGGTGGTCCAATCAAATCCTCTTCTATGCTCTCTTCGTTTTCTAAGATGTTTTCATCCAACTCTTGTCCCCTATAGAGCTCTTCAATGTATTCCTGCCACCGCTTGATAGTCCCTAATTCATCTGTTATCATTTTTCCGTCTTTATCTCTCATAACTGATAGGGTCTTTGTTTTTCTTTTTGAACTCTGATCTTATGTCTGTGTATGCTTTGTCTAAATTTCCCTTTGCCATATTCTCATTAGTTACTTCACATTTGTTTTCCAACCAACTTTCTCTCCCTTTTTTGGCATCTCTGTTTATTTTGTTCCTGTATTTTCTGTACTCAGTTTGGTCTCCTAAATTTTTACCCCTCCTTCTTTCTTTCATCATTGAATGTCATTTGTTATCCAAGGTTTGTATGGAATCTTTTCTCTTTTTCCAATGCATTTTTTTTTAAGCTTTTAGGACTTCCTCCTTAAATAAAATCCATTTTTCTTGTACATTGTTTGTATTTCTCTTTTACTACATTTGTCAATTCACTAAATAACTCTTTGAGTTTCACTGTTATCTCTGATTTTTGTGAAATTCCATTTGTTGTTCCTTGGAATAACTTGCTTCCTTTTTATGCGAAGTTTGCTTATCATTAGCACAGGATTATGGTCAGAGTCTATATCAGCACACGGGCAACTTTTAGCTGTTTTTACCTGATTCTTAAAACTATTCCATACTAAAATATAATCTATTTGATATAGTTCTCCATTTCCAGGCATTGACCAAGTATATCTTCTTCTTTTGGAGTGCTGAAAAAGTGTGTTGGCAATCACTAGGTTGTGCACTTGACAGAACTCAAGAAGTCTGGCTCCTCTCTTATTCTTCTTTCCAAGCCCATATTTCCCGGCTAATTCTTCTTCCATCTCTTCTCCAACCACTGCGTTCCAATCCGCTAAGATCACAAGGTTTTCTCGTTGGTCTAGTTTCATTAGAACTTCCTCGATTTGTTCGTAAATGTCTTCTACTTCTTGGTCTGGATGATTAGACGCAGGCATATACACCTGAATCAAGACCATATTCCTTTGTTCCATTTTTATTTTAATCATTATAATCCTCTCGCTAAAACCCCAAATTTCCAAGGTATTTTGAGCCATTTTCTTTTCTAAAACAAAACCCACCCCACCACTTCCTTCGTCATTTCCTGAGTACAATAATCTATATTCCCCACTCCAGAAATCACCATTGTTGGGCCACCTAACTTCACTTATCCCCATGATGTCTATTTTCATTCCATTCATTTCTAGTTTCAGGTTTTCCAATCTTCCTCAATGATCTAACATTCCATGTTGCAAGTCTGCACAAATCGCCCTTCTTCTCTTTATCGCCTCTTGTTGTCCCCTCCCGGAGATCCGAATGGGGGACTATTACTCTGGAATATTTAACTCGAGACTGCTTCATTATTCACGTAACTCCTAACATACAGGAAAGGGATATCCAGAAGGTTCTCTAATGAAGTGGTTTCCCGTTTCCTTCTCCATCCTATGCCGTTGACCTGGTGGTTCATCCACCTTTAGGGATGGTTTCCCATTCCAAGGACAAGAGGGTGCCCTTCCTTTTACCTGCTCATCCGCCCTCCGAGGTGGCCGTTGGCACCTGGTAGAAGGCAATCTCCTTATCCCGGAAGACACTCGGTCCCTGTATTCGTTAGCCGTTAAACAAATGCCCCTCTCAACCACTAGGATTCATAGGTACAATAATTTAATATTTATGGGCATGAAATAAAAATATATTGGTGCTCCTTTTGGCCATGCATGCATAAAATTGAAGGATAACCCTAAGGGAGAACTTGGTGCAATTCAACGGGAACACAGATTCCCCCTCGAAAACCAAAGTTCAGCATCATTGGTTGAAGTTGAAGTGTGGATAGGTGACTGTCCAGTTGCACTGATGGCCTTTATACCCGTTAGTTAGTGTGAAATTACTACTTATACTAGGTGTATTTAAAAATATTTTTATTTTATATTTTTATCATAAAAAGCTCTTAAGCTCATCCCACATTGTGAAATAAGAAAAGGAAGTTGCTGGAGCTCTACAACAATGAAAACATGAGGGGATCGGGAAAATTAACTAGAACTAGGGATTTTTTAAATAAAGATTAAAATATTTTATAGGTAAACCAGTTCCCCATTAGGCTATTTGAGTGGGGACTAATTGAGAGAGTACATCAAACTAGGAGAATAAGCTCATGGAACATAAGATCTCCGTGAGGCCAAGGAAGATCCGTGAAGATTGGGTGACTCGACAAGGAGATGCTGCCAACAAATAGGCAAGTCAATAAAATGGGGGAGGGGGCAGTTCCAATCCCTCATGTGGGAGAGGTCAGACATTGCATTGGTCATACAGCAACATTCATAACACTACTGTCATGGTAAATTTATTCACTTAATGGCTGTGTAGTACGATGAATTTACAGTAAAAAGTATAAAATCAACCATTAACAATGGGCACACGAGGTTCTATGAAATTAGATGACTTTTTCGTATAAGTATTGTTGGTACTCTTAAGGCCTGGTTACACGATACATTAACATGTACAAGTTAATGTGTGAATGTATGAACGCGAGAATGAACGAGAAAATTCACCGTGTAAACACACCAAAATGTACAAATGCATGAACGCGTGAATAGAAAATAGAACCTGTTCTAATTTGGTTCATGCATTCGTACATGTTGAGCTCGTGCTTCAGTGACACCTGGTGGTAGATAACGGAAATAATGTTTTCTGCTCGTATGGTGTTTGTATACTTCTAAATATTGGTTTGTTTGCGTTTGATTCAGCTAATAGTATTTATTTTGACCTCTGCTCCATTAGGACTTTGCTCTACTATTTGAACTTGGCACTGTTAGCACTTCCTGGAATACCTGTGCGCTACGTTTATTGACATATCGCTATCGTTGGTCCTCTCCTGCTATTGCCCCTCACTTGGACTACCCTCCTATACATTCCGTCGGAATTAGTGGAATAAAGGTTCAAATGCATTAATTAGAAGAGCATTCCTTGTATTTCGCGTACTTATCTGTTTCTTTTCATAGCTAAACACTTTCTCAACAAGGTCATGAATGCCGGGAGGGCTAGTCCAGTACCGCAGAACAGTGACTTAAAAATGCCTTGTTTGTGCAGTAAATATTTGAAAAGCTCGCGCCACGAATGTGTGATTGGCCGTTAATTACTTAGTTTTTTCTATAACAACAATTTATGCTTGTACGAATCTCACATAGTTATATTTTATCGGGTACTTAGTTCACTGGCAGAGCATCCAAGAAACAGCTCCGTGCTCGAAACTGGATCAGCTGTTTTGATATCCGTCCAATTCTACATGAAAACTTATGATTATTTGATTTTCGAGTAAACAAATATACCTCACCATAACTGCAATATAATTCCCGAGACATATAAAAAGGGATTTAGCAAGTCCATTTGAGTAATTTTCATCTGAGGAACTCCCACTCGGGAAAACAAATGTGGAATTTGAGTTAATTTCCGCTGAAATTCTGAATTTGAATTATTATACGTATAATATTAGTATAGTCTGCTTTACAGTAGGTAGTCTATAGGTAGGTTGACTTTATGAACGCTTGAATATTGCGCTTAATGAAGAGAAAAACAACAACAATCGCAAATACGTACCCTGAAAATTGTGCGAATGCATGTGTGGTTTCATGTACCGTGTAACCACTGATTCATCCATTCATTCACGCAAATGTACATGAATCCGTTCACGCAAACGTACATGAAACCATTCACGCGAATGTACATGAACTTGTACATGTTAATGTATCGTGTAACCAGGGCTTTAGACAATTATCACAAGTGAAAACTGCGGCTGATATCTCAAATATCAAAGTCCCCTGCAATTGTTATCGTGATTCATGACCAATTACCCTGTGAAACACCATCTGAACTACAGTATAATAGCATATCCCAACTGATCAGTTGACACAATCATTATTATACAAATGCTTTATGTTAGAATAAATCGAATATGGCTTAGTGACTATCAGTTAGAGAAATTGACTCCAATATGTGACTTCGATCTTATTACTAGGGAGGCAAAAGCACTGAGAATAAAAAGAACATTTAATTAGTTTGTATATTTTACCTGATAATAATTAAGTATAATTATAGCATTAAAAATAACAGCCTTCACGGGAATGTAGAATATTTACAGCAATAGCAGTCTCACACAGCGCACTCTGCATTATTTATAAATGAGTGAGTCTTTCACTAATGCATCCAACTTAGTTTTGAAAAGTTCACTTTTGATTGGCTCATTTAGGTTACATACAGGATTTTTCACAACATATTCCACGTAGACCTGAAAAAAAGGGTGAGAGGAATTATACCACCTATAAGGAATACTATAGGATAAATTCTCAATTTCTCGGTCAAAAAATCACTTAACTACCTGCCGATAAATATCCCGCAGTAATTCCCTAACGTTCTGGGCGTTTGTGTCGGTATTTAAGATAAATTTCAACCCAGACGGCGTTTCAAAGTAATGCAGCGCATACTTGCTTGTTTTGTAGTAAAGAAATCCTTCTTTTACATCCAGAGGAGATATTTTTCCAACAAAAGACTTAATGGAAAAGAGCATTCCATACATTAATTTTGCTTCCTGTAAGAGAACGATAATTAAGAAAACATGAGGCTGAACAATGAAATGACTATACATACAAAGAAAACTTTTACATGCCTCCTCACATGTGATGCCAGATGACTTCAGCCGATTCCATTCCGAATAATACAAGAGGGTACCATTTCGATCAAAAATGTACAGGTTGTGAATTGTCATTATTATTATTTGAAGTTCTCAGTGTAATTCCTACAAGTCTCTCCCCATATGCTGGTGAAGTAGTAAGCGTTATTTCAGAATTGACACTCACAAATGAAGACTTAACGTTTAAAGTTGATGATGAGTACTTTCCCTCACCATTTGATTTTAGAATATGAAGAAGGGTAGGAGACGGCCACACTATTACAACCAAGAAAACCTTTAGTGCTGGAAACTTAGCGCAGGACAATTCACGTATTTTTTTAACGCTCAAGAAAGACTTCAACGGCAAACATAGACTCCAAACGCCAATTTACAAATTTGGCGCATAATAAACCACAAAAATAAAGTTCTAGATAAGATCTAGGACATTGATAATCCAGAGCAACACAAAAATAACTCACATCAAATCTCACATCCTTCCGCTCCAGCGCGGTTGCGCAGTATCCGCTTCCTTTAGAGATAGGTCTCGTCTCGTCGCTTTCAATTATCAGTTGAATTAGAGAGCAATTGCCAGCGAGTAAATCTCAGTTTTAAATTCGCAAAAGTTATTGGAATTTTGACATTGTTTAACCCTAACGTCAAAACACACAGTTTCGCAATTTGGGTGAAGAATGAAGATACTTTTAATTCATCATTAAATTTGTCAACGGCCACAACTACGCCCACTGTTTGTGTTTACATGGTTGGTGTTAAGCGTTACGCTGTTTAACTCTACCCCTCGACATTGATTTTTTGTTAAGTTTAGTGATACTGGACCTATATTTTATTTTTTAATGTTACTCTCATCTCCTATTATCAATTGGACTGATCGCCGATCGTATATTTTCTTGGTTTTGAAGGTATCTAGGCTCATTATACGATTCGAAGGTGATCACATGCGAATGTGTATGAAATGTGTGTATTTATTACTTATAAAATGGTTATTTTCATTTTAGGCTTTGAAATGTTACAAGGAAGCCCTACCCTACTGGATGCAGGTCCATTCCTGCAATGAGTGATTCAGATGACACGGACGTGTTACTTCTTATCCCTCCAGATTTTTTCTTCGTAGCTCCCTCTCCATCTCCTGTTTCTTCACCCTTTACCCTTTCTCCCCCGCCAACTCCTAAGTCAGTGTATAAACAAGAAAGACTTCTTACTGAGGAACTTGCGAGAAAATCGCTGAAAGACATCACGTCCAAGCTAAAAGTCCTAGACAGAAGGCTCTCACTGATTGAAAGTCAACACTCCGACTCCATGGATGGTGATCGATCCTCGAATTGGTATGAGCTAGATAGGTAAGTTTGTATGCGCTGCTTGAGGTTAAAGCATTCATCTTGCATTATATCCCATGCCATAACGTTGTGAACGGTTTATTTTTAGTAATGCGTCAGGAAGTCCTAGATATCGACCACACGAAACAATAGAAAAAACATCAGAAAGGAGATCTACGAATGTACAGGAACTGATCCAAGCCTCTATCAGGGATCCTCAGAGTGTAATGCAGCGGAAGGGTGGCCCCTTGACTCAAAGCTGGGGTCCTAGTGGTCGAGAGAACCAGTTCCATTCAACTCAACGAACGAGGAGCTCTAGTGGAAGGAGAGATGTCACATCACTGGCAAGAGGTTAGCTAATAGTCTACTTCAGTCCATTATTAAATTACGATCTATGGATGTATAACGGAAGGTCTTTTCTCCGCGTTTCATATCGTATACCTTCTACTGTCATTAAAACATCCTTTAATTTAATTAAGGACCAATTATCATTCTTAATTAATGAATCACTAAGACTTGGAATCTTCCCCAACCCCTTTAAGACTACTAAATCTATACCAGTCTACAAGGGTAAATGAAGTAAACTGGACATGAATTCTTATCGGCCAATATCTCTTTTGAATCAATTTGGAAAAATCTTTGAAAAGGTCTTTTATAGATTGAATTCATACCTTGAATCCAATTATCTGGGGTCCTCAGTCTCTCAACATGTATTCAGAAATTCTAGGTCAACTACATCGGCCACTTATCATATGGTCAATCAAATATTGTCATATCTGGATAACAGAATTGAAAATTTTGGGTTATTTTTCGATTTCTCAAAGATCTTTGATCGTGTTTATCACCATAATACTTTTGTTTAAGCTGGAACGTTATTGCATAAGAGGCATACCATATAAATGGATTAAATCCTATTTGAGTGAACAGTCCTAACACATAACTGCTCTCTAAGAATGGTATGCAATTTATTTCTCCTGGCAAAGAAATTGCACTAGGCATACCCTAGGGTTCTATCCTGGGTCCCGTATTATTTTTTATATACATTAATGACCTTCCCAGTGTATTGAAATCTTTCTCTGGAGTAAAACCTATTCTGTATGCTGTTGACACAAATGTTATTGTGTCTGCACCATCCGTAGATTGACTGGCTGTCAAAGCAATATGGGTAAATGAAACTCTGTTAGACTGGTGTCGTAATATAATGATTTTGAGCTCAACATCGACAAATCCAATCTCATTTATTTTTCAAATAAAAATAAAGCTCCTGCTAAAATTTTAATTGTCTTAGATGGTAAGTGAATCCCCCAAAATTCCAGCACTCAGTTTCTCGGAGTAACTCTGACTAGTACTGTGTCCTGGGATGAACATATATATCATTTTCATAGTAATCTATGTTCCATTTGCTTTCTTATTAGGAGTATAAGACACTGTTAACACAGAGGTACTTTTTTCACTATACTACAGTGAATTTTACTCTCGTATCATATTCAGCATTTTGTTCTGGGGTTCCTCCCTCCATGCGGATGTAATTTTCCGCATCCAAAAAGAGGTTATAAGACTTATAAGAAATGTTTCTTACAACTCAACATGTCACCCTCTGTTTAAGAAGCTGTATATCCTACCAATTCCTTGCATTTACATTTATATCACAATTATGTTCACAAAAAATAATATTTCACAATATTCAACCAATGATTTGTACCACCTTCATTACACAAGATGCTGTAAAGATCTGCACCAACAGTTTTTAAGAACCCATAATGCAACTTTAGGTCCAAAATCTATGGGTTTGATACTCTTCAATAAGCTACCACCAGAATTGAAGCGAGTTGAGCGTCATGTTTTCGTATGACTGAGTATGTTTGCCCATGTTGGCTCTCTTCTTCTTTGGCTATGCATGCCATTAAATGCACTGTTCACCCCTGTATTTGTTGTATGCCTGTATTCCTCTTTACCTTCCCTCTTCCACTTGTGTTTGTCTCCTACATGGTGGGTGAAATAGTGTGTGAGGGTGCGCGCCATCTCTTGCCCGCTCAAGTCAGGCATTAGGTGTTCTATAAAAACCCTGTCGAATCCTGCAGTTCTTTCAGTAACCTGGCTGGTGTAACTGGTAGCATGCCTGGCCGGAAATCGGAAGATCCGAGTTCGAATTCCCGGTCAGGTGAAATTTTTTCTATTTGGATTCGACTCATCTTCCCCACCAAAACCTGTGTTCGTCCTTTTATGTGTACCTATCCATTTCCAATTCCTATGTTTGAATGTATGTACATATATTGTAACTCCACAAGGTATATTGTAAGAGGAAAAGTGAAGCGAATGCGATTAACGGGGTTTATTGGGAAGACGAGGGAAGATCACTGGGGAACGTTTGACCTGACCTGTTGACCTAACTCCATACTTTGGGTGCGATGGAGTTGGAAGGAGGAAGAGCATCAGAAGAGGGGAAAAGGGAAGGAGGGAGTTGGTCGCCCCGTGGCTGTCGATCGCTCTCTTGCCTGTCAGTTGTGAGCGGAGACGGAAGCTCTTCTTGATACAACACTGAGGAGAAAGGTTGCCTCACTCGAAGCATCACTGCTCTGTGGGCGCATGCACCTGCAATCATCAGGAGGAGCCGAGTAACTGGGTGCTCTTTCTCTCTTTGATTTGCTGCTGAGAGAACGAGGAGAGAAGCAGATGCCCGAATCAGCATGCCTTGCTCGTTGTGGAGAGAACGTAAAAGACATCGCCAAATGACTTCCCCGTTCCAGAGCCACGGCAGTCCTAAGACTTATAGTGTGAGGCTCAAGTACATATCCCTTTCCGATCTCTGGTCAGAACCTTGTTAAAATAGGGTTATAAGTTCATGGTGCTTTTTGTGAAGTTGCGTACTTTATTCTGGGTGGGATAATATTTATGAAGTTCCCTTGTGTTGTTTAGTTAATGGGGTCTGACTACCTTCCAGGTTGTTCATGCATTTCCTTACGTTTCGCTTTTCTCTTTTCGGAAACCGTAATCAAGGTGTGACCAATAGTATGTTTATTAGTTTTGTTAATGAAGGGAATCCTTTTCTTCATTGGGTAGATGTGTTTAAATGGTTTAAGAATTTAATAAATGGTGTTAAAGATTGCAATGTATTACTCTCTAAACCAATATCTTGACTTCCGTGTATGAGACTCGTTAAGGAGGACCTACTTCACAACCCCTTTTTCTACTGTGCTAGCCTGGCATTCATAAAGTGACCATAGAATAGGTGCTCATACGGTTACAATATATGTATATACATATAATTATTCATCTTTATATAATGACGCGTCCTATTATTGAATATGCTATTGTACATCGCAAATCTTTGGACAAATAAATGTAAATGTCTTCTCACATCTATCTTCATTCACAGTTAATCATTGTCCCTTCATCTTCCTAACCTCGAGTTTTTGATCTTCAATGAACTCCTGCAGAATTATACTCTTGACGCGTCCCGCGATCGCTCCTCCTCAGGAAGGGCCTTTTTTCCCTTCCCCATCCTACTGCCTCTTCTGTCAGGAAGGCGATGTGGGCGGCGGCGGGGCGCAGACCCGCTAATTGATTGAAGGTGTGGGAGTGGTAGTGGGTGATCTCAAGGATAGAGAAAAGGGGAGGGGGGGGAGGTATGAAAAGATTCTCACCCACGATCTTGTGAATGGAAGATTTATTACAAGTTAGGATTTTCACAGTATATTGACAGCTCACGGAATAAAAAAAAACAATAAAATTGGTAAAGGTTGCTTGACCCCATCAAAGGGGGTATATATAAGTCTCTTTAAACACACACACACAAAACAGGTCTTCTTGTCAATTTAGAAGACGGCAAAAAAGTTTATAGTTTTTCTTTTAAAAATCATTAAAGGAATTGAACTGTTTCTCTTGGTCCCGATTTCGGGATGCGCCAAGTCGCACGCAAAAAAGGGTCTTCTTGTTAATTTAGAAGACGGCAAAAAAAAAGTTTACAGGTTTTCTTTAAAAAAAAATCATTTATGGATTTGAATTGTTTCTCTTGGTCCCGATTTCGGGATGCGCCAAGTCGCGCACAACAAAAGGTCTCCTTGTCAATTTAGAAGACGGCAAAAAAAAGTTTAGTTTTTCTTTAAAAAAAAAATCAGTTAAGGATTTGAATTGTTTCTCTTGGTCCCGATTTCTGGAATGTGTCCAATGCTGAGCGTTGGGATAGTTGGTAGGGAGAGCACTGGGGAAAGAGCAGCGACAGGTCCTCCCGAACAGCGGGGGGGGGAAGCGGCTTTCCGGCGGATCTCGCCTACAACAGCTCAGGCGTTCTCCCTGGGCTCAGGGACCTCGCCTGGGATGTCCACGGCGGCGAATCGTCCGCCGCGCTGCGGGTGTAGAATGGCTGCTTCACTCTGCCTCGGAGGGTCCTGCTGCCAGCGGAACGGTTGACGTCGTCTCAGGGCCCGGGGCGAACTCATCCGCCTCGGAGCAGCGACGACCGGCCGGCACGACTTCCTTGGGACAGGAGGGAAGGAGCGAGTACCTCCTCGGATTCGCCGGAGGGAGGCGGGAAGGAACGGGGACCTCCTCGGATTTTCCGGAGGGAGGCGGGAAGGAGCGGGGACCTCCTCGGATTCGCCGAAGGGAGGCGGGAAGGAGCGGGTACCTCCTCGGATTCGCCGAAGGGAGGCGGGAAGGAGCGGAGACCTCCTCGGATTTTCCGGAGGGAGGCGGGAAGGAGCGGGGACCTCCTCGGATTTTCCGGAGGGAGGCGGGAAGGAGCGGAGACCTCCTCGGATTTTCCGGAGGGAGGCGGGAAGGAGCGGGGACCTCCTCGGATTCGCCGAAGGGAGGCGGGAAGGAGTGGAGACCTCCTCGGATTTTCCGGAGGGAGGCGGGAAGGAGCGGGGACCTCCTCGGATTTTCCGGAGGGAGGCGGGAAGGAGCGGGGACCTCCTCGGATTCGCCGAAGGGAGGCGGGAAGGTGCAGGGTCGGAGGCGGGTGTGTCCTAGGGTAGTCGCGTGGCCGGTCTTCTGGAGAATCAGCGGACTTCTGGCTGCAGGCGGCCGAAGATCGTCCCAGCGGGCGGCGCCTGGAGTCTGCGGGAGAGCGGCCGAAGTACGTCCCGTGGGGCGACGTAGGGCCTTGGAGAGACTGGGCGGAAGCGCAGGGGTCTCGGAGGGCGTCCTGGCTGGCGACGCCGGAGTCTGCAGGAGAGCGGCCGAAGTACGTCCCGTGGGGCGACGTAGGGCCTTGGAGAGACTGGGCGGAAGCGCAGGGGTC
The DNA here is from genome assembly GCA_963573305.1 of Pyrrhosoma nymphula. Taxonomy (NCBI): domain Eukaryota; kingdom Metazoa; phylum Arthropoda; class Insecta; order Odonata; family Coenagrionidae; genus Pyrrhosoma; species Pyrrhosoma nymphula. Next base: position 47,268,061 of record OY754335.1, on the reverse strand, counting down.
TCGGAGAGCGTCCCGGCTGGCGACGCCGGAGAGGGTCCTGGCTTGGTGCCTCTCCCTCCGCTGTGATGATTTTCCATGCCGAGCGTCGCCTTTTTATACGGTTTGACCCAGTGCGTAGGTGGGGGTCAAAAGAGGGTGAGAAAGGGGGAAGAGGGTGGTGAGTGGGTGGTTTGGAGCGAGAGGGGGAGAAAAAAGGGAGAAGAGGGTGGTGAGTGGGTGGTTTTGAGTGAAAGGGGAAGAGAAGAAGGGGGGGAAGGGTGGTTATGGGGTGGTTTAGAGCGAGAGGGGGAGAAAAAAGGGAGAAGAGGGTGGTGAGTGGGTGGTTTTGAGCGAGAGGGGAAGAGAAAAAAAAACGGGGGGGGGAGGGTGGATGCTGGGTGGTTTAGAGCGAGAGGGGGAAAAAAAAGGGGGGGAGAGAGTGGGCGCTGGGTCGCGTGGCCCAGTAAGGATTGGGGGAGTGGCGAGGGGTTGCCGATTTTCTCTTCTTCGAACTTCCAGCGTGGAGCATCGGGGAAGGAGTGGGAGGGAGAGTCTCGAGGAAGAGAGTTTTTTTACATAGGGTTCTTTGAGAGGGAGTCAAAGGGACGGAGGGTGGTTCGGTCAGGGCTTGGGGTGGAGACGGTGGGAGGGTAGTGGGAGGGTCTGCTAGAGGGAGAGAGCAAGAGAGAGAGGGTCGAGAAGGGTCGAGGGTGGTCCAGAGGGGGGGGAAACGAGTGACCGCCGGGAGGAAAGGGGGAGTGTCTGCATTCCTCTAGCGATGTTCTAGGATGGAGACGGAAGCGTGCGAGGCAGAAAGAATATTATTTTCCGATCGCGCACTTTTCGGTAGCAAAATCCAAGTGGCACGTATCACTCTGATGAGGCATTAAGTCCATCTGCACCTGCTCTTCCTCTTTTGCTAATGTATTCAAATAAAATTACTTTCTGGCAAGTACAGTATCTTTATGAAGAGAATCTGCCTGATTAGCAAGTGCTGGTAATTTCATTAAATGTTCATAAGATTCCTTTCATTGCATGTTTTCCTTCTACCAAGTCAGGTGAAGAATTCCAATTCTTATTTCTATCATTTATCCCCCTTTAATGATCTCTGCATCGAGCTTTTCACTGTGACTTGAAGTTATTTTTCCTTATATTTTTGATGATTTTGACTTCCTTGACTTGACTTTAACTTAAATGAATTTGTTTTATGTTCAGCTATGTCGAAGAGTCATTTTGGTACAGAATAGATGAAACTTCATCTGAGAACTTGTATGCTTACTTATTCTCCTTTCAGTGATTCCTTTACCCTTTCCTCAATCTATTCTAGAAAATAGAACTATGTATTTATTTGTCGATACATAGATAAATATTCTATAGTTAGATATCCTTTCATGTCTATATTCCTTTATAATCTATGCAAAGGGCCGCTTCCTGTTTATAGATTAAACCTTAGGATGTCTTGCTGCTAATACTGGGAAATCACCAAAATAATTACCCTACTTGCCCATTGAAGTTCCACAGATATGAAACCTATTTTTTTGCTATCCCAACAGAGGTAGTTTCCACACATATGTCTTCTATGTTATAACCTATTTATCAACCCATTGACAAAAGGTGAAAAAGCATAAAACATACACCCTAAACTGTTATGAATGATAATAACATGGTAAGGTGTTTGTGTAAGTTTCATGTTATGTGGCAGTATTAAGCCTACTATTATTTTTTATTTTGTGTCATGGTGATAAAGATAATTTGTATGTTAATTGGAATATATAGTAGAAGATTTGGTACTTATAGTCTAAAATCCATAATATCTCTCTCCCTCAATTTACATTCCAGTCATACATCAGGAAAAAGAAGGTAGTAGTGATGAAGAAGGGGAGTTAGGCTCCAGGGAGAGAAGGTCTTCGTCACTACCCCCAACTCCCTCATCTCATCAGTTCCACAAAAAGACTGGAGATTATTCAGAGTTAGTGAGCTACAGACCAAGCTCATTGTATCATAAAGGGATCATTCAACCTGCCCAGAATCGGGGAGATACCGCTAGCAGACTCAGTAGTCAGTTAGAAAGGAATTCCAGGCAGAGGGCTGTGGAAGAAACCAGGGGTAGAAGTTCCGACATGACATCAGTTACTCATGGGAATGAGAGATTCGCTAGGTTGGACTTTGACAACGAAGAGGAGCATTGTTCTTCAAAGAAGGATGGAGAGAAGAGCTCTGGTAAGGCAGAGGGTGGATCTGAATGGCCTGACCGTAGACCATGTGGGGAAGAAAGGTCACGGTGGGACCACAATCAGTCCCTTGGGGCAGGGGGAGAGGAATCATTCAACTTGAACCTTAGCAATTTGGATGGCACCCTTGGAGTATCTGCCATTTTGCCTTCCCTCTCCACCCTTGGGCTTGGCACCTCTGCATTGCAGCGGTCTCTGGATATGACCAAGGAAAGTGGCAGTTCCACAGGAGGTCTAGGGGGGGGCCTCAGCTTGTCTGAGGTGGAAAAGCTGTTGGAGGACATGCATCGAACACAAGTCGAGATGGAGAGAAGCATGAGGAGAGGGAAGGCTCAGTTGCTGTGTAGAAGCAATGAAGGGCAAGGAATTGGCTCTAAAGGGGATATGGCCATTGGGGAGTCTGACATGAGAGCTGATCATAGTGCTGGAGACCACCATGGAGTTCTTACTGATGAGAAAAAGGTTTCGAGTGTGGAAAAGAAAGGTCTGAGCATTTGCCAAGAAGGGCGCGTACGAGAAGAGGTCCAGAGACGTGAAGGGTGGGTGAGCGAAGGAAAGAATGAAGGCTCTGCACATCAGTCCAAGTCATCTCCTGTGAAAATTGTTGTGGATGAAGTACCTAAAAAGGGCCAGATGACTGGAAAAAGTGATGAAACTCAGGGGAATACCATGAAACGGTCTTCAGGAAAAGGACAGATAGAAGGTATGTCGGTGAGGGATGGATCTCTCATATACAGGTCAAAATCTGATGAGTCACTAACTGGAGGGCAAGGGAAGACTTCCAGGAAAAAGATTGGAGCCAAATATCTTGGTGTTGATTCAAGTGATGATAGTCTCGTCAGCAGTGGGCCAATCACATCGACTCTCATCTCTCGCTTGGGAGATACTTTGGGCTCAGTGCCTGATCTAGGACTCGGAGTGAGAGAAATGTTTGTAAATCCTCAAAAACATAGAGAGCCAGTGAAGGAACCACCTTTTGTCAGAAAGAACATGAGTCTACTTGGTAGTTCTTATCCTGCACCCTCAGATGCCCCTGGGGTCATGCCCCAAGGAGACAACCATAGGGAACCGGAGCTGTATGGAAAATCACCCAGTGACAGAAATGCATTTGGTCGCCCTCAGAAGGGTTCAAGGGATGCCAACAAGGCTTTTTGGCCCTCTACCCATTTTGGTAGAGAGGGAACTGGCGTGAGTCCAAGTTGTGGCCAGGGAAATGATTCTAGTGGTGTCAACCAGGCGGCAAGTTCTTCACATGCTGGTCTAAACGAGAGGCAAATACCCTGCATCACACCTCAAAAATATTTATACTCCCCCCAGTCCTTGGTGGAAAACAGAGAAAATTCTGGCCGGGATGCCAGAAGACAGTTGCAGTTTCATGAAATGAGGCATAAAGAGCATGAGTTGAATTCTCCACCGCAAGGAGGAAATGCATCATTGCGTCCCCCAATCAGGAATAGTGAGGAAGACGACATCCATGCCAAAGGTAAGGAAGCTGAAGCTGCTGATGGTGCCACTGACCAAGAGGACCACATCATCCCAAAGCCAATGGGGCCAGTGATGGTTGTAGGGGGTGAGGGAAGGCAGAGGAAGAGACGGAAGGCTGGGGAGAACGATGGTTTTGATTGGGAGGGAGATAGAGATGGCAGACAAATGAAGGGTGATGAGCTTAGAACAGGAAGGGGTCAGGGAGGTCATTGGTGGAGCAAGGGATTCGGGATGGGTCAGGAGCGTAGAGGTGCTTGGAATGAGGGCAGAAGGAAATGGACGACACGGGATGGTGGTCATCGGAGTTTGGACGATTACTTGGGACGGGCCAGGGCTGGCCGGTTCAAAGACTCAGATGCCCATGATGGTGGACCTCAGAGCTTCCCCTGGGATCCCACGAGTGGTGGACATCAATTCTTTGGTGAATCAGACATGTGGGTCCCACCACTTGCTCCTGGTTTAACCGCTGCTGAGGAAGTAATCACCCTGAGAAGAAAGCTGGAAGAGGAAAGGTTTCGACGGGAGGTTTGTACCGTAATTTTGTTTCACTTTCACTCTTGCATGCTACAAAAATAATGCAATGGCCAAATGAGTTCAGTTTTAGCTCATATATTAAATCTTGAAAGTAGTACTTAAGTTTGAATGTGAGATGAGGTTTTTGTTCTTCATTTTACTGCTTAAAAATCACTAGTCGTCTTTTAATCGCATAGTGTGTTTTAGAGTGAAAAGTTGAAGGAACAGCAGTGCCTTAGATCTCTTTAGCATTATGCGGTCATGTGCTGTGGCCGATCTTGCTTTGGCTCCTTAATAACCACTTTATATATTACACTGTGAATATCAGCAGCTTGCCACTATTGGTCCTCAGAAGTAGTGGAAAGTAAGCCATCCACATGATGTGAAATATCATGAATAAATATACTCAGCTCATTGGAAATGAAAAATATTGACATGGAATCATTTATTGAATATTTGGGACTACGTACCATGAATTGCCTTCTTCTAACATTCCAACATTTTTGTTGGAGACCTTGATGGTGCCGCACTGGGCATTGATTGCCTTTCTTTTCACAGCACTGTGAGCGTGTCATTGAGGAGGTTGGCCGCCGAGCGTTGGAAGCTCAGGAGCGTTTGGCTGTTTCCCAAGGATTGGGAAAGGCCAAAGATGTGGCTTTGGGGAAATTCCGTGAAGCTTGGGAAGAAGCCGTGAGTGGTTGGAAACGTGAAGCTGAAGCACGTAAATCCCTCGAGGACGAAGTCAATCGTTACAGGGACAGGGTGGATGCTGAAATATCTTTCAGGGATCAGGTGAGTTCAGTTCTATCACCCCCTCTCTTTTAAAGTAATTTCTGTTTAATCGTTTTGCTGCGACCCTTGGGAATACCAAAAATAAATACAGTCATTAAGTGCTTATGCAGGTATATTCCACGGCCATTCATATTCAAATACTGAAAATCATGCTATTAATAATGAATAAATGTTGATTTAGTTTTTCTTTGTTGGTATCAAATAAGATTCAAAATACATTATCAATGAAGCATTTGTGACCAATGAATTATTATTTCCATTTTTTTCTTAATACATAAAATGCAAATTTCTAGAACCTATGTAAAACCTTTTGAGGTGACACAAAGGTTAAACCCCTTGGAAAAATTGTTAGAGTATATAGATTTAATTCAAATTGAGACACATGTTTGTTGACCAAGTCAGAAAAAAAAGGTTTTTTAATGCGTAGAAATATCCTCAGTAAAACTTTGCCTTGCAAGGAATCAAAGCCTGAACCTTTAATTTTTGCTCAAAATTACATACCTCAATTTCCTACTGGATTACTCGTTCCTTGGGATATGAAAGAGGATTTATAGATGCAAAGTGTTGAGCCTTTTGATCCATCTAAGATTGTGCATCTAAACACCCATCATCAAATAATACCTGCATTACCTATTTCTTGTGGGAGAAATATTTTATTTCTGCTGTGAATTTGTGGGATCTATCTGTTCATTGTGATCTGAAGTACCCTTGGCTGCTCCCGTAGGAATTTTATTTAGAAACTGATTAAAACACAACCTAGGTTTCAACATCTAGGAATCCTCTTCAGGCAAGCTTTAATACAAGGTGGGGTTTATATACAGGTACTCAAGGCCATGGGGGAAAGGTGGTTTCTGATAGTGCAGGGGGGAATGGGAGAAGGTAGAATTGAAGTGGATAAAGATGGGATGAGGACAATGCATGAAGTCACATCCTTTGAGAGCTATCAGATGTCCAGGAGTGAAAGGTCAAGGAAGGAGAGTGGTAGGTGTACATAAATTCGGTAACCACTTCACTGTTGCAAAGTACACCTCTAAAAAATTTTAACAGTTCCAGAGCATCCATCCTTTGTCCTTAATTTCCACATGGTAACGTTTCTGGGATAAAATGGCATTTGTATCTAAGCATGTACTTTGAATTTGGTGCTTGGCAAAAAAATCATTTATTTTTATTTCAAGCTCTGAGCTCTGTGAAATTCACAGTGATAAAATCATTTGCCTGGACTGGGAACCCAAATTGAACCCAACTCCCATGAGAGTTAAGTCCTCATGGGTTTTCCACCAGGTTAGGCTGCCAAATAATGACACTATTTTTTTGTGGAGTTTCTGTCATGAAATTAATATTTAAGTCACCACCAATTACTACTTTTATATTTTCTTTAAGATCAAACAATAATTTTTCTCATATTTTCAATAAAAGAGGTGAAGCACCCCAATGGTGATCTATATAGTGATATTATACAAATTTGTTCACCTTTCACCTTGAAATCAATTCCAACACATTCAAATTCCCTATTTATACTAAAGTTTCTTAGGTTGAGCTCTGACTGTAGTTCAAACAGAGAGTTTTTACAAAAATTGCCACACCACCATTTTTAACAGACTTTCTACAGTAAATAGAGGCATGCTATGGAAATAGAGATGCTAATGCTACAATGGACATAATTAGGGTCTATGAAATTCAGCGAGAGAATGTTATTGCAGTCATTACAGATTCGGCACCTTACATGAGGGGAAGTGTGTCAACACACATTGCAAGGTCTGATGAAAGAAGTGAACCATGTCCAATGTTGGACCCATAAAGTTAATTCAATCGGCAGCATTTTTGAACATCAGAGGGAAGAGTTGAATTTGGCCATCATGATAGTAAAAAATGCTTTTCTGAATATGTACCTGCAAATGCAAAAGTAAGTATGTACATATATTGAATTTCTGAAAGTATCGAGGTACTGAAGATAAAGGAAAGTTTGCAGCATTCTCTATGCCTGTTAACACAAGGTTGAACTCTTGGTTTGAGTCTGCAATTTATCTAGCCACTCATTTTGAAAAGGATTTAATAAGGTAAACTTTTACAATACCACGTAATACATAAGACTCATGAGCCAGATTTCAACGCTTTAGCATCAGAATGAGGTCTATCATAAAACACAAAGCACCATAATTTGGTTTTCAAATCAACAGATTTAGAAAAAATAAAAACATTTTCAAACACCTATATCTGTATCAGTAACAATGGAATTGGTTAGCCCCAACATAATTCACTGTGGAAGAGGATACCTGGGTAGCTTAATTGGTTGAAATAATCCTTGCGAAATTTTTTAATCTAGGTTTGAATCCCAGTCCAGGTGAATAATTTTTCCTCTGCGTTTTATATATTCCTCCATGGCTGGTGGTGCCCTTGAACTTTCATGCTTTAAATAAGCTTAGTGTTTTTTAGTCTGGAAGCACCTCACCTGAAGATAATGCTTTGATGTGGAAACATAAGCAGTGCTTTTATCTCTGTTTTTCAAAAAATTGCTGTGGAATAACGAAGAGTATTTCTGCGATGAAACAATCTTGGGTTGAAATTGAGCAGATTGGTGTTGACTGGGTGCCTATTAACACCATCACTTGGTGGGAAACCCAAGGATATATCAGTCTAAGCATGGTACTACTAATACATGCTGTTTAGTACTACCATGAGTTTTAAGTATTCATTCTGGAAACTTGAGGTCTTTCATATATATTTCTAACCGTCATATGGTAGATTTTGAAATGCCCCAGAAATGTAGGTTAAGGGCTTCATTCAATACCACATCATGGGGTCTTTTTAGTGTGAAAGAATATATGTATTCAGCTTTAATGGGAGTTTTGTGGTTATCCCCATAGCATCAAAAGCAACTTGAGGCGGAGTTGGTGCGGCTTGGGGCCGAGAACTCATCCCTCCGGGAGGAGCTGCGAAAGGGGCAGCGTGAAACAGCTGACCTGACAGCACGCTTCAGTGGCATGCTGGAGACAGCTACCAAGGAGGTCACTGCATGCCGCAAGGAGTCTGAAAGTGCATCTTTGAGGGAGGCCAGGGCCCTGGAGACAGCCGCAAAAGTGAGCATACATATTTTTAGCCTCTAACAATAAGATAATACCCTTGGACCCCCCAGTTAATTTATTTCTCTGCTGTATTTCCCTGCCCATAAAATGAATCTAACTTTTTTTTACCTAACGTTTTTTTACTCGAAAATTAATTCTGCATTGGGCTTGAGTCTTAAGAGCCAAGGTTAAAGCTATGTTTTCATGCATTCTGATTTTGGGTTGCAGTCAGAGATTTCCATCTCTACTCTCACCACAGACTGCATTATGGCTGCGAAGGATGCTCTCCATCATTCATTTGTGTCTGGGATTCTAGGAAAAGTAACTTAAATTCAGTTGCTATTTTTGATAGTTAACAATCCCATTTTATTCCTACGTATTGTTAGCATTAATGAATGCCGGTTATATTGTTTTTCTTCTATAATCTAACCCCAAAAAGCACAGTGAAACCCATGGGCCAGGAAATATGGTATTTGGCATATTGTGCCCCTTTTTCATAACTAGGCTGTTACCATCGTTATCCATTGCAAGGGTAAGAATTAGTAATTCAAAGTCCCAGTTGGCACCGACCATGGTAACTATTTCCACACCGCTAAACTTACCCTAGTTACCTATCTACAATAGTTATTTTCTGCCATCCGAATGTGTTAGTCAAGATGGTTAAGTGAGCAATTGTCTTCATCTTCAAGTGACCGGTAGATGAAGAGGAACAAATATGGTGCTCGTTAAAGGTAGTATATGCCAGTTATACCATGGCGATTAAAAACAGGTACAAATGGAGGTAGAAATTACCAAATTTTTGTACAATGGTAAGAAGCTGGTAATGCGAATGGGTAAATTTCGATGGAGTCAAGGGTAAATTTTGATTGTTCTTCTTCCTTAATTATTAAGACTGTTATTGCAAGTAGATGTATTGCAAGTAGATCAATGCTAGAAAATTATTGCATTTTTATCCTAAATGTTCGGAAATTGTTGCATTGGAAAGTATGGGAATAACTTGTTACATACTTATATATTACCCAAATGCCAGAGATGAAGTTTTTTTTTCATCCAAAATATGTAAAAATGAAAATTGCTATATAATTCATCTTTAGTTTTGCAAAACTTACCAAGAATGTGCAAAATGTTCAAATTTAAATATAAACAAATCTGATAATGTTCAGTTTGATTAAAGTATGATTAATTTTTTTTGTACGGAATTGTGTTGTATTCTGGAACAGTTCTATTCTGATTTATGTATCCATAGTTTTCAGATTGTGCTGATATGTATGGCTTTAAAATAACAGAACCATGTAAAAGACAAACACAAGATCTTGTATTTGCATTTTTCCTGCTTACGTCATTCACTCCTCTTGCAACATGTTGTCTATGGGACCATGAGAATACAGGAATTGAAAAAATAAGAATGTTTTGCCTTCTTGGTTCAGTATAAATGTCCTGTGACCTGATTGAAATTTTACATGAAGAATTATAAATTAGATTTTATTCAAATAAAATAAATATTTTGAATATTCAATTACATTCAAAAGGAAAAAAAAACATGAATAGCCCATCACCACTATTTACCTGCAAAATGATGATTTTCAGAGCTGAAGGGAAGTTTTCTTTTAGCGCCATCAGTCTTGAATTTAACCCTCAAGTACTTATGCGAAGGACAATAGTTATCCATAGTGTTATAAATGCACTGAAACAATGTTAATTATAATTGCAGTACTCAGTTCCCCAGTACCAATCTACTTATTGTTAGGCAAGTACTGGAAACCAATATTATATTTACAAATGCAATTGTATGTGCGTACCATGATTTGAAACCTTAAAAACTCTAATATGGAGAGTTACGTGGAGCGTATGGTTTGGAAACTTGGTCATTATGAAGGGAGGATGTACATAGACTTAAGGCATTTGGGATGGAGAGGGTGAGCTGGGTGGAGAGAAAGACGAACAAGGAGGTATTGGATATGGTTGGAGAGGAGAGGAATCTGGTGGTGGAGGTTTGGAGAAGGCAGAAGGGATGGATGGAGGAGATTTTGAGAGGAGAGGACATGCTGAAGAGGGTAATTGAGGGAAGAACACTGGGAAGGCGTGGCAGAGGAAGGAAAATTATAGGAATTCTGGATTAAATAAGAAGAGGTAGAAGATATGAGCAATTTAAGAGGGATTTAATGGTGGGACATCCTTAGGAAGGAAAACGAGACAATGTTTTAGAAATTGGGATGCATGATGGAGACTGTCCAAGAACCTTCCAATCAGCTAGTAGAATATGTACTTAAATGAATGAATATCACCCTGGATTACTACTGACCTCTGCATGACTATTTGAGGATTAAAGCAGTATCAGTAGCAGTTTTTCCATCAAAAATAAAAATGAGTAATGCCTCCTACTGTAGTTTTTAATATTCAGGTTTCCTAATGCATGATGTGTATTCAACTTTAACATTTCAAGGCTGAGGAAACAGCGAAGGATGCAGTGAAGAAATTGAATGAAGCTAACCAGAGGGCAAATGCTGTTGAATCAGAAAAATGCATGATGAAGCAGGAACAGGAAACACTGCAAGGGAAGCTCAGAGACTGCATGAGCCGGGTGGCTACTTTGGAAGGTCGCCTGGCTGATGCAGAAGTTGCTGCAGACCATGCACGTCAGAGCGAGGTAAGTGATAAATTTACATCAACACACAGTGTTATATCTAAAATCCAGAATTTCCAGGACCTTGCCTCATCCACAATAAAGATATTTCTAGGTTTTTAGAAGGCATATTTCAAAAAAGCATTATGACTAGTAAAAAAAATATCCCCATGTACTATACACTGTGAAAATGGACAAGGCTAGAAAGCAATTTTTCAAACTCAAATAAAAATATTTTATCTGGTATAAAAATGTCCATGCTGCTAAGTTAAATATGTATGTACGTAGTGAATGACTAATTCATTGCCGACCTCGGTGGCGGCGGGGTAACGTCCTCGCCTGCTAACCCAAAGGTCGCGGGTTCGAGTCCCTACTGGGGAGGATTTTTCACCTCCCAGGGCTAGTATTAGCTCAGAATAAAGGGTCATTATTATTATTATTATTACATATTTAAAAAAAAATAAGTATCCAAATGATTATTGCAAATAAGGCTGATTTTCCCTGTAAACACAAAGAATAAGTTGTTAGGATCAACAGAAATGCATTATTCAATGAATTCAAAACCTAAATAAATTGTTAGCAACAAATTCATTATTCATTTATTCCAATGGCACAAGGTTGAAAAAAATCAATGATAGTTCTCTATGTAATATAGAATTCCAAATCAGCAAATTTCTGCTGTATTCCTGAAAGAATTGAGGAATTGAAGAAATTATTAATTGGGTTTTGAACATTACAGTCAAGTAATGGAGTAAACAATATTTCTCCAATTAAATAAGACTGTAAGCCTACATACATTTCCCTGACAGTTTTGCCCGAAAAACATGGAGAAACCAGCACAACAGCGCTGCGAAAGCCTCAAACAGAAATTTAAACGCCTTTACGGGGAGAGAATTTCATCACTTACTAGGAAACTCGAGGATCTTCGCATGAAGAAACTCAAGCTCATTTCGTCCTTGGCCTTCCTAAAGCACTGCCGTGACAAGGATACAATTCCACAGTGTGTGGAAATTACGCACCACATCCAGACTAAGAAGGCTAGAAGAATTCTTCTTCGTGCCAGCCAAGCTCTGCTCAGAGAACGGATACACCATGCAAGGACAGCCATTGATCTTTGCTCCAAGGAGCTGTACGACATGCACCTCCTCATCTCCAACACTATGTCGTATGAAGACTGGAATAAGCTGGACCGGATAACAACAGAATCCTCACTGCTGTCCTTTGACAACGCCAGGAATATGCAGATCAAGAAGTTCAGGAAATTTCAGCGGAAACAACACCCAGCCTCTGACGATGCTGATCTCCGTAAAACTGTTGTCAATTTGACGGATAGACAACTGTCAGACGCGGAGTCATCTATCCTCTCCAAAGGCCTTAACTTCGCTATCGCTCCTAGCGCTATCCCGACGGAGGCTTTCATCACTAGCATCGAGTCTAGAGTACTAAAACTTCCTAAGGACGAAGCTGAGGAGATAAGGGAAGAAACTGCACGGATCCTACGAAGAGCAAAGCCACCCGTGACCAACATAACTAGATCAGAACGACAGGCCCTGAAAGAATTAAAAAACGACAAGAGTATCCTTATACTCTCTGCTGACAAAGGGAATGCCACCGTTCTACTGTCCAGACAAGACTACGAAGAGAAAATTCTTCGTCTATTGACCGAGGACACCTACCGCCGATTAGAGAAGGACCCAATGCCCAAAATTGAGCGACTTACGAGGGAACTAATCAAACACTCGTCCTTCACATCGGAGGAGCAGCGCTCGCTACTTTCTTCGGCACCCAAACCACCGAGGCTCTACGGGCTGCCCAAGATCCATAAGGAAGGAGTACCGTTACGTCCAATTGTTACCACCATTGATTCACCAACCTACGCCATCGCCAAGTACTTGGCCAAGGTCCTCCGCCCATTCACTGGACAATCGGAGACATTTGTCCGGAACTCCTATCACTTTACGGAAATCATCAAAACCATTCAACTGAGACCCAATGAGTTATTGGTTAGTTTCGACGTAGAATCCCTATTCACTAACGTTCCGGTGGATGACTCCATGAAAATTATAAGGACATTCTCCGAAGAAGGACTACCAGAGGACTTCATTAAGTTAATTGAATTCTGCCTAAAGAATTCATACTTTCGATGGAACGACTGCTACTACCAACAAGTTGACGGCACTGCCATGGGATCTCCTCTGTCACCTGTCGTGGCCAATATCTTCATGGAGGACTTTGAAAGGAGAGCAATTGAGTCCTATGCTAAGAAACCACGACTATGGCTGAAATACGTGGATGATACTTTTGTCATCTGGCCTCACGGTAGGGATTCCCTTCAAGACTTTCTCCTGCACCTAAACTCTCAGCACCCAGCAATCAAACTTACGATGGAGATGGAGCAAGATGGACGCCTACCCTTCCTGGATGTAGAAGTATCAAGAAACGAGGACGGATCTCTAGGTCACTCTGTCTATCGAAAGGATACTCACACAGACAGATATTTGCACTCATCATCCCATCACCACCCTCAAATTAAAAGATCCCTGGTTAAAACTCTTCTTCATTGAGCCGGAGTCATATCGGATGAAAAATCAAGGCGTAAGGAAGAGGAACATGTTGCATCGGCCCTCATGAAGAATGGCTACTCCAAGGCCCTTTTCAGGACCATAAAGAGGGAAATGCAAGAGAAAAAGGAAACCAAGGAGACTCCAAAGCCAAGGGGCTTTGCCACCTTACCCTTCATCGCGGGAACGACGGAAAGGATTGGGAGGATTCTAAAGAAACACGACATCACACCAAGATATCGCGCAGTGCAGAAAATAGGTGACCTTCTTCCAAAATCTAAGGACAAAATCCCTGACCTGCAATACGAAGGAGTATATGAGATTCCCTGCAGCTGTGGCCAGAAGTATGTGGGCCAAACGAAGAGGGCGATCTCCGTTCGTTTGAGCGAGCACCGCAGGGCTCTCAAAAACAAGCACTGCGTGCAGTCAGCAGTTGCAGAGCATGCCTTCTCGAACCCGGGGCATCAACTTAACATCAATGACGCACGAGTCTTAGCCAAGGAAAAGTTTTATTTTCCTCGACTCATCAGGGAGGCTATTGAAATAGAGAAGGTGGAGGCTAATTTCAATCGGGATGACGGGCATAGACTCCACAACACCTGGAAGAGACTCCTGAGAAGGAACGCGCCAAAGAAGGGTGCTCAACGCTGATTGGCTGTGCTAACGGAAGGCCCCCTTGAGGACGGTATATATACAGGCTAACTTTCACCGTTTGGCATTCGGACTTGATCTGAAGATGTGGCCTGCATTGGCTACGAAACGTCATCGTAAAGATACACCGACGCAGCTTTGCCCGAAAAACATGGAGAAACTATAAAGTATTTTGAATGCCTTACATTTGGCCACCCGCAGGACTTATTACATTACAAGCTACCAACATATGAGGATGTTCTCCGTTGCTGATTTTACGAGAGATTAAACTTTGCTATTGAAACAAACAACAAGAGTGTGTACTTTTTAAATGTAGCCACGACAGTTGCATACAAAATTAAGTGTTTGTATGGGAAGGCTTCTATCCCAACTGTGACAGAATACAGAGTGGTTCAGCCTATTAACGCTCACAATTAATCATATTGTAAGCTCAGAAAATCATGCCATCGTGACAAAAACAAAGCAACATTTACACTGAGACTTAATGAATTTAAAGAGAAGGGTTCCTATCTTTTTGACATTGCTGCATGCAAATGTCAGATTGTTGTTAATGACTGCACTTGCAAGAGAACTCCAGATGCCTGTGTGTGTCCAATAAGTATTAACTGCATGTGTGAAAAAGAAGAAGAAATCCCTGCCCTGGAGCTACGATTTATGTACATCTATATCTATCATGTATATACGAAAAAGTATATATTTATGACTTCCAATCTGAAAATGACTTATCACTTAACAAATTAGAAGTGATCAGATGTGATGACACTGATATGAGTTGTATGTGGGAAGACCTTTGGAATGGAGTATTTGTCTTCTTCATTTCAACGAACATCCATTCCGCCACCTTTTCAAGCACTTAAATGGTATGACAACAGGCCCAACAGGTAATTCAGAGCCAATTGGAAAAGATCCACCTGGGTGTGAAAAAATACCGGTAATTGAATTTGAACCTATCGATTGTGTGATTCCTGAAGTAGATAGGCAGATACTCAGCAAAGATCAATTGTAGTTACTAGACATCAAAAGTCATCCAGTCATGGCAGTGTTCTGAAGATTTTTCAATCCGTGATCATGGCCCTATGTCACACTCAAGATGGCTCACTACCGCTAACAGGGTTTTGCGCCTATATATTAGTGTAAAGAGTCCTGAAAATATGAGGCAAATAGTCACTTACCAAAACATTTATTAGACCATGCAAACAACACGGTATCTGCCACAAGTTAATAGTTCAAGTTATAGACTCTGTTATACAACAGAATGCTTACTTTGCCCATCCCGAAAATTTACTTTAGGCGATGGTCATTGATGATAGAAACCACTTTCGAGAGCTTGGGTACAGACGAATCTTGAGGGCAAGGCAAGCAACTTGTGAAGATGATCATATTGCACCTTTTATGCCACCAAACCTAAACATTAAAGCTACAGACTACACCGAAATTATACAATGGGACACTTGTAATCTGACTAAACCTCCTTTGTTACGAGCACTGACTAATGACAAAGTAAAACAGTATGTAAACGGAGACTTTAAAACTGTTATGGATTTAGAAAAATTGCCATGTCATACGCAAGCTGTCGAAAGGGGCGTTAAGCTTGTGACAGAAGATTCCAGTGAAGTCTGTGGGCACAGTGATAGAGATGGTTTCATCTGAATTAGATTATTGTCAAGATCAGCCATGCCTACCTTTTGGCACAAATCTGAATATAAATTTGTAGTGATGGACAAAAATGAGTAACATTTTAAACCATGGAGAAAAAGTAGAAAGAAAAACAATGTAAATTTGTATATGCTTTAAACTTGTAAATGTTGTAAATAACACACCCTAATCATTGAATGGTAGGTTGGTAAGGGTGTGGGTGGAACTCGAAATGCAGCCACCTCCCCGTGATGAGTTCTTGGTCGTTTTGTATAGCAAACGAGCGAAGAGCTGCACACACAATATAATTTGAAAAATACTGCCAAATTTATGATCGTAACTCTATTTCATTCAGCTACGATGCCAGAAAGACTTAAAATAATAGTGTTACCGAAGCAGGCTTATGTTCGTATTCAAATATAAAACTTTTATCTTATTTTAAAGTCCTATGGAAAGTTTGTGCAAAAGAACGTGGCAATAACTAAGGCCAATGCAGCATTAGTCACTGTTTAATGCAACTGCAGGACCGGTTAGTATTAAAATATGAAGATTACTTTACTGTACTTTTTTCTAAGCACCTCTAGGTACAGGAATGTAACTATAGCGTCTCAATTAGATTTGTTAAAAAATCGTTATAAAATGTAAAACTTTGAAATTTTACTAAAATCGCAAATTTATCACATATTCCATAGCGATGCACGACCAAAATATATTATATAAATATAATTTATATAATTTTAAGTCATTTTTAAATATTTGTAAAATCGTTTATGCAACATAGGACTCTAGTCATACCACCCTTACGTACTTACAAAAAACATTGAAAGTTTATGGTTTTTAACTATTTTTATCGAACTTTAACGGCAATGTATGACCGGAAAATATATAAATAAAAAAAATTTCTTTCTATTATTTTTTCTTGTCTATACCAATGGCAACTTTTGCACGCTATAGCATTCCGAAATAAAATAATTTATTTTTTTCGAAATACCCTAATCACTATCCAGTTCAAATCAGTTTTAGTCCATAAATTTGTGCAAATTTGCTGTTTTTATTAATCTGATTCCCTGAGTCTGAGCCCCATTCCTGAAGTTCAACATGTATGAGTGTTGGGAATTCTGTGGCACAAAAATTCTTTCTTTCAGTGATAAACAATCATGTGAGTGAGGTGAAAACTCTTGAATCCTCTGGTGATACAAGCACTTTCATTTTTTTGGTGGAAAATATGGAAAACAGGTCAAAGAACTACATATTAAGATGAATTTTCCACTAGTCATATATCCTGTTTCATCTAGTATTTGCTAATAACTAAAACAGAGTACGTTTTTTGAACTAGCCTGGTTACAGTGCTATGTATATGCTTTTCGATTCTAATTCTCCCCTTCATGTTTTTTTCAAACAGAAGAAAGCATGTGAAGATCGTTTGACAATGCAGCAAGAGATGGAAAAGGAGAGAGTGAGGTTGAAGGAATTTTATCAATCTCAGGTAAGTTTTATATCAGCTCCTTCATTTGTGGCTAAGAAAAGTCATCTCTTGTGAATTTATATAATTAGTTGAGGAATAAATTCTTTATTAATAATTTAAAATATCAAGGAGGATCTATTATAAAATTTGTATAGTTTTTTATTATTACCATAATATCTCTTTAATGTGTGTATATTGTTATCAATAAAAAAACAAAGGGAAATTAAAATAACAAATTTTATAGCTGAATGTTTTCAGTTCCAATGGTATTGAATACAGTAAATCTTCTCTTAGCCCATTCTCACTCAGCACTATTTCACTATATGTACAGGGTTTCTACAGGGCTGGAAAACCTGGAAAATATATATATATATATATATATATTGTGCCGGTCCCACCTCGCGACTAGGTTCTCCCCCCCCCTCAACCTCCAAATGCACGTGCACGAGCGAGGTCAGCTGGTGAGGCCACACACACGTAATAATTTTTCTATCTGACTGGGAGGCACTACACATACCTGATTCCACCAACCCCCAAGACCAGATGTGGGACTGTAAGATTTCAAGGCGACCAGCGCCTTTTAATTTGCCCAAAGGACTGAAAAAGAATACGAGGAAGAATCGCCCCCCCTTAAATAACAGCGTACTAGGCTTATTTCAGTTTGACAAACACACATTTAATCAATCCAAAATGACAATCATATCTCTTAAACCCTGACAAATATAATAATGCCCTAACAATTACAAGAATATGAAGAATAAACAATAATGAACACTTGAAATGGTGATATCCCGAAACAATACATTTAATCCCTAGCAATAATCAATTCTAATCACCTTCATTAAAACAATACATTTAATCCCTAGCAATACAGTAGAAACTCGAAATTACGAAGTTGACGGGACCGGAAAAATCGGCACTTCGTAATATCAAATTTCGTATGAACGAGTATCTTTCAAAAACATCGCGATGAAGCTCTTTTTTTTTCCTTAGATTAAGATGTACTCTCGCGATGTACTTGCATGATTTACGAAGTTATAATTCATGAAAGTATATTTAAATGTGTATTCATGCCCACAGGGTGCACTCATTGTCAGTTGAACACAACTTATTTGTCGGAGTTTGATTATTCCTATTTTCGGGAATTTCAAATTTGGTGCCACCGGATGTTATTTTGCGGTTGCAGCTGGCGGTGCAGTGTGCAACAACTCGCGGATTGGTTCTACCCCTCTTTGCCGTGACGAATTTTAACAATATTATCTGGATATATCCATTTGCAATGTTTATTGTTTACTTGCATCATAAACTTTTACGGATGGTTCGGAAGTAAGACGAAAGTCGCGTTTCAATGGAAATCGACTTCCGTGTGTCAAGCTACCTTCGCATCAAATCGATGCATTATTCCGTTCACTCATTCGTTTTGTGATGACAAATGATTATTACCGGCAATGCGAGGCTCGATTCGGGTTTTCGTGATGAATGGTAAAATATCCTTTCCAGGGTATTTGGAAATTGCCTGACGAGCAGTCCTTCCATCCAGCTATCCCTCTCAATCACTCAGCCGGAAACTTTAAAGCTGTCAGATTTTAGGGTGATACCTCAGTCGGATCTGAACAATTGGCGCGTCTAAACCGGTTTTTCCCAGAAGACCCTTCAAGAAAAAAGTTCTTCGTTCCTTATTCCTAGGCGCGACGACATTCATCTGCGAGGGACTCATTCAGCGAGAAAGAGAAGGGGGTAACCCGAGAGGATCACTCCTTCACCTTATCTGTCATTATCTACCCTCACCCAGTTTCGCTTTTACCCAGGTGGCTTTCACTAATATATGCGTCCAACATGTGTGCAAGTCGAAAGTCACTTCGAATCACATGAGCGTAAACGGCATGCTGAGATATCTTTGAAACTCAACAGGGAAAGGAATTCCTTTTTAAGTAACTCAAACCCAAGGCATACAAATAGTATTTTCAAATGAAATCACTGTTGGATGAGTGATATTCTGATTGCGTAGACCATACCCATTAGCATGGCAATAATAATTATTTCTACGAAGAAGACTGATTTTCCACTAGGTATACAACTATGAAAACATAAAATAGATTAAATACGAGGATTTCTATAAGTATAAACACCGGGATTGTCATTAATCAACCTCGAATTATGAAAATATGTTAGAAGTAAATAAGCATTACTTACTTGACTCTCAAATACCGCCAAAAAATAAACAAAACACTAACGGAAAGCGCTTGAAAAGCTCGGCTTCGGAGGCGGGGCGGGGGGGATTTCCCATGATGCTCTATAATTTCCGTCGCGACGCTAGTGCCGTCCACCGAAAAATTACGGTTGACACAGAAGCTTCAGTTTTGAGTCGGTCCGTGAACGAAGAACTGCCAAATGAGCCGTGGGCGCCATCTTTGACAGGAGTTGATGACGTATTTCTCAAAATGAGGGAAGTGATGACATTCCCGGATAACCCCCCTGGAATAGTCATGGGAAATGAGAAACTTGCCTGGAAATTTGCTTACTCAAGTCGAAATTTGATTGTTTTCAATAAGTTAGGAGTGTCATTTTTGGCAATGTTTACTACCTTAAAGAAATGGGCAAGGGTCTAGGCTCGTTGACACACCGGTTCCTGTCAGATCACCAAAGTTAAGCAACGTTGGGACCGGACGGCGGTTGGATGGGTGGCCCTCCTCCATGCCTGCAAGTGTCAGGCAGGTTAAACGTGGGTTGGCACAATAGACCAAAAAGGTCTGAGTGTCTGGAGGGCTTCAGAAGGCCCTCGCCTAGAGATGGGTCACTTTGAAAATTACCACGGTAATTTTCGTAAATTACCATGGTATTTTTCGTAATTTACCGCGCCCCTTGAAAATTACCGTAATTTTCTAGATAATTCACCCATGTTTGAGATAATTTTTCATAGAGATAAATTCCCAACATGTTCTTTTAAGCCAATTCCACATTTCTGACGTGTTTAATTATAAATTGAGGAATGTTCAACTCATTTTGGCATATTTTACTTAAATTATAATATTATTGAGTAATTATTAGTAGAATGTTCTTCTTTAAAATTTCTCATACTTTGACAAAAGAAAGCCAGATTGCGTGTTGCTGCCGTATTTCTTTTTACAATTTTGAGAATTTCTAATAAGTTAATGTTGCATTAGGTATGTTTTAAACATCGTATCCTCTCCCTTTTGCTATTGGCATTCTTATTTAACCATACATTTTCTGTTTAATGCTTAAAACTGAAAAATACTGGAAAATTACGGTAATTTTCAAAAATTACCGTAATTTACCACGGTAATTTACCTCAAATGAATATTACAGTAATTTTCCCATCTCTACCCTCGCCCACCCATACAATCTATTATCTAACTTAAACAAATATGTAGTTTCAGGCTTGACCTTGTGGAACTCTTTCATTATTAACGAAAGAAGGAACTTCAAATAGTATTTATGAAAACTTTTATGCACACTACCGACCCAGGTTTAAATGGTTTTCCCTTGAAACCTGGGTCGCTATTGTGAATAAAAGTGTGGATAAATACTATTTGAATTTTCTTCTTTCTTTAACTTAGTACCTTACCTTAATGAGGCAGTGGAGCTCTTGCTTTGTGTTTAGCATATTAATTATGCCCCTAAAATAAACTTTCAGGCTCTATTCTTTACACTCATGCTGAGGAAGGTGGAATGTTTGTTTCGCCTTGATTTTTAATGTAGGTACTTGTAATTCATTGCCTATATCATGGCTGAGACCTAAGAATAGTACATATATGCTATCAAAAGAGGAGCTGAATTTCGCCCAGAATGATAGAGGATACTCCATTTGTTAGGAAACTTTATTATTGCCCCGTAGTACATGCATCAATGCTGGTTCGTTGGTTGCTTGGGGAGGCGATCAGCAACTGAGGTAATTTGCACCTTTAAAGATAGAAAGATGATATAAAGGGAATGATTGGGAGAATTTGGGGAATAAATGACAGATGGAGAAAAACCCAGCGTCGAAATTACCATACTCAGAACTAAATACGTCACATGGCCCACGGTTTAACGTCCCATCCGATGGAAGGAGGGCTAAGTTTGAAATAGTCTCCACACTGCACTCAAGTATGGATTGGGATATCAATGGAAACGGCCGCCGCTGCATGTGCTTGTCAACATTTTACCCTGCAAGCCACCTCAAGGGCTTTTATAGCAGGGGGTGAGTTATAATCAATATTCACTACACAATACCCTATTGAGGTTTATGAACCTACAACTATTAATGCATTAGAAAAATGCAAATTCTTGATATAATTGATGATTTCAGGCGTAATTTTGTGGAATTTGTTGATAAAATAATGATCACTAGTAACTTTTTGATTCCACTTATCTTTATTTGGAACGACTCAGGTTTCAACGTTCAACGTCATATTCAGGTGACGCATCTCTTCCTTAGACCCGGTTTAAGAGTCTTCACGTGAAGATGACGTTGAACATCGAAACCCAGTTCGTTCCAAATAAGAATATGTGGAATCAAAAAGTTACCATTCATCATTATCTGCCAGTTCATGTCAGTAGGTACCTACTTCTCTTCTTTTACATTTTTAATACACATTAATTAATGAATGAACAGATATTTTAACCTGTATAAAATTCAAAATATTGGCCAGGAAAATTCCTGGAATTTCAGTTCTGGGGGTTGTGATTCAATCGTTCAAGATAAATTTTGGTATGTAACTAAGGTCTCTCTCGCACTACTTCTGTACAGTGTCAATGCAAATGTCATGAGTAAATGCTGATGACAATAGTTGCTAAATGTTTGTAAAAGCGATGGAAGAAAAGTTACTTCGGAGAGAGAGTTTTAAAAGTATGAGATGTGTCCTCATCTCCATTACAAATGTTATTTGTAGGGGAAATTCGAGTCGAGTCAAGTAGTTGGTACTCGACTCGAGTACTTCGAGTATTTTTATGAAAGTCGAATCGAGTCGACGGAGCTGCCGAGGCCAATAGGTTCAGAAATCTGCCGACAGGAAGCGCTATCATAGTAAACTTGCCTAAAATTTATCATTTCGCGGAAATGTTCCTCAGCTATGAGAAGTGATACGAAAATGAGCTTTGATATAATTTCTAGCTGCATCTTTCAATACGGATACTTCTCAAGTATGTAAGTTTAATACAAGTACTGTAGTAGTGTAGAGCAAAGAGGATGCCCGGTGCTTTTTTCCTCAGACCTTCACTCTGAGAGCTTTCGGCAGTCCGGCGAACGGCTACGTGTCCTTGGTCTGCCTCTCGCTCTCCCCCCACCCTCGCCTCGGTGCTCATCGGAGGGTCGGAGTGAAGGGATATTTTTTTCTCGAGTCAGTATCACATTTCATCAAAAGTATCACATTTTACTCATCTCTTTCCCATGCCCTAACTTCTCAAGTGGCTTCCACTAGTTTGGGGAAGGGTGGGGGAGGCATTACTCACTGGCAGTCCCTTATCAGTTATGACCGCGAACCAAAAGTATCACATTTCACTCCACGCTTTCCCATGCCGTAACTTCTCAGGTGGCTTCCTCTAGTTAGGGGGGGTGTCCTTTCGGGAGCCTCAGCTGCCAACTTCCATGGTTCCAACTAGTTCCAACTTCGGCCACAACATAGGATGACCGTTATTTAGGACGATTTGAATGGTATCCACACCCCTCAAGGCGTGAAGCATGTCGCACATCTTCATTGGCGGTTTGCTGTGATGGTAGCACCAAGGCCAACCTGGGCCTCCGATTCAGCCGACTTCTTCGTCTTTGCTCTCTCTCCCCACCCCTTCCGACACCAGATACTTTTTTCGGGTTCACTTCGGGAGGATGGTGATAAATCATTCCCTGATGAGCACAGGCTGACAGTGTCTTCCCCCTCTTGGCTCGTATTTCAGCTTGGGCGATTCTTTGACACCACCCGGAATCATCCGGGGGTCGCATCCTGCTGCTCCAAAGCTCGCTGACTCAAAAAGCATTGACAGCTAATTCCCCCGCGTGCCCCTCTCACACCTCCCTAGGCCACCCTCTCACTTAGGATGAGAAAACATCACTGCTAATTTTTGGACAAGAAGAAATTTATGAGCGCGGGACACATTCTGTGAGAACGATATGGGATTCATGCAAGAAGATCACTCCTTCACCTTACGTAAACAATGAATGTTGCCATTATCAATTTGCAATGTTCATTGTTTACTTGCGTCATAATTTTTACGGATGATTCAGAAGTACGGCGAAAGCCTAACGCCAACACTAGGTTGATATGGCCAGTGCTCGAACGAATTGAGGGGAGCCTTTATTTCAGTCGATTCAAATTGTAACCTAACTCCGGTGGTAGCGGTGAGGTAGATTTCGCACTTCCTCGTGATTTTTCCTCAATCTGAAATTATGTTGCATAGAGCCCGAGAGAGCTTTGAAACGCATCGTCACATCAATAGGACAATTAACGTACCTTGACCATCTGAGCATGCGAAGAGAGAATCGTAACTCTGATCTCAAATTAGGTTCATTTTCTTTTCAAGGTGATACATTGCCGCAAAGTAATTTCTATTTGAATATCTTTGTCGCTCGTAGCAGAAGGTGCCTGTAAATTATGCAACCTTGATGACTTAAAGGAAAAATTGTACTCATTATGGTGATACGAGAGAAATAACCATTCGCTACAACCGTCCAACTTTATTGCCATGAGACCAACCATAGGTAAAAAAATCACTTGCTACAGCCAGATTCTCACTATATACCACACTCGTAATGATGGACTTCTACTGTGTCAGGTATTGATAGTCGGCTTGTTGTCTAACTTTAATTGCTACGACTACTCTGGGTTCTTCCTAGGAATTTTGGATACACAAGTTTTCAACCAAATGCAGTCATTAAATAAAACTGTCGACAAAGTACAAGAGGTTAGTTCATTTCAACTGTCCTATTGGAACTGTTCAAGATGCATTAATTTTAATTCATCTCCTAATTCTGTCACGATTACAATGAACATTCCTTATCACCTTTTCCCTTCTAAATCAGGCCATATGTTCAGAAGAGAAAATGCATTAGGGGATTGGGAAAACAAGAATATTTTGGTGTATGCATTATTATATTGCCTGGTTGAAATTGCCATAGTTCATACGACGACTCGACTCGATACTCGTGAGTAACTGCAACTTGACTCGATACTCGACTTGAGATCAAAAATTTCTACTCGCACATCCCTAGATATTTGTATAGACTTTGTTTTAGTAGTCATGTAATGCTAAAAGTAAACATCACAAATTAAAGCCATTTCATGGGCTCTGTGATGGAATAGGTTTTTTCTATTAATGTTCATTTCTTGATGTTGGTGATGCAAGGAATGTATCCCAGTCTCATTCATGTTGAAATTATCACGTTTTGAGAAAATTCGAATCGCACAACAACTTTTTGGAACACATGCTTTGTGCTAATCAAAGCATGACTCAAATAATGTTTATAATTTATATTTTGTGTACCTATTCATTCTTTAGGAGGTATTCTTCTGTTGAATAATTATGCTAATTCATGCTGTGGCAAAATCTTGGAAAATGAAGTTTCTATTAAATAGAACTCTTTCTTTAATCTTATTATGTATTAAATAGAAATCTATCTTTATCATGACTCCTGATTGGTTTCCACATTTTCCCATATCTTCTTTGTCTTCCTTCCAGGTTTAGGCTTTCAGTCTGATCCGGCTTCACTTTACCATCCCGTTCTTGGTCTTCCAATGCTTCTTTTACCTATTGGCTTATATTCCAAAGCCTGCTTAGGATATCTTTCCTTAGCCATTCGTAATACATGTTCTTTCCACCTATTTTTGTATTCTGATAATTTTTCCGATATCGGCTGGACACCTAGTTCCTCTCTTATAACTGTGTTTCTTACTTTATCTATCCTTGTACACCCTTTAACTGCTCGAAGAAATCTCATTTCTGATGATTGTAGGTATTTGTTTCAGTTCTCTTTGTTTTATTGCCGAACAATCTGACCCATACAACACAGAAGGAACAGCCATCACTTTATAAAATTTTATCTGAGTATCCTTTCTTGTTTTACCTTTTAAATTTCTTCTTATTGTCCCACATATCCTCTGGAATACATTAATTTTATTTGTGATATCTTTGTCCTCGTAATACGTTATACCACATCCTAAATATTCCCATATTTTATCTTCAATTCATAATTCTTGAAACAGGGTATACTTTTTTATTGAGATGAAACCATTCTTCTGAGCCATTTTATTTAGCCAGCCTGCATTGTATGAAAGAAGAAATAAAAGGATTTGCATAAAAAATAAGTAAATCATGCTCTGTCCTCTCTACCAATAATGAACTTGTTTTAAGTAACAAACATTTAGTTCTGATTGTCTACGTGTTGAATGAGTTCACAAATGTTAGAATAACATATAAACGGACCAAGGATGAATGTTGAATGTACATAGACACTTCTGCTCTTGTTCTGTTCTCTTATATTGATAGACCTGATCCCTGGGAATGAACCATATTTATTATTTTCTAAGGAATGTGTGATTGAGTTGGCATGCTAACATTTACTATTGAATCTTCATTGCAGGTGGAAGAATTGGTGAAATCCAAAGTAAATGAATTTCAGGGACAATTGGATACAATTGAGCTTTCCCTTAGAAAGGAGGCTGAAGCAAGGGAGGAGTGTGCTAAAAGGCAGGGAGAAGAAAGGCTGAAACTCCTCAGTGAAAAGTAAGCAGCACATTTTGTCATGTCATTTGACAGGCTTAGCATGACTTAGTAATCACTGATACAAGAGCTATGAGTTAGCTATGCATTAGATTAAATTAGATTAGATTTTAGGTGGAGTTCCTCCAGGGAGGACCTGAGGTACTTAGACTCTATGGTCCATTGTGCCAGCCACCATGTCTGTAATCACCCATAGAGTCCAGTCGCCCTGCTAAAGGCTAGCATGTCCTCTACGGGGATACCCCTAACTTCATCTAGTTCCAAAAATGGTGATCCCAGATGCCTGACTCTGGTCCTCATCAAAGCAGGACACTTGCAGAGTATGTGCGATGTTGTTTCGTCCTCTTCCTCACACCATCTGCATTTCGCCGAGTCTGTGATTCTCAGGAGGTGGAGGTGCCTCATGACCTGATAGTGTCCAGTAAGCAGTCCCACTATCGTACGAAGTTGTCTTCTGTTTAGTAAAAGAAGCTTTCTTGCCAGCCCCGGTCTTGGTCCTTCTATCAGGAGCTTGGCTTGCCTGAGCCCCTGTGCATTTTGCCAGATCTTAGAGTGTTGAGCTAGGCTCCACTCTTTGATCTTTGAAATCCCTGAAGAGGGTGCGATTGGGATGAAAGGCTCTGGTCCAATTGGGTTCCCACTCGAGCCTTCCTTTGCCAGTTCATCCGCTGTTTCATTTCTGGTTATGCCTGTGTGGCCAGGGACCCAGAAAAGTTCTACGTTGCTCTGTCTGTTGAGGGAATCAAGTGCTTCCCGGCACTCCAGTAGCAGTCTTGATTTGCACCATGGAGATATGAGAGCTTTTAAAGCTGCTTGGCTGTCGGTGCATATGTGAATTGATCTGCCTCTTTGGCATAATTCCTTGGCAACATGGCCACAGGTCGACAAAGCGTAGACCTCTGCCTGGAAGACTGTAGCGTGCTCCCCCAAGGGGATTGAGAGTCTTTTGTCATATCAGTGGCAGTGAACCCCTGCTCCTGCTCTTCCTACTTTCCTGGAGCCATTGGTGAACCAGACATATGCTCCGTTGTCTTAACCTCCTTCCTTGACCCACCATTCCCTCGTTGGAAAGTGGGTTTTGAAGAGAGGCGGTGTTTTGTTGAACGCGGCTGTCATGTCATCTGTATCCATTTTGCAAATGGGGTACGACTCCCTGAACTCTGTCCATAGTTGTCTGTGACCGGAGAGGCTTCCCCTGTCACTCCATTGTCTCTGTCTCTTGAGACGATAGGTCGCCATCCTAGCTTGAGTTTTGACTTCCACATAAAGTGGTGCAAGATTCAGTAGTGTTTCAAGGGCCAGCATGGGGTTCATCCTTATGGCTCCCGTGATACCCATACAGGCCATTCTTTGCAGGTGGTTGAGTTTATTTTTTGCAGTAGTCGGCCTGGTCCTCTTACACCAGACAATTGAGCAGTGTAGAAAGGCGGGTTTTACCACTGCAGTATAAATCCATTTGATCGCCTGAAGTCCCCAGGTTTTGCCGAGGGCCCTCCTGCAGGTCAATAGGGAGGCGCATGCTTTCCTGATATTTACCTCAAGATGCTCTCCCCAGTTGAGTTCGGTGTCCAAAAGGATTCCAAGGTACTTGTCCATCCGGGATGGCTGTAAAATCCTACCTTGCAGTGAAGGGGGGTCAAAACCATCTCTATTCCTCTTGAGCTTAGTCTTATCAGGGTTCACCGTCAACCCTGTTTCGTTGCACCAGACCATCGGCCTGTCTAGGGCTTTTTGCATAAGTCCAGAGACGGTGTCAAGGTATTTGCCGGTGATGAGGATCGCCACATCATCTGCATTCCCCTGAGTGTAGGCTCCAGTCTTGTTTAGTCTCGTGATTAGCTCATTGATGACCAGGTTCCACAAAAGTGGAGATAGTACCCCTCCCTGTGGGTATCCTCTGGTCATGGCCACCTCCATCGTGCTGTCCCTTTGGACAACCTTAACAGTTCTTTCTTCCAACATGTGTCTGATCCAACTCACAATATGTGAGTGAACCCCATGTCTCCTGGCTGCAAGGCAGATTTGGTCGAAGGATGTATTGTTGAAGGCTCCCTCTATGTCAAGAAAAGTCCCCAATCCATACATCCCATGTTCCAGTATTCCTTTTATCCTATAAACTAGGTTGTGGAGTGCTGTCTCGACTGACTTTCCTTTTTGATAGGCATGTTGAAACGGGTGTAGGGGATGGTCCTTTAACGGTCCCTCTCTTGTATACCTGTCCACTATTTTCTCCAGTGCTTTGAGCTTGAAGGACATGAGACCTCTGAAGGAGCCAGCCTTGGTGTAGTCAGTCTTTCCTGGTTTAGGGATAAAGACAACTTTGGTGATCCTCCAGGTTTTTGGTACATATCCATACGCCAGGCAGGAGCAAAAAATTCTGACAATTGGTAGCAGTATTAGTTGCTATCCCTCTTGCAGAAGTTCTGGGAAGATGCCATCTTCTCCAGTGGACTTGTATGGGCTAAAGCTTGTAATCGCCCATCTGGTAGCATGATACGTTATGATGCTGGAGGCCAGTCTCCATTCCGTCCGAGCTGGATGGATAGGAGACCTCCTATGATGCATCTCCTCGCCCTCCAAGAAGCCTGGAAAGTGTGTCTCCAGCATAAGCTTTAATGCTTCCTTATCAGATGTCATGAAGTAACCCGAGGGAAGCAAAAGAGTTCCCACCCCTGCTTCTGGGTCTTTTGAAATAACTTTGTGGAATCTTGCGAGTTGTGGGATGGCTTCCATGTTTCCACAGAAGGTCTTCCAAGATTCTCGTTTGGAATGTTTACTTGTCGCCTTGTACCGACGCTGGGCAGCTTTGAAGTTGTCCCAGTCCTTAGGCATTGTGGTTGTCTGTGCTTTATTAAAGAGTTTCCTGGTCTCCTTACGAAGATTCTCCAACTCGGTGCCCCACCAGGGCAGCTTGCATCCTTCCTTCCTGGTTTTTATAGGGCAGCTTGCTCTGTAGGCTGAGATTATGCTGTCCTGTAGATGCCCCACAGCAGTGTCTATCTTATCTATTTTCCTGAATTTGCATTGGGGCGCTTGCGATACTAATCCTCCAAGCAATTCTGTATACCTTCTCCAGTCAGTGGACCTGGGATTCCTGTATGTGATTAGCCTATCGCTAACCTTTAGCAGAGTGAAAAGTATATGCCGGTGGTCTGACAATGTGACTTCACCCAACACTCTCCATTCTTTTATGCATTCCACCATCGAGTTGGTGCAAAGCGTTAAATCTTGCACTTCTTCCCTTATGCTGTTAGAAAACGTGGCGGAGCACCCCTATTGAGTATGTGCATTTCTATCAACATTAAATACTCCATCATGGCCTCCCCTCTATCGTTTGTGTTGCTGCTACCCCACACTGTATGGTGTTAGTTGGCATCACATCCGACAAGGAGGTCCCAATTGTTGGCTCTACAGTAGCTTACCAATCTCTCCAGTTCGGCAGAAGGTGGTGGGCCTGGAGCATCATATGGTAGGTAGGAGGAGCAGACGACTACCCTCCTCTCTTTTCACCGCCCCCAAGGCTAAGCACAACAGCTGCCTGGTCCCTGGTGATAAATTCTGGTAAATGCAAAGCACTTAGCCCATTAACATAGATACAAGCTCTAGGCCTATCGACTGTGATACAAAAGAATAATTTACCCGTAGTCGTGTTTAAGCCTCTGACTCAACCCTGGAAAGCTCAGGGTTCCTGAATCAGTGCTATTTTGACCTTACCTTCTGAGAGGATCCTTTGCAGGACCCCCGAGGCCGCCTTACTGTGCTGCAGGTTAGCTTGGAGACAGTGAATACCTGCTATCTCAGGCTACTTCCTTGCCTTCCTTGACCCCCTCAGCTCCGGGGGTCATTGGGGGCTTCTCCGGTCCCCCAAACCTGCCTAGAAAGGTCACCTCCACTCTCTGCATCCACACGTTGGGCCTGAAGGTGGGGCCTGACATGAATGTTGCAGATGCCTCGTCCACCCCCAGGACAAATATTGTCCCGTGGTCGACTTCGCACCTGTCATAGGCCCTCCACAAGATGGTCTGCAGCCCTGGGTTTGCCCTCTTGAGCCTTTCAAGAAGGGTCTTGGTGTCGGGTCTGCTCGGTCCCGGGACCAACACCATTGTCCTTCTTCTCTCAATCAGGCTGTCAGCATCGACAACCTTGACTTTAATGTCCCTGAAGGGCCCAATGAGGTTAACTGCCCTCTCGAGCCAGGAGGCAGAGTAGTCATTGATGCAGGCAAATTCTACTGCGCCATTGATAAACCTGTTGGTCTCAAAGAGTGGGACCTTCTGGTCTGCTGGGGCTGTGTCTCAAAGCTCCTCGAGCCTTGCCACAGCTATCTGGTGCCAGTCTTCCTTCATCATCACCTCAGGGTATTTCTCCAGCACTATCGCCATCCTTTTCAGGTCCTTAGTTACCTGAGCATATATGGGCGCTATTCTGGCCCTTTTGGAATCCTGGGAGGCATTAGTTGGAGGGTCCCCAGGCGTCCTACCCCTTTTCAGGGATGAACTGCTTTAGGCCTCAGCAGTATCTACACCCTGCCTAGGGGCTCCGCCGGTGGAGCAGTTCCTCCCTTTGTTGCCTCCAGCAGTTCCTTCCAAAGCAGGGGGGTGTGCAGGGCCCCCGCAGCTCTTTTGGTGCGCACCCTCACCCTCCGTCTCCTTCTCTTGGTTGCACCGCTTGACCTTGTCTCAACTGACAGGTCCTTTAATCTCCCTGAGATACTCTTCAGGGTTGTGTTGGAGGCTCCTGAGTTCGACTCCATCTCCCTGGTGGATTCTGGTGCCTCCTGCATTGTGGACTCAGACAAGTCTGAGGATGTATTGCCATCCTTAGTGGGTGTAGGAGGAAGGCTTAGGGGTGTGGTGTTCCCCGAAGGGGCCCCCAAGGTTATGGGTTGGATAGAAGAGGGGCGACCATTGGGATCCCCATCAGGGCTCTCCTATAGCGCCTCCTCCATGGTAATGGACATTGGACTGCAAAAGTCCTTAGGTGGAGTCCGCTTTTCAGCAGCCTCCGAGGTTTTTTTGTTTAAAGGTTCCATAAATAATCCCACTAGTAGCTAGGGAAATAAAGGGTCCGCCCATGCAGAGCCCCGCATACATGGGTAAGGCTAAATAAAACCGGAGGTCACCCTGTATCTGGAGGTTCACATGTTAATGACTTCTTACCCTCCACCCCGCGGATGCAGTCATCATTGGCACAGGGACGCACCGTGATGATGGGAGCAGTTAATCAACCGCCAGGTCTAGATCCTTCATGTCCTGTGAAAACCATGGGCACCTCGTGGAGGATGTGGCTCTTCACCACGCATGATGGTCTTGGTGTGCGATGATCACCACCACCCACCCTGGGATCACACATCCGTCACCCCTTAGCTATGTATTAGTGAAAGATAAATCAACTATGAAAGGATTATGCCGTAATTCTGTAGATAAGGGGGATTAGCGACTGCTATCTTAGCCTGGAATTTGCTACCCCAGGACCGGAATGAAATTCGTTGTGGCTGTCAGCTACACTGCTATGTGAAGATAGCAACCACTGATATGAACCAGAATTGACCTCCAGGATTGTCTTTGGCATTTGTTGATCACTATTCTTTCCAGGTGCCTTAGCTATCATAAGGCAATCCCAATTTTCATTGTTGCACTGCTCAGTCATATGTTCGGTGAAATATGACAACACTCATCCATTATTCCGTTGCTTTGATTCGCTTATTCACCACTTTGATTTTATTAGAGTTATGCTCTAACTGTTCTGTTTCAGGAAGAAAGTCAGCAATACCTCGAAAAAGAGTACATAGGTACATACTTAAAATTTGTGTTATGCATATGGGATTAAGTGATACTCTTTTCATCGTTATATTTGAGAACGTAACCTGATGAAAAAGGGGGGACTGCCTGTATTTTTAACTGCTTCCTTAAAAGGTTTTGCTCCAGAAAGCATTGGTTTTGTTGTGGGATAAATTAATAATAGTATGGATCAGTATTTAGGAAAACAGGTTATTAATTGGGAACTCTTGCTGTGCTTTTTTTTCAAAAGACATTCCCAGGAGGTGAGTCTGCTCGAGCAAAAGCATGGGGAGGAGCTTGCGTACTGCAACCACAAACTGAAAGGAGTAGTTTCGCGGTACCATGCACGAGAGGCTCAACTAGCTAAGGGTCTAAGTGTGTGGATGGATGCGAAGCTAAAGGAAGGACTACGTCTCATTGCATCTGGGGGTGCCAGTGTTGACAATGAATCTTTTTCAAGCCCTCTTAAAAAACCTGAGAAGGTGAGTTCAAATGCATTGATTGAACAAACATGTTGCTCATATGCAAGAAAAAAGTTTTAACCCAAAAATATCAAGAATTAAAGCTGTATAACTCAGACCCAAGTTAATTGGGCAGAAATTATTCAGTAAGCTTCCTCAGTGTGTTAAGATGGCTGAAACAAACAGTTACATATAATTAATGACTAAGAGATTTAGTAGCATCAAAGTTCTTTTATTATGTGAACAAATATTTATATGGTGCTAAGCTTTTATTGTTTTAAGATTGAATGTCTTAAATTGTTTTCTTATCCTCTATTAATTCTGTTAATATCAGACTACCAAAATGCCTTACCACAGGCAGTATTGGTTGTGGTATGATTCATTTGGAAATACATGAATGAGTACCTAATGAACTGAAAGATTTTCATGAATCTTTTGCATGTGGATTTATTGAGTACAAATGGCTAAAGAATTCACTTCTTAGAAATCATAGGTGTAAAAATGCACACAGCATGGTATTTTTTAGTTTCCATTCTCCAAATTTGAACCTACTGCCAGTGCAAAAATATTGTTGACTCATGTTTCGATACCAATTGAGAATTAATTAGTGCACCCATATGAATGCAAGTTACATCAACTTTTAGCTTAGTTTATTGTGACTTTAACCGTGCTTGTTAATTATTTTTACACTTCACTGTCAATTTTTAATCATAGCGAGAATGAAAAAGTGCTGTTTTTTGCATTTTTGTACTAACCGCTCTCTTCGGCATCTCATAAAGAAGAATAAACTTAAAGTTCAATGATGATGAAATTTTTACACAGTTCAGAAAAAGCCTTCCTTAATATGACTGTCAATACTCAGTCCTTTCTAATTTGCCATAAAAAGTTGTTATTAAATGTGTAAAATTTCTTTTTTGTAGTAATTGATTTCTAAAACACAATCTTGGTTTTGTTTTAAAGCTCTTTTCAGCAGTATTGTTTATGTAAATATTTTATCATGGTTGAATGTCAATTTTCTTCTTTATGAAATGTCTATGAGCGGTTTGTTTGAAAATGCCAAAGAAAACAGGCACTTTTTTAGCTCATTGCAATTAAAATAAAAGGTCAGTGTCCTAGTTAATTCTTAATCAGTATCCAAACTCAAGTCTGCATACTTTTTGCACCAATGGTAATACATATTTCAATAATGGCTATTAATTGTGTTTACTTTCATTTCATGAATTTTATGAAGAAACCTCCTGCTGTGGATACCTCTTGGAGGGATGTTATGGCATCACTCAATTTTCATGACAATTCTGATATTGTCCCTGAGAAAGATATCATTCCAAAGAAGGATACATCTCAAGACTTGGGATACGCGAGTATGCTCAAGGAAAAGACAGAAAAAGAAGTAGTTAGCAGTGGCAGTAAATCAGCTGTGCCCAACAGTGATCTTAAGAAATACATTCACATGGTAAGCAATTCTATAACTCCACATTATTTTATTTCGATGAACGATGTTAGCATAGCATCGTTCATAACATACTTTCAAAAATGTGATGACTTACGTAGGATTAATAGAGAAGGGAGGTTTTCATGAAATTTTACGGTTGTCTTACTTGAGACCAACACATGCTCTCCGTTTCTCGTGGCCTCTTGGCTCTTTCTCTCTGGTCTCAATACTAAGATCTGATTTCACCTGGTCCCCCTGGACCTAGAGATGGGAAAATTACCGTAATTTTCATCTGAGGTAAATTACCGTGGTAAATTACGGTAATTTTCAAAAATTACCGTAATTTTCCAGTAATTTTCAGTTTTAAGCATTAAACAGAAAATGTATGGTTAAATAAGAATGCCAATAGCAAAAGGGTGATGATACAATGTTTAAACCATACCTGATGCAACATTAATCTATTAAAAATTTTCAAAATTGTAAAAAGAAATACGGCACTAACACGCAATCTGGCTTTCTTTTGTCAAAGTATGAAAAATTTTAAAGAAGAATATTCGACTAATAATTACTCAATAATGTTTTAATTTAAGTAAAATATGCCAAAAATGAGTTGAACATTCCTAAATTTATAATTAAACACGTCAGAAATGTGGACTTAGCTTAAAAGAACATCTTGGGAATTTATCTGTATGAAAAATTATCTCAAACATCTTGAAAATTACCGAAAATTACGGTAATTTTCAAGGGGCGCGGTAAATTACGAAAAATACCATGGTAATTTACGAAAATTACCGTGGTAATTTTCAAAGGTGCCCATCTCTACCTGGACCATCTGTGCTTAGCCCCTCCTGGTGATCTTCTCCTGGCAACTATTCCCAATCCTACACTTTTTAGGATGGATCCCTCTTCTCTACTGAGCATATGTTCTACCAATGTCATTCTTCTGCTTCTTATATGGGTTATTACATCCGGCTCTTTATAACTATCAATTAGTTCTCTGTTATGCCTCCTCGTCCATACTCCATCTTTGAATATGAGACCAAAGACTTATCTTAGAATCTTATTCTCTAAGACAATAAGTTTCACTAGACACATAACACTTACACATATAATAAAAGAAAAATTCATAGCATCGAAAATGGCCAGAATTTATTGGCTATACGTACATTTTCAAACACAGTGCACTAGCAATTTTTGCGTGGCTAATAAACTTCCACATGTGCTCTTTGGGTAGCGTGGTAAATGTCCAATCGATAGGCCACCTCATTCCATGTGTTGATGAGTACATATTTGTGGTGTGACATTGTTGATGGTGGTCGTGATTCTGTCATGCAAGTCATGGAGATCACACACCAGAGTAGTATACACCCGATCATTCACATACCAATGCACATGAAACTTAAAAAGATGCTCTTCCCACGGGTGCCAACCTCCGGCTGGTAGCATGTTCACTTTCTATGTTATGAGTTTTTCTTATATCATACATCTAAGTGGAACACCCTGTATATATGTAACTGGTCTCATTATTAGTTTTAGTTTTGTCTGCAATATTTTGGAAGCCAAGATCCTGCTTCATGCATCTATTGGCTAGGCTAATTCTGTTTATGATCTCAGGTTCTTCTGTATTTTTATTAGATATCATTGTGTCACTTGTTTCCTGTATTGGAAAATGCTTTATGCAACCAAAGTGGTGCAGTTATTACTATAAGTTATAAAAAACAGTGTATGTAATTAGGGTCTGAAGCAACAGCATTCGGCTATATTCAAGTTATTCTCACAAAGATGAAAATGTGGTTTCACCCTTGGATATTATTTTTTATCATAGCTTTTGTGTGGTGTCTTATTGTTAGGTATGGTCTGATGATATCAAGAATACATGCAAACATTTTCATGGTGAGCATCACTTTTTGATGGTATTTTAAACTTTAATTTATTGAAAACCTACGTTACATTTTCTCAACTTAACTGCCCATATGTCGTATCACCTTTCATTTATCACCTATGAACGAGACCAATGTCACACTGCTTAAAATAATTTAATAATTTCAATCTAACTGCATCTTTCCTGGAGTTAACTTAAGATTGTGACACAGAAAGAGATCTCTTTGTGAGGAAAATGTGTACGAGTACTTGCTGTTCCAAGAAAGACAGAATCAGAGATTCCCGATGGCAATCCATTCAGAGGGTCTTGGGACCCCATGCCGACCAATGGGGCTGTTTAAATGCCAAATCAAGTAATGAAACACCTGTTTCAATGTTTGTTGCATTCACAGGAATGCATTTCCTATATGTATATACAGTGTGTCCTCGTTTAACGTTGTTAACTCGTTCCTGAAAAAGTAGACGTTAAGCGAAACAACGTTAAACGAAGCAGTATTTTCCATAAGAAACAATGTAAAAAATTAAAATCGGTTCCAAGCTCACCAATTCTTTATTTCATAACAATAACGATTTCTTGTGTGAGAATAGTAGAAAAGTAAGGGGTATTAGATGAATGGCAAAGGAAGGTGAAAGGAATGCGCATTTATTAAATGTAAGAAAAAAAGGCGTGAGATTCTTAGTTTTGGTGAAATAAAAGTTTGAAAATGACCAAATTCGCGTATTTTTTGTGATATTTTGACGCCATATTGCGAGATTTTTGGAAGTCCCGGTAGAGGGATACGGACTAATTTCACGTCTGAAATATGGCCTTATCCCAACCCCCCCCCCCCCCCCCCAACAACCTTGCGTGTCTGTGGAGTGAAACAGGGGTGCTAAGGTGGGACAGTACGCGGCGTCGAGAAGGCCATTTCTGAACGGAAAAATAGGTTATTTGGCGGATAGTTACGATTTATTTTCACTAATACCCTTTTAAACCAACCCACCCCAATGGTGATTGGTTTGCGTAAAATTACGGCGAGAGGCGAGTTGGTGATGAAAGTTCCGTATGGAGGCAGTGGAATGTTGTACCTCCAAAGATTATAGGGTAGCTCCGAGAGGTTACCCGTCCCTCCTGAGTGTAATAAAGCCGTCGAAAAGCGGGAATACTTTTAAGTTGAATGCGGGAAAAGTCATGGGCGGTGGGTATAGAAAATGAAGACACTGCTCGACCGCTGCGCCATCTGGGGGAACTAGGAGGAAAAGGTAAGTATTTCCAATATGGCGTCCAGAAGTAGATTTACATCACAGATTTAAGTGAATAGTTTACGAAAGAAAAAGGATTTATGAAGCAAACGAAAGGTAAATGCGCATATGTAGCGTAGCAATATAAGTGAAATAGGTGGTATAAGGTGATCGGGAAGCAGGTGAAATTAATTTTCTCCCAGACTGGACGCTATGATACAAATACCACGGCGTATTTTAATTACGCGGACAGTCGAACAGATGATTTCACTATTCAGAGATGTTCATATCTTAGATGAAACAAACTGAAAAGGCATTTTTAAAAGAATAAGCACCAGTTTTCCCTCCTATATTTCTGATATTTAGTGCTGTTAGCACCGGCTTTCCTCGGAGTAAAAGAAATTTTTGTTCTTCACTGCGGGAGCGTGCGCATGCGAATGCAGTGAAGAGCAAAAATTTCGCTCGCTGTGATCGCGAAGACGTAGGATATCAATTAAAATAGTGAGTGAACAAGGGAAACTCGGTGCTGTGTACAAAACTTTTGTTATTTCGTAACAAAGTTTTAGGAACAGTATCACCCTCGACGATTTACTGCATCATTGAGTGTTTAGAATAATTCCTCTTACACTCTAATTCAACACGAAAAAGACGTTTTCGATACACCTCAAACAGCAGTAAATCTACCTTATGGCGGCATGGGATTTTCAGGTATTTTTCCCCGTAGATATCTGCCCCTGGATCTACCCGGACATGGTATTATTAATACTATGCCATTCAAGATGGTACACTAACGTTGGTTTGCGTTTTAAATCACCCGATGCATTGCCCCCCAATAACAGCGTAGTAAATAATAAGCAAACATGCAGTTATGAAACTAAATAACATAATAATTATTCGCTCAGATGAACTTTTGACACACGCTATGAGGAGTTAACGTCAAACTTTTCCGCCGAATGGAAATTACGCATCAGATGCGTCAAATTCCTATTCGTTATTCATTTTTTTCGTTGCGCAAAATTTGAACAACGTTATCGCGAAGCACTGACGACGTTGAACGATTTAGGGTTTTAATTGTTGGACAACGTTATCGCGAAACAACGTTAAACGAGGACACACTGTACCATATTTCCATGAATCTAAGATTATGTTTTTTCCCTTCCGGACTTACAAAGAAAAGTGGGTTCGTTTTACAATCAGAAGCAAAATCCATGACTTTGTTCCCATTGTGGATATCCAAGAAAAGGAGGTCATAGATTCATGCAAATATGATACATATTTCAAATTCATTTTAAATTTTTAAAAATACATATGTACGCAATTCCCATGTGGGTTTCTGATCATAATGAGTGATTGCCTCCACCACATAATTTGTAAAGAAAACCTAATATAATCCAATTCGTGAATCTTTGGGTCAACTGTATAGTATTTATGAATTTTTACATGCCATATATTCCAGTTATTATTGTTTGAGGGCTTATTGAGAAAGTTGGAGACTGATTTTTTTTTTCATTTTTTTATTTAGTTTATTAATTCAATTTTTAAACCATATTTTTCAAATTATGTAGTCCCCTTCTACTTCATTGAATTTCTGATCGTGTTTTTGCCTGTCCTCTAACATATAATGCTGGCCATTGTGTCAGGTCCTTGAGAATTGTCTCACATTTCTTAAGCACTGCTTTAGAGTTTACGAATCATTTGCCCAAGCTTTAATTTGCATTTAGTGATGGTAATGAAAAAAGTCACAGGGAGCAAGGTTGGGGCCATAAGGTGGATACATATGGTACATAGATTATATTGAATGTAGTGAAAACAGAATTTCATCGCAGTGTACTGTTCTTCTCCTGTCACCTCCATTTTCTAGTATGTGAAATGCAAGTAGGGTCTACAGCAATGAGAATTACTTACAACTGACCTATACAACAGTTGTGTCACCTATAGACGTTATACATAAAACCCCACTCTTTTCAAGTATTCAAGGTTCAGACATGTAACTATCAAGGAAGCTACGAGAAAAGATCAGTCTCAGTCTTTGTTGATTAGGGCAATGGCCTGCCACGATGGAAACACTGGTTCCCGATCAGTCACCAGTCAAGTTAAGCATCGTTGGGCTCGGCTCGAGTTTGGAGGGGTGATCCTCCGATTCGTCCAAGTGATTTTGCCCCTGTCTGCCCATGGGAGACAGTATGTGCAAAATGACCTTAGCCGTCGAAGCACATTAAACAAAATTACTACTACTGCTATTGATTACTTTTTTGATCAGCCTTGTACTTTTACACCTTTGAAGCAGTGTGCTGATGAAAATTATGTTATAACATGTGGTGAATTCTATGTTAGTTAAACAAACCTTTAGAAATGATAAAGAATGTTATGATTATTTTCTATCATCATCCTCATTGCAGTTACTAGACCGTGAGCCTGGCAAACCATTGAACTTGATGGATATTGGTAGTGACACTGACGAAGATTGTGAGAATCAACCAACAGGGATGAAACACAGGCAACAAACAGAAACCAAGGAAGTGAGGAAGCCCCTTCGGACAGCAGAAAGTGAGAAAATGAGTGTGAAAGAGCATAAGGCATCAAAAAAGACAAGGAGGAAAGAAAATGAAGCTTTACACCAGCAATCCAAAGATGCTCAATTTCAAGCTATGTGGGAACCAATGGCATTTAAACTGAGTGAACCATGCTCCTCTGGTCAATTATTTGAAAGCGACAAATGTGAAGTAGAAGGCCAAAGATATAGGAAACCTCCTTGGAAATGAGCAGGTTTTTAGCCTCTTGAGATTTAGTTTCTCTCCAGAGAACCCTTGTACCTATGATTATGGTATGCATGTTGGATTGATGTGTTTGAGTACAATTGGACTGTCTTCCTTTTGTAACTTTTCTGCGTTAGTTTTTTGTGGATTATTTTGAATTGTGATAATGTTTTATTTAATGAAATATGAGAGTAGCCATAGCTTTATATTGTAAATGTTTATTGTTTTGGAAATAATATGTAATTTAAATTTATTAAAAATGATTTTATAATAGACTTTAAAACAGAAATTTTAAAAATGTACAAAGTGAAAGAAATTATAATAATTACCACATTCAACCTCATCTTTGGCTAATTCTGATTCTAAAGATTGATGTGTTGAAACTATTTTCAATCATTCCTGAAGAGATGCAGTAAAGTGAAATGTCCTGGTCACTGGGGTTGGAAGTTTTTGTCTCAGTGAAATCCAGACAAGGAATTCCTACTAAGGGGAAGAATACAATGACTACCTATGACCTATGGTTAATGGGAAAAACAATGTGTAAGTACATACCTAATGGTTATGAGCCATTAGTTCCATATGCCATGGAGCCATAAGCATTAGTTCAATATGCATTGCATAAACATTCAATAAATCAATTGGTTACATAAATAGCAAGTTGTTAGGTCAAATAATGTTAAATATGAGTTCAATTTGTAACCGAGATGGCAAATAAGTAATGCATCACTGGCATATTTATTTACATTGTAAAAAGTTATAGCATGACAAATGATGAATTAATTTATTCATACCAACTTAATGTGCAAGAATATTATATTTAAAATAAATAATTTATTCCCTCATGAGAGAACTAGCCAAATAGTCCAAGCAACAATTATTGGGAGATAAACTCCAAAACCAGCTGGTCCTATAACCCGTTTTACACGGGATACGCAATTGCACAATCTGATAGACGTATGAACGTGCATTTCAAATTGCATTGTGTAAAGCCGTGAATTGCAAGAACGCATGACAAAAAAAATTATTGCCTTCTCCCCCATCCGTAGTGTCATCATCAAAAATATGATTTTGATGATGACACTACCCTCATAACTCCTCACTTCCTCTCTTTCTCCCCTCTCCCCCATTTCTTCTCTTCTCACTTCCTACCTTTCTTCCTCCCCCTCCCTTTTTCCATCCAGCAATGGAGCATTTTTAGCATCCAGCATTCTCTTCCCCCTTCTCTCGCTTCCTCGCCCTCCACTTCTAACCCCCCGATAACTCCTCTTCTCACTTCCTCTATCTCAATCCCCCTCCCTTCTCCCACTTCACCTCTCCAACTTCCACCACATTACTTCTCTTCTCTATTCCTATCTTTCTCCCTCCCTTAGGGGTTAGATGGAAGATGGGACGTTTCAAGTCTCAATCTCACCCCAATATAAATATGTTTATCTATCTATCTATCTATTCTAAGCTGGTGTATTGATAATGAATTGACCCTAAACACACAAAAGTCACATATCGTTCAATTTTGTGGTAACAGTAATGTATTTGAGAGCATTTTAGTTAGGATTGATAAAAAGTCCATTGAGAATGTGCCCCATACTAAATTTCTTGGTACATACTTATGTAGCAATATGTCCTGGGAGATGAATATTGAGATCTTAGCCAATAAACTAAGCTCAACTTGCTATCTCTTATGTCACCTCAGGAACTCTGTAGACATAAATATTCTACTTACTCTGTATTATGGTGTTTTCTATTCACGTATGTTATATAATATAATTTTTTGGGGCTCATCCCCTCATGCCTCCAAGGTGTTCACCTTGCAAAAACGTGCAATTAGAATCATTGCAAAAAAAACCTTTTGATGCTCCTTCCAAGCCTATCTTTAAAGCACTGAACATTCTCCCACTCCCCTGCGTCTATTTACTATCAATTTTAATTTTTTTACATCATAATCTTGACATGTTCATACCTAATTGTGATGTTCACAATTATGAAACCAGAAATAGTAATAACCTTCACTATCATTCAATTAGGACTAACAGATCAAAGTTAGGCTCACGTGAATTGGGCCTCAGAATTTACAATAAACTTCCAAGTCATTTGAAAGCTATTCATTCTATGGTGTCATTTAAAAGGAAGTTAAAAATTTTCCTTCAAGAAAAGAATTATTATTCTGTAAATGAATATCTATCAGATCGTTCCAACTAATCATTAATATTCTCATCACTGTGTGAACATGCAATTATTTATTAATCTATTGTATCTTTTCATGACGTGTCATATCTTCTGTTGTAAGATCTTTAGACAAAATAAAATTATTATTAAATTATCCCTTTCCTGCCCTCACTCCCCATTTCTCCCTTATCTCGATTCTTTGCCCTCCACCTGTCACCCTCTCCATCTTTTCCCCCAATAACTCCTCTTCTCATTTCCTCTCTTTCTCCATCCCCCTCTCTCCCTCCTTTCCCCTTATCTTGATTCTTTGCCCTCCACCTCTCTCCTTCTCCGTCTTTCCCCCGATAAAAGCTCTTATCCCTTCCTTTCTTTCCCTTCCCCCTCATCTCGATTCTTCAACCTCCTCTATCTTCCACCCCCAAAACTCCTCAGTTCCTCTCTTCCTCCCATTCCCTTCCTCACACTCGGTTACAGTACGAGAAGTTTAAAGAGCGATGTTATTTTTCACTCATGAGACCTCACTTGAATATGCCTCTAGCATATGGGACCCTTACAAAGTAGGACTAGTCTCAGAAATAGATCAGATACAGCAAGTTTTGTAAAAATTTGCTACGATAAACATAGCAGTGTTACTGAATTGTTGAAGCTATTAGGGTGGGAATCTCAACCTGATCAAAGGGAGAAATACAGGTTAAATCTTTTGGAAAAATTCAAAGCAGAATATTTTTGCAGGATGTTCAACATATTTTGCTAGAGCCAAAGTATTACGGCAGAAACAAAAACAGAGTAAGATGAAGGAAATAGACTGCAGAACCGATAGATTTAAAATGTCATTTTTTCCGTGTACAATAAGGGATCATAATAGTTGCGATAGATCAATCATATGAAACTCCCACCCTCACTAGGTAGACTTTTCACATGTTTACTAACATAACATCATTACTAACACTTCACCCCGCTTGAAATGTCCGGCATTATTTTCTTTTCTGCATGAAGTAGTATCTCATAGCATTCATAAATTAATGTATTAGTAATATTAACCACTAGTAGTCTCTTTACCAGTACGCATGTTCACTTATGTTGCACTCTCCCAGTTTCTGGTTTAATGGCGCACTGTTCCCCTGACTGCTTTTTGGTCTGCTCCTAGCAACCGGGGGAACATGCGAGGTCCTGATTTGAACTGGGATGTGTACTGCATTCCTGGTGTGGAATCAACCCATGCCACACACCCTATTGATGACTTGCACAGGAGGTACTTCATAGATGTAGGGTTAAACATCAATTGATCAAAAGAGACTACAAGTTGGCTTCATGCAAGTTTATCTGATGATACGCATGCTTTTTGCATTTTTTATGAAGATAATGAAATCTTTATCATGCACATCTATATTTGTGGTGTACTACTGGTTTTCTTAGGGTTCGGCAGTGGTATAGTGGTTAGCATGCTCGACTCCTAATCCGAAGGTCGCAGGTTCAAATTCTGGTGCCTCCAAATCTTCAAAAAATACAAGTTATTTTCTGGAAATTTTGGGAGCAAACGACAACCTATCCCTTAAACTCCAGGTTCCACTGGTGAGAGGCAGCAGTTTCACCTGAAGGCATTGGTGGCGAAGGTCCAGATCATCGGTCCGGTCTGCAACAGCTTCAGGCGAGAGTGAAGTTCACGAAATTGGTCGGAGTACTGCGATGTGGAAGGCAACGGGAAACCACCACATTAACCTCCATAGAAAATGCAGCCTTGTATTCTATGGTATTAATCTAAAATGCAGACTTACATTCAAGTATGACGTGATTGCATCCTTCCCGGTAAAAAATTCCGGAGGTAAAATAGTCCCCCAATCCGTTCTCCGGGTGGGGACTACTGGGAAGGGTACACCAGTCAAAGTAGTCAGATGCAGGATAGGGACATGGAGATCATTGGGGGTGCGTGGGAAATTGGAGAACTTGAAGATGGAGACAGTAGACTGTAGTTAGACATAGTAGGAGTGAGCGAGATCAAGTGGACGGGAGCGGACGACTTCTGCAGTGACAGGAATAGAGTCATATACTCCGGCGATAACCAGAAGATTACAGGAGTTGGATTTATCATGAAGAAAGAATGGGGAAGAAGAGTAAAGGCAAATTGGCAGTACAACAAAAGGATAATGCTAATCAAGATAGAAGGAGAACCGACAGACATAGTAATAGTGCAGGTGTACATGCCAACGTCCAACCATTCGGAAGAAGAAGCGACAAGCAACTAGAAGAGGTCCTGAGCACAGTCAAAGGGAAGGAAAACCTGATAGTAATGCGAGATTGGAATACAGTGGTTGGAGAGGGAAAGGATGGAAACACAGTAGGAGAGTTCGGGCTGGGGAAACGGAACGTGAGAGGAGAAAGACTTGTGGAATTCTGCAGGGAGAAGAACTTGGTGGTGGCAAACACCCTCTTCATGCAACACCGACGGAGAAGATACACATGGAAGGTGCCAGGAGACAGAGCCAGATTGACTACATTCTAGTTAGGCGAAGGTACAAGAACCAAGTGAAGCATTGCAAGACTTAACCCAGGGCAGATATCAACAGTGACCACAATCTAGTGGTAATGGAAAGTCAACTGAGATACAAGAAGATAAGAAGGACGAAACGAGAACAAAGATGGAACCTAAAGCCACTGCAAGAGGAAAGAAGAACATTTGCTGCTGCCATTGATGAGAAGGTAGAAATAGCATAGGAATCCAGCTAAAGTGTAGTAGAGAGATAGAATAGCCTCAAGAAGACCATCACAGAAGTAGCAGAGGTACAATGAGCAAGCAAGCCAGTCGAAATTAAGAAACCATGGATGACGGAGCACATCACAGCTCTCATTGAAGAAAGTATAAGAATGCAAGAAATGAAACAGAAGAAGTGCTGTATAAGAGGTTAAGGAATCAATTTGTCAGAGAATCGAAAACGGCCAAAGAGAAATGGATTGAAAGCTGCTTCGAGAACATCAACAAAAATATGATGAAGGGGAACTCAGAAACGGCATACAACCTAATAAAGAAGCACTTCGGAGAAAGAAAACCAAGATGCAAAA
The DNA here is from genome assembly GCA_963573305.1 of Pyrrhosoma nymphula. Taxonomy (NCBI): domain Eukaryota; kingdom Metazoa; phylum Arthropoda; class Insecta; order Odonata; family Coenagrionidae; genus Pyrrhosoma; species Pyrrhosoma nymphula. Next base: position 47,223,601 of record OY754335.1, on the reverse strand, counting down.
ACATCAGAGATTCGGATGGTAACTGCTAATGGAAGATAGAGAAATAGGCAATAGATGGAAACAGTACATTGAAGAGCTATACCGAGGCCCAATCCCCCTAGGAGAAGCATTCTCAGATGACCAGAACCAAGTGGAGGAAGACAACCGTGGACCAGGGATACTAAGAAGCGAATTTAAGAGAGCAGTTAGAGACCTGAAGAATGGAAAGGCATCCGGAGAAGATAAAATCAGCGGAGAAGTAATCAAAGCACTTGGTGAAAAAGCACGAGACACACTATATAAAAAAAACCAAGATTGCTACGAATCCGGAAAGTTGCCAGAAGACTTCAAGAGGAGCTCAATGGTGACCATACTGAAGAGAGCAAGGGCTGAGAGATGCGAGGAGCACCGAACCTTGAGTCTAGTGTCACATGCCTCCAAAATCCTTACCCGGATAGTAGGCAGAAGAATTGAAGAAAACCTGTCAGTTTGGACCAATCAAACCAATTCTTCCTAAATCCAATTTTGGTCAAAAACCAATTTGGATTTAGGAAGAATAGGGGGACAAGGGAGGCAATACTATGCCTGAGACTACTGGTAGAGAAAGTGATCCACGTGAGCAAGCCATTGTATATAGCCTTCGTGGACTTGGAGAAGGCATTCGATAATGTCGAATGGAATAAGATGTTCAATACTATGGAAAAACTTGGCTTGGACTACAGTGACAGGAGAATCATCTACCAGCTCTACAAGGACCAGGTGGCCACAATACGCACGCAAGATGGATGAAATATGGAGGCAAAAATTAACAAAGGGGTCTGACAAGGATGTAACCTGTCACCAGCACTCTTCAATATGCACATGGAGGAAGCAAAAAAAGAAATAACAGAACAAGAAATCAAAGTGAATGGAGAAGAAATCAACATGCTACGCTTCGCTGATGATATCGCCATCGTTGCAGAAAACGAGGAAGACCTACAGAACTCACTGAACACAATTGAAAAAGTTTTCCAGGAATACAACATGAATGTAAATAAGAAGAAAACCAAGATACTTGTATGCGAAAGAGAAAAAGTAGTGGTCGACATCCACCTCAAAGAAGAAAGATTGGAGCAAGTGGAATCATTCACCTACCTCGGGAGCACCATTACCTGGGATGGAAGAAGCACGACAGACAACAAGCGTCGAATAGCCCAAGCTAAGACGGCATTCTTGGCCAAAAGGCTGCTACTCTGCCCGAAGAGCATAAGACTGGAGACAAGGAAACAACACGTGAAAACATTTGTGTGGGCAGTGGCACTCTACGGATCAGAAGCATGGACCATTGGAAAAACTGACCAGAAAAGAATAGAAGCCTTCGAGACCTGGAGCCGGAGGAGGATGCTAAAGATCAAATGGACGGATAGGGTGAGGAACGAGGAGGTATACAGAAGAATTGGAGAAGAAAGGGCACTGTGGAGCACCATACGCCAAAGGTGGGTTGGCCATGTTATGAGACACAACAATTACATAGGAAGCATAAGAGGGAAAAATTGAAGGGAAAGTCCCAAGAGGAAGACCAAGAGACAAGTACTTGGGGCAAGTCAAGAGGGATACGGGGAAGAAGAACCATAGGGAAGTGAAGGAACTGGCATGGGATAGGGCGAAATGGAGGGCTGCAGTATACCAATCCTAGGATTGTAATACTATGATGATGACTGGTTTTCTTGAATCACTAGTAATACTGCTGTGATCACCCTAACTAGGGTTACACTGCTGCCATACAGGATTTCCCTCTTAAACACAGCACACTTACTCCCTATGTAACAAACTAAATGCCTGTATGTACTTATCCCGCTTCCTCAGCAAAATAGCCTTCCATATCCAATCCCTTTTCATTGCAACTTCCTACACTAGAGCTAATTCAAAGTTCATATTGTTTGGCACATGAGAATAAAAAGAAATGGGCTGCGGAGAGGTATGTATAGGATACTCAGGGCAGAAGGATAAAGCAGCTTTGGAGAAAATGGGGACCAATAGAAATTTTTACTGTAAAGAAATATTAAAAAGCCATTAAACATTAATTTTTTCACCTTAGCAAGTTGAATAAAGATATTCTACCTCAAAGGGTTAAAAAGTTTAGAAAATGTGTAGTAAATGCAATGCATAAATGCGCAGCAATATTCCCAAATTAGAATTTTGTAGCACCTAATGTTGTTTTGACATTTGGATGAAATCAACTGTTTCTTTCCTCCTAAATACCTAAGCCCATATTTTTTCACTCTTGTGGAAGGGAAATACCTGTCAATTTCCTTAACTAACATTCATGGAATATTCAGAACTATGCATATTTTTCATGCATCCCAATTCGATTTGCTTTCTTATCAGCGGTCATTTCATTTCATGCATGAGGATATGAAATCCCCAGCAAATGACCTGCTTCATTAGAGAAGCATGTTCAAATACAATGACACCCATCGAATGATTCCACAGTATGAGGTCTTACTAGCCTTCTTTTGCAAGAGAAAATTTGGGGGCAGGCTCTTCCATTTGATTTCATACTCCTATCATGGCTCAAGTCACCAAATGAGGGAGGGTACTGAATGGAGACAAGAGAAACAAACAATCCTAAAGAGAGAAGTTGACCTAGGAATGAATGTGCGGCCATTGTCTTTACGTATTGAGAGATGTACATGGAATCCTAGTAGGAAAAAATGGATTAGGAGAAATTCATTCCCTCCTTTATTTCATGTGTTGCAAATTAAACGAAAATATATTGTAAACTAACATTGAGTTGACACTACCAGCACTGATGACGTAAGTCATACCACAAGTCCACCAGTGGCAGGTGACTGCTTAGACCCAGCTATGTATGTAGCAGGGCACCAATAACAATTATTAGATTATCTCTCAATTAACTTTTTTTTAAATCATCTAAAGGTGTTAATACCTTATTCACAATATGCATCGGAGGGTTTTGCCCTTGTGGAACACATGCCGGAGGAATGAACATATTTTTAATAAGTACTAAGCAGTTTGTACAAAATTATTTTATTCCAATACAAAACGGTGCACAAATAGACAACACATGAATGATAGCAGATTTTTTAACATTCTCTTTATAGCATACTTAGTATGGTTAACATCAGAAGTGGGACTTCAAATTCACAGTCTAGCTGATCATTCTTTAATTTATCAAAATAATTATAAATACCCTCACATCATCTCATTGGTAGTCACAGGTGCTGCCAAACTATATGTAACCCAACATCTTGGAGTTCATTAAGCTTTCCATTACAAGCAAATGCCTGGAAATTGCCAGCTTCAGTGCAAAATTATCACTTAAGAAACCACAAATCAACTACAGCAACAGACACATTCTTTCCAAAACAATCCTAATCTGCCAGTACTGCCAGTCACTGAAAAATTAAACAACAATTGACGATCCATAAAATGTGGATGCATTAAATGCTTTGTGACGACAACAATTTTAGAAATAGCAGAAAACACAAGTAAAATTCCATGCCAATATGTAAGCATATTCGCAAGATTGCAAATAGCTTCCAGAATAGAATACAAAAATATTTACAAATAAACATATAGTAGGCATAGGAATGAGTGTTCCAGGGAAAAATACATGACAACAATAATGAAGCAGAAGTCGTGACCATACTTAGGACAAAAAGTCAGGTCAGGAGGTATTCATTCTGACAATTAACACAATGAATAGAATATGGCATCAAAGAATTAGGATGAAAAGTAACTGTAGTATGCGTAGAGCAGCAACCAACATTGACCATCTCACCACCCTAGAATGGATTCTTCATTTTTTTCAGAAGCCTCCTTTTTTGGCTTCCCTGGCACTGGCTGCTTGCTCGAGCTCCCACAACTCTTTTCAGACTCATTCACCTCAGCACCACTACTTGAATCCCCTTTCCTCTTATTCACATTTTCTGAACTACTACCATCAGTACACAACTGGTTCACAACACCAAGCTTGGGGTCCATATTGAACAAATTTAACCTTCGCAACTTGATGAATGGAACCTTTAATACTAAACCATCAACAGTCATAATTTCACTCTGAGATTTACTGGGTGAGTCCACCTGCTGTGGTAATGGGTTCCCATGTATGGGAGATGATGATGTGCTGGTATTCACACGTCTCTTCAGCTCTTGGGAGGGTTTCGGTCGAATCACCTTCATGACATTGGAATTTTCTCTCACTGGAAGAGGAGGATTATGTGGAGTGTGACTAGCAGTACCAATTATTGCTCCTTCATCAGTTGATTTCTTCAAGCAACTTTCAGCAGAAGGGGAAACCTGAACAGTGCTTGGCTTGAGGAATTTAACTGATAACTTCTTTAATGATTTACTACCATGCTTTTCTTCAATATCAGTTTTTGAAGGGCTAGGTTTCTCGACTTTAGGCTGCAAACCACTACCACTTGATGATGATGATGCAGAAGACTCATCTTTTGGTGTCGGGGATTTGTAGAGTGGTTTCACAATTGGCTTGGACCGAAAGTTGCGAGAGTGGGTCACATAACTTTGACCAGCACCATCCGATGATCTTTTTGGCAATGGGGTAAAAGAAAAACTGTCACTTGTGTTAGCCTTGTGTGTCACCTTATCAGCAGAAGGAAGCTTACCAGGCCCTCCTTTGATAAAAGGGATCTTGGCACCTGGACTATTGAGTTTTTTGTTGGAATGAGATGCTTTATTTTTACTAGGCTCACCTTCATTTATGTCATGGCTTTTTTCCACAGAATTAACCGCCTTTCTCATCTCCTCTGATGTACTTGCATTACCAGGAAAATGTAAGAGGCTGGATGGAGAAACTGAGACATATCTCAAACTGTTACTACCACTAGGACCTTCAATAGCTTTAGGTGAATCATCCTTTTCTACTTTGACAGAAGGGATGTCAAAAACCATTTCCCCAGGAGTTGCGTTTGTAGCCCCAGATGAGTTCCCAGGACAATTATCATCTCCAGAAGGTACGTCTATTACACAGCTACGTAGATCAGAAAGAAGGAAACGCTCTCTTTCACAGGGTTTATGCCTTGCAATGTGCATCTAGAAGGAAAAGACCAAAAGTAAAGCAAAAGTTTGAATATACATGCTCAGTGCATAGAGGCTAAAAAATCAAGAATTCAAAATCACACAGACCAAATTTTTCTGAGAATCTTTTGAAAACTCCTCGAGTTTCCCACCATGCTTAGTTCTTCATTCTTGCTGATGTTTCACAAGGAGACTTCTCTATCATCATAAAGATGGAGCAGTTTTTTGAAATGGCTAGAATGAAGAACTAAGCATGGTGGAAAACCCAAGAATAGTTTACCAGAATAGCATTAGCCAGGAAAGCATTAGCTCTTTAATCTTTTCAAAATTCCAACACTGTTACAAACCTTATAAACTACTAGCCCTATAGAATAAATATTACAGGTATATCAGTAACTTGACAGCAGAAGAAAGAAATAACAATAACAATATTGTGCAGTAGTTCCTATGGAATTGTATATAAACAGTGATTTGATAATGAATGAACCGGTAATAAAAATCCAGAAAAAAATGGTGGCCACTTCGTACAAACAAAAGCCTATATATTTTCAAAGAAAGTTACCTTAACTTGATGCTTGGAATAGCTTTTTTTTGCACATATTCGACAAATGTAAGCAGAACCTTTTCTGGTGAAAAGTCCATTTCTTGATGTGTTCATTATCATGAAATCCCCATCATGCGAAGCACTTGAATCCATGACTTCTTCTTTAACTTTTGGAGGGGTACATTGTTGGGCAACAGGAGAACTGGACTCGCATGAAGTAATCAGCTTCCGAAATCGTGGCATGGTAACTTTTCGCATAGAATTCTTCAGGTTCATTAATGCCGTTTCATAAACTGCAACATAAAAACAGCATAAAATTAAGAGATTGTAAATTATTTCATTTTTTCAGTAATGAGACTTTCAACCAATCTGAAAATCTTGCAACCTTCTTGTTTATATTAAAGAAGGCTAGTAATCTCTTTTCCTTTCCAATGTGCATATTTTGTACTTTTCTGTGAAATGGCATGTGAAGTCAAAGGGCAGTCTGTGAAATTGCACAACACTAGTTGTGCAAAAAATATAACCCATCATTAAAAAGAAGTGTCTGAATCCCCGTAGCTCAATGTTTTATTCATCAGTGGATTTGAAGAACTGATTGAATACATATATATATATATATAAATTCATACATTCATAGGAAAATGGAAATGGATAGGTACACATAAAAGGACGAACACAGGGTTTGGTGGGGAAGATGAAAATGAGTCAAATCCAGACAGAAAAAATTTTACCTTAGCCGGGATTCGAACCCGGATCTCCCAATTGCCGGTCAGGTGTGCTCCCAATTACACCACCAAGGCTACTCAATTAACTGCTGAATTTTATGTCACACCCCATGCCCAAGTTGAACGGGCCAGAATTGGCGGGCATGGGCGATTTCACCCACCATATAGGGGACAAACACAATTGGAAGGTTGAAAGGAAAGACGAATACAGGCATATAACATATAAAGAGGTGAACAGTACGTTTAAAGGCACGCATAGCCGTAGAAGAAGAAAAGAGCCAACATGGCCAAATATACTCAATCATACGAAAAATGACGCTCAAAGGCGCGAATAAATTCATACATTCATAGGAAAATGGAAATGGATAGGTACACATAAAAGGACGAACACAGGGTTTGGTGGGGAAGATGAAAATGAGTCAAATCCAGACAGAAAAAATTTCACCTTAGCCGGGATTTGAACCCGGATCTCCCAATTGCCGGTCAGGTGTGCTCCCAGTTACACCACCAAGGCTACTCAATTAACTGCTGAATTTGACGGGGTTTTATGTCACACCCCATGCCCAAGTTGAACGGCCCAGAGATGGCGCGCAAGGGTGATTTCACCCACCATATAGGGGACAAACACAATTGGAAGGTTGAAAGGAAAGATCTTTCCTTTCAACATACATATTTCCAATATATATATATATATTTCGTTCACTCACTCACACACCGCCTTCAGGCGAATATATATATAATATTTTGAACAGAAGGTGAAAGAAAGAGATAGGAAACATATAATTGAAATTGGACGAAGACACTGGTGATGTGGAAGATGGTACAGCCGAGAAATCAGAGGGTAAAAATGTGCCGTGACCGGGATTCGAACCCGGAACCTCCCGATTTCGCGCTGAGTGCTCTACCAGTTGAGCTATCAGGACACTTAGATTTACCATGATTTCGGCTGGGGCTTATAACAAAGAATACCCCTTCAAGCTTGAGCCCGTAGCCGTGGCCTCTGTTCCATCCACCACGAGGTATCAATCACGAGGTATCAACCCTAGTCAAAAAGTACCAAAATTGTTTTCAAACTCGAAAAAAACTTAAGCTCTGAATTTTGATTTTTCTTTCACACTTTGAACCTAGTAGGTCCGAAAACCCCTGAGAGCATTTCACAAGCTACCTATGTACCTACCAAGCTATATTAGAAAATTTACAATTTTTTTTCCGCGTCAACTCATAGATGGTAAAAATTACTTACAAGCTTAGGGTCAGAAAATAAAGTTGTTAAAACATTATGCAATACTTGATGGTCAGCTAGATTTGATGCTGTATCTGCTATCTACAAAGGTTATGAAAAAATTATTGCAGCTCTGAATGATATATCTGAGGAATCTACACAAACAAATGACACTAAAATTGACGCTAAATCAATTTCAGAACAAATAAAAAAGTTGAAAATATTTCTTTGACAGTATTATGGTACGGCCTATTACTCTGGATCAATGATACAAGCAAAGGATTGCAAATGGAAAATTTAATTTGTACATCACATTCAGCCTCTTAGTCTCTAGGAATATATTTGTCGAGCTTGAGAGAAAAGTTTAATATTTATTTAGAGAAAGCCAACCAACATATGCGAACCGGCGACTACATAAAAAAATCCAACGAGAAGCGTGAGGTTAACTCGCTTTGAGATTTCAAGAAATGATACTCAGTTTTCTGAAAAAGAAAATGTGAAAATTATTATTTTTTACCCAGTGATCGATTCTCTTTGTTTCTATTTAAATATAAAAGAATACGAAACTGTAAACAATAATTTCAAGTTTTTCACAGTGCTCCGAGAAATGGAGTATGATCAGGTAAAAAATGCATATGAACAACTTGCCCAAAAATATGACAAAACATTTCTGCTGACAATTTAAAATCAAAAGCTTACATTACAAACATTATCTTAGTGAAACTCAAAAACATAAGTGTTATTAATAACAAAATTATATTTTCAATTAAAAGAAGATTGTTTCAGTTGCTTTCTTCCCAATGTTGAAATTAGTTTTAGAATATTTTTTAGCCTTATGATAACAAATTGCAGTGGTGGTTTTCAAAATGCAATAATCTCAATGCATTATTTTTCACCATTCAATTCCCAAAGTTTTATCCCATTTTTGGAAACTTAACCATAAGAGTTAAAAAAATACAATTATTATTAAAAGTTTAAAGCATCTAAAACAAAACAAATGTGGCTAGGCACTCTTAGTTCATATTACCTCAGAATTTGCAGAGGTTGAAAGAAAAATTCATTGGCAACAAATCAGCTCCCTCAATTCCTTCACATGAATCAATGATCATTTTCTCCTTAATGGAAAATGCAAACATAATTTGCAGAACAAACATTTGCTTATCAAGAAAAATTATCGGAAACAAAATTGGACAAAAAAGGACAAAATTAATTTGTAAATCACATGGCATAGTGAGTCACAATACAAGAAGATGAAAATAAAATTTACCATTGTCTGGTTCCATTTTCACTTCCACTACATTACTCCCATCTTCAGTGTTTTTATTCGGCGAGCTACCTGCATCTGAAGCATCACAACTGCAATATAGAGAAAATTTAGAACAATTTCAAAACATTATGTGCTAGAAAATAGTTTACAGAGGTAACAGAGTTATAAGAATGGGCAGGGCTGTACTTCAATGGGATTACTCCATTATCAAAGAATCAATTGATTCATCACATTAAAATTTGAAGTCAACTAAAATAAGAATCAGATAGAATGATTCATTAAAAATTTTCTTCCCTCTCCAATGTAGGGGTGATAAATACTCTACCAACTTATAAAAACAAGACACTTTGGTAGTTCTTTGCATTTTCCTTGAATGCTATGTTTTCAAAAGCAATATCTGAAAGAAAATACTACTTCACAATCCTACTCCCAGTGAAGAAAATATAAGATACAGGCATTAAAAGAATTTTTGTAGCTGAAAGATACTAAAAAAATAAAGAAAAATGTAATTGTAAATTTATGAAAAAATTTCAACACACCACTACACTAATGAGAAAATCTGAGCAACAAGATAAAGAAGTTCACGACAAGGCACAGGAATAAAGTAAGCTACAATTAAAAATTTGAAGGAGACAGAAGGTCATTATAGTACGCAAGGTTTAGCAGGAACAAGCAAAGAGAAAAAGACACTTTCTAAAGAATTAAGTAGCTTGGTTAAATGGGGTTTGTGGTGTGAAAGGGGTATTTAAAGGGTCCACTTAGTCAACTTCTGGTAGGGACAATATGATAAATCTAGTGAAACAATGCAATTATTTTACAGCACCTTCAATATATTGCATTACCAAGTCCATCCTCACACAAACCACAATTTACTTAACTTTAACCATTAAACAGAAGCAAATCTTTCATTTTCCCTTCACAGTGATAGTACCTTGAATATATGTACCAACAAACACAAAATTTTCAGCATAAAGCTTATTGCTTCACAGGAGAAAATCACTCTTATAAATATAGCAAAGAGGATAGGTAATTTAATGTGTTTTAGGCTAACTGGACTTTGACCACAGACAATAGTTGGATTATAATTTAATAGGAAGTGAAAAAACACACCACCAGAGTTCAACAGTTGCATTATAGATATGTAGTATAGTAGTTGTACCCCTCATCCAAAATACAGAGGACTTCACTTGAAGTGCTCTCCACACAGAGAATGTGATTATATGAACACAAAAAACACTATGGGCTGCATTCTGTCGACCCGAAACTAAAGCAGCAGTAGGGGCGAACGGGGCAAAGGAGCCCTGCAAAGATATACTCAGTCGGTCCTACAACGACTCCTCGGGAGTGGTGGGGGTGGTTGTGTTGCCTGACGTCCTGTGATGACGTACACGATAAGGTTTGCGTACGAAGCACCATTTTTACCCACTGATGGAGGGATTGGACCAAACTCGAGCTGACAAATTAAATCTGAATTGGCTTACAAGGGGTGTACATGACCGTCGGGTGGCCAATTGAGCTCAAATTTACTGGTCGAATCCAGTTACATCTTTAATTATCATTTGCATGTTTCAGGATGATAGTTATCGTAGAAACAGGCAAAGCAGATTGATTGACGGCACCACGAGAAAATGGAAAACGTGTTTGGAGTGGGTAGATAGTGTACTGGCCTTCCGAATTGAGTATTCCGAAATTCAATTTGATCCTTGGGTGTAATGTGGATTACACCAATAGTGCAGTACACCCTCCAATGGATGGAACGTTAAACCGTGGTCCTTGGCACCATTCGATAAGAGTAGACTAATGTCGACGCCCAGTTTCTATCCACTCATCATCCTCTGTTCCCAATCCTTAGCTGATCCATTCGCAATTCCCAATGAAAGCATAAGCAGTCTTCAGGATAGGTAATGGTATCTCCATGTTTTTCGAGCAAAGATGCGTCGGTGTATCTTTACGATGACGTTTCGTAGCCAATGCAGGCCGGTGAAAGTTGGCCTGTATTTATACCGTCCTCAAGGGGGCCTTCCGTTAGCTCAGCCAATCAGCATTGAGCACCCTTCTTTTGGCGCGTTTCTTCTCAGGAGTCTCTTCCAGGTGTTGTGGAGTCTATGCCCGTCGTCCCTATTGAAATTAGCCTCTACCTTCTCTATTTCAATAGCCTCCCTGATGAATCCAGGAAAATAAAATTTTTCCTTGGCTAAAACTCGTGCGTCATTGATGTTAAGTTGATGTCCCGGGTTCGAGAAGGCATGCTCTGAGACTGCTGACTGCATGCAGTGCTTGTTTTTGGGAGCCCTGCGGTGCTCGTTAAAACGAACGGAGATCGCACTCTTCATTTGGCCCACATACTTCTGGCCACAGCTGCAGGGAATCTCATACACTCCTTCGTATAGCAGGTCAGGGATTTTGTCCTTAGATTTTGGTAGAGGGTCACCCATTTTCTGCACTGCACGATATCTTGGTGTGATGTCGTGTTTCTTTAGAATCCTCCCAATCCTTTCCATGGTTCCTGCGATGAAGGGTAAGGTGGCAAAGCCTCTTGGCTTTGGAGTCTCCTTGGTTTCCTTCTTCTCTTGCATTGCCCTCTTTATGGTCCTGAAAAGGGCCTTGGAGTAGCCATTCTTCACGAGGGCTGATGCAACATGTTCCTCTTCCTTACGTCTAGATTTTTCATCCGATATGACTCAGGCTCGATGAAGGAGAGTTTTCACCAGGGATTGGCTACGAAACGTCATCATAAAGATACACCGACGCAGCTTTGCCCAAAAAACATGGAGATACCAGCACAACAGCACTGCGAAGCCTCAAACAGAAATTCAGGATAGGTATTCTAACGATTATTTCATCAAGGTGTTCAGCAGACGGAATCTGGCAGCCATATTTAAATAGGGTGTAGCCATGTTCGAGGTGCCCAACAGGAGTAGGGGCTGTCTGTTTTTAAAATGGCCGCTCTCATGACGTATATAGGATAGTTTTCACCAGTTGATTTTGTCAGTAAGGCATGATGACGTATACACTCTTGGCGAGCTCTGCAGGGGTGACTGAGTGCCCTATGTATCTGAATTTTGTAGGGAAATACAAATAAGTAAAGGTTTCACTAGTTGGTAGTCAAATAAAATCTCTGTCTAAAAATCAGCTAATCATAAAATCGGACTCAAGCAGATTGTACAATTGTATACAAGAATTACTAGTAGAAAATACTGTAGACTGCGTAGAATATTATTTAAGTCTTTCAATAATTCCATATGTGTATTATAGAAAACTAGTTGAAAAGCTTGCTGAAACAGGCTAAAATATTGGCAAAATAGCCGAAGGCCAAAATAGCCATAGCAGGTGAGTTAAATAAGACGTCTGGGATCAGCAAAATTGAAGAAGGCCAGGAATAAATGGAAAAAAGGATAGTATAACAATATTGACTCCTTTTTACCTTTAGTAATAAGGATTGTCTACAAAGTTAAGAAAAAAAATAACTTACCCTGTTGAAACATGATAATGAAGGGCCTGAAGTTGCTGAGGAATATGCTGCTCCTGGTCAGTGGAAAAGTCACATTTGATGCACCCAAATGAACCAATTCCCTGAGGATGAATAAACTTACAATGATCACTTGCACTAGCCAAAGTGATTAAGAATGGGTAAGACCCAGTTGAACACAAACAGCACTTCACAACAGAATAATCTGGATTCACTGTGAAATCACTATCAACAGGATCTGTAGACATCCATTCAGTAGGTTTGTGAGATATAGCACTATTATTAGTAGAAATATCACTCCTCGAAGCTATCAGTTCACTGCTTTCTCTAACGACAGAAGTAAAGCCTACTTCCATGCAGGAGTCAGAATTGCTATTTTCAGTTTGACACATCTCATCTATAACCAAAGCCTTGGGTTTCTTATAATGCTCATTTGTCAGGGATTTTGTCGGGCTTATCACATTTTCAGACGTACCCTCACATTCAACATTACTGTAGTTCTTCAACAAGGATTCTGATATGGGAATAAGGGGTGGAATGTCACATATATCAACTACCTCAATGTCTTTTTCTTTCCTTGATACGTGTGTACTCTTAGATGACTCACTATGTTGCGTTGTATTGAAGCTTTGTATTTCAACATCTAATTCTGAAGCAACAGATACATTGGAGAGGTTCTTGGGAGGAATGGTCACTTTCACTGGCTTACCTGATGTTGCACTCAGATGTTCCACTTGCTTGAGTTCACCACTGTAACTGGTAGCACATTCACCTTTACTAACTACAGAGTTTACTTTCGCCAATACTGTCAGAGGTTCATTTGATAATAAAGGCTTGGCAGCAGGACTTGAAGCAGCCGAATTAACTGATATTTTGCTTGAAAAAGTAACTGCACGAACTTTGGGACAGCTTTTCGAGGGTAAAGAGTCTTGAGCATCTCTGTGTATTTCAGATTCATCATCCTTGGGCATCATATCATCCTTTGAAAGCATCCATGGTTTAAGGGAATCACTACCACCATCCTGACTGTCATTAAAGCTGATACTGCTATCTTCCTGAGAAGCTGAAAGCTGAATCGACTGCGACTTAACAACAATTGATTGTGTCTCATTACAGGCCATTACAGGGCCAAATTCCTTCATTTTTTCCACACGAAGTTGAGGTTCATTCTGTTGGGAAGATTCTTTCGACATTTGACTGGCCATAGCATTAACAACCTGAGCAGCATTTTCTGAGTTCACTGGTGGAATACTTTTGCTGCTGGACTGCTCACTATAATTGCTCAATTTGGATGACAACACACTTCCTTGGTTGGGGAGAGTCGGACACGCATTAACAACCTTATTGCTAGTTTTTACAACTGGTTCTAAGGGATAGGCTTCCTGTATAGAAGCTTCTTGATCCACATGGATCATTTCTGAACAAAGGTTGGAGACACTAGGCTCATCAGATCTTATGGCTATATGTACACTCTGACTAGGAACTGAGGTATGCAATGAATCTGAATTGTTAGAATCCATTATTACTATTGTACCATTAGGAGTAGAAGTATTACCAGATGCTGGTTTTGGTAGTATAAATGGTTTAGAAAGGGCATAATGGGAACAACTTGTGACCCCTTCGTTGGCTACCTTTGGTTTATCTGACAAGATCGCCTTGTAGCAGGGTTTGTTCATCCTTATTGGTGGGAGAGGCTTCCTGGTCACATCACTGGATGATCCACCTTTTGGCATATTCCAGATATAAAATGGAACCATACCACCACCGGAGGATTTTAAGCTAGTGCCAGGTAGGACAATCATGGGATTCGACACTTGAGCAGGAAACACCATTGGTGGAGAGATAGTCACACTTATATCACTAGCAGTGGTGGTAGGTTGACGAGCAGGGCTTGACGATCCTTGGACAACAGTGGCAGGCTCTTGAGAGGTAGATATTTTATCTTCTTGCATCTGAGATACTTGAGAGGAAGCATTAGAAGGCAGTGAAGCAGATTGCTGGGGGAAAGAAATACAAACTGCATTGGTGTTAGAATTCAAATCAGCAGAAACATTTTCAGAATGTCTCACTTCTCCCACTGTGCTTTGTTTTTCTTGTGAGGTAGCATCGGAAGATGCACGCTTAACATCAAGGACTTCATTCTTGAAGGGATATCCCAAAGAGCTCATTTCACCACTTGCTAATGCAATTCTTTTAGTGGGAGGATTGCCATTAGATGCATCGTCAGGTTCACCACTGTCAGATGAAGAAACCTCCGATGCCGAATCTGAAGATGATGAAAAAGACGAATCATATATTTTCTGTTCCAACTTTCTCTTGCGCTTCCTTCCTCTCACCGCAGTCACCTAAGAAACAGAATATATTAAAAAATCCAGCCTTAGTGGAAGATTCGTAAAAACATTGGGTTTCAAAAATAAAATAAAATGCTACAGACAAGGGTTCAGAATAAACTAAAGTAGTTTATGATAAGAGTTTCTGGCATAACTTTGTGAAAACTTATGTTCTTTTTGTAAGTAAAATTTACTTAGCCTATTTTTCACTTTTTTAGTTAAGACTGCTCTAGGTTTCAACACTTGATATAAATTTCTATTTGAGTTTTTTTTAGTACCAAATTTGAAAAAGTGAATTTCACTTACAATGAATCTAATATACATGAAAAACTGGAGAAATATTTTTAAATAAAATGTACATTCCAAAAGTTGATATACAAGCGGAAACACTAACTAATTTTCAGAAAAACTCACAGATTCCCTCTCTTGGTGAGCCAACAGAGCCTTCCATGTCGTAATAAGCTGAAATGAAAACAGCAATTAAGTTTTAAAACTGTATGAGGCTGGTCAACCTCAATCACTGAAAAATATAACAACCAAAGCCACTCAAAACAGTCAATACTTGGAGTAAAAACTCCTTCATATGAAATGTAGTGGCCTGGTTTCTCCATAGTGATTTCTCACCATGGTATTTAAAAATTTTGGAAACATGCAAATATTCTCCCACCACCGGCGCTTGAACCAATGGTAAGAGCCAAGTCACCAGGCCCCAATTATTATCTGAAAAAAAATTCACACATTCTTAACACGCATTGGTTTCTCCTCTTGCTATTTTAATTATCACGATAATAAAAGTTTAATCTGGCACTTATCGTTATCTTGAGTTTTGGCAATTACAGGGTTACTACTAGGGTGACCAACTGTTGAAGGAAAGAAATGAGGGACAAGACAGACAAAAAAGGTGGACCTCCACAATTTTGGGGGAAACCTACATTTTTAGATGTAATTTTAAAACAACAAATTTTAAAACTTTCAATAGATAGTTGTTGCTGTTGCCAGTTTCCCTATTTTTTGAACAAGAATACTCTTTCAGATGTTCTTGGCCCTTGTTGTGTTTTGTCACATCGTAGAATCCTCCGTGAGAAATACTGAACGTCTTCTTGCAAAGTTTACAAAAAACCTTGTGGACGTTACTTCGATCAGGAGTTAAGTATGGCGTGCTGGATCCCCACTTTGCATTATATGCACATATGCGTTTATTTGTCCCTCTTGTTTTCGTGGGTTTATGTAATGGCTTTTTTTTATGAATAAGTAGTTCAGTCATCACTATCCGAAGCCTTCCACTTTAAAAAATCACAAAAACTTATAACCTAAGGCCCGCAAGACAAAGTAAACAGAATAAAATAAATAAATTCAATGATAAAACTAGAATAACAATGCGAAGTTAGGATGCAAAATAAATCAATAGTAGCGATGATAATAACAAAACACGCAACAAAGAATAAACAAAGCAACAAAGGGCGTAACTACAGACATGGAGAGATAGAATTATGAGGTGGAAGCAGAAAGAGGGATCGAACGAGTCAGAGGCAAAAAGAGAAGGAAAAAGGAAATAAAAATATATTTATAATAGTGTCGAATTGTCAAAAGGTGACAGGAAGAATTTTAAAAACAGTGTTTCTGCAAGGAAAGCTATAAGAAACCAGGAGAGAGGCCGAAACGGAAGGGATTATGGCGAGAACGGGAGACTCACGGCGGGCCGGAGAGAGAGAGAGCCGAGAGATCAGTGAAAGTTGAGAAAATAGGGTAACGATAAGTGCCAGATTAAACTTTTATTATCGTGATAATTAAAATAGCAAAAGGAGAAACCAAAGGACAGAGACAATTCAAGCCCTATAAATTAAAAAGAAAAGTCATCCAATTAAATTTTGTAATTGATAATATAAGTTGAAAAGTTTTAACCGTTGTAAATTGGGCCCAAAAACCTTTCTACCAAATTAAAATATAATTTGTAAACATTCATAAGTGTTTTGTGCATGTGATTTCTATAATAAATGTAATATTATCTGAGGTAATACGGGCAAGGGCCTAGCCACGTTGAAACACCGGTTCCAGTCAGAACACCGAAGTTAAGCAATGTTGGGCTCGGACGGTGGTTGCATGGGTGACCCTCCTCCATACCTCGACCAGGCATGGATGGAGAGATGATACTCCCTCCAGACCTATACTGGGAGGCCGGAGGGAGAACCAGACCGGGCCGGTTGGAGGGAGAACCAGACCGGGCCGGTTGGAGGGAGGACATCCTCTATACCTGGTACTGGGGTGAGGCAGGGGGAGGCTAACCCTCCATACCTCTACTGAGGTGCTCTTGTCCCCTGTCTGCAAGTGGCAGACAGGCATGGGGTTGGCACAATGGACCAAGAAAGGTCTAAGTGCCTGGGCTCCTGATGAAGGCCCCACCAACAACAATCTAATATATCTAAGGTAATACAAAGGAGACGAAGGTGTGTTAAATTATTGGTGCCCAACGTGTCGGGTACGACAACTCAGTAGAAAGTGAGACCACAAGGCACTCGAGATTAAATACACGCGACGTAGGTATATATATAATGGCGGGAATAACAAAGAAATTGTTAGAATTAAAGAAGGGGGTGAGGGATGTGTGATCCCAGGGTGGGTGGTGGTGACCATCGCACACCAAGACCATCATGCGTGGTGAAGAGCCACATCCTCCACGAGGTGCCCCTGGTTTTCGCAGAACATGACGGTTCTAGACCTGGTGGACGATAAACTGCTCCCATCATCACGGTGCGTCCCTGTGCCAATGATGACCGCATCCGCAGGGCGGAGGGTAAGAAGTCATTAACAGGTAAGACTCTGGATACAGAGCGACCTCCGGTTTTACTTAGCCTTACCCATGTATCCGGGGCTCTGCATGGGCGGACCCCTTATTTCCCTAGCTACTCGTGGGATCTTCTATGGAACCTATTAACACAAAAACTTCGGCGGCTGCTGGGAAGTGGACTCCACCTAAGGACTCTTGTAGCCCAATGTCCATTACCATGGAGGAGGCGCTGTTGGTGAGCCCTGATGGGGATATCAATGGTCGCCCCTCCTCTACCCTACCCATAACCTTGGGGACCCCTTCGGGGAACCCCACACCCCTAAGCCTTCCTCCTGCACCCACTAAGGATGGCAACATATCATCAGACTCGTTTTAGTCCACAATCAAGGAGGCACCAGAATCCAACAGGGAGTTTGAGTCGGATTCAGGAGCCTCCAATGCAACCCTGAGGAACATCGCAGGGAGATGGCAGGGCCTGTCCACGGAGTCAAGACCCAGCGGTGCGACCAAGAGAAAGAGACGGAGGTTGAGGGTGCGCACCGAGAGAGCTGTGGGGGGCTCTGCACACCCCTCTGCCTTGGGAGGAACAAACAACAAGGCAGACTTTAATTCAATGGAAAATTTCATCACTGAAGTAATGTCTACTGCCCAAAAACTCTCAGATATTGGGAAGGACATCGATGATGAATCTATTGGAGCGATGGTGCTAAGTGGCCTTACTCCGCAATATGAACCGTTAGCTATGGCGCTGGAAAATTCAAATGTTCAGATAACAAGTGACTTAGTAAAAAGTAAACTTTTGAATCAAACGTCAAGGCAACCTGGATCTTCAGTGGAGACTGCGTTCGTGACTAAAGAAGAAAAGCAGCACCAATCACCAGGTGCCACCAGGACCAAAGGAAGGGAGAAGAAGAGTGCCGTCTGCTATGGATGCAACGTACCAGGGCACAAGGGTCCTGACTGTCCGCTGAACAAGGCTTCCAAGGATCAATGCAGAAATTCAGCAAAGCAGAATTATTGTCTTTGGAGTGGTCCATGTAGCTGGTATGTGGACTCTGGAGCTACTGCACACATGACTTCACAAAAGGACTGGCTGGAAAACTATAATACTGAGTTTTCTGGTATGGAAGTAACTGTAGCCAACAATGAAAAGTTGTATAGTGAAGGCTCAGGTGAAGTTATTATCCATGATAATCAACATATATCTAGTATTAAGAACGTTGTTTATGCTCCTAATCTAAATGCCAACCTCATATCAGTTAATAAGGCTGTGGAGAAGGGTTTTCTTGTTGTTTTTTTCTTCCAAAGGCTGCATGTTTTATAGAGAATCAGATTGTACTGTTGATGGTGAAGTTATATTGATGGCATCCAACTATGGTGGTATCTATGGCCTATATGTCGGCAGTTTAGAGCAAGTAAATGTAGCTGCAACTGACCCAACAACAAACTTAGCAGATTTGTGGCATCGGAGACTTGGTCATTTATGTCGTTTTGGTATGAATCTTTTAAGGAAAGGTATGGGTGATGGTGTGGAATATTCAGATAACAGTAATGAGATATGTGTCGCATGTATCCTAGGGAAGCAATGCAGAAAATGTTTCCAACGAATTAAGACAAAAAGAGCGACTGAAAGATTGCAGTTGGTTCATTCTGATCTTTGTGGTCCATTCAGTGTTAACTATTATACTATTATTTTATTTGTTACAGTTGTAACATGCCCCCTCCGAGTCCCCGGCAAGCATCAGGTTTCATTGCCGTCATAATGCCCGAAGACTCGAGAGGGGTTGTGCAAGCACGCATTAAGTGAAAATGCCCGAACAACAGAAGCTGTTTTTCGGCTTCCCGGACGAGCCCAAATATGTCCTCATTGTGCATCACCTTACAATACATTTCAATTGCCATAAGAAAGGTGCGTTGCTCTTCGTAGTTTTTCAGCGACACATTAACTTCATTTGCAAAGCTGTACAACCTAGGGAGGTGAGAGTGAAATTTACAAAGAAACCCAGGTGCGAACGATGAACGTGTATTCAGGCATTGCCCATTAACTCAAAGCGAAAGCCATAATTGTTTAACAACATACAACAACATGCTCAAATTCATATTTAACACAACACATTTTAGTTAGTTACTTTCCCAGGAGCTACACAATATATTGTGAGTTAATTGACAGGGCGATTGATTGCACCAAGATATGAAATTTATATTTAACAAACTTTACCTCGATGTTCCTTTCATCCTTTACATGTACACCTTGACTTTTTAACATTGCACGAAGTTTCACTTGGGCTTGTTTAACATGAAGCAGAAACTGGCTGAAGTCATCCAGTCTATCGATACATGGGAAACACACTCTAGTTGGCAACAGATCACTTCTTTTTACCTGTCAAGAAAAAAAGGATCGATGCATTACCGAACGGAAAATCAAAATATACAATTAGTTGAAATAAGTACTATAATAAGCACCGCGAAGTTAGTTTACGAATACGATTTAATTGTTCCACAATTCAATACTCACCGAAAGCATCAAGCATTTCAAAATCTTATTTTCCAATCCCATTCCTCGCCCTCTGCGGCTGAATATTTTCACCGATTTTTTCGATTTTATGCCACATATTCGACAGTAAACAACCTTGACGTTCACCGGATCCATTTTTCAAATAGTTGATGTAACCACGTAATCTGAACTTCTACGAACGATAATGACGATACATTACTCACGTTAACAGCAAAATTTATCTAAATCTAGATAGCAACGAGATTCAAAATCGTTTCCTTCCACCTTCTCTAGCCTAACACTCTCCCTCTTCATTAACAAGAGATTCATGAAGAAGAGCAACAAGAGATAACGCGCCTTCGCCATTACTTGATTGGGAACAATTGAATCACGCTATTACTTGGCGCTACCAGCACATTTTTACTACGCTAGCAACAATGCTTCGTAGAAAATTCCCCATTGTCAGTTTTTTAATGAATAATATAACTGCTTTAAATAAGGATTTTATCGACAATGCTTCTGACAACGAGAACACACGAAATCGATAATTGCCGGCATTTGTCGACTTGTAAGATTGCGCTATACGCGCATCTAATGTCTCATTCTTAGGACACGCAACAAATTCAAACAGTTCAAACCACTTGTTAAAGCAATATAAAGGAGGAAAATTGGCTCCTCTTCGAAAAAATCACGCGAAAGTGGGCAATTGTAAGTAAAATGTCTTTAAAAAATCTCCTAGTACAAGGTTTCAACATGAAATGTGGTGTTATCAGTTCCCGTACATAATATTTCTGTTAATGTAAGATGATGTAACTCGAAGGAATTATTGATTTTAGTAATCTGTATTCTTGAGCTATATCCAGCTTCACATTTATGATCATTACAAGATGGTATCTTGTATACATTTACTTATGGAATTGCAAAATTCACATCGTCCTAGGCTCTCAGAGATTTGTTGAGCTTTCCACAGAGGATGAACCATATGCAATTCACATTAGGGATTGAAAAAATATCCACCTCGGGAAATGGATCATCCCCTTCTCGGCATATTTAATGATGATTGGGTAAATTCTAGCTTCCGTCTGACGAAACGTCAGGTTGTTCGCTGATTGTTTTGTGGCGCATTTCGTAAGAATACTTTTTCTCGAATTGGATGTTTTATAATGCACAAAGTTGGTCCAACGAATCTACAAAAGGGCTAGGTCTAATTTCCTATCCAAGAAGAATTAACATTTAACAGCGCAGTATTGAACGTAAATGTAAACTATTATTCGTTCTAAAGTAATATTTATGTACCTACTTTTGATATATCTTGATGTACTAAAGTATACGTTATGGTTTCTCCTTCGAACACTAAATTGAACTGCTTGAATTAATTAAATACGTCCCTCGAGACCCAAGCGACGTCGCCAGTGGCATTATGATGGTATATCATTTATGGAGATAAGTTGAGCATTGCCGACTTTGAGGAAATAGATTTTTTAGGAGACGTTTGGTTTTGATTAGAAATCTTCATAAAACACAATGCTATCGTAGCTGAATAGAAAATTATGTTAATTGTAAAAAGTACATGGTTGGAGATTCACCCCAAAAATTTCCTACCCTAAATAGTATCCTAGTAATTGCTTCCTGCAGTAAGCTTCGTTTGCTACTCTCACATATGCACTCCTCAGATGAGCAAAATATTGATTTTAACTTTTTGTGCTTACATCCTGGGTGTGTATTACATAGTTTGTTTCCAACTGTAATATTGAAAACCGTAATGAATGCACTTGGTAGTTTCTTTCACTTTACTTAACAAGGATATGCTCTTGTGGCAGGAACTAAACTTTGAGTAATATATGAAGATCTTACAATTTTTACTAGGGAATATTCAAATCTCATTTATGTCTTAATAATATACATACAGGGTTGTTATTCTCCCCCTAAGTAAGGAAAAGTTTCTCTTTGAAGTCAGCCATCAATGGATATAAATATTTTCTAGCTTTTACAGGCACTAATACAGTGAAACAACTCCGTCATTTTGGTGAAGGGGGTAAAATTTTCATATGAAAAGATACCGGCTGGTTATTTTAGTTTATGCTAATATTAATACTGAAATACTGTACTTACCTCAGGGAAATATAGTGAAATCATTGTGAACACAGTCTTAACTTGAATCTGAGATTCATTAATCCCGGGATGATTCAAAAGTTGAAAAATGCTGCTTTAAACCCCTAAAGCTACAACTGGGAAGATAATTACACACAATATCCAAAACTTCGAAACATCAATGCAGAGTAATCAACAGCCAATGAGAGCCATCAAGAGTTTCAATCAATAATTTAATTCATATTGCACCAGAAGGATAGGAAAAGAAGCCCAGGAGAGGAGGGGGAAGAAGGAAAGGGAGGACAAGAAAGAGTGGATGAAAGACGAGCTGAGCCAAGGAAGGAAAATTCCTCAAGAGTGTGGAACTTTTCGACGAAAAACAAAGAGGAAGACCTTGCAAAGGAGGAGTGTGTGGTAGAGAGGCCGCAGAAGTTGTTGGTGAGGGAGGAGACGAGGTGGAAGGGATTAAAGAACAGAGGGAGGATGAGGTTAAGAAATGGAGACCATTGGGGGAGAAGAGGGGAAGGAGAGAGGTGGATGAAAGACCCCAGGATGGTGGTCAAAAGGGCAGTCCCAAAGTGGCGGCTGTGCCAGATGAGAAAGTCGTGGCAGTTCCCAAGGCTGCTGGAGCTTCTTTCAATGACCCCACCAGCTCCAGTATTGTCAAAGAGATGAATCCTCTTCGCTTGAAGTTACACGAGTAAACGAGGTCCTCCCCTAAGATTTCAGGTGAGTTTAAGTTGCACGGTGTTTGCTGGTTAGATTCAATCAGGCCAACCTCAAAATCTCATGACTCAAGGTCTGCCTGATCGAGGAAGGTATAGGTTATTGAAAGGGTCATATAGCTACTCCACGACACCTCCCCAAATCCACTATTTTCCATTATAAATCTTTGTGTGAAGAAGTGCAGAGAGCCTCTCAAGCATTGCTGGGAACGACTAGCCCAACCCAAGCTTTCTTTCGACGAGATATTTTTTATTGTTTTGAGCCCTTGTTGCTTTACTCCCGGGAAACAGACTGGTAAATGAAAAATACTTGTCACAAATGCTGTAAATATACTGTTTATTTTATTAAAATATCGAATACTGATCATGAAAATGCACCCGGAAAAGTCATGGGATATGAGAAATTAGCCTGGAAATAATCTTTTGCAAGTCGAAATCTGATTGTTTTCAGTTTGTGAGGAGTACCATTTCAGGCACTGTCTGTTGGCATTTAAACTTAATTTTTAGTGCCTGAATGAGGCATTATTTGGTGTTAAGCAATTAATTATGCTCTTAAAATAAACTTTCAGGTCCTATTCTTTACACCCATGCTGAGAAAGATAGAATATTTGTTTCTCTTCAGATTTTTTTTAAGTAATTCATGGCTGAGACCCAAGATAATATAGGTATACATACCTTAAAAAGGAAGCCGATTTTCACCCCAAGCGATAGTGACGATGCTCAATTAGCTGTAAAAATCAATTTCCCTTATAACATGTGTTGAGCACCTTTTTTAAAAGAATCACCAATGTACGGATATCTTCACCAGAAGAAATAAAATTTGGCCAGGAAAACTTAGAAACCCTGACTTGTTTTTAATAACTTATCCTAACTACTATCTCCTCATCCCAATTGAAATGTCTAGCATGGCTTAATTATCTGCATGTATTAATTAATATCTTGTAGTATCCATGAATTAATAGTAATAGCTACCTGATAATAATAATTCAATAATAATAAATCAAAATTAAATTCAATCAATACATAATCATAAAAGCTACAAAATCAATGGATTTTTTACTCATTGAATCTCGAGAGATTTTAATAACATTTAAGATCTATGTATAAGGTCTATAAGATCTTGTATTGTACATTCATCTGTCCTCTAGAAAATGGCTCCATTGTACAGTCCCTATACTATAATGTACAAATCAAACCTATTAATTGTTCCATGTAGATTCATTAGGGTAGTATCCTACAAATTTAATCTCCATCTCATTAACTATGATTTGACTATGTCCATTCTAAATTTGTTACCTCTTGCTACCCGTTGATTACATTCGGACATCACTTTCTTACATCGTCTGTTACATGAAGACATTAACTCCAGCCACCTACTTGGATTGACTTCATTCCATATCCCTACTGTGAACACTAGACACGCATATGTTTTCATTACCTCAAGCAGTTAGAAACTACACTTTTAACCCCCCTTTAAATGGGACAATGCACAACATTAATTATGAATGCAGTCACATAGATCTATTTAATATTAAACCAGCAAATTTGAAAAAAAAAATTGCCTTTGTATCTTCGTTGAATCTGCTTATTTATTTTTGTATATCTTTATTAAGCCTTAATGGAGCGCTGAATTCCAGGATGATCACTATTATTATACGCAATGGTGTTTAATGTACTTTGTCACAGAGATGAACTTACAATCTCGTATATACAGGGAAGGGAGGAAGCAGTATTAGGTTAGAATTTTCCAGTGATGGCTACTTCTAGGAATGTGTCAAATAACTTCATAATGATAATGTATATGGTTTTACTGACAGAATTGAATAGAAACCCACACTTGGAATGACACCTTTCTCCTTGTTCAAAGTATGTTTCATGGGTCACTGAAGCAGTTTTCTCGGTATGGTAAATCGAACCCACTAATAGGAGTTGTCCGAGTGTGGACCTATGGATATCATTTAATGATTAATTATTCATTTGCTCAAAAAGCAATAATTGTTGCCTCTTGAACAAATGTAGATGTCTAAGAAAGAGACAAGACACTACACCACAAACATTTCTGAGTTAATCATAACAAGTCCGTGATCATAACTCATGATTCTCATACCCACTTTATGAGCATCAGACGTAATGTTAGATGAATGATATATAACCTTTGAATGATAGGAAACTTGAAGGCTTAAGTTTACTGATAGTCTCTCCCTTCCAAAAATAAAATCATGCATTAAAAGTTACCACATAATAAAGACACTTGGTGGCTTTTCATCGAAAGTGGGGGTTAGAGTTGTTTCAGGGACACCTGCAAATATCTGGACCCTAAACATCACTGAAATGCTGCTATGGATGTAAGTTGCTCAATATACACAGGCCCAGCTTAAGACAAAATTTTAACCAGGGTTTCCCCGAGTATTCCCCCCCCCCCCAATAAAACCTGCTCACCAGTTAACATTGTAAAAAAGTAATTTTTCACTATCACGGCACCCCGGGCAGTAGTTGGCTGTGCAATGAATACTGGATTTCTTAAGAGGGAAAACAATCTTATTTATTCCTTATTTATGGCCAAAACTGAACACTATATGCAGATGTGAAACTTAAATACTCAGCTTCCATTAAGATTTAAAAAATAGTTAAAATATGACAAAAACCTGAAATTCAGCTCCCAACACTGCATACTGGCAAAAAATGCAACTAAATTCATGTGTATATAATGGAAATTCCATCATAACAAGCACATCCCTCAGTTTACCTCGACACACAGCATTCACATTCTTATGGAAAACAAAGACTTGCCAATAATTTTAGCTTCAAATAACTCAACCTGATTATTCTAAAGGGCTAAAATTTCTCAGTTGCCATAAATAACTTATTTTCTATTTCCCTGGAATTTAAGTTTTTCGGGGAATAGTGATTTCCCAAATAATGCAAAAAAGATAGTCCTTATTTCTGGGACGAATCTGCCACGTCTTTGACTACTATATTGGTATTATACTAGTATAACCCATGGGGCTTAAGTCTATCCATACCATAATAGTCACTTTTCCTAATTATTACCTGCAAGTAGAAATTGAGAAAACAGAGCAAATTAAAAATATGGGCATAGTAAAACAATCAGTTTATTTCCATAAATTACCTGCATATGATATACAAGCAATAATAGATATTATTTCCGTACATTTTCATATTTTCTTTTTGCGTCTGGAATGATTGCAGCTTGAGTTTCCCATTATTTGCTATACAAATATGCACCCCACACAATATATAATTTTCAAATAAAATCATATTTACAATTTTAAATCTTCAATGACGTTATATATAAATATTTTACCTGCATGTGTGCACCTTTCGAACCTTGGAACACCCAGCATGAACAGAGAAACTTTATCAAGGGAGCATTTGAGCCTACCAATTCATATCATTTAAATGCATAAAAGAACACAACGTCTAGCCAAATGAAGAGAAAGTTGAAAAAAAAGGAATAGAGCTGAGATCAAATATTCTTTAAGTCAAGGTGATATGAGCGTGCAGGTATTCGTCCCTTCTTCGCCAGGGCTTGTGCTTCCTTTATCGACTGAGTCGAAATACTTCCAAAAGTTACATGGCCAGTCTGATGCTCTGTATTATTTGAAATATGGCTGAAAAGAAACGACGGGATTATAACCCATTTCAAACAATGGACAGTACGATAAATTAATCGAAAATATGAAAACACCAACCTGAACCACAAACAACGAAGATGAAAAGAGCCAAGAGCCACGGACCCACCGAATATTTATCTTCCCAAGGTTTCTGGAAAAATTAAAGTAGGAAGAAAAATGTTCGTTAAGTAGTTATTAAAACCCGTTGATTCTGTTAGTATTACAATAAAATAAAATTCCCATAACAACAGGGAACCGAAAGGCTGTAATGTCTATGACAGCTGTTACTCGGCAATGAAAACATGGGCTTACCGTGGTTTTAGGCACATTTCCACGTAAAGTCACATTTTTGCTGGCTTTTTCATTAGCAATTCGCATTCGCTGTTTTGGTGCCATACTGCAATAAGAAATCACTCAAAGAAATAAATAAAAGCACCCGAAGCACACAACTCCACCCAGACAGCGGTCTGCTCAATTTGGTTACAAAATTTTCATAGACCGAAGTTGTACGCTAGCAGCAGTAGGAATGCAAGCGGAAAAAGTATCGCAAGGACAAATAGTGCGGGGTGTTTTATCTCCCAGATGAGTAAATAAGCCTCAGGCGTGTGTTAAATCTCTTATATATCTATAAAATTAAATTATACAGATATTATTGCGCATTCAACGTTTAATATTTGCTTAACTCGCGCACTGAGTTGTAAAATTTAAATGCCTACGTGGAGTGAAAGCTCGTGCGCGTGGCGGCGGAAGTTTGTGTCTTTGAATGAGTTCGTAACTTAGTAGGGATTACGGTATAAGACGTGGCGAGTGGAATTATCAACACGTGGTCATTAGTTGTCAAAGACAGTATCGCATGAAGGATGCAATAACTTAGACTGGATTTAATGGTGTGATGGCCTGTTGGTGTGTTTTTTTATCTTCGATTGGAAACTGGTGAAATCGTGTAAAGTTCTTTTGCTCTGTTTCATTGAACCTTAGCCTTGCTAGTGACTTCATGAAAATTGTTTGCTGTTATGTTCATATTTATTCCATGCAATGCTGTCTGGTCAATATGGCGAAGTATTATGGATCTTTTAATCCAATTATAGCAGGATCTGAACATCTCCCTTTTTGTGACGTAATTGAACGGTAGAAATTGGTTTAGAGCTTTATCTCGGTATTCATTTTTTGGTCGAAGATAGTTTAAGAAATAAAGCCCATGGTCGTACCTCTTTGTGTTGAACATGGTCTGTATACGATGGACAGAAAGCTGATACATTTAGTATATCAGAGCAAAGGAAGCGAGAAAATGAGTATGAGAACACTCTGGGTCTCGTTAAATTAAAAAATGGCAGTGCCATACGATATCTAGTGTTTCTCAGAGGTATAAGTTAACGGTAGTTTAGTGTTGAGCTCTCAAAGATCAATTATGAACTTGCCAATTGCATACTGAACTGCTCGTAAATGTATGTACCATTTTATCAAATAATTGCTGTCATATTTGAATATGAGGTATTGGCCCAAGGATGGGTTATAACTTTTGATGGAAATAAGTAAATTTTGTGCTCTTGATGCGTTGCATATGTGCATTTCATTTATTCCATTATCCATCGATAATATACTTAAACGAGCGTAATTAGCAGTTGGTGTCTCCTAAAAACTGGCCGATGTTGTAATAATTAAATCTATACTGTTCTATTCTTGCATTCAAATCCATCTGGTCACATTCACTCATTACTTTGGTAAATTTTACTGTTTCACTGAGAATTTTCCACTGTATACTCATGACTTTTAATACTGAGTATGCGACTCTTTGATTCCACATCAGGAATGCATCAGTCATCCCAGTTCCCTCCATGCTCCCCTGGCCTCTAGGCGTGAACCTAAAGTAGTCAGGAGACCAATGCACGGCCAAACTAAACTTTGATATAGCAACATTGGTGAATGTGCAGCACCAGGGAATGATACTACGACTGATTAGTACTACCAGCTACTAATTCTTGCAGAAAATAAAATCATGCAGTCCATCCCAAGTGGGAAGAGGTGTTGATAAAATTGTTAAGCTATTAAAATAAGTATGAAGCCATTGTCTCCCTAGCGACACTATTTCGTCTTTGTACATCAAGTCATTTTTACATTCTTCGAGAGTTATTACAAAATTGCAGGCTTTCTAATAAAAAAATATCAACTCACATCACATGCAATTATTGAAGACTGCACTAAATAAAGCATGACAACAAGACTACCTTTTGTTAACCCTAGCATTATTGGAGGCAGCAACCATTGCTGTTGTAGTACCTATAATTGTGTGTGAAAAAATGACATTTGAAACCTGTCCCTCCTGCAATTTCCCTGAATTATGTAAGCAATCGAGGTTTCCATATAGTACAGAGTTTTTAATGTTCCTAATATTTGTTTTTATCATTGCGATTGCACAAAAGATGTAGTTCACAGTTAAACGCATGGGTGTAAAAATGTACACCGAATAGGGTCAAGTTTACCATGAGAAAATTCTTTGACTTGACCGGGATTTGAGCCCAGATTTCCCAATTCTCCAGTCAGGTATGTTAGCCATTTACACTACCAAGCCATCATAGTTCAAGGTGAATTTCAGCAAGAGTATTTACGAACAAGTTCTCAACCAGTCTACATTGTAGCACAGGAGACATTGTTGTGCATGATATGCCACAGTTGCAGAGAATTGGGAGATCCAGGTTCAAATCCCAGTCAAGTCAAATGATTTTTTTGTGGTGAATTTCATCCTCTTTGGATTATGTTCTTTACGTCTTAGGAGAAGTAACACACCTCAAATGTACTCAGGAGTTTGATCCTGTTCTCTTATATACACTTTGATAGCCTTTCCCATTCCAATTCTCTTATAACCTCATTCTCTTCACCTCTCACCATCTATTCTTTCATTATTTGCCTCATCTCTTGTGATTAACATGTCCTAATCTATTTTACAAACGTGCTATGTTACCTGTGTACTTATGCAAAATGAGTAAGCCATTGGCAAACCCTACACACTACCACTATCAACCGTAAAAAGAAATCCAGCCCACGTTCTATCTTGGCCCTCTGACAATGCAACTATTGTTTATATTTCCCACAAAAATCCATAGGAAATCCTGTGCTCTAAGCATTTAGATATGGTATATTTGTTCATTTTGACCTACCAATTTTTGTCTTACATAATATTAGGTTACATGCCATCATAGCACTATATTCGAAAGATTTCTGTTTAATGCAGGCTCTTTTAGATATGCTCCTTGCGAAGAAGTTCTTAGGTTATGCACTTCCACACACCATTGATGATATTATTGCTAGCAGGTACCCTTTCCCAGATGAATAAAATTTCCCCTGGCCTCATTTCACCACTGATGCACAAAAAGTACTCATTCTTCTCATTACCCTTATCAGACATCTCTTCCTTGGATTTTTATGCATAATCCCTCCTTTCTCTCAAGGGTCATGCTGAAGTGTTAAAGGAGCCCCTGAAAAACCTGTGGGGACTCTGGCAGTAACATAACATTTTTGCCATGAAGGATACTCGCTTTTTATCCTACCTTGTCATTCTGTTCATTATCTTGCATACATTAGTTTCACAGTAAGATTACGTAATTGTCGTAACCTTTATTCACCTAAAGGGAACTTATGCTCTCACAAAAAAATGGGTCCCATTTGCTGAATGGGAACTAGCAGGTCAACTTTGCTAAGTTAATTAAAATTGAAAGCCTTGAAGAAAAGTTCTGGCCTACGAGGCAGTCAATTGAGACTTTAAATGCCAGCATTTGAAGGTTAAACCCTGAATTTATTCAAGCAAGCTCCTCATGCCGTTTGACACTCAAACTGCCCTATGTTTTTTTTGCTAATTTCATTTAAAATTATCTTAATCTAAGCATTGCTTCCACATCCTTCACCGCTTTCTAACCTAATTACATTCCTTCTACAGTTACAAAAATGAACTATATGATCTTTTTGTTCATCTGAAATCTATTGGCTGTTTGAGTTATCTCTTTCTTTACTCTCAGTTACTGCATTTACACTTTTGCTCATATCATTTCATCTGATTTATCTTTTTATATCACTCCCTTTTTAAGCCACAGTTTTACGATACCACCTGGCTTTTTTCTCTTCTCCTCCCCTTTACCTGGAGAGTTCTCTGGGTGAAAAAGGGATTATTAACAAGAATATGTAATTAGTAATCAGGCCACAGAAGAATTCACAAAGGAGAAAACTGAGTAAAGGCAGTAAGAAGTAATCAATTATTTACTAATCAGGAGCTAATGTGTTTACTGATTACCTTGTATCTTGGTTGATGATTAAGGAGGATGAGCATAGACTGCAGGCTTCTGAGATTTGGATACAGAGGAGTAAGCTTTGGATATGGAGAATGAGCTTATGTTGGTGGAAAGAATTATTTCATCTACTATGAAGAGTAAAGAATTCATTGAAGGTCTTACACCTTGTCGTATTACGATAAAATGAAACAATTTTAAATTCTAAATTTAAAATTTCTTCTTGACCCATTTTCAATGGATAGCATCATCATCAGGTAACGCTGGAAACTACCTCGTATGCCTTTATTTTGTCAAGTTACTTTTTAGGATATGTTCTCGTAGAAAGAGGCTTCCTTGAATTAAGACTCTTTCTTGCCAGATCTGTCCTTGATGGGTGGTAGTGGGCCATAACACCTAGTACTGGGGTCCTCCAAAAACATTGCCTTTAGAATTTGGAGCCCTGAATGGCATAGTTGTCGGTGAACTTGCCTAGGAATTCGAAGGCCCATGGTTTGATTCCAGGTCCAGAAAACCTTTTTTCTCTTCAGGGAAACTAAGGATAGGATTGTTTAAGGTCTTCCCATTCATGTGCTGGGATACCTCCATTAATCTCTCTTTCATGTAGTTAAGAATGAATAATAATAATGTCTTTATTCATCTGTGGCACAACAATAATTGTGGTAGATGTAGGGGGCTTTCCAATTGCCTTGCGCAGATTAGCGCACATCGCAACAGATGGGAACACACGAGCGCACGTTGAAACGGACAATTGGAACGCATCTGCGTTGATGTGTTTCCAAGATGGCGGAACAATCACGGTATATTTGAATTGATTATAGTAAGTGGGCTTAAAATTACAATTAGATGAAATGAGAGGCATTACTGATGAATGAAAACGTGTAAACAATGTATAAATGGCTGGCAGAACATATAATCATGGTATCTTAAGACAGTCCAGTTTCTACTGCAACATTCATTTCCCCGCCATCACAAGTTTCGTCTGCTAGCGCATATGGAACAGAGGTCCCGATGTGTTTTCATCTGCGCTGCGCTAATGACGTCACAGCGACAATTGGAAAGCCCCCGTAATCAGTCATTACACTCATCTTGCAAGGATACAGAAAGAAAGAAATACGCTGAATACAAAGCTCAAATATACAGTAAGAAGCAAAATGTAGATATACAATAAGAAGTAGAAAGTAAATACAATCAGAATCAAAATGCAAGTATACAATTAAAAACTTATTGTGGAGAAATCAATTTCAAAGCATTCCTCCAGTGAATATATAGGTTCAGAGATGAGCCATTTCTCTAGGGCCCTGCTGAAGACTTTGTTGTCAACCATTCTTGCTGAGTTGGGCAGCATGTTGAAACACTTGATAGCCAAGTTTTCATAGTAAAAAGATGTAACCATTCTACAGTGAGGCATATCTATTTTATGATTTGCTCTAGTGTCATGATTGTGTACATCAACTCTTGTGGAGTACATTTGCAGATTTCCCTTGATGAACAACAGAGTATGAAATATATAGACCTTGGTGTTAATGAAGACCTTGGTGAATATGAAGACCTTGATGTTAATGAGACATCAGTTTTCAATGATTTCTTCCAATTAGCTCTGCCCGACAATTAGTTCAAATGAGATGTCTGTTTGAAAGGGTGGCTCCGTAAAAATAGATCAAGAGGATGACATCTGGCCCTGTCACCATCACAAACAGACAATTGGGATAACAAGGTGAACAATCATTGTTGAATAAAATTATCCCTTCTTAGTTATTAGTAAAACGGATATTATGGGTGGCTGAAAAGATGACCATACAGTCAATGAAGATGTAATCGTCTCATCAACAAGCGTAAGTGTTAATGACAGTGTTACTTGAGATATAAGAGCAGCAGATGTAAATGCAACTTTTTTTTGCTCTCGGATGATTCTGGTGGTCCATATGCCCCTGCGATCCTGATAAGCCATTGGCTTGTCATCAGGTTTCTCAGGGGCAAAACCACAAAAACTTGACAGAAACACCCATGCCCTGGGCATACAAAAAACTGACCCAGGCGGGACTCGAACCCATGACCCTCAGGGTAGCAGGCAAGGACTTTACCCTGCGGTACTGGGACCTTAAGGACTTCACAATGAACTTCATAGGTGCTCTACTGTTGATTATACCAGTTTTTAATTTATTCTTATGCCTTTTAAAACTGAAAAGGGAATATGTATTGCTCATCTTTTGAAACTGAAAAGGGAATACTGCACCGAAGTGGAGAATTTCAGTATATATTAGCTGAAATATACAGAGACTTCTGAAGGTAAAGCCTGAATCACACAATCATTTTACCCATCCCTTTTCAGGGATAGTACCAATGATAACTCGCTTGATTGCTTAAAAATGAACATATGACATGGTCACTTTCAGGGATAACATCAATGATAGGGATCCCTTTCCTTTTTTCCATTATTTGATCATATCCTTTTTTCCATCCCTCAAGCCATCATTTAGCCTATCAGAGTACAAGGTCAGTTTGGCTTTCAATCAAGCATTATTCAAACAATATTACCTCCAGGGTGGAAATTATGCAAAAAGGGACAGTGAAAATGTTCCTGTGATTTGTGACATGATAGCTTAAGCCGTCATTTGTGTGGTCCCCAAAAAGCTGTAGTCTCTGAGCACACATGCAAAAATGATTGTGTGATTCAGGTTTAACCGTATCTGGTGAGATGTTGTGGTAGGATATCATAATCAAGCCAAAACTTACAGCATTTCTCCACAAATTTAATGTAAACATGCAATGTGTTTCTGCCATCAATAGCATAGGTAACCAATAACCTATTGATGGCTTAAAACCGGAAACATGTTACAATTTTTATTTAATTCATGGAAAAGTGCTATCTAGTTTCTTTATAACTTAAGACCTCTAATGGGAAAATATTGTACAACCATTGAACAAGAAAATTTATAAATTTTTCATTTTATTTTTTTCCTTTTATGTTACTCTATCACTCACCCACACTTAACATAATTTCGTCTCAAACTGAGACATTTCTTATATTAACATATCATGTGCATACATAGGCTGGGCCTAAGAGTAATACTAAAAAAAATGACATTTGGCACAAAATGAAAAGTTAATATTCACTATAACACCAACATTTAAGAGACTCTGATTGATTTTGAAATAACCATAAATAGAAGTTTTAAAAATGTGTACGCGTTTTGGCAAAAGAGTTTAGTTTTGGCTGTAGAAAGACTATAGTTGGTGCCACAAGACAAGGGGGGTGGAGATAGACACTGAACAGAGCTTAAATGACAGTGTTGCACAATCAATTGATCTTGTACAGTAGAAGCCCTCCAGGTGCAATTGAAAAGAATAGTGTTGCCACTAAATAACACAGGGAAGACTTTAAAAGTGTGAACAACAATGATTCCTATAAGGTTATTCTCTCTGTTGAACCAGACTTGCCTTATCCGGCTTGAGCTGGCTGACAGTATATCATTCCTCAATCATTCAAACTGGCTACATTGTTGAGCTGGAGATCATCAGATATCACACGGAGGTAGACAAACGTGTTTTGTCTTTCTGCTTCTGAAAGAGATGCAGGATCAAAAAGTGCCACCTCTTGTATGTTCATATCATCTTCTAAATCCAAGTTCATGTCAAAATCCCCTGGCCTAGCCATGAAAAACTTTTCTTCATCACAAAGGTCAGTGTTTGAGTCTTTACTTTTCCCTGCTTTAGGTTCAGGACTTGGAAATTTTTTCATCTTCTCTATTCTTCCATGAAATTTTTCTTCGTGGACCTATTGGTGAGAAATGTTTGATATTAGAGAAGCATAAATTAGCCTGCAACACACTAGGGTAATGTGATACCCCACGATAAACTGCATGACTTTTTGAATATCTAAGAGAATACATATCCGAAAATCTGTATTGAATAACCAGAATGGTTTTAGGGGATCTGCTGAAGGGGTGTGTAAAATATGTACCTTCATGAGAATAGGCTTTAAATCTACTTAACCACCTAACTTTGATTATATTATTCATTAAGTGAAGCCAAAATAACATGACACCCACATATAGGAATTGTTACAACATTTGCTCAGGAAAACCTGGCCTATAAGATGAGAACTCAGATGTTGCCGCAGATAAGGTTTTAACTTACCAAGAAATGTAGGGCATAACTTTACATATGGTCTGTAAATATGGCTGTAAGCATAAGTAGATTCATGAGAGTATGGAAACAGATATCAAGTGAAAATTAATTCCTCACACTGGAATTTTGTAATCCATAGAAAAACTGCAGAACTATAATTTAAATTCGAATAAGTATATTATTTTACCTTTGATTACATATGCAAGCTGGATAGCAACAGTAAACGAGCAAGCACTAGTTTTTGTAGTTATGACACCAAACTAGTTCAACAATCTCCAGTCCAGTCATAATATTTAAAAGCAGCCCCCAATGTATGTCTTAATTCCCCACAAGTGAAATAAAATACCAATCAACAAAGAATTAATGGAGATAAGTGAATCGCCAAAATTGACTAGGTCTACACCAGGTAACTACATAGTGTTAATTTCCAGTTACCTGAATGAGCCTTAGCTGGCTAAAGGTAAGCTTCACTTGCATTGCCGAATCTAACTGATGGAAATTACAGTAATAATAATACATAGCTTTATTGTTTTGTTGGTCATTGTTGACATAGAACATATTCAGAAACATTAATACATAATAACCTTTCACAATAGATTTACAATATTGTCTGAAAAAAACTCATTAGTACTATAATAACATTTATTAAGCAGTAGTTCTTTGAGTTTTAATTTAAAAGAAGACAGAGTACATACATTTAAAGTTTGTGGGTAACTTATTGTTGTATATTTCAGTCGTATTTGATTAATCTGGAAACTACGTAACGTTGTACATTTGATGTTCATTTGTTTTCTTAAGTATCTATGTACGACCTATTTGTTTAGTTAAAGAATAAATGTCTTAACGACGAGGTTCTTAATAATTGGAACATAAGAATCTTTAATATCTTATTTAAAATCCAACTGGTTATGGGCCCAGACACAGATGCGGTGGCTCGATATTAATGTTCCGTGAATTGAGAACTAAGAACAGTGAATTACGTACAATAATCTAGCAGAAAAAAAAAAACGTGAGGTTAGGTTTACATTTTTCTATCATCATCACAAAATGACTGATCCGGATGGAAATGGAGCCTCAATTGACCGAAATGGAAGTGGAAACGGCCAAGATGGAAAAAATGCGGCGGGAACTACAAATTTCCGAAATGGTCCTGGTGGAAGTGCTGCTACTGGTTCACTAATATTTATGGGTAGTGGTTCACTGCCTGCTTTTGCCAAGTTAGAAGGTAGGAAGAATTATGCTGCTACTGGTTCACTAATATTTATGGGTAGTGGTTCACTGCCTGCTTTTGCCAAGTTAGAAGGTAGGAAGAATTATAGTACATGGAAATTCAACATGGAAATGTATCTAATAGATGTGGACTTGTGGGACTGTGTGAAAACAAGTCGTGAAGAGTTAAATCAACTGGATTCTCATGAGAGGAGATTATGGGATAAAAGAGATGCAAGAACCAGGTCTAAAATATGCCTCATGTTGTCAGAGTCTGTTCAAGTTTTAGTGATGTCAGCAAAAACAGCTGAAGAAACTTGGAACATCCTAGAAAAGGCATATGCGGATGGCGGGTTATCTCGCAGGCTCTCCCTTCTGCGAAAAATATTTAGTTTGACCATGAAAATGTTCAGCAATATTGAAGATTATTTAAATGAAATAATGTTGACTGCACAGCAGTTGAATGCAATCAATGCTGGCCTTGATGATGAATTCCTTGGAGTTATTATGCTGAGTGGACTAACAGATGAATACAAACCTTTGGTTATGGCACTAGAAAATTCAGGAGCAACTATTACTAGTGACTATGTAAGGTCAATTCTAATCAAAGAAGATACTAAGCATCAGCATACTCGGAGTACATCAGGCAAGGACTCAGCATTTGCTAGTTGTGGAAACAGTGGTAAACAACAGCAAGGAAAAGGACCCTTAATATGTCATCACTGTAACAAAATTGGACATTTTAAATGGCAGTGCAAACTACTGAAGAAAGAAAGGCAACAGCATCAAGGTTTGAAGAAGGAAGAGAAGAAATTTGAACCCTCAAAGAAGAATTATAATGAGAAAGCCAACAAAACTGAATTGACGCTTTATACTTCTGCTCTTACTTCAAATCAGGTCAGTAATGACTGGTATATAGACTCAGGTGCCTCAGCACATATGACTATGCGCAAGGATTGGATGGACTCCTACAAAGAAAGTTGCATTAAGGAAATTACCGTTGCCAACAATGAAAAAATGTCTGCAGAAGCAAGTGGTGAAGTTGTGTTGCAACTTAAGAATGGTAACATGACAAGGGTAACTGATGTATTACACGTCCCCAAGGTATCAACTAATTTGCTTTCTGCTCACAGAATGGTTGAAAAGGATCTTGTATTAGTCTTCTCAAGAAAAGGCTGTCACATATTTCATGAGAATGATTGTACAGTTGAAGGTGAAGTCAAGGCCACGGCAAGCATCGTCGGTGGAATGTTCAAACTTGATCAGGCACATGATCAAGAATTTGCCACATCGGTGACAGTGAAGGATACTCAAATGTTGTGGCACAAAAGACTCGGGCACCTTAACCATAAATCAATGGATCTACTAAAGAGAGGAATGGCAACAGGCATTTCCTATTTTGATGAAGGAATAAATCCTTGTGAGGCATGTATAAAAGGAAAGCATGCACGTTTACCATTTAAGAAAAGTGGAGCCTTTAGAGCTAGTAAAGTTCTAGAGCTTGTACACACAGATATTTGTGGACCCATGTCTCAACCATCCTGGGGAGGAGCTCGATACTTACTCACGTTCACAGATGACTTGACAAGAAAAACTTTTGGGTATTTGCTGAAAACTAAATCCATGTTTGAGGTCAAGGAAAGGTTTGAGGAGTTTAAAAATTTGGTTGAAAATCAGAAAGGTGAGAAAATAAAAGTATTACGCAGTGATAATGGCTCTGAATATATGAATGATTTGTTCACAAATTTTCTCAAGAAGCATGGAATTGAGCACCAAACTACAACTCCATACACCCCACAACAGAATGGAGTCGCGGAACGACTCAACAGGACTATTGTTGAAAAAGGGAGATCAATGCTGCAGGATGCTGAACTGGAAGTAAGTTACTGGGGAGAAGCAGCTATGACTGCAATTTATCTAAAAAATAGATCTCCTACCAAAGCACTAAAAGGTATTACTCCAGAAGAGGCCTGGTCAGGCAGAAAGGTTGATTTACAGCATCTTAAAGTTTTTGGATCAAGAGCTTTTGCTCATGTACCAGATGAACTTCGCAAGAAGTGGGATCCAAAATCAAAAGAATATATCTTCATTGGATACTGTGAATCAACAAAGGGATACAGATTGATTGACCCTAATAAACCACGAAATATAGTCAAATCAAGGGATGTTATATTTATCGAAACCAGAGAGAAAAAGATGGAAACTCAGCAAGAGGAAATCAAAGAATGTGATGATAATTCTGAGATATTAATTCAAGTGGAAGAAAGAAATAAAGATGAGCAGGAAAATATTACTGACCAAGATGAAATTGTTGAAGAAGGTGACCTAATTTCTCATGAAAATGAAGTCAACTCCTCTCCAAATGACTGGAATCCTGAAATGACGGATTCACAGGATTCATCTGTTGGTGAGGAAGGGAAAGATAAAAGGTATCCTAAGAGGGAAAGACAACCCAAAAAGTGGTCAGATGATATGTTACTGTATCAAGCTATGGTGGAAGACTCAGACGACCCTATCACAGTTTCTGAAGCGTTATCCAGAGAAGATAAGGATATGTGGATGAAAGCAATGCAAAAGGAGTATGAATCACTTATTCATCATAAAGTATGGACTCTAGTTGATCCACCAAAAGACAGAAAAATTGTTAAAAGCAAATGGGTTTTTAAAATAAAGAGGAGTGCCAAGAATGTCAAGACCTATAAGGCTCGTTTGGTGGCGAAAGGGTTCACTCAACAATTTGGAATTGACTACGGGGAAACATTTGCCCCAGTTGTAAGACTTTCAACGCTTAGACTATTGCTAGCTATAGCTGTACAACTCAATCTTAATGTGGATCATCTTGACGTTGAAACGGCCTTCCTCAATGGTGATATTGAAGAGGAAATATATATGGAACAACCTGAAGGATTCATTCAGAAGTCACATGAGAAGAAAGTGTGTCTTCTCAAGAGAGCCATTTATGGCTTGAAGCAGGCACCAAGGCAGTGGAACAAGAAAGTTCACTCTCTTATGATGAGCATGGGAATGAAGAGAGCAGATAATGAGCCTTGTGTCTACTACTCTATTTATGGAACTACAATTCTTATTGTAGCTGTCTTTGTTGATGACTTTTTTGTACTAAGCAACAATCAAGCAAAAAGAGCAGAATTTGTAAAAAATTTGAGGAATGAATTTATAGTGAAGGATCTAGGTGAAGCCAAAGAATTACTTGGTATGAGAGTTACCCAAGATAAAGAGAAGAAGACCATAAGTGTAGATCAAAGGAAATATTTAGAAAATATCCTAAAGAAATTTGGGATGTCTGACTCCAAGCCAGTCAAGACACCACTGGATCCCAACCAAAAATTATTAAAACCAAAGAACAATGAAGAACGGGAAGATGGATCCAAATATCCATACCAGCGACTTGTGGGATCACTAATGTACCTGGCAGTTGCAACCCGTCCTGATATTGCCCATGCTGTGAGCATTCTCAGTCAGTTCAATACTGACTATGGAGTTACTCATTGGCGTGCTGCTCTACGTGTACTGCGTTATCTACAGGGTACCAAAGGATATTCCTTGAAGTATCAGAAGACGACCAGTGGCTCGGACGTTATAGGATACTCTGATGCTGACTGGGCAGGGAGCACTGAAGACAGAAGGTCATATACAGGCTATGTATTCAGGATGAGCAATTGTGCCATTGCATGGGAATCTAGGAAGCAGAGAACTGTCGCACTTTCAACAACTGAAGCAGAATATATGGCCTTAGGGGAAGCTACAACAGAAGCAATTCATCTCAAAGGGCTGATAAGAGAACTGTTTGGCATGGACAAACCCATCACATTATTCTGTGACAATCAAGGGGCTCTCAAGTTGTCCAAGGACAGTATGTTCCATGCCAGGACCAAACATATTGATATTCGCCATCATTTTATAAGGGATGCTATCACTGATAACCTTGTTTCTGTTTCCTACATCCCTACAGGTAGTATGGTGGCTGATATTTTAACAAAAGCTCTTCATGGACAACCACATGACCGTTTTGTACAAGGGTTGGGACTCGTGAACTGAGCATTATAATTTTTTGAGTTTTCAGATTAAGGGGAGGTGTTGTATATTTCAGTCGTATTTGATTAATCTGGAAACTACGTAACGTTGTACATTTGATGTTCATTTGTTTTCTTAAGTATCTATGTACGACCTATTTGTTTAGTTAAAGAATAAATGTCTTAACGACGAGGTTCTTAATAATTGGAACATAAGAATCTTTAATATCTTATTTAAAATCCAACTCTTATTGCACAAAAGTGATGCTGAGTGAATAGGGCCATTCTTACATACATCACGTGGATGTACTCGCAGGTGAACATTCTCCCTTCCACAAGTCAAGTGACTATGAACCATCGAGTTAGGAATGAACATAGATGGATTATTTTTTACAAATAAACATGAGTGAAAAATATATATACTGGGAAAAGTCATGATATTCAGTTGCCTAAACAAAGGCCTTCCAGGGGTCCTGATGGGTACACTCATCATGGCCTTAATATATACTCTTTTTGCATAGAAAATGCCTTCCTTGCAACACTCGAGTTACCCCATAAGACAACTCCATAGGTCAAGTGAGCGTGAACTTTAGCATAATATACTAGTTTCAAAATTTCCACGTAAGTATTAGGGACAAGTTTCCTGATCATAAATGTCCCAATGGCCATTTTTTTAAATTATATCATTAATGTGAAGATACCAATCAAGGTTTTCAGTCAAAGATATTCCTAAGAATTTTACGGAGCTAGACTTCTTTATAGGTTTACTTGTATCCACTCAAAGAAGAGAGGTCAATATTGGTGGATTAATTTTATTGTGAAACTGTAAAAAATTTATTTAGTTCTCATTCATTTTCAAATTATTCAATGTACACCAATTAAACATTTTGATTAAAGTTTGATGAGCAGAATTACAAGCATCTTCAAAATTGTCACCTACATTTACAATTAGTGTAGATGTGTCATCGGCATACAAAATCACTTCACAATTACACAATCACAGTAGACCCCCGCATTACAATGGTAATCTGTTCCTCAGGAATGTGAATTCCATCATAAAGTGAACCAGTATATTACCGGACAAGGGATCGGTTTAACTACACCAACACCAGTTCATTAAGTGGTACAAAATAGAGTATAGGTATGAAATATGCTAGAAGAGTTGGATTAAAAATGTTATTTAACCAATATTTAAATTAACAATACATTGAATTTCATTGCATGAATACGCAAGATGTACCACCATACTCGCCGAGTAACTGCGAGCCAATCACAGTGACTTAATATTTAATCACATTTTCAAGCAATGGGAAGAGAATGTGGAATAGAAAAGGTTTATTATACTACAAAAAACATTGAATATTTAATCGAATATGGTTTTCTGGGGGAATTCATTCCCTTCAAGCCATTATTTTTTAGCCCAATATCATAATTTTCATAGAAAGACTTGGCAGCCCTACATGTACAAGTACATACATTTGTAGCTCATTTTATAAGGAATGTAAAATGAAAATCTTACCGATAATGTTTCCTCGGAGACAAACTTCCGTGGGCATTTAGGACACTGTACATAACCCTCCTGCTTCCGGTGAATGTTAAGATGAGCTCGCAGGTAGGAGAGTAGTGCAAAGCTGCGGCCACAAGTTGCACATTTATGCTCCTTTTGTCCTGACATAATTATGTTAAAAATATATTAATTTTAAAGAGAAACTAGAGGATTTGTACAATTCTCTTCTGTAATTCTTCTGTACAATTAGATAATTCAAATGTTGTAACATAAATACCTGAATGCAATATGAGATGCTGGTCTAACTTGGTCTTCGAGGAAAATTGCTTCGTACATTTTCTGCATGAGTACCACTCATTTTGAACACCATCTCTTTTCTTGTTTGAGCATTTTTCATTTCCCTCCTTACTTTTGCAGCTGCTTTTATGACCTAAAAGAAAAATAATTACATTATTATCATAAGAAACAAGGGAGGAAACAGTCAGCATCTAACAATTAAATTTAAAAAAATACATTCGGTGAAATATTTGAATAATCATAAGTGACAATACAGTATTTCAGTAGTATGAGTATTCACACAACACCAGGTAATTCCTAGCCTAATGCTTAATTCATACCAACGATGAACACCACCAAAATTAATTTTAAAAACATAATCCAGTTTTATGTTGGTTGAAAATGGTGCTCCCTCAATAACAGAGTTGATGATGGGCAGCAACAGCAGTCCCGATATTACTCACCTGGTGTGAGGAAAACTTTTTAAATCCGAACACATATGTCTCCGCTTATTCACTTTGCAAATAAAGAAAAAGGGTTGAGATTCATGTTAATCTTGAAGGTAAATCGATCCCCCAGATATCATTTACCTAATTCCTAGGAATTGTAGTTGATAGTTTAACTGAAGAGAGCAAATTGGAACTCTGAGTAGCCATCTAACTCCTTTTGCTATCTCCTATAGAATATGTATTCGTTCCACAGTGTCTTTGGATGTATTATTTTCCTCGTAACATGGGGAATTTTACCCTCTAATTACGTATACATAGCATTTTGCTCTGGAGTACTTTTGCTCAGTCTGGAATTATTTTTAAATAATTTTTTCAATTAAAAAAAGGGGTATACAACTGATGGCCAATGTACCCTGGCTATTGATGCACCCTGTCAACACCTGCTCAAAAGATTTAATTTGTTATCGGTTCATTGTTTATATATTTGTTTGTGTACTTAATATTAAAGAAAATATACCTCACAATATAAAAAAATACGGAGTATTCTTGATACTCCTGTCGATCTGGTCTATATGGTACTGGAAAAAAATCTCACTCCAACTCACTTCAGAGAAAATATGCTCGGAAGTTTATGGAGATCTTCCCCACACCCCCCTCACGAAACTAAAATATTTTTAATTTTACTGTTTTAAAAATAAACAATTTCAGTAAAATATTTAATAGTATGCATCATTAAGGGAAAAAAA
The DNA here is from genome assembly GCA_963573305.1 of Pyrrhosoma nymphula. NCBI lineage: Eukaryota > Metazoa > Arthropoda > Insecta > Odonata > Coenagrionidae > Pyrrhosoma > Pyrrhosoma nymphula. Next base: position 47,180,666 of record OY754335.1, on the reverse strand, counting down.
AGCAATTTCCGCGAAATGAAAAAACTAAGATGAGAAATGAGAAGTCAAGATTCTCTTCTGCATGAATATAACTACCATATTATTTCTTACTTTTATCTCTTGCGTTGAGAATCAATGGGCATTTCTACTAGTACTTTATAATAAATTAAGTGATAAACTAAAATTAATTGATAAGTAACCCACTTTTAGAAATAAACTTAAAAGATTTCTTCAAGACTCCTTACTCCATTCACAAGTTCTTGGAGTGGTAGGTGTGTGTAAAGTAGTACATTCTGTTGAGTGTGTTGGTTTCTGAGGTCATTCATTAAGCCCGTTTTACACGGGGCACGTCATTGCACAATCTGACGTACATACGAACGTGCATTTCAAATTCCATTGTGTAAAGCCGTGAATTGCAAGAATGCATGTACGAATGCATGAACGCAAGATGGAAAAATAGCCCCTGCTCTAATTTGAAAATGATTGCACGCCCGATTGAGAATAACATGCAGTTTGAAGTTGTGCAATTTCATGCCCCGTGTAAAACGGCATTTAGAGCAACTGTAAATAATGATGTATTAAAGTAAATTTATTATGGGGAGTTCATTTCCCAGGTCATGTACAGTATCCTCTTCTGGGGCCCTACACCCAATTCTAAAATAATATTCAAAATTCAAAAGAGGATTATGCGGCTGATAGGTAAAGCATCCCCATGCCCCATGTCGCCATCTCTTTCAAAAATTCTGTATTTTACCTCTTCCCTGTGTGTACCTACATGTTTGCTGCAATTGTTTGTACAAAAAAAATCTTTCAAATTATGCCACTAATAATAACTGTCATTGTAATTATACAAGGAGCTTTACAGACCTCCATCAAACGCATGTAAGGACTAAAAACACTGGTTATGCCCTCTGGCATATGGCCCTTTTGCTTTAAAATAAGCTTCCTTGTGAAGTAAAGAGTGCAAAGACTATGGTCCTCTTCAAATGTAAGCTCCAAGAATACCTATTGAGTTATTTATTTTACTCTATTGATGAATTTCTTCATTTTCAACTTTTTGCAATTGCATTGTATTATATAGTGTATTACCTTGACACGTCCTATATTTGTAACAACAAATCGCCAGACAAATAAAATATATAATTATTATTCTTTGAAATGTACTTTTTAACTTGACATGTATTATATTTTGTGTTTCCTTTATCTCGGAGCAAATTAAAAATTATTATAAATATCATGGTCCTCAATGCTTTTAAAATGCTTATAATATGGCATAGATGAGCTCTTCAACCTCTAATGTAGGGACACATTAATAATTGTTATGTGATTGTTTACCAGAATGGGTTTCTGTGCCAGTGACAATCACAGAGCACATTCAAACCACCCATCAGCAGTACCTTGTCTGAGTTTTTTAGGAACAAAGTAAAGGATACATACAGACAGGCCGCTTAACACCCAGCTTTGTGGAGATAATCATCCCTTTGCAAGAATCAATCTCTCCCCAATGACCTCACAAACACCCATTCATACACTCACTCACACAACCGACAACAACAAAAAATGCTTCTAAATATCTTAATTTCACTTACACTTACCATTGGGCCCTCAGCGATGCTTGTACATTGTAAGGTGAAGTAAAACCAATTTTATCTGGATTACAGAGGCACTGGATATCTTTGGTGCCTAAGGGTATCACACTACATACTTCATTTTCCATCCCGACTACCTATATATGTATGTACACTAGGGGTGATCGTCAAAAACGTTTTTTACAATTTCAAGGGGCTTGGGGTCAGAAAAGTTGTGTATGGGGCTCAATATAATGCAGGAATTTTTTCAGAATTTTTGTCAAACGTCCTGAGGTTCCGCCAAGCGGTTAAAGTTTAACAATTTTATGCAATTTTGGTAAAAATTTGAAATTAGCTAAATAATGTGCCCCGCCTCATTTTTTTGTAAGAAACACTTATATAATGTCAGAAGGTAAGTGAAAAGGGGCTTTGAAGTAGTTAAAACCCCTAGAAAGGCTTAAAAATAATTATTAATAAAATTGAGGATATGCAACCTGGCAAGCACATTTGGCCTGCACAGGTGGCCTGGTTGGGAGGGACGTGATCGTTGGCCACGGGATTGCCGTCACTAGTTTTGAGCAGTGTGCAACGCCTACGTGGGAAAAAGGGAGATAACATTAATCGATTTACTGCTATATAGCTATACTTTGTGGCATTTTGAGATACATATTGTACATCTTGCGTATGAAACACCACATAATTTTTTGCAGTTTAATACATTTTTCTCCAATGGACTTCAACGGATCTTTGTATTATCTAGTAAACACCGTGACAGTGAAAATATAGCATCATAATGTTTCGGGAAAATATCCTGTACTATTCAAAATTACAAAGTGTTTTATTTTTACAATGTTCTACAAGTCTGGCTCACGCAATCGCGTGCGGAAAGAGGAGAGCATTCTCTTATTTTCTTCTATGAGCTAAAGTTCTAGAGGTAGTGTTTTCTCATGAAGAGATGAATTCAAAGAGGAAGAGGGCAAGAGAGTATTTGAGGTGTCTAATTTTTGGTCCACCTAAGGACATCTCATCGTGGCAGCTTCCTAACATTGAGGATGTCGTCAGGTTTTACAACAGCATTCGGTATACCAAGAAAGCAGAAATGAACGGTAAGGATCCACTATAATCTAATATTTTAAAGAAAGTCGCTGAAAAAATACTGATGATATGGCAATCTGCAGTTATCCCTCCTGTAAGCAAAGGGAAAGTTGTAAATCTGATAAAAGTCCACCATTCCATATTAAAGAAAATCTTAAAAGAACATGGTCCTAATAGATCCACCATATTCGAAAAGAAGAAAAATGAGGTGATAAACGCTTTTAAAAAACTTTTTCACATATGCTCTTTTAAATGTTAAAACAGAGAATCTTGTGACTGCCCTCTTCAACGTAAAGTTCCTGTGCAAGAATGGACGTACTTCTCTGATCAGCGTGAAGATCGTCTTCTGGTAATTTCTATCTTGGACAAGAAAACTACTGCTACTTTAAATAAACGTTTGTCAAAAAGAGAGATGGAGGGCCGTCCTGCTTTGGCGAGTTCGACACAAGAGGAAGTGAGTAAATTTCGACGGCAAGATAACAAAATTAAATCGAGTGAGATTGATTCCGAGAAAAATCATGAAACTAAAGAAGATGATCAGTCAGACAATGCTTTTGAGTATTAACCTTCAACCTCACAAAGAAAAGGGCTTAAGCGCAATTCAACAAAACTAACTGCGCTTGCAAGGGTATGTGACAGATTTGGAGTCCATCAGCTACAGGAGCAGCATTAGCAACAGCAGTATTAGAAGATTTTGATATTGTGAACGAGGAAGACTCATCTCAAGTCATAGACCGCATGAAACTTAAAAGACAGAGGCTACAATTAAGACTAGAAGTAGAAAAATCAGAACATAGTGGACCCGCAGTGGGGATATACTTTCATAGAAGAAAGGATCAGAAAGTAATTCAAAATAAGAAGGGGGGGAAATATATTTCAGAAGTATCTATCATTTTAGAAGAACACGTTGTGATTATATGCGAGCCTGACTTGAAATACATCACTCACGTGACTCCTGTTTCTGGTACAGCTAGAGATATTTCTAGATCAACCATGCAATGCATGGGAAACCATCCTGCAATACTCTCAAATATTTGCGCAGTCGGCTGCGATGGCACTGTTGTAAATACAGGAAAAAATTGTGTAATCATTAGGATTCTGCAAGAGCATTTAAATAAGCCACTGCAGAGGTGCATTTGTCTTCTCCATTTAAATGAACTCCCACTACGACAATTTATTGCTCATTTAGATGGAGTTACGGCTGGACCCAAGAGCTTCACTGGCCCCATTGGGAAGCAGATCTAAAACTGTGAAGATTTACCTTTTGTTGACTTTGAAACCAGCCCAGCTTGTCACCCCGACGTATATTGCTGATATAAATAGTGATCAGGTGTACCTAATAGATGTGTCAAGAGCAGTTGCGTCCGGGAAATGCCCGATGGGTTTAGCTGAAATATCACCGGGAAAACTTTGCCACGCCAGATGGGTTACAACAGCCGCTTGATTTTACGTTTGTGGTTGTCAATGGGAATTCTTCAGAGGAACTGCTGATATTGGTCACTTATATACAGAAAGTATACATTAAGATATGGTTCATGATTAAATCGAAACCTTACTGCGTTGATGGAGCTCGACACATGTTCGACTTGGTGCACTCCACAAGGTATTTAAGAGGAGACCTGCTGAAAGTTGTCGAACCAGTTATACAACGTGGTGCTTTCTGGTGTCATCCTGAAAACATGCTCATCTGTATGATGACGGATGGAAGTAAGAGAGCAAGCCGTAAAAAAATACTTCAATCTAGATGTACAAAAATCGAAAACAATCTAGTGAGAAAATTTGAAGGGCTGGAATTACAATGGAAAGCAAAGACGTATAATCATCTGATAGCTTGGAAAAGCATTGTTGTGACTGAGCCTCCACTTCCGTTTGACTGAGGAAGACATCAGAAAAATGGCAACTAACATATTAAGATCGGAATTGCCCAAATTCCTACAAGTTCCTGTCCACACTCAAAGTGTTGAGAGACATGTTCGTCTCGTGAAGGATGCGTCTGCAGCAGTCTATGGGAGACACAACAGAGATATGTTCATCAAAACTATCATTGCGGAGAGAGAGCATTTTCCTGAATTCCGCCATAAAAGTCAGTACAAGGTCCACGATTCAAACTTAATGCTAAAAGTGTCCATTTTGGTTGGGAGGTTGGGTTGGGCACGGGTGGAACTATATTCATAGCCCCCTCCTCGTGATGAGTTATGGGTTGTTACTGGAACGGTAGCAAGTGAAGAGCTACGCAGACATAAAAGCAATATCCACTTGTTGTATGCCGGGTTGCCTATCCTCAATTTTATAAATAATTTTTTTTAGTGTTTCTAGGGGTTTTTACTACTTCAAAGCCCCTTTTCACTTACCTCCTGACAATCTGTAAGTGTTTCTTACAATAAAATGAGGCGGGGCACGATCTTTCGCTAATTTCAAATTTTTACCAAAATTGCCTAAAATTGTTAAACTTTAACCGCTTGGCGGAACCTCAGGACGTTCGACAAAAATTCTGAAAAAATTCCTGCATTATATTGAGCCCCATACACAACTTTTCTGACCCCAAGCCCCTTGAAATTGTAAAAAACGTTTTTGACGATCACCCCTAATGTACACACTTATTACAACAGCATGAGACTTTTTCCTTTCGAGGTCACCTGACTTCCCCTCCCCATAAATATTAACTCAACAATGATGAACAGAATCATTTGGGCTTATCGAAGTTTGTGAAACATCTTTTCGACATCAACCACTCAATTGATTTTGTTCCAGAAATTTTACATTTCGAGATGAAGGGATCTTGACTTAACTCTCTGGAGCAGTTTGAAATCCAGAAATGCATGCACTCTAATTGTGAAATACTTATGAAATGTTTTTTTCTTCTACTTGACCCTCCTCAACCTCCTATCCTTCCCCTCAAAGGACCAACAGGGGCCGTGCACCCTTAAACTGGCCAATATTTCCCCTTCCGCCGACTCCCCGATGTCCTCTACACCACCCCCAATCTTTAACCCCCCACCTCCACCAAGCTTTTCTCACCTATCTGCTCCCAAATGTCTTTCCTGAACTTTCCCCCATCCAAGAAGGGTATATAAGTTTGAAAAATTAATGTATTTTCACCTTATGATGATGCTAAGTGCTGAAACCAGGTTGTAATTAAATCTTATACATGGAATTTTTAGGTTTTCATTAAATTAGGAATCGCTTACACTAAGTAACATTGGACACTACCATGTACATCATTTAGGCTAGGCTTCTATATAACATTTAAGTTTTCTTAAAATGTAAGCACGATTATAATTGGATTCAAGGAGTTATATTCTTGATTAAGGGACATCATTTTCTACAGATTGGGGAATAATAAAATCATGTAAATTCCGGAGAACGGGCATGAAGGAATTTTCGTCTGGAAGCATAAGCATCATGACTCTTTTCCAATTGGGAGAAGAAAAGTTGCTCCACGACCTTCAAGTATAGTAACTTACTCTTAAAAAATTTATACTTCATGCATACCATTCTGTCCTGCATCAGACTGCTTCTTCTGCCCTTTGGGATTATCAGTACTAAGACGCTCATGGATCCGCATATGTGCTACCCGCAGATGGTCCAAACGGGCAAAGGCTTTATCACAGATAGGGCATTTGTACCTAGAATACATATAATAAGACAAAGGATTCACATAAGACGAAGAAGGCAAAAAAAGACACAATAATACAAAAGGATTCACACTATGTAAAATACCTATGTGATAAGCATTGAAAGAAAAGTGAAAAAATTAGCCAAGTGACTGGAGCAAAAATGTCTATTCTGAAAAATCTTTTTATTTCGTCTCCCATAATGCCACAAACCGGTGTGTCTTTCATTGGGGATGGATTTGCAAGTCCCATGGTCTTCCAAATCTTCTCATGCTATGGTTAATGGTGATCTATTGCTCTTAACCTTCATAAATTCACATATGTGCATTCTTAATTCCATTACATGAGGTTCATGGCTTAAGCAGAGAATATAAATGTGGCAAGACAACCATCTCCTAAGCTTTTAAAAATTTGTTTTTCCTTTTTAAAATGCAAATTTTAAAAAGGACAAAAAGTTAGACAGACTTCTTTCTAATGTCCAAGATGTCCATGATTTTTAAACTATTATAGAGATAGGAAGACTGAACAATGAATGTTGGAAGGCCAACTGGAAACCTCATTAGCAACAGAGGCCTTTGATAAAGACCAAATTTCACATCCCAGGCTGCAACTTCAATTTCCCTTCCACAATGCATGAACAAAGGATTATTTAAGAGAAATCATCAAGGCTCAAGGGTTAACTGATTTTCTCAGTGTTGTAAATTCCAGTCGTTCAAAGAGGGATATAATTAAAGTAGACACCGATAGCACAGAGAAAGATATATTGTATTTTAGCATCTATTATTCTAAATTAACAGTTCAACAGTATTCAATAGTTACATCAGTTGCACAGCAAAAGATACGCACTGAAGAGTTTATATTACTGAAGAAAAAATGCATTGAATCTCAAGGAGGTCAGAAAAAAATTCACCCAATTCATCAGGAAAACTAAAAGACAATATCATAAAGAGTTAATAAATTCAATAGAAGAAAACTTCCATAGAACCAACTCTAGAAACTATTACAAGACCTTTGCTAAACAATTACAATCCCCCTACGTCAATGTTAAAAAATAAAGATGGAAAATTGGCACATAATAATAAGGAAAATGCTGAAATAATGGCTGAAACATTCAATAAACTCTTAAACAGTGATGAACCTAAGGACTTTCTAATGATCAACACAAACACCCCTATAAAAACCAAACCAGAAAATATAAACCTCCCAACTATCCAAGAAGTAGGAGCAATCAAGGAACTAAGAAATTACAAAGCATGAGGAGAAAACCAAGTCTTTGCAGAAATGTGGAAATATGCTGGAAGCTCAGCACGGATCTCCTTACATATAGATATGATACTTGCAAGGATATGGACAACATAGAGTTTCCCAGAACAATCGATCTCGGCTATAATTACCCCACTTCACAAAAAAGGAGACAAAAGCAATCCAGACAATTATAGAGGTATTTCTGTCCTAGACTGCACCTACAAGATTTTATCCAAGATCCTATACAATAGGATTAAGGACCAGCTGGATGAGGAACTAGGGGAATGCCAAGGTGGCTTCAGACCGTGGAGAAGCTGTGCTGAACAAATTATCACGCTAAAGTTAGTCATGGCATATTACAGAAGACTAAACAAACCTCTTTCAATAGCTTTTATATTCTTTAGAAAAGCAAATGATTGCATCCACAGACCATCAATGTTGAAAATTCTAAGAATACTCCACCCGAAATTGGTCAAAATGATAGAGCTTACCTTAACTAATACAAAATCTAAGGTCAGGTTTAGAGGAGAACTGTCTGAATCATTTCTCATAAAAACAGGTTTGAGACAGGGGGATGGCTTGTCACCACTATTGCTAAATTATGCCCTAGAATATATTATGAGGGAATGGTACAAGGATAACCGAAGAACATCAAAATTGTAACATCCAAAGACAACAAATTTAAAGTGTCTTGGATTTGTGGATGACCTGGCTCTCCTAGCCAACAATATCCAAGAAACTAAGCAACAAATAAAATCTCAACAGAATTTAGCTCATAAGATTGGGCTTAAGATATCTTTTGAGACAACAGAAATTATGCTAACTGACCCACTACTCGCAAACAAAATCAAGGTAAAAGATCAAGAGATAAAAATTGTGGATGGATTTAAATATCTAGGGGAAATCATAACATACAACCTGTATGAGAAACAAACATGGAACAATAGAATACATAAATTGACTAGAGCACAATATGTCACTAAGAACACATATAACAAAAAATGCCTTTCAACAGCCACAAAATTAATACATTATGAAACAGTTATACAATCGCAAATAACTTAAGCAAGTGAAACAAACTTCAAAACAACTAACACCATTGCAATAGACAAATTACTCAAGATAGAAAGGAGAATAGTCAGAACTTGCATAAATAAAAATTACCAAAAAAACGGGCACAGGAGATAAGCTTCCAATGAAACTCTACAGAGAAATAGAACCTGTTATGAGCTCAGTGAGAAAAAAACGAATATCATTCTTTGGACACCTAATCAGAACAACAGAAAACAGAATATGCAAAAAGATTATAGAAAAATTATGGAACAGTAAGACCAGTGCAAGATGGATAGCAGAAATTAAGGAAGATATGAGTGAATTACACATTACAATAGAAGATTTGAAAGAAAAGACAGATGCTATCATGTAACTCAAGGACAAACAGATCAGACTACAAACAAAGATCAACAAACAGAGAATAGGAAGGGTGATCTCAGATGAAGAAAGAAAGCTACGATCCGAGCGAATGAAAAAATACTGGGCTGACAGAAAACAGAAGAAATCCAGAAGATGACTAAAGTGGTCTAATGAAGGCAATAAAATAAAAAATAAATAAATAGAGAAAAAATAAAACAAGTACGTAATTACAAAGCAGTGTACTGTCGAGATTATTTCAAACACTCAGATCAAGAAATAATGAGTATTCAAGTGACCCTAGCAACTAAAGAATAAAGGAACATGATTAAATGGACATGATTAAATGGACATGATGCTAAAACAACAATCTTCTGGACCATGGATGATAATCATGAGCACGTGATAACTAGCAAAAATTGAATACTTGTGTATTTGCGTTGAAGTGAAGTTTTCAGAAAGCGGTTTGATAGCAAAAATTAGTAATAAAGAAGAATTAACTGTTCCTGATAGAAATTGCTCAACTAGAAGTATTTGCTCTTTCAAATTGGAGATATTCTGAGAACTTCTAAAAAATTCCAATGAAAACAAGCATGCAAATTCTTCCAGTCACTCTAGCAATGATAGCCATACCGTAAGTTGGGGTGAATTCGGACATGCAGGGCGAGTTCGGACAATAGCGCCGCCTGGTTCTTACATTGTTTTTTCTAGCGAAGTTGACTATGTTATACAATTTAATCATGTCTTCGAGACAAAGAAAGGTACAATGTAGCATACTCCATTTAAAAGCAGTGTATCTTTTACTTCTCGTCGTAATCAATCTGATCAGTTTAAGGCACAACAGTTGCATGAGAATTCATATCACCAAAAAAAAACTAATGTGCTCTTTGGTAAGGGTTTTAGAATATTATGAGATTAATTTCCTTCTAAAGCTGCATTATTTCTAATTGCATATGAAAATTTTCGTTTAAATCCTATGAATATTCTATAATTTATTAGAACACATTTTTCGAGTTTATGTCGCTCCGCGGGCAGAATGGCGAGAAAGTACCGTGTTGGAGCGAGTTGGGACGATAGTGCCGGCTGGTACATAAATTGTGTTTTCTCGGGAAGTTCACTTCGTTATGCAATTTAATCTTATCTTCAGACAAAGAAAATACAATGTAGCATATTACACATAAAAGCAGTGCATCTGCTTCTTCTCATCGTAGTCAAGCCAATCAGTTTGCCGCGCAACAGTTGGGTGAAATTTCGTATCGCCTCCTCTTTGGTAAGTACTTTGAAATTTATGAAATTGATTTCCTTCTAAATCTACATTATTTCTCAAAACATACGAAAATTTTCGACTAAATCCTATGAATATTCTATTTACTAGAACTCATTTTTCGATTTCATGTAGCTCCGCGGGGGGAATGGAGAGAAAGGAAGCGAGGGTCATTGGAGGCCAGCGCTCACACGAGAAGTGATTAGGATATGCAAAGAAATAGGAATAAAGTTTGTAATGCTTCCTCCTAATGCGACCTATTTATGCCAGCCACTTGATCTTGCTTTTTTTAGGCCACTTAAAATCGTATGGCGTAAATGTCTTGACCAGTGGAAGCATAAAAATTGCGGGGTTCTTCCCAGAAGTGAGTTCCCCCGATTATTGAAATCAGCCTTTGTTTCAATGGGATATTCCTGCCTGGCAATGTTTGTGCAGGGTTTAGAGCCACGGGAATTTTTCCATTCGACAATAGTCGAGTTATTAAGCAAGTCCCTTGTTTAAATCCGAAGGAAAATTTGGCCAAAGCCACCGACAGCATTGCGTGGTCAGATGCATTTCTGCTATGGCTAGCATCATCCCGCATAGAAACACCAGTGGTTCAAAAATGTAGGGGAAAAAACTTTATGTTCAGCCAGAGAAAAGTGATATGCGTAAATGAATTTTTTTTTAGGAAGTGGGAGACGTTTCCTCGGAGAAAAATTCATCCGTTGATAAGACTAACAATTTGGCTTCACAGTGTAACAATGCTACTGATGAAAGTAATTTTGAAACCCCTGGCTCTATCCCTGAAAATTCATTCCTTGAATTTATTAAAGTTCGAGACCAACAAAGTGACAGACTCTTTGTGGGAAAGGTTATTTGAAGTCTGTACTAGAAACAGATTCCGTGTGCATGTGCCTTCAAAAAATAAACTAGACAAGGAGATTTATTTCATGTTTCCCGATGTTGCTGATGAGTGCACAGTGCGCAGAACGCAAATTGTTCGTCAGCTGGCTCCACCAAGGGACTTACAAAGGGGCAGCTTCGTTTTTAGTGGGTTAACTAACATTAATAATGTTGATTAATTTATTTAGTAGTACAAATGCCACTGTTTGCTTTTGTGATATTTTATTTTGATTTGTTGTTCCTTCTTCATCAGAGGTGCCAAGGTTTTATAGTTGCATCGATCGTTATAAAGATTTCACTATTTTGTATGAATGATAATTGAGGAGACCATTCTATCATACCCTTTTATAGACCTTATAAAAATGTTATGTCAAGTTGACATCTATGGTTATATTTTATTTCAATGTGTTTCCGTTTTCATCAACTTTTTTTTCAAACTGCGGAATTTTACGCTTTTCATTCTAATTTAGTGGTTAAAATAAAAGAAATATTAACCTCTCTCTAAACTTTATTAGTATTTAAGAAGAAAGCACATTCAACTTCACCATTTTATCTCTGAAATTATGGCGTAGAATCACTGAATGTCTAAATCGCATCTATCACTGTAACGCTCGCAATATTTTCAGATTTTCTTTTCCATTTCAATAGTTCGCCGATAAAAACAGAGAACTAAAAGCATCTTGCTGTCTTTTAACATTGATTATTTTTTAATATAAGAACATTTTTAAATAAATGTATGTTCCCGCATTGTCACGAAAGTGATAATTCTGAACGAAAACGTAAATATATTGCGCATGTCCGAACTCACCCCACTCCGTGAGGCATGTTCGCATGGCTTCAGATGATTATTTTCCAGAGTTAAAAATAAAGCAACATCACTTTCTTTCGTTCACAATGTTTCTAAAGGTTTATAGATTATAAATTGTGATTTTCACGCATATTGGTAAATATGCCAATGCGTAAATAATGATTATATATAAAAAAGTGTCCGAACTCGCCCCAACTTACGGTAATAGTCATAAGAATCGACAAATGATTTTAAGCCCTGGCAAAAGACATGGACTGGTAAATAAACGTGATGTAGATTGTTGGAAGCAGTTTCAAAGCTGTTTAACTTTTCACTGTCAGTAAGGTATTAGAATTTTTTGTCAGGAACTATTAATGGTAGAGATAAAAGTTCACTGGATATAAAAAAATGCACATTTAGGAAATTTAAATACAATAGCATGCATTCAATAAATCTAAAAGCTAAGTATTTTATATTTCATTTACTTTTTTTCATTGGAATGGATGAGGAGGTGCCTCTGGAGATCTCTCAAACGCAGGAAAGTCTTGGAGCAAATTTCACAGGCATATGGTCGTTCACCTAGATGCATTCGTCGGTGGTCTGTGAGTTCCTTGAGGTACCTTTAACGAAAATGCCCTGAACTGATTAACAAGTCATTAAGCAAATATGTAAGTATTATATTTTGATATAAGGCAAAAGAACAAACTTGAGATATGTTTTTATATGGTGTTAGGCCAATACTATCAAGATCCATACACAGTGGACCCTCATGTTGAACAGTTTGATTCTCAAACAACTTAAATCACAACAGAACAATTTCAGAAAAATCAGGTTTGAATCTCAAAGAAAAGTTTATAATGTTATTTACATAAACACAATTCTCATAATCCAGAGAAAACTAATATTAAGTCTGTAAGGCACTACATATCAAAATCTAGAGCTGGGCAGACTTGACTCCTTAGAAAGATCAAGTGCTTGCACAGCTATGCTGGTGATGGTAAGCCACAACTCAGGGCGAACAGACTCCATACAAGAGAGGAGAATCTATGAAGTACCATAGGGTGCACTGGCCAATAAGATAGTGATTTTTTGGGTTAGATTTTAGGAGAAAAAAATATTATAGCATAAATTAAAAAAATATTATAACACTACATTAATGTTAACAATTTTTAGGAAGAAAATCGAATTATTAAATTTAAAAAAATCATGACTGAATTAGAATTATTCATCAAAGAATCCCAGAAACAAATAAATAATGGAGAGTACACCTTCAGCCCGCTGCCCCAACACAGTCTTTGGTGAAAGATGGGCCACTCTGACAGAAATGCAAAATCGGATGCATGATAACATAGCTTAACCCTTGGACATTTAGAGGCAGGCCAATTCTAGAACACACTTTGTTGTAAAAAAAAGTTTAACTTCATGACTGGGAAATATGGTTGTAGTATTGTTAATTGTTTGTGAGTAAGTTGCGCTGTCAAGGACACGACAACACTGATAGTTTCAAAATGTATACCTTGTAATGACGAGTATGCAATTAAAGAATCTCTAATAATTAAAACAAGTTGTATGTAGCTTTAACTAGCAGTGTTGTAAGAGTGCAGGCAACACTACATGGCGCAGTCGGTAATTTACTTAACATAAATATAAACTTTAAGTTGCATTATCTCATGGGCAGAATGGCATCATTGATGTTTCAACCTCCAAAGGTATTGGATATTCAAACGGGAAACATTAGTGAAAATTGGAGACGTTGCAAACAGGAGTTCGAAATATTTTTACTAGCCAGTGATCTGCAGAATGCGGAAGAAGATCACAAAGTGGCGGTATTTTTTAACTTTCTCGGGGAGCAGGTTATACGTATATATAACGAGTTCAAATTCGGCAAAGGTGAGATACAAACTTTAAGTAAAATATTAACTAAGTTTGAGTGTTACAGTAAAAACTCGAAATTACGAAGTCGACGGGACCGGAAAAATCGGCACTTCGTAATATCAAATTTCGTATGAACGAGTATCTTTCAAAAACCGTGACTTTTCCAGAAATTCAAATTTCCCTTACAATTCCAGGTTTTCCCGGTATTCCCTGACAATCATCACCCTGATTTGACTTCAGAGGGTCCAGTATAAGTACCCTGAATACAATTCTCCTAAATGAAAAGGAAAAATTACATGAATCTAGGATAGAATCATGAGAATAAGGAGTAAAGTTAGAAAAATAAAATCTCCAACACAATTCTTTGGAAATATGTAATCATTAAATGTTTTGTGACCACAACTCCACAGCTCATTAACCAAGCCACAACCAACACAAAGCCAAGTGATCTTACCTCATGGTCTTTCCACAGACTTCACATTTATACGGACGTTCTCCAGTGTGACTGCGCATATGGACCTTGAGGTTGAATCTCTCCACAAAACTTTTACCACAGACAGAACAAACGTATGGCCTCATATCTACAAGGAAAACATCCATATGGTGAACTTCGATAAAAGATGCCAGCACAATAAAACCAAGTATTCAACAAATCTTACAGTGTACAAGATTAATCAATATATGTACATGGTAATATGATCTTGAAATAAAATCAAAATACTCGAGACATCATGACAGGAACACAATAGCTATCCATCAGGCTAACAAAAAGCACTTAGGCATATCCCAAACGTCTCTGTCATTGCAGAGGAGAGAAAAAAGGTCAAATTAAATTTCCACTGCATAAATTAGGTACCAAGAATTCACTGGTTAAAAATAAAATATTAAATAAGAAATATATAATTAAACATTTTGAAAGATGATTGCACTAAGTTTATGCAGTGCATTTAATCTCCTCCATTGTTTGGAAATTGTGAAATTAGAGGTGGATTTCTGCCTATAGGGAACAAAAAGATAAGTCCATAGGAGTTAAAATGCAGGGAGGTTGGGGTACCAAATCCATCTGATTCTTCAACAGAAATGCATAGGTAATAAGTAGGGACCCTGAAATTTCGCGAATGGATTTTTTCGCGAATTTGCAGGAAAAGTTTGGGAAACCCTGCTGTAGCAGATTACTTAGAATAAATGCGCATATTGCTTTTCCTTTGCTCGACTCACCTCGGAGCAGAGAGCCACTGATTATAGATGCCGATAGGTGGTTATTCCACTAATTGTAAATAGAAAGCACCACGGCGTGACGAGCTGTATATTGCCGGGTATCGCCGTAAATCGTAAGCACCCGATGTCATCCTCCCGCGATTGGTATCGTCACACCGGTTATGCTATGATGAACTGCAAACTTCCTCATACCTCAGGAATGTTTGCAAGCGAGTTCGTTGAAATCGAATTGAGAACATTTGCTTGCAATTTTAATATTTTTCTTGCGTTTGAAATGTACTTCAACCATTTTCTCATAAAAAATGAAAATTTGCGTTTTGGGGCACAATTCGCGACATTTCGCAAGTTCAAAAGTCATGTCCCCACTCAGAATGGAGTATGTTGTAGCTAATTACCACTCCTAGGACATTTTTGTCTAAATTCGCAAAATTCGCGATCGCGAAATTTTCCTATCCCTAATGGTATACCATGTGGCAATAACTCATGGTATACCATATGGCACCAACTGAGGGAACATTTAACCAGCACAAAAATTTGTAATAACTACAGAAAAAGCTAGCAGGGTTCATTTATAACGATGAGCACTGTAAACCCTTTCTGAACAAGCTGGGATCATGACAGTGTATTCTCTATAAATTTTTAACTACTTTCCTTTGTGAGGGATAACTAATTGGCTTTTCCCATTAGAACTGGCACTCATAATTCTGGTATGTACAAGATATAAAGAAAAATTTTATGTACATTTCTGCAGAATTGAAAAAGCCAAGCTAAACTTCAGTGCATTAGCTTTGAGAGTAGTACATATTCAATAGATATATGTATTGCCTAAATGGCCATTAAAGATCTTATTCAGTCTTAAAAGGGTTGTCAAACATTCACTACAGAATTTCTGCAGAATTGAAAAAGCCAAGCTAAACTTCAGTGCATTAGCTTTGAGAGTAGTACATATTCAATAGATATATGTATTGCCTAAATGGCCATTGCCTGAATGGCCATTCAGTCTTAAAAGGGTTGTCAAACATTCACTACACCCCCAGTCCACCACATAACAATCGATAATAACTACACCCCATTTTGACGATAAGGATGAATTTTTCAATTTGAATGTAACAGGACTGACTTTTAAAGATGGTTATAGATGACTACCTTATTTCAATTATGTATATCACTGAAAGATAAATCAGGACACCTCTATTTTTTAGCAGAATTATAAGGGACCTTTTCGCAAGATGGCAGCGGTGATGGAATTGCCTAGTTGCACTTCGTGCAATTTAAGCCTCGAAATCGCAGATAAAGTTATTTGTGCGATATTTGTGATAATATTTATCACCATAAATGTTCAGGCGTGAATGAAATATGTTAGCGTATACTGAGTGACTTCAATTTTATTAGCTGGAAGTGTTTCTCGTGCCGTTTTCGGAAGCACTGGCTTGCCAACATGGCGTCCAACATAGAAGAATTGAAATCGGAGTTAAAAGCTTTTAAGCTAGATTTCGCAGCCCATCAGAAGCTGACTATAGTAGTATCAATAAGGGTACTCTGGCACAGATAATTTATGCAGGAATGCTGACTCTGCGACGCCGCTCCGGCCGATCAATCTCTCCCTCCATATCCAGCCCTTGAGGCCACATGACGCAAATGCTCTATTCCACCTGTCCACCCACCCAAGGATACACATCCCGAGGTTAATTCCGCATAGCAACTCTGATGAAACGCAACTCAAAACAATAGCTTATATTTCGCGCTATTTTTCTTTAATTGCGGCCTTATTAATAACAATATTCGACTGTGGTTTGGTGTATATGTCCCACGCGCCCCCCCTCCCCCCATCCACCTCAAAAAATTTCCCAAAATATGCTTGGTTCCTATGAAATTTGGCTTTTTACCAAAATAATAGCTTTTTTTTCGCTTAATAACAATGCCTGCGATAAATAATTAACAGCGATGGATAGAGGAGTAGATTTACGTAAAACGATGCCTATAACATTATTTCCATCCCGATAGAAACGCTTAGTTTTTCGTTTTTTTTCGTTGTCCCATACGAATTCTTCAGCTTATTCTCGCGAGAGAGGTATTCATAGAGTCATGCGAGCGACCTTCAAGTACTTGCTCTCACTTCCTGGTTTCAACCCCTCTCTCTCTCCGCTTCTCTCTATCAGCTTCTCTCTCTCCCACGCGTACGAAGGAAGGTGGGGAGGGAGTATTTCCTCGCTCTTTGACTTCGGAGTAGACCTCTGGTTATTGCTAAATATCTTAATTGAACGGTTGGTTGGAGATTTGATTACTTTTATGTGTAGAGAATTAAATTGTCCACAAGATACAAACTTCATTAGGGGGTGGTCCGTAAACAATACCAAGAATGTCAATTTTATGTTTAATGTCAATCCCGCAACGTTGATGCAAAGAGATGTTTAATTAAGAGTATGTGGCTCTCATGGTTTAAGCACTCTTCAGAGAGAGAGACGAAACTAGTTTTTTATTATATTCACGATGAAACAAATGAAGATCGAACGGTGTGGACATCATAAAATGCTTCAAAATAAGGTTGTATCCTAAGAAAAATAGTCGTGAACTTCTCTTTATTTATTAACGATAATATTCGACTTGTTTTTGGCAAACATAACCCTCTCAACCCCACCAACCACCTTAATAAAAGTTGTAAATTACACGCGAGTCTCATTATTTTCTACTTTATTTAAGGCATTATGGATTATACCTCGCTTAATAATAATCAAATAATTAGTATCAATGTAAAGGACAGTTATGTATGCCATGATTTGTTAGCAGCCCTAATCAATCTTGTCTCACATAACTGTGTATTTGAGGTTTAGATTTATAATAATACCACGTATATCTTAGTCGTTCTTTTGCCCGGCAACCGATATATTGGTAATATTTCCACTCCCTCGACCAGGATGTTTTTGCAATTTTCCCCCACTGCAACTCCCCATGCCGATTGAATTTATCAATGCTAACACGATCTAGTTTTTCTAGAAGTGTAAGACCCCACCCATTCATAGCCTCAATCTGCCGTCGACGTTTTATCTCTCTCTGCAACCTCTTAGCGTACGTGAGGGGGAGGGGACTATCGCGGAAAAAGAGGGGGAGATCTCGGAGAGGGAGAATATGACACGCTCGTTCGAATGCAGGACTTTTCCTAGTTTTTCAACTTTTTTTACTTTACTTTACTTATTACTATTCCTATTTTTCGCTTCCTAGTTTTTTCTTTACTTAATGTGTATATAAAGGAAAAGTCAACTCAGCAACGTTCATTCGCTACCATGGACTCCCTTCCTATGCACCAAGTAGGAGGGATACCTCTCTGGAAAGAGATTGAAGAATATATTCTTAGAATTAAGTCCCATGCTGATGAAAATTTTGAAAAGCAATTGCAGACGTCTAATTCCGACCCGGACCCCATCGCAATGCATAATGTATGCGATCAATATGAAGGGTATTATGAGGTAGTAGTTTTTCCCAAATTGACTGACGATTTGTTGAAATCGCTAATTATTGAAAGATTGCGATATTTAAATAAAGAGAAATGGGGTTACTACTTAGAAGTTTACGGCTGGCGTGACTATTATTAGTCACTAGTCTACAAAAAACGGTCCTTTTAAGGACTAAATAAGAATATCCAAAAAAAAATGATCCTTTTCTTAAGACTATTCCAAAATTTTTTTATATATCCCCCTAAACTATTCAACCCCCCAATTTTTTTTTTTGAGGAATAGGAAAACAAAAAAGTCTATTGATTTTTTTTTAACAAATTTATTTTTTTCATATTTTTTATTACATTTCACCAGTAAATCGTCCACTAAAAATCACCAGACCGGTTCGTTTGCATATTATGAAAAATGCAAAGGGATGATTTGCGATGAACTCGGCTTCTGCGCTAGGGCCTACTCCTTTTGGAATGAACGTCATCTTGGTTGCAGCCGCTGCTGTAGCGCCCACCTCAGTTACCTCTATGAATGTCTTTTGGAGCACTTTAGATATTTTAGTATCATTGTCAATCATCGGAGTGAAATCAGCAAAATCACTGAACATAGTTTTCATACCCATATCTTGAAGTGTACTCGAGATATCTATCTCAGTCCGAACCGTAAATTTTGGGAGACGAATTCGAGTCCACATCAACTCACACTTGTCTAAAAGTTTGAATACATTAAAATCTTGGACGGATAATTTTTTTTCCAACTCTACTATACCATCGCGAGCATTGGGTAATACAAACAGCATGCAAGCACTTCGGTCTTCGAATTGCATTTCCAACACACGAGAGTCCAATTCAGTATCCTCATAAAAACCACATTTGTTAACAGCGCACATGGTAGGTATATTTATCTCATTTCCAGGAGTGTAGAAAATAGTCGGACGGGTATTAAGCTCGTAAAATGGTATCAACCATTCGTTTTCAAAGTACACTGCACTCAATAGTATCAATTTGGATTCTTGCACATCCTCTTCCTTCACTAACTCTTTTATAATTCCATTAGTCTTCTCACAAACCCACGCATTCATTTTGTTAACATCGAGCTCATCACTTCTGTAAACTACATCTTCGCTCCAGCTATTTATCAGGTTCTCGTAGTATTCGGTAAAGTTATACCCCTCCCTCAAGTGGACAGACGTTGCGATGGCCCCCTCCTTTGGTGATTTAGCCTCCCTCAACAAATTATCGTAGATATGTATTTGATCGTTCATATTGGTGACTTCAATAATTTCATCCAGCGTCTCTCCTTTCGCCCCCTTGGCAGCCATGTGAAGAAGTATCATGATCCCAGAACCCGAATATATCAGACTGCCATCTCTCAATCCACCTCGGAGTCTGTTGATGAAAGAATGATTCGGCTTTTCATTCTTCTCCTGCTCCATCACCACTCCGCATTCGGTACTCGACCCCATCTCGTCGTAAAGGAGGGCAGAAGGACTCGGCTGAGACTGACTCGCTATTCCAATATTCATACCCGCGTTTATATACATCTCTCACCCTGTAACCATCCCACCACATGCTCTGATTTTCACCGCCTAGTTTCATAAGTGAAGAAAACAAAACTAGATGACCTTTCCACGTGTTTATTGATTTCAGATCCTATCGCTTTAATGACCTTAAGCAAGCATAAGCAAGGCCAATTCCGCCTTTCACTTCATTCCACCTAGTTTAAAAAGTGAAGGGGAAAAAACTAGATGACTGAATGCTCTCTCAGACTCTATCCCCTCATGCGCAATTAACCTCAACTCTGTCCTTAATCATCCCCCTCCTTTATGCATCACCATTCACTGCGCTGGCAAGGAAACATGTATCCTCACGCACCACGCCTATACACAAGGTTAACCCACTCTTCTCAGGGAGTTTCCTAATAATAATAATAAAAACTCAATAAATAGTCTCCGCTACTTTTAGCGAACCGAGTTGTAACTTGCCTTCCGTGGAGCTCGATAAAGTTGTGCAGTTATGGTGGAGTATCTACCTATTCTTCCTATTCGTAGGAGAGTTGCCAGTTTGAAATCGTTATCCTGCGCAATTCTAAAGAGGGAAAACATTCGTAAGAGAGAAAAAGACTTTAAGTCCATTCCACTACTGGAACTATTCTATCGTGTCAAGTGGATAATTTCTAAGGAAGAGTTTTTTACTTGTTTGATGTCACCGAGTTGTCCTCTAGAAGAAAAAAAAGCTGTTTCAACTTATGTCGATTTCATGCTTTTTAATGACTTTGACAGAATGAATTGCGATACATATTCCCATTTAATGTATTTAGAATTATGTGATTTTGTTTACACTTACGGAGGAAATGATTTTGATCTAGATAATTATAGCCATCTAATAGCTCCGTATGATTTGTTAGTCAAATATTTTTGCCTAGAAAAAAATAATAGTTTTATTAAGTTGTGTCCAGAGTGCTTCGATTATTGGCGTCAAGAGTTTGTCGATGAAGAGGACTTTTACGAAAAGTGTGGTGGTGATCTCAAAGTCTACAAGGTTGAAGCGAAACATCAAATTTTATTCACCGATTTTGTAATTAGGGAATATATTCAAAATTCTAATTGTTGGTGTTTTAAATGTTTATTTACACCTCTGTTTAAAAACAACTCTTTTAAAGATAGACGAGTGTTTCGTTTTAATTATAATTTCGGGCATGCTGGTGCTATTCACGACGTGAAGGTGAGAGTGTATGACGTGGATCGTATTCTTTCGTGATATTATCATTTGTTGCGATCTGACAGACCTTGTGGGAGATGATTTCATTTTCCTGGCAAGGTAGTCACACACCCATCACCATTCACATCCTGACAAAAAAAGAGCTCTACCAGAAGCTATATATAAAAAGACCACCGCACTTTAGCAACGCACTTCTCCAATCGGCGGGTCATAAATATGACATCTAAAATCGCCAGTTTACTGAAGCTACCCACAGCACGGCTGGGAGACACTTACTTACGTGTGGAAAGACAGGAATATGGTGACGAATATCAAATTTACGTACCCAAAGTCTGCCTGCAAAAAGCCGGCACCGATTTCGTATTGGAAGTAAACTTTTGTACCTCCTACTATTGTATATTCAGACATCAGAAAAAAGAGTTTGAGGTTGTCGGACATAATGTGACATTTTCCGGCTTCGAGGATGCAAACGGAACGGTGGAGAGATTTAACATCATGCTAGCCGAGGACATTACTGATCCAGAGAAACTACGGCGAGCGGAAGAACAACTTCCAGTCATATGGCTCGATGTCCACGAACATTTTAAGACCATCCCCGATCCAAGAGGAGGCTCTATTCCAAGAAGAAGAACAGAGTTTGACGGTGTAATGTGCAACGTCAAAGACACGTCCAAGTGTCTGGGAGGTTTTGTATCCAAGTGTGGTCCTCTGTCTATTAAACCGGTTTGTTTTACCGACCACAAAGAATCTAATGTGAAATACAGTAGCATAAATGCTCTCAAAGGCACTCGCTTGCGAGTAATTAAATTTGTGTTAGCTATCGAAGATGAAATGACAATATTTTGATAATATTTGTTAAATAAAAAAAATTGAAACAAAATAATAATGTTCTTATTTAATAAACCTCATTATTTCCCTCTGCATCCCTCATTTATGGGTAAAGGTTTCTTTTAAAAATAAAAAAAGAGGATAGGGTTTTACAAAATTTATTATCAACAAATTTTTGTTTTCAGTACACCAATTGGCAAGTTTGTAGCAATTCTTTCTTGCACATTGAAAGTTGCCGTTAAAATGTGCTTCAATTAAGCAGCTCTCACTAGTTACAAGTGTTTTTAGAGATGGGCAACCAAAAATTGACAAGTCTAAAACGTAAATACCCTTGGGAATCAGACGATTAAGGAAAGAAGCCTTTTCAGCTCCTTTTGTGAATAAAAACTTGTAAGACCTTGTATATTTACAAATAATAGACTCCAATTCAGAATATTCCACATCTCCAGAGAACTCGTTTAAGCCGTGATAATTGTTTCTTAACCATGACGTATCTCTGGCGTAAAGGTGTTTCGTTGGTGATTTAAAAAGCCACGTATTACAACACCTACTATCAACATTAATTATAGCTAATTCTTTCACAATGTAGCTACCGTCACTCGCAGTGAACCCTTGGAATTCTATGATTCCACTCATCTTTCTTCTTCTTCACTCACTTGGTTGCAGTAGATTTCACACTTTTCGTTTTCACCAACCACACCAAAAAGGTAGTCCAAAAGTTTATTAACCAATTGAAAGTTTCTCACCACTTGATTCCACTCGTCAAAATTTAAATGAAACGAAGTATTGCCTCGCTTAATCGACAAGTATCTCTTCCCAAAGAAATTTGCAAAGGAAAGAAAACTAGCGGAAAGTGGATGTTTCACACCGGTGACAAAATAATCACTCACTAGTTGCTGGAGATTTACAACATTAGCCCATTCACTGCTACTAATAACAAGGCTTTTCTTATTTAGATGGGAAAATTTCACCACTGGTTCAAAGTAGTTGAAAAAATCACAGCCGACACGAACACTCTTTGTTCCTCTCGTATTTAGAAAATATTCGCTTTCTAAAACGAGAATATCGTCGTCGTCGGATATTGTGCCGACAGCCCGAGATGTATTTGCGGGCTGTAACAACTCTTCCTCCTCCGGCGGAAACACCATGACCACTGGCACCCGATCGTGTCCCTTTTAAACTGTTTGATGCTGGAGGAGTGGGGGAAAAGAGAAAGGGGGTAACTTTGACCTTGAGTCGATTGCCCATTGGGAGAGCGTTTCATAGTTCTAAGCGAGAACTTTATCAAAATTCGCTGTGAGCTTTTTAAGTTCACGAACGAGGTCTGAAATGGGGGAAGAGCATCGTAGTCCGAATAAAGATGGAGTGTAGACTCCAGCTCTAACCAATTGGCTTCTAAACTCATTATATTCGTAAAAATTATCGTCCTTTAGAAAGTATAACATTCCGTTTAAATGTCTGAAAGCGGAATTCACACCCGGGGGTAACCCTGGGAATTCTTTGATAAGTTGAGCGTATCGGGATGCATGATTCGTACATTCGTCCAATTGCATTACATAATGATCGTTGTAAAATATTAGTGTTTGTCCCGTATGCGAATTTACGGCTGCTTGGACCCTTGCCTCATTGGGGAGACCGATAGAGGAAAGACTTTTGGGATAGCCATATGTTGGTCTTAACGATGGATAATCCAGCATATAAATTTCATTTTCGATAAATAGAACGACTTCCCCAGACGGTCTCTGATAAATAGCTGTCACTTTTTTAAAATCCTTTGGTAAAAATGACAGCCAGTCAGTTATTAGCAATGTATCAAATACTTTCATATCAGCTGTAATGTCAACTAACCACACCCACTTTTCATTTAATACATACATTATTTGATTTATTATTAAAAAGTTGATCCCATATTTCAAATCGCAAAAATTTGGTTTATCGCCCGAAACGCGTTCATTATCTCTTGTCACCTCATCATCATTTTTTCCTCTATCTTCACTATCGTCATCCTTCCACTTTGGTGGGTCACCATATAAACTACGAATTCCCGATATGTCATCGTGATGAAGAGAAATTTTGTGATCATGCGTGTATGTAGAAAACATGATAGCATTTGAATCGCTAGAGTGGGAAAGGCCTAGAGCATGGCCTATCTCATGCAATAAAACGTGGAATAAACTATATTGTCCCCAAGTTACATTCCTATCTAAACCTAAATACCACGATTCTGCGTCATCGATGTGAATTTCTATGTGGTCCTTGCCTCTATTTGGGAACTCCGCGTGGCCCAGTATGCGTCCGGGTCCAAAAAATTGATGTCTGCACGGTTCGGACGGTTTTATATTTCTGTGAATGCCATTCCTATGGGCGATAATAATATCGGGATTATTCCGATCATGTTGAAACGTAAGGTTAGTCTCCCGACCCCACAACTCAAACGCCTTCTCTGCAACTTTATGGTGCTCATTATCGCTCAGCGCGTAATTCCATTTGATGATTCGTTTATCCCATGATTCTGTGGAAACCGAATATTTCCCAATATCATGTACACCACATCTGGGGAGCTTAGTAAAACTCACGACATCTTCTCTGCTACTAAAATTGTAAAACTCTTCCAAAAGTTTCAATGCACTGTCAACTTCAGTGTCATTGACTGATGTGATTTCGTTATCAGAGACTTTTAAAAAACCAAACTTTTTTAAATAGTCGACTAAAATGGTCTTTTCATCGTCTGCGGCCCGACAACTTCCGCAAATCGAAATAATCACAATTAAAAGCGATGAGATGCGCATTTTCAACCACTCGACGTTAATATCTCAAATATCGAAAGAGAAATGAAAATTTATAAAGTCTGTTGTGTGATTTTACTTTGAGTTGATGATGCAAACATATGGCCTGGTTACACTAGCAATAAACGGTTTGAGCCGCACCTGTTGAGTGTTTCAAGGTGGTCTAGGAGTGGGGAAAAAAGCATGTGACCTCAAAGGCTGGATATGGAGGGGAAGGAAGGAGGTTGATTGGTCAAGTACGCGAGGAGAATATAAATGTCAATATTTCCCTTTCACTTGGACTTGGCACACATACATAGCGATGGATGGATTGGTGGATGGAATTGTTCGAGTGATTGAAGGGTGGTTTTTAATGCTAAAAGATGTTAGCAAAACGAGATACCACCCTTCAATCACTCGAACAATTCCATCCACCAATCCATCCATCGCTATGTATGTGTGCCAAGTCCAAGTGAAAGGGAAATATTGACATTTATATTCTCCTCGCGTACTTGACCAATCAACCTCCTTCCTTCCCCTCCATATCCAGCCTTTGAGGTCACATGCTTTTTTCCCCACTCCTAGACCACCTTGAAACACTCAACAGGTGCGGCTCAAACCGTTTATTGCTAGTGTAACCAGGCCATATGTTTGCATCATCAACTCAAAGTAAAATCACACAACAGACTTTATAAATTTTCATTTCTCTTTCGATATTTGAGATATTAACGTCGAGTGGTTGAAAATGCGCATCTCATCGCTTTTAATTGTGATTATTTCGATTTGCGGAAGTTGTCGGGCCGCAGACGATGAAAAGACCATTTTAGTCGACTATTTAAAAAAGTTTGGTTTTTTAAAAGTCTCTGATAACGAAATCACATCAGTCAATGACACTGAAGTTGACAGTGCATTGAAACTTTTGGAAGAGTTTTACAATTTTAGTAGCAGAGAAGATGTCGTGAGTTTTACTAAGCTCCCCAGATGTGGTGTACATGATATTGGGAAATATTCGGTTTCCACAGAATCATGGGATAAACGAATCATCAAATGGAATTACGCGCTGAGCGATAATGAGCACCATAAAGTTGCAGAGAAGGCGTTTGAGTTGTGGGGTCGGGAGACTAACCTTACGTTTCAACATGATCGGAATAATCCCGATATTATTATCGCCCATAGGAATGGCATTCACAGAAATATAAAACCGTCCGAACCGTGCAGACATCAATTTTTTGGACCCGGACGCATACTGGGCCACGCGGAGTTCCCAAATAGAGGCAAGGACCACATAGAAATTCACATCGATGACGCAGAATCGTGGTATTTAGGTTTAGATAGGAATGTAACTTGGGGACAATATAGTTTATTCCACGTTTTATTGCATGAGATAGGCCATGCTCTAGGCCTTTCCCACTCTAGCGATTCAAATGCTATCATGTTTTCTACATACACGCATGATCACAAAATTTCTCTTCATCACGATGACATATCGGGAATTCGTAGTTTATATGGTGACCCACCAAAGTGGAAGGATGACGATAGTGAAGATAGAGGAAAAAATGATGATGAGGTGACAAGAGATAATGAACGCGTTTCGGGCGATAAACCAAATTTTTGCGATTTGAAATATGGGATCAACTTTTTAATAATAAATCAAATAATGTATGTATTAAATGAAAAGTGGGTGTGGTTAGTTGACATTACAGCTGATATGAAAGTATTTGATACATTGCTAATAACTGACTGGCTGTCATTTTTACCAAAGGATTTTAAAAAAGTGACAGCTATTTATCAGAGACCGTCTGGGGAAGTCGTTCTATTTATCGAAAATGAAATTTATATGCTGGATTATCCATCGTTAAGACCAACATATGGCTATCCCAAAAGTCTTTCCTCTATCGGTCTCCCCAATGAGGCAAGGGTCCAAGCAGCCGTAAATTCGCATACGGGACAAACACTAATATTTTACAACGATCATTATGTAATGCAATTGGACGAATGTACGAATCATGCATCCCGATACGCTCAACTTATCAAAGAATTCCCAGGGTTACCCCCGGGTGTGAATTCCGCTTTCAGACATTTAAACGGAATGTTATACTTTCTAAAGGACGATAATTTTTACGAATATAATGAGTTTAGAAGCCAATTGGTTAGAGCTGGAGTCTACACTCCATCTTTATTCGGACTACGATGCTCTTCCCCCATTTCAGACCTCGTTCGTGAACTTAAAAAGCTCACAGCGAATTTTGATAAAGTTCTCGCTTAGAACTATGAAACGCTCTCCCAATGGGCAATCGACTCAAGGTCAAAGTTACCCCCTTTCTCTTTTCCCCCACTCCTCCAGCATCAAACAGTTTAAAAGGGACACGATCGGGTGCCAGTGGTCATGGTGTTTCCGCCGGAGGAGGAAGAGTTGTTACAGCCCGCAAATACATCTCGGGCTGTCGGCACAATATCCGACGACGACGATATTCTCGTTTTAGAAAGCGAATATTTTCTAAATACGAGAGGAACAAAGAGTGTTCGTGTCGGCTGTGATTTTTTCAACTACTTTGAACCAGTGGTGAAATTTTCCCATCTAAATAAGAAAAGCCTTGTTATTAGTAGCAGTGAATGGGCTAATGTTGTAAATCTCCAGCAACTAGTGAGTGATTATTTTGTCACCGGTGTGAAACATCCACTTTCCGCTAGTTTTCTTTCCTTTGCAAATTTCTTTGGGAAGAGATACTTGTCGATTAAGCGAGGCAATACTTCGTTTCATTTAAATTTTGACGAGTGGAATCAAGTGGTGAGAAACTTTCAATTGGTTAATAAACTTTTGGACTACCTTTTTGGTGTGGTTGGTGAAAACGAAAAGTGTGAAATCTACTGCAACCAAGTGAGTGAAGAAGAAGAAAGATGAGTGGAATCATAGAATTCCAAGGGTTCACTGCGAGTGACGGTAGCTACATTGTGAAAGAATTAGCTATAATTAATGTTGATAGTAGGTGTTGTAATACGTGGCTTTTTAAATCACCAACGAAACACCTTTACGCCAGAGATACGTCATGGTTAAGAAACAATTATCACGGCTTAAACGAGTTCTCTGGAGATGTGGAATATTCTGAATTGGAGTCTATTATTTGTAAATATACAAGGTCTTACAAGTTTTTATTCACAAAAGGAGCTGAAAAGGCTTCTTTCCTTAATCGTCTGATTCCCAAGGGTATTTACGTTTTAGACTTGTCAATTTTTGGTTGCCCATCTCTAAAAACACTTGTAACTAGTGAGAGCTGCTTAATTGAAGCACATTTTAACGGCAACTTTCAATGTGCAAGAAAGAATTGCTACAAACTTGCCAATTGGTGTACTGAAAACAAAAATTTGTTGATAATAAATTTTGTAAAACCCTATCCTCTTTTTTTATTTTTAAAAGAAACCTTTACCCATAAATGAGGGATGCAGAGGGAAATAATGAGGTTTATTAAATAAGAACATTATTATTTTGTTTCAATTTTTTTTATTTAACAAATATTATCAAAATATTGTCATTTCATCTTCGATAGCTAACACAAATTTAATTACTCGCAAGCGAGTGCCTTTGAGAGCATTTATGCTACTGTATTTCACATTAGATTCTTTGTGGTCGGTAAAACAAACCGGTTTAATAGACAGAGGACCACACTTGGATACAAAACCTCCCAGACACTTGGACGTGTCTTTGACGTTGCACATTACACCGTCAAACTCTGTTCTTCTTCTTGGAATAGAGCCTCCTCTTGGATCGGGGATGGTCTTAAAATGTTCGTGGACATCGAGCCATATGACTGGAAGTTGTTCTTCCGCTCGCCGTAGTTTCTCTGGATCAGTAATGTCCTCGGCTAGCATGATGTTAAATCTCTCCACCGTTCCGTTTGCATCCTCGAAGCCGGAAAATGTCACATTATGTCCGACAACCTCAAACTCTTTTTTCTGATGTCTGAATATACAATAGTAGGAGGTACAAAAGTTTACTTCCAATACGAAATCGGTGCCGGCTTTTTGCAGGCAGACTTTGGGTACGTAAATTTGATATTCGTCACCATATTCCTGTCTTTCCACACGTAAGTAAGTGTCTCCCAGCCGTGCTGTGGGTAGCTTCAGTAAACTGGCGATTTTAGATGTCATATTTATGACCCGCCGATTGGAGAAGTGCGTTGCTAAAGTGCGGTGGTCTTTTTATATATAGCTTCTGGTAGAGCTCTTTTTTTGTCAGGATGTGAATGGTGATGGGTGTGTGACTACCTTGCCAGGAAAATGAAATCATCTCCCACAAGGTCTGTCAGATCGCAACAAATGATAATATCACGAAAGAATACGATCCACGTCATACACTCTCACCTTCACGTCGTGAATAGCACCAGCATGCCCGAAATTATAATTAAAACGAAACACTCGTCTATCTTTAAAAGAGTTGTTTTTAAACAGAGGTGTAAATAAACATTTAAAACACCAACAATTAGAATTTTGAATATATTCCCTAATTACAAAATCGGTGAATAAAATTTGATGTTTCGCTTCAACCTTGTAGACTTTGAGATCACCACCACACTTTTCGTAAAAGTCCTCTTCATCGACAAACTCTTGACGCCAATAATCGAAGCACTCTGGACACAACTTAATAAAACTATTATTTTTTTCTAGGCAAAAATATTTGACTAACAAATCATACGGAGCTATTAGATGGCTATAATTATCTAGATCAAAATCATTTCCTCCGTAAGTGTAAACAAAATCACATAATTCTAAATACATTAAATGGGAATATGTATCGCAATTCATTCTGTCAAAGTCATTAAAAAGCATGAAATCGACATAAGTTGAAACAGCTTTTTTTTCTTCTAGAGGACAACTCGGTGACATCAAACAAGTAAAAAACTCTTCCTTAGAAATTATCCACTTGACACGATAGAATAGTTCCAGTAGTGGAATGGACTTAAAGTCTTTTTCTCTCTTACGAATGTTTTCCCTCTTTAGAATTGCGCAGGATAACGATTTCAAACTGGCAACTCTCCTACGAATAGGAAGAATAGGTAGATACTCCACCATAACTGCACAACTTTATCGAGCTCCACGGAAGGCAAGTTACAACTCGGTTCGCTAAAAGTAGCGGAGACTATTTATTGAGTTTTTATTATTATTATTAGGAAACTCCCTGAGAAGAGTGGGTTAACCTTGTGTATAGGCGTGGTGCGTGAGGATACATGTTTCCTTGCCAGCGCAGTGAATGGTGATGCATAAAGGAGGGGGATGATTAAGGACAGAGTTGAGGTTAATTGCGCATGAGGGGATAGAGTCTGAGAGAGCATTCAGTCATCTAGTTTTTTCCCCTTCACTTTTTAAACTAGGTGGAATGAAGTGAAAGGCGGAATTGGCCTTGCTTATGCTTGCTTAAGGTCATTAAAGCGATAGGATCTGAAATCAATAAACACGTGGAAAGGTCATCTAGTTTTGTTTTCTTCACTTATGAAACTAGGCGGTGAAAATCAGAGCATGTGGTGGGATGGTTACAGGGTGAGAGATGTATATAAACGCGGGTATGAATATTGGAATAGCGAGTCAGTCTCAGCCGAGTCCTTCTGCCCTCCTTTACGACGAGATGGGGTCGAGTACCGAATGCGGAGTGGTGATGGAGCAGGAGAAGAATGAAAAGCCGAATCATTCTTTCATCAACAGACTCCGAGGTGGATTGAGAGATGGCAGTCTGATATATTCGGGTTCTGGGATCATGATACTTCTTCACATGGCTGCCAAGGGGGCGAAAGGAGAGACGCTGGATGAAATTATTGAAGTCACCAATATGAACGATCAAATACATATCTACGATAATTTGTTGAGGGAGGCTAAATCACCAAAGGAGGGGGCCATCGCAACGTCTGTCCACTTGAGGGAGGGGTATAACTTTACCGAATACTACGAGAACCTGATAAATAGCTGGAGCGAAGATGTAGTTTACAGAAGTGATGAGCTCGATGTTAACAAAATGAATGCGTGGGTTTGTGAGAAGACTAATGGAATTATAAAAGAGTTAGTGAAGGAAGAGGATGTGCAAGAATCCAAATTGATACTATTGAGTGCAGTGTACTTTGAAAACGAATGGTTGATACCATTTTACGAGCTTAATACCCGTCCGACTATTTTCTACACTCCTGGAAATGAGATAAATATACCTACCATGTGCGCTGTTAACAAATGTGGTTTTTATGAGGATACTGAATTGGACTCTCGTGTGTTGGAAATGCAATTCGAAGACCGAAGTGCTTGCATGCTGTTTGTATTACCCAATGCTCGCGATGGTATAGTAGAGTTGGAAAAAAAATTATCCGTCCAAGATTTTAATGTATTCAAACTTTTAGACAAGTGTGAGTTGATGTGGACTCGAATTCGTCTCCCAAAATTTACGGTTCGGACTGAGATAGATATCTCGAGTACACTTCAAGATATGGGTATGAAAACTATGTTCAGTGATTTTGCTGATTTCACTCCGATGATTGACAATGATACTAAAATATCTAAAGTGCTCCAAAAGACATTCATAGAGGTAACTGAGGTGGGCGCTACAGCAGCGGCTGCAACCAAGATGACGTTCATTCCAAAAGGAGTAGGCCCTAGCGCAGAAGCCGAGTTCATCGCAAATCATCCCTTTGCATTTTTCATAATATGCAAACGAACCGGTCTGGTGATTTTTAGTGGACGATTTACTGGTGAAATGTAATAAAAAATATGAAAAAAATAAATTTGTTAAAAAAAAATCAATAGACTTTTTTGTTTTCCTATTCCTCAAAAAAAAAAATTGGGGGGTTGAATAGTTTAGGGGGATATATAAAAAAATTTTGGAATAGTCTTAAGAAAAGGATCATTTTTTTTTGGATATTCTTATTTAGTCCTTAAAAGGACCGTTTTTTGTAGACTAGTGACTAATAATAGTCACGCCAGCCGTAAACTTCTAAGTAGTAACCCCATTTCTCTTTATTTAAATATCGCAATCTTTCAATAATTAGCGATTTCAACAAATCGTCAGTCAATTTGGGAAAAACTACTACCTCATAATACCCTTCATATTGATCGCATACATTATGCATTGCGATGGGGTCCGGGTCGGAATTAGACGTCTGCAATTGCTTTTCAAAATTTTCATCAGCATGGGACTTAATTCTAAGAATATATTCTTCAATCTCTTTCCAGAGAGGTATCCCTCCTACTTGGTGCATAGGAAGGGAGTCCATGGTAGCGAATGAACGTTGCTGAGTTGACTTTTCCTTTATATACACATTAAGTAAAGAAAAAACTAGGAAGCGAAAAATAGGAATAGTAATAAGTAAAGTAAAGTAAAAAAAGTTGAAAAACTAGGAAAAGTCCTGCATTCGAACGAGCGTGTCATATTCTCCCTCTCCGAGATCTCCCCCTCTTTTTCCGCGATAGTCCCCTCCCCCTCACGTACGCTAAGAGGTTGCAGAGAGAGATAAAACGTCGACGGCAGATTGAGGCTATGAATGGGTGGGGTCTTACACTTCTAGAAAAACTAGATCGTGTTAGCATTGATAAATTCAATCGGCATGGGGAGTTGCAGTGGGGGAAAATTGCAAAAACATCCTGGTCGAGGGAGTGGAAATATTACCAATATATCGGTTGCCGGGCAAAAGAACGACTAAGATATACGTGGTATTATTATAAATCTAAACCTCAAATACACAGTTATGTGAGACAAGATTGATTAGGGCTGCTAACAAATCATGGCATACATAACTGTCCTTTACATTGATACTAATTATTTGATTATTATTAAGCGAGGTATAATCCATAATGCCTTAAATAAAGTAGAAAATAATGAGACTCGCGTGTAATTTACAACTTTTATTAAGGTGGTTGGTGGGGTTGAGAGGGTTATGTTTGCCAAAAACAAGTCGAATATTATCGTTAATAAATAAAGAGAAGTTCACGACTATTTTTCTTAGGATACAACCTTATTTTGAAGCATTTTATGATGTCCACACCGTTCGATCTTCATTTGTTTCATCGTGAATATAATAAAAAACTAGTTTCGTCTCTCTCTCTGAAGAGTGCTTAAACCATGAGAGCCACATACTCTTAATTAAACATCTCTTTGCATCAACGTTGCGGGATTGACATTAAACATAAAATTGACATTCTTGGTATTGTTTACGGACCACCCCCTAATGAAGTTTGTATCTTGTGGACAATTTAATTCTCTACACATAAAAGTAATCAAATCTCCAACCAACCGTTCAATTAAGATATTTAGCAATAACCAGAGGTCTACTCCGAAGTCAAAGAGCGAGGAAATACTCCCTCCCCACCTTCCTTCGTACGCGTGGGAGAGAGAGAAGCTGATAGAGAGAAGCGGAGAGAGAGAGGGGTTGAAACCAGGAAGTGAGAGCAAGTACTTGAAGGTCGCTCGCATGACTCTATGAATACCTCTCTCGCGAGAATAAGCTGAAGAATTCGTATGGGACAACGAAAAAAAACGAAAAACTAAGCGTTTCTATCGGGATGGAAATAATGTTATAGGCATCGTTTTACGTAAATCTACTCCTCTATCCATCGCTGTTAATTATTTATCGCAGGCATTGTTATTAAGCGAAAAAAAAGCTATTATTTTGGTAAAAAGCCAAATTTCATAGGAACCAAGCATATTTTGGGAAATTTTTTGAGGTGGATGGGGGGAGGGGGGGCGCGTGGGACATATACACCAAACCACAGTCGAATATTGTTATTAATAAGGCCGCAATTAAAGAAAAATAGCGCGAAATATAAGCTATTGTTTTGAGTTGCGTTTCATCAGAGTTGCTATGCGGAATTAACCTCGGGATGTGTATCCTTGGGTGGGTGGACAGGTGGAATAGAGCATTTGCGTCATGTGGCCTCAAGGGCTGGATATGGAGGGAGAGATTGATCGGCCGGAGCGGCGTCGCAGAGTCAGCATTCCTGCATAAATTATCTGTGCCAGAGTACCCTTATTGATACTACTGACTATATCCAAAAAAGTTAGATTTGCAGAAGCTCTATCAGTGAATTCCGATCCTGAGGCGGAAAAGTCTATGGGCACCATGTAGCAAGTCGCAAAATCAATTAGTGAAGTGACGCTACAGAAATCACTCGTGAATTCAGCAAAACTTAACGGCATGCTAGTTTCTGTTGATGTTGATGTTGATTTTGATACTTTTATCTCCAAACCTTCCAATCGCTTTGTCACTAAGAGAATTTTCTACAAGAACTTCAAAATGGAATTTGCTACCTCACTGGATCAGGAATCTTGGGAGGATGTTGCCTCTGCTGCCAGCTGCGATGCCAAATTTAGTGCTTTTATAAATGTATTTGTCATGTATTTCAATGCTTCTTTTCCCCACAAAAAAGTTAAACAAGGGATGGCAAATGGAAATTTTAAGATTATCTCACCCGAGCTCAGTGCCCTGTCTAAAAACATCTGCGAACTTCATCTTAAAAGTAAATTCACTGACCCTAATCTCTGTAAAACATAACAATTAGCCCATAAGGAATTCTGGACACTCATAAACAACACCAGGAAATATAAAATTGAACAAACTATTAATAATATATATTTTAATATAAATATATAATATTTATATTAAATTAATATAAATATTATTTAATATAATATATTTAATATAAAGCAATATTATTAAATCTACATGGAATGTCACTAGACATCTTACCACTGCCTCTACTGTAGAAATAAAAACACCCTCCCTCTATCAACTTTGGTGGTATCAGAGTCTCGGAGCCAGAAGTGATTGCTGACTTGTTTAACACTCACTTATGTAATGTAGCCACAAAACTTCCCATAAAGGTAAAAACACCAAACTACATTCAAAAGCACTTCCATCATTCTATGTTCCTTTTTCCCACTAATCAGTTAGAAATTATAAAAACTATCAACTCTTTTGGGAATAAATTTTCTACAGGCCTGGATGATATCCCTATGCCAGTATTGAAAGCTGTTGCACCCATCATTGCATTACCCCTGGCTGATATCATCAACTCATCCTTTTCTTCTGGTTGCTTTCCTACAACTCTCAAATCTTCCCATGTGACACCTGTTCATAAAAAAGGTTCTCGCAAAAATGCTGATAACTACAGACCTATATCCATCCTTTCTGTTTTTTCAAAACTAATGGAAAAATTATTCTTAACACGTGTGTATGAATATTTATCTTCAAAGAAGCTACTCCATGAAAACCAACATGGTTTTCGGATAGGTAAGTCCACTACAACTGCCTCCTTTGAGCTCATTAACGAAATACTTCTTGGCCTAAATGACAAACTTCTCACTCTTGGTATTTTCTTTGACTTAAGCAAGGAATTTGACCTCATTGACCACAACATTCTAAAAAATAAGCTCAATGCTCTTGGCATCTCAGCTTTGCCCCTTAAATGGATCATGTCATATCTTAGTGAAAGGCTGCAAGTTGTCTGCTACTCCAGTAGCTATTCGACTATTAAATCTAGTCCAATGAAACACTCCTGTGGGGTACCTCATGGGTCACTCCTTGGACCACTCCTATTCCTGTTGTTCATCAATTATCTTCTGAACCACCTATCCCATAGCAAATCAATTCTCTATGCAGATGATACATCCGCCATCATCACTGCCGACAGTCCCCAAAATCTAATTCATCTCAGTAATGTGACTGTCAATGAAATGCAACAATGGTGCAGCAATAATAAACTCATGCTCAATGAAGAAAAAACTGTCTTTCTGCAATTCCTGCATAAGAGATCTAATAAGGTGGATCTCTTTCCCAGCAATAATAAAAATCTACACGGGAATAACATAAATACCAATAAGTTCTTAGGGCTTATCATCTCCGATACTCTAGATTGATCATATCAAATTCAAGCCATAATCAGCAAAATATCTGCAGGCACCTATATGATTAGGAAGCCAGCACCTGTTATGTTTCTTGATACTTTGAAAAAGTTGTATTGTGCTAAAATCCATTCTCATTTGTCCTATGGCATTTTGTTCTGGGGAAATTCAACTGCCTCAAGAAGAGCCGCTCAGAAGCAAGCCATCAAGTCAATGTTCCAAGTCTCTATACAAACCCCGGGCAAACATCTTTTTTCAAATGCAAAAATCCTCACACTGCCTTCTTTATATATTTTGATCTGTGCTTGCTTCATACACTCCAATCTGGACCAATTTCCCTCCAATGCTTCTTACCACAATTACTCCACCCGCTCCAGAAATAACATACACACACAGCAGTAGTCAAGTTCTCTCTGCCTGAAAGGTCCCTACCACTCCAGGTAGGGACCTTTCAGGCAGTCACTCAGGACACTCTCTGCCTGAAAGGTCCCTACCACTGCCTGAAAGGTCTCTACAATTTTCAATAATATCCCACACGAAATCAAAGCCATCTCTTCACCTGCCTTGTTTAAAATGAGGGTAAAAAATCTCTTACACTAAAGGTGCTATTATAGCGTCACGGAATACCTTGAAGACTCTCTGATAAACATATGATATCGAAATATTTATTGTATGAATTTCTTTTTTCTGCATTCTCCTGCCAGCCAGCACCTGTTATGTTTCTTGATACTTTGAAAAAGTTGTATTGTGCTAAAATCCATTCTCATTTGTCCTATGGCATTTTGTTCTGGGGAAATTCAACTGCCTCAAGAAGAGCAAGAAGAGCCGCTCAGAAGCAAGCCATCAAGTCAATGTTCCAAGTCTCTATACAAACCCCGGGCAAACATCTTTTTTCAAATGCAAAAATCCTCACACTGCCTTCTTTATATATTTTGATCTGTGCTTGCTTCATACACTCCAATCTGGACCAATTTCCCTCCAATGCTTCTTACCACAATTACTCCACCCGCTCCAGAAATAACATACACACACAGCAGTAGTCAAGTTCTCTCTGCCTGAAAGGTCCCTACCACTCCAGGTAGGGACCTTTCAGGCAGTCACTCAGGACACTCTCTGCCTGAAAGGTCCCTACCACTGCCTGAAAGGTCTCTACAATTTTCAATAATATCCCACACGAAATCAAAGCTATCTCTTCACCTGCCTTGTTTAAAATGAGGGTAAAAAATCTCTTACACTAAAGGTGCTATTATAGCGTCACGGAATACCTTGAAGACTCTCTGATAAACATATGATATCGAAATATTTATTGTATGAATTTCTTTTTTCTGCATTCTCGCTGCATGTATATATGGTGTACGTAACTCTTAATGTTAAATTGTATATCTATATGCATTATATATATATGGGTCAGTCCACGTCAATTCGACCAGAAAATCTGCAAAAATGACCCTTAAGGTAACCAATTTTGACCAAATTTGGCATATCGTCCTCATTTGATAGCATATTGAAAACCCCAAAGCCGTTTTCTAATACGTACATGCAACCGTTTACGAGATATCGCAACATCACAAAATTTGAATTTTACAAAATTGTCTACACATTTCATGGCATATCTCCAAGAATATTAAAGCTACAATTGTACAAAAGAGCTTATTTTAAAGGTCATGAAATAAGAAAGTATAATAAAGGATGACATTTCAAAATTAAAACAATTTCATGAAGTTTATAACAACTTTAAAATTTTAAATCGATTTTTGACTATGTACCTGTACCTTCAATTTTGCTCATTTTTTTATATCTTGTAGACACAACCATCATTAACAAATTTAAAAAGTTTGGTAGGGGTAATATTTCATTTAAGAAAGAAAAAACATTTTCAGTGTAGGCGTAACGCTGCGCTGGCCGCAGTGTCCGGCTTGCGTGCCGGCCAGCTAGCGTGCCGACCGTACGGTACTCAGGTTCTCTATCTCCATTCACCACGTTTATACAAAAAAATGGGCGAAATCAAAGGTACAGGTACATCGTCAAAAATCGATTTGAAATTTTAAAATTGTTATAAACTTAATGAAATTGTTTCAACTTTGAAATGTAATATGTTATTATACTTTCCTATTTCATGATCTTTAAAATAAGCTCCTTTGTACATTTGTAGCTTTAATATTCTCGGAGATATGCCGTGAAATGTGTAGACAATTTTGTAAAATTCAAATTTTGCAACGTTGCAATATCTTGTAAACGGTTGCATGTATTACAAAACGGCTTCGGGGTTTTCCATATGCTAACAAATTAGGACGATATACCAAATTTGGTCAAAATCGGTTACCCTAAGGGCAATCACCTGGTCGAGTTGACATGGAATGGCCCATATATGCAACCCTTGACATAGTCATGGATTATATTTTGCCAACGGTGAAAAATAAATACATATTATTAAAGTTTTTGAATCTTTTGAATAAATATTACAGAAAAAGCAATGAAAACAAACCATTGTGAGTCTTGTAATGACGTTCCAAACGAGAAGAATCAAGAAACTGCTTTCCACACTGTCCACAAATGTAACTTCCCAGAACCAAAGATGGTTTCTTGTTATGTCTAGACTTCTTTGTTGATTTTCTGAAAAGGAATTTATTGAAATCTTTAACTAGTCCAAAAAACTAACATGCATTCAGATTGCAGTAAATTATGACAGACTGACTAATAATTATTTAGCCGAGATTGCCCATTTTAATATTAAATAATAGATTGTAACCAACTCCCTGGTCACATTTTTCTTTCTTATTGAAATAAAACTCAATCCTTCGCGAGTACACAAAACATGAAAAGCTTACCTCCTTGCTAAAGGGATTAATGGTTATTATTACACAAACACATAAATAAAAACACTTTGTGTAATCATTGAAATAGCATAACACTTTTTTAAATGAGAAATTAAACCTTTGATAGGCAACAACAATATTCAGAATTTTGTAAGTGATATATTGGGCCCAATTTACAACTTTAACCCTTCTGCTCCAATCTCATTACATTTACGTTGCTTTTCAGATAACAAACGATTTTATTTCATGGAGGTTATTATATGTAGTTCTTTCTTTCTTTATTCCCTTTACTGTCCTTAAAGGCTACACTTATCGTTCGTCTGCAATTCTCCTCCTCACTTCAGCGGCTACGGGTAGGGGCTTGCGTTCTCTCTCCTTCCTTATCGTCAAATTTTTAGGCCGCCTTTATTATCTCTTGGGTCTCATGCCCCATTCCTTCCCGGCCATTCAATAAAATTTTCTGCTCCTCTTTCGTAACCTTGATACCTCCTAGTCCCCGCTTCCTGCCGCCTTTATCTCCAGACACTTTGTACTTCTTCTCTCCGCGTGCCTTTCTGATCTTCCAACCTCCACTTATCTCTCATTATTGTTATCTGTTTCTTATTCTAAGAGTCCCCCATTACCCATTGTTACTTATTTATGTATTTTCGTTGTCCTGAACTACTCCGATGTAAATATTGATTTTATTAGGCGTCTTTGGTTGTCTATTGTTATTGTAGTTTATTATGATCTTTCTACTATTTATTTGAATTGCAATTTATTTCCAGACTTGGTTATGGTAGTTTGGTTACAAGATTGAGCTGAAAAAACACAAGGCAAAAACTAAAAGGAATGCTATAGCTAAACTAGGGAACACATTTTATGGGATTTCCATTGTGATGTAAAATTTGGGAAAAACACTCCTAAACATTGTTAAAATAAATAATAATAGTTCCAATTTCAAAAGTCTTATCAAAAATAGATCCAGAAGTCAATAGTAATCCCATTGCAGATGGATATACTGCCAACAACACAATTATAATTAAAGTAGGTAGTTCGAGCAAGATATCAATTCACATAAAATTAAACGAATATGGCATCATCCTGATGACAATGATCTCATCTTTCCAATAATACCAAAATATCATCCACTAACTATACTCATTTTCAAGATATTTGCAAAAAAATATGAAGTTAAAATCAATTTCATTCAACGCCTAAAAATTGAAGATTCCTTCAGGCGTCACTTTGTGGAAATTTTCCATGTTTAAATAACAATACTTGGTATATTCCACACACTTTTTATTAATAAAAACAACTGACTGCAGTTTCAACGTCTGGGCATCATTGTCAAGGTTCATACGTAAAGATATGGTCCATATCTTTACGTGAACCTTGACAATGATGCCCAAACGTTGAAATCGCAGTCGGTTGTTTCAATTAATAAATATTGTGTGGAATATAACAAGTACTGTTATTTAAACATACATATATAGTTTAAAAATGAATTTATTACTCACCATACTACTTTCTACAAAATTGCATAAAAAACTTTGGTTGTGAAGGGATTTACAGCATATGAATAAACCAGTCAAGTCAAGTTAAAACCTTACATATGTATGTTAAGATATTTACTGAAGAATTCAGTCAAATATAACAAAGCTTTGCATCCTTAATATGACAATATTAACTTCATGCTTCTTACAACTGCCTTGAAAAATAAAATTTGAAGATGGTTCCTATTATAACTACATAAAATCTCGCTCAACTTACACTTATATTGCATCAATTAAGCAATGTTGAAAAATCAAGACTAATTAAAACCAATGATGTGCACCAGAAAAAGGTGACAATTCCCAAGAGAAAAAAATCAGCCGCATTGACAGGCAATCAAACCCAGATCCCTCAATATCACACTAAGTGCTTGATCCAGTTAAGCTACCAAGACAATCTACTCCCTTGTGGATGGGAAAATCCACAGCAAGATGGCTTTTGTGGGCTTCAATAAGGATTCCACTTAATATCATTAGAATCAGAAGCCAATGATACCTTTCATTCACCAGCCCATATAGTAATAAAGTTAAAGGATATGAGGACAGTGGCCTTGGTTAGAAATTACGAAGATCTAGTGGGAACACAAGTCAGTCAAAGATACATCCCATAAGAAATGTTTTCCCCCAGAATACAGTTGACTTCATGATTTTTGGAAATGATTCACCCCAAAATACAGAATGAAAAGAAAAAGTATAAATGTTAGGATAGTGATACCGGTACCTAGCTTAACAAACAGTGACTCCATCAATTCTTTACCATACCCACTCTAACAAAATGCTAATATCAATTTTGCCAAGAAGGCACTCACCGGACTTTGGCACTCATTTTTATAGTTCCACTATCCTTAGATGCAGGTTTATCCATGGTGGAATGTGAACTAGAAGCTACTGGGACCTGTGACATGATGATATTTACTTCATTGGATTTACAGAAACTATCTTCAATTTCCTTGGGTACTTCTGAAGGACTGTTGGTAAAATTTTGACCATGAGCTTCTTCTTCCGCTGGAGCCACATTTTCATATGTTGAGTCTAGAGTAATCTAAATATTGAAGGTAATTATAGCAGACTAATATATGCAAAAACAAATTTGAATACACACATTTAAGAATCAACAATATCATTCAAATCAATTTACTATCCAAACCATAATGGTATCATGTTCTTATTTCACTCCATTAAAAATACTCAAGTATGCACGTCTGTAACTATAATTTTTATCCATGCTGTAAATGAGCCCATGGTTTTAACGAGGCAAAGATTTTTCCAAGGGAAATAATGAATACAATTGCACCTTAGGGAAAAATATAGCCACATATCAATCACCATATTCACAGGAAAAATAGGATTTTAGGGAAACTGTTTTGACATCCCTCATAGATATCATTCACCCATCTTCAGCTACCTGATTTTATCTGTTTAATATACTAAATTGATTTAAAATGAACATGAAATGAAATTAGCAGACTCACCTGGGAGGAGATAAGGGCATCCAAAATTAGATTTCTACTGCCTGCTGAGCCACTCCTATTGGTTTGAAGATTTCCAACTGAAGTTTTACTTCTATCACCCAGGTCAGATTTCTGATGAGATGATTTGGCCCAGGAATCTAATCCTGAATCATTCTCTTTCTCTGCTCTTAGGCCTTCAGGCCCCCTAGATTCATTAAAAACTGAGCTGGACATCAGGCAGGCTTTCCAATCATCAACAACTGCTTTCTCATTTTCGCTGCTACCAAGGAAATTTGTATTTCCCTTCACTTGATCATTTTGGTTTGCTTCCATCACTGGCTGGTGACTGTCTCTCCCTCCATCCTGAAAAATATTAGAAATTCATGGATACTCAAGTACCAAATTTCCCTTAGAATATGGGGACCTAAAATAAGATGCAAAGAAAAGACTGGAGTAAAATCGAATACAGATGTACATATTGACACAGAGGAAAGAATGACAACAGACGTCAGGTGTGTGAGATATGGGTGTGGAGGAGAATGGAGTAAGTGCAATGGACAGAAAGCCTACTTCCATCCAAACCTATCTTTACCAATAGATCAGCTCTACTAAATAAATTCTCACTAGCAGCAACATCTGGTGACAATAACATTCACTTGGGACTGCATGGGAGCTGTTTCTGCTATCACCATTTTGCAAGCTCCTTGTTTAGTCTTCACTCTATGCTCTAACTTAACCCCACTCAGTCTCTTTCCCCATTGTGAGTGAAACATAGATGTATGGACTTACTTTTTGAATACGGAGGTGAAGCTGCTGAGGAGTTGCAGTGAACTGAGGAAGATTATCTTCATTCAACTTCTGTTCCTCTTCTTCTACTATCATTCTGATTTTATCCACCAGTGGGTGGTCTGATGGGAGACTGTCCATCACTGGAGGAACCACATATACCTGGAATATAATATTAACAATTTCAGTAAATAATTTGAAAACAATATTGGAAGAAGAAATGACTGGGAAGAATAATAGAGAAAGACCAAGGTATACACATCAGGAAAATCATGAAAGATGTCAAAGTGAATAATTATGTGCATAGGAAGGAAGCAGTTGGCAGAGAGGCAAGTGGAGTGGATAGCTGCAGCAAACCAATCTTCGGAATGATAACTACTGAGAAAGAATAGCCAATTTAAATTATGAAAGTGAATTTTTTCGTTAACGTATACCATTCCTGATCAAAATGTAAATATCATAAAAATTTTCCTACTGGTATAATTAAATGTCATATTTTGAATTTTCGATAGAAAGTTTGCCAGCCCACCAGAACAACTGAATAATGGATTGGGCTTGTGAATAATGAATGGATTAGAGCTGAACATCACCACAACTTTTCTCTGAATGTGCTAAAGGCTGAAAATGTTTGACAATCTGACCAAAACACGCTTCAATGAGAAAGAGAATAAAAAAAAATATTGAACGGAGAACAAAAACAAATCCGATGACCGAATTTCTTTTACTTGGGCCCACAAAATAAATATTCAACCTTGAAGGTTTAAGTGGCGTGTTTCCTTGGTCTCTAACATCTTCAGGTCCGCAACACATAAAAAAATAGTTAGATTTAAAAAAATCATGATTTACAATTCGAAAAGGGTTAAATTCACCATGAAAAAATCATTTGACTACACCAGAATATGAACCCAAATCTCCCAATTGCCATTCCAGTACGTTAGCCAGTTGCATTACCAAGCCATCTCAATTCAATGTGTTTCACAGTCAAGTCAAATGATTTTTCATGGCCAGTTACACCTCTATGGTGTATATCTTCGCATCTGTGCATGTGACTGTGTACCACATCATTTGTGCAAGTGCAATGAATGGAAAAACATGACTTAGCACAATCATCAGTGAATTTACCAATTTGTAGCATACACTGCATATAAATGGAGGAATTCATTGCTAGCATTAACCCTTTCCCTTCTGAAGTTTAAATGCCCAAAAACGCGCTCCCTCTTAAGTCGGCTGAAACCGGCCGTAGATTCTTCTCTCTGGACGCTGGGAATTTAAATTCACCGAGTGGCCAGAGAACGCCATACGGCCGGTTTTGGCCGAGTTAGGAGGGAAAGGGTTAAGAATGTCGTAACTCATTAAATAGTAACAGCTCTGAATATGAAGAAAATCTCAGATGTTCATAACTCCTACTAACTGTCACTTCGATGCAAGAGAAAAAATAAATCACTTCAACTGGTAACCAGAGATCTTTAATGATGAGAAAAAAAATAACGATGAGAAATGAGTTTTCACTCACAATATATCTTTACCTGATCAACACTCTTACGATCAGATCCAATTATCCTTGGAGCTTCCATTTCATGACTTGATTTAAGATGACGTCGCAAGTCTTGGTTCTGACCATACCTGCTGCCACACAGTCCACACACAAACCGTTTCAATCTTCTGTGCACCTAGAGGCACAAATATTAGCAAGATATTAACAAAAAATAAAAGAAATACAATATCAACTTTAAACTTTAGTTTTGATGAATCAACAAAATGATCATGTATCAGAAGTGGACCAAGTCTTTTAGCCCATTAAAACTGAAAATGTAGACATCAATAAGCCAACACAATCAAAAGCTGAAATACGTCTATCCAAATTATACGTATGAACAATCAAATTTGAGAACTAAAGTCTTAATCAAATGATCATTTTCCACATTAATTTTTTGGGATAGTGCCATTGATTGCTCAAAT
Organism: Pyrrhosoma nymphula; assembly: GCA_963573305.1. Classification (NCBI taxonomy): domain Eukaryota; kingdom Metazoa; phylum Arthropoda; class Insecta; order Odonata; family Coenagrionidae; genus Pyrrhosoma; species Pyrrhosoma nymphula. Next base: position 47,136,559 of record OY754335.1, on the reverse strand, counting down.
AATAGCTTAAAAGAGAACATAAGAACATTACTTTCGGGGATATCAACAATAATAGGAATCCTAATTCCTTCCTCTGTCATTTGAGCATATCCTATTATCCATCCTTGAAGAAGTAGGTGACTCTATCATTTAGCCAATCAGAGCACATGGTCGTGGTGGCTTTAACTCAAAGAGTATTTAAAAGATAATACCTTGCAAGTGTAAATGATGCACTAAAGGACAGTGAAAATGACTTTGTGATCTGCGAAATGATAGTTTGAGTAGTCATTTACACAACCGCTAAAATTATCCCTGAACACATGCATACAAAATGATCATACTATTCAAGCTTAAGAATGGGACTAGAAAAAAATATTAAATCTGAGAGCCTAAAACAGAACATGTGGAATTCATGTACCTGTGTAAAATTCTGTATGAGAATGAGATAAGGTCATATTATTACTAGGATGAATAGTTCTCGGGTCATATTAATATTCTTTTATTTGCCCAGAGATCTGGATACAGACAACAGGGTGAATGTACAAGATATAAGGCACGTAAAATATAAGGGGTATCCTAAAGTACCAAATTAAGAGCAATAAAACCCAAGAACAAAAAAATCGATAAAAATATAAGGAAGTACATACAATTAATTAAGATAAACATACAGAGGTGTATAAAACAGAGAAAGAAAAATCAAATAGAGTCACTAAGGAACTCATCAACTGAGTAATATAATGTATTGAGAAGAAACATTCTTAAGCTATATTTAAATTTGTGATGTGACTCAGTATCTTTTATTGTAAATGGTAACTTATTAAAAAGATGAGGACCCACGATTTTTTGGACCCATGGCAAATTTTCTGGTTCATACATAGCGTACATGAATGTCATAGTGCCTTCTGGTAAAGTGATGGTGAACATCAGAGTTGATGTTGAGCTGAGATAGATTACCTTTTACGGATAATATAGAATACATAATGAACACACAGAGCAGGTGCAGGATTTTCAGATCACAAAACAGCGGATGACAAGGTGCATGAGGTGCTGCTCGAGCAATGAGTATAACAATTCTCTTTTGAATATTTTTGAGGCAGAGGGAGATGAACCCCAGAGAAGAATACTGTATGTGACATGGGAGTAACACAGACTATAGTACAGGGTTAGGAGGGCATCAATGGTGACAATAGGGCGAATAGCACGGATAAGGTAGCAAACAGAGCTGAGTTTATTAGCTAGGATACCTAAATGAGTACCCGGACACAAGTGTGTCGATGTGAACACCTAAAAACTTAACACAATCAACCCGAGGAATGGATTTACCCTGGATACTGACAGAGATCATTTAATCAGAATTTTTCCTGAGACAAAATTGTAGAAGTTGAGACTTCTCCAAATTTAACTTGAGATTATTGTCAAGACACCACTTAAGTGGATGTCAGAGACTTTTGGCAATTATTTGAGAGGAATTGGAGAGTGGAAGATGAGAGGATGAAGTTAGTATCATCAGCATAGAGGATGAGTGTGATTTCCTTGGTAGGATGAATGTAATTAGGTAGATCATTAATGTAGACCAGAAAAAGCACAGGACCTAGAATTGATCCCTGAGGGACACCTTGGGTAATGTCCTTAGCAGGAGAGGCATAATTCAGACCATTACTGGTGAGGTGAACCTTTTGCTTTCTGCCAGTAAAGTAAGATTAACCGTTAAAGGATAGGGTAAAGGATTGACGATTAGTTGAATGGATTTGGAGATCAGCATCCTTTCGGGGACAGATCATTTATTTCTACAGTTGCCGAGATGGGGAAGGAGTCACGAGGCTGCATGTGCTGGACGAGGTGTTGCGGGAAACCATGCGAACTAGTAACCCATACTTTATGATTTTGGCTGGATTATAGGTCTTCATTTTTAATCTACCTCTCCATGGAATCATCGCTTCATCAAGTGATAGCTCCTGCTTTGGTTTGTATATTTTTTTAAATTTTCTATGAAGTATTCCAGAACGGGTCTTATTTTATATAGCCTGTCCGTCGCACCCAAAATTTCCTCGTTATCACTGAAATACCATGCTTTCCAAATCTGTTCAAATCTATTTCTCGTCAGTAATTCTCCAAATATATTCGTTGCAATAAAAGGATCAGTGCTCCGGATTTCAAATACGCACAAATACGGGCAAAAACAGAGGGGCTGGAGTCGCCCGGGTTTTCCGACCGCCTGCATGTCTCTAAGGCCGATCCCTCCACCCCATGCAAGTATCTACTATAGACCCCTTCACCCCAAGCAAACATGACATGTCTGGTTTGCTGCGATTTATGGTCACCCCTCAGCAGTTCCAGAGTCCCCTATCTCCCTGCTTACTCAGCCCTCTCTTGAAGAAAATGAGGCAAGTTCACCGACCACCCCAATGCCCAAACATATGATGCTTACCTCCTCTATGCTTGCATTGGCGTGCTTACCGATGAATTCTTCCAATTTTGAAGCATAGTCTAATAACTTGGTTTGGTTTATCATTATATCGTGCACTGTGGAGCTGCCAACACCAGAACCTGCCGCTATATTAGCCACTGGGTCTTCCTTCGATGCCCTTTTAATAATCTTCAGATTCTCCAAAATGTCTAACACGACTCGCTTTCTACTTTTTGAAGAATTGGACATTTTCAACCAGTTGTATAACTAAAGAAAACTTGGCAAATATAAAACGCTCGTGGATGCCCAAGTCGCGTGAACATAGAGCAGTGATTCTGGGGGCTTAGGGTAATTGATTGACGATGAATGGGACATGATTCTGCATATCTTCCATATCACCATCAGTTCGTGATATACTTAGCTTTCAGTTCTAAAGAGCAAGATTTTTAGCTCATGTGGATTAATAATGTGGACATCGTGGAGAATGATACTGAAGAAAATAGTACCGCCGTTAATAGTTATCTATATCAATCCTTTAGTTTACAAGGATAACGATTTACCCCCCACACCCTCCGAAAATGCCTTTGCTTTCAATGACGGCAATCCCCCTATCCAGTACTTAGCAATGATTCATCGCTTATTGAAGTACGTGAACGAATCAATAACTCATTACCAAATCTCTTTTCACTTTGATGATTTGTGCTTAAGAGTTCTGTTCCATAAAAAATTACTCTAGTACGAAATAAAATTATTATTTTTTATCTTTCTATTTGTAATCTTTTCGCCGTTATTTCGTGTAGTGGGTGTAGGGAGATATGCTGAACACCATTTCATCTGATGACATCCTTATTTACAGACTTTGATAAGCTAAAACATAGAATCCCATGTTATGACTTCATAATTTAAATGTGATTATCAAATGACTATGATTTCGGGAACTTTTTATCCACATAAAGAAGTGTGAAAGAGAAACTTCATCTCAAATGGACATTGCCGATATGTTCCAGATCTAATGTTTTACATTTTGTTAAATAATTATTTTCTTTCCCTGCTCCGACTTGCTACTAATTTTCTGATGATGGCACGACTTCTTGGTAAAACTATGAAAATCTTCCCTCGATCTCAACATAGTCTTGTATAATTGTCTACACGATGAAGTATGTAACACGAAAATTAAATAAGATTAACGTTTTGAGGCGTAACTTTGTGGAATTTACTCAAGTTGGCCGCATACCTGAAATTGTCGTAACGCGACAAAACGTGATTCGTAGCAAATAAAATCAATATGGATAACCAACTTGGTGAGTTCAGGTGTGACTCCGTGAAAATGAATCATGATGCAAAGCGAACACTTGGTACCAAGCTTTTAGGGACGCGACTATTTTTTTGCGACAGTGGCTACAATAGGTATTACTGTCCTATTTCCCATTATTTTATCATGTCATTTTTCCGTCCCTAAGCAGTATAAGAATTTAACATAAATAACGTAACAATAGGTAGGTAGGGAGAAATAAACAAAACAAGGCAACAAAAGGAATCGTAACGAGGGACGCGCGGAGAAAAAGGGAGACGCGAGGTGTGAGAGTTAGAGGTGAGAAGCAGAATAAGAGTTCCGTTGGTAAAAGGCGAAAGAAGAAGAAATACATGGTGTAAAAGTGTGTAAATAGCAGCCGGTTTGTCAAAAAGTGACGGGAAGTGTTAAAGGAGCAGGTATAGGGAAGGAAAGCTGTAAGAAAGGAAAGCTGTAAGAAAGGAAAGCTGAAAGAAAGGAAAGCCGAGAGTAAGCCGATACGGGGGAAATTGCGGCGGCAGCGTGAGACGGAGAAAGAAGGCACGGCAGCCGGAGATAGAATTTTTCCGAGAGGACCACGAGAGTGGGGAAATAAAGGGAGACCAAGAACGATAAGTGCCACTTCTAATAAATTGTAACCATTAGTAAATAGAAAAAAAATTGAACACAATGTAAATTGGGCCCAATCCACCTATTTAAAAATTAAAAGATAATTTCTAAAGCATAAATTTTGTATGTATTTACATTATCATATGATAATTAAAAATAATTTGTAAGGCAACAACAACCGGAAGAAGGTGAGGGTTACAAGTATAAGAATTTGAACTGCCGCCAATCCGAGCGCACGGCAGTGACAAGGTCCGTAAAGGACCATAGTTCGTAACCATGTCCTCAATCACCATTGTATTGTCTAAGTATGCCTAAAATTTCATAGCTCTACATTGCTAAATAAGAAAGTAAATCGTGGATCTTTGTGTCTATTCAGGTGATGCACTCAAGTGTGAAGTTTTGAGCCACAGCTGGATTGACAATTTTTCCGGAGTCAAACCGCGGACTGTAGACTTGAAGTCCAACCATGCTATCAACTACCATTGTATGAATGAAATCCCTTCTATGAATACCTGAAATTTCATAGCTCTAAATCTCTAAACAATAAAGTAAATTGTGGTTCTTTGTACCTATGTTCTCCGTTTATTTGCATGCAAAATTTGAATTTGAATTCCTGCCACGACGGAGACTCATAATGGCAGATTACATTAGACAAGAGCGTGTCATGACCTGTCCTTTATGGACCTTGGGCAGTGAGTATAACACGTGGTGCCACTTGTGAGTTTTAGCCAAAGGAAATTGTTTACATTATGGAAATGCTGCCAACAGAAGAGTACCAGAGAAAAATGCACTATCATTCACGCATTTCACACGTTTGATGCATCACATTCGTCAACACTGATTTGCTAGGTGTCAGCGTCTACAAAAAGAGTTTTGCTGACGTAGTTTTTCGCCATTGTTTGCAAAAACGATTTCAATTTTTTCCTGGGGACCGGGGCCGAGGTTCTTAACATCAAATTCATATTTTTGAAACTTCGTATTATCGAATAGCACCATGTACCGTATAAACGCGTGTAAGAGGCGCACCCCTCTTTTTATGCGTCGAAGTTAAAGAATAAATGTTGGGGGCTTTTTTTCTCCTATTGCGAGGTTTTGCGGGCCTAACTTCGAATTTTCGGCCATTATCAAAGCCGCTTGCAATATTCTCTTATAATTTACGCGGCATTTTTCATAGGCATATATGGACCTCGGAGGTAAGTATTCACTTTTAGCCTTAGCCCTACAATGCTTACATTGTTTATTGCCCTTTGGAATGAGTGGAGTAATTGATTTTCATTAAAACAAAACAAATCCGACCTCACTACAATTCGTGTTTAGTTGGTAAGTGTGGACAGTCGCACTGAGCTCTGATTTTTAAATCTGTTTTCCCCCTCCGTTTTCCTAATGCACAAATCGTAGTCACTGTAAGTCGCCTTTTAAAATGTGGTTAACTTTTACAAATTATATTTTGCTGTAAACGATGACGAGCGGGAATGCAAACACGTCAAATGCAAAATACCCAAGCATCAGCCGCATCAAAAACGAACGATAAGGCGTAGATACGACATTAAAACCTGAAAAAAATCAAACTTTGAAAGAAATCATAACTGTCTATGGAATTTATTTTTTCAACATGGTCCAACAAAAATCTTCAATGAATGACCAAATAAAAAAATTGCATGATTTACATAAAAACAGCTGACTTATTAGTGAGACGGGCGTCACAGTACAGCGGCATGCGCACACATGTCCTGTCACAGCTCGTAGATTTTCCCCGAAAAGATCATCTGTCCCTATTGGTATGGAATAGTGCAACCATGAGTGCAACCTTATCCTTCCTCCATCTCCTAATGCATGATTCCGGCACATCATGCTTTCGTCCGGCAGCGCGGTTTCCTACTTCCTCAGCGTCTATGATTAAATTTTTCAGCTGCCGTGAAAGACCACAACATTTTTCCCTTGTTCATTATGGAACAACACTGACCTATGCTGGTGTATTCACAAATGATAATATTCACAGAATTCTCTCAGTTGTGCTTAGGGTAGGTGCATACAGTTGAGTCACTCAAAGTTGTCCGATGACAGAAAATGAGAAAGTTAGGGGGGTGGAAAATTCCGGTGCTTGCACTTGTCGCGCGGCCAATTGCTGTCCCCCAATTGCACCCCACACCCTCACCTTGTCAAACAACAAGTTTTTACATGTTTTTAGGCGACTGCGTCCCCCGTAAACAAGCGAGCGAACGATCCCCTCCCCCTTGATGACTCACGCTGAGCACCAAGGTCACTCAGCTCTCCAGGGACTTGAGAGTAATGACTGGCGGGCGGGCCGCGGCGTTAGGTGAGCGACTGAGAGGCAACGTTGAGTTTCATGTTCCTAATGCTTGACATGGAAAATGCTCAAACCTAGCCATGATAGACGTGAACGGCATAGGTTACGCTTGCCGCCAATCCTAGATATTAAATTGCCGCTCCGCCGTTCTACTCATTCTGATTCATAAATGTCGGCCGAGAACGTTTTGCCTAATGACAGTATGTACTGCCATTTCTTATTATCTTAGGTTGAATCACTGCTCGTTTCGTGGCCACTGCAGTGATACTGCTCTGCCGCCCGCAGCCTCCCGCTCATATCGTGACAGAGGCTCGAAGGCAGGCAGATAAAAAATTCGTGTAAGAGGTGCACCCTCATTTTTGGCTGCGATTTCTGGGAAAAAAGGTGCGCCTCTTATACGAGTTTATACGGTATTTAGTATAGGCTTTTGGGTGGGACCAACAGTTTTGCTTTGTATAAACGAAACTTCGTATTATCGTGCTTCGTATTATTGAGTTTCTACTGTATATTTCCTGAGACTTGTAATATTACTGACTGCTGGCTCACTTACGTGGAAGGGCTGATGAACTTCAACAGCCAGTCAACACATGAATCTTTTTTCTATATAGATTCTTTGCATGTGATAGAAAACATGTTATTTAATATTAGTATGAGAGTAGCTGATTAATGTGTAATTGATAATGTGGCAGAGTTCAATGTCTTCAGAAGTATTTAAATATTTTAACATCAATGCAAGTACTGAAATGTATGCAAAGTGTAGTACTTGCAACCAATTTGTGTGAACTAAAGTGTAAGTTTGCAGCTTTTGCAGCATAAAAAGCAATGTTCAACAAGGCTTTCTAAGCTGTGTATATTTTTCAGCAGCTCAAAACTTCATTAATCAAATACAAGGAGATAATTTTAGGGCCAATCAGGCAAAGACATAATGGTCTACGACAAGCATGCTAGCTTTGAAAGTAAGAAATTAGGAAGTTATGAGGTGGTATGCGCAAGCCCTGAATTTCAAAATGAAAATTTGTGACTAATTACCATATAGGCCTTTTAGACTTGGACAACCCGACAAGTCTGCAGTACCTGAACACAGTATTATTCTGGACCACAAGATAAAATGGGATAGCATCAAACTTAACTGCCGTTTTATCAACTACTGGGATAGGCTTGCTAAGGAAGCCGTTGAGATACAGCTGAAAAAGAACAATTTCAACCGAGACACGTGTTTTAACCTTAGCAATTCGTGGAACCTGATTTAAAGAAAATAACTACGATAGAACCCCTCCTTACTATCGTATTGTTGAAGATCCTTCTGGCCAATCAGGAGTCACCTGATTGTAGTGCCCGAATAAGGCCAACGTTGTTTATACTCAACGACATTTACTCACCCTGATGACGATGGACGAGTCCTCTGTTGAAATGTTGGTACTGTTTACCAATTTAACTCAGTGGAATTCCCGAGAAAAATTTACAAAACTCAAATTGTTAATAATAAATTGACACAAATACTCTTTCCATCACAATTATTCTTTTTACACACACTTCATTGAGCATTCACAGGGCAAATCTTTTAACACCTACAAACAATACATCCTACCTGAAGGAAGTGACGCACTAGATTACTTCGATCTCTGAATGTCGAGGAGCAATTAGGGCATTTGAGAAAGTTGTCTGTCATCTCATTTTCACCAGGAAAAGCATCAGAGGAAGCAGGGTGAAGAGCACTCACATGCTTTTTCAGGGCCTAATGAAAGAGAAATTACTAATCAACAAATAAATTAAGATATGAATCATATTAACACAAAACTGCTCAATCACATTCTGCAATGTGATGGAGAATTTCAATAATGTAAGATACAGAACATATTCGTGAAAGTAAAAACAGATGAATCATGGAGCAAGAAACAATTAGTTTAATTCTGGATTTCTACAATAAAATTAAAATTTTGCAAAGTTCAGGGAGCAGAATCCAGCTTCACTGGAATGGCCCCAGTTATTAGAATAGTATTTGTCAATAAATGTATCAAAAATGAACCTATAGGTTCATTTTTAATAAATTACATTGAAACCTAAAAGTTAATTTTTGATACATTACAGTTTATACAGTTACAGTGTACAGATACATTACTAGTAATAATAAAAATGCTATACAGAAGGAATAGAAAAATACAACCCAGTTCCTGAAATACAGTAAACCCAGTAAATACAGTAAAAAAGTTAGTTCGAACCCTTTTAATTCGAAATATTGATTAATTTGAAGTTGTGAGCAGTCCTCGGCAAATGGAATAGAAAATTGCATACCTGATGGTACAGATCTTTTGCAATATGCTTACTATGTAATTCGAAGTCGAATTTTGTCCTGTGAAGCCCCAAAGTATTGTTTATTTCGAAACGATTCAGCAGGGCAGTGCACTTCCATGGTTAGTTAGTGCTTATTTCAAAGTCATTGTGATTTTAGTATCACTTTCTTGAGCAAAAGTTACTTTTGAGTGTTGCCAAGCTATTTTGAACATTTGCTTATGCTTATCGTGCGCCACACGCCAGTAGCTGTTTGCCCCAATCAAATATCCCTCGAGTTCATACACATCTCGGCCGCTCTATCCTTAGCTTTTTTCGGGGCTTTTGCACCATGACGAATGCCTTTCCCTCTCTTCCTTCCGCGCCTCCCCTCCTCAAGTGATGACTGTAGGATCGCCAGGCATGGTGGAGTAGTATTTTCCAGATGGTGTGATATACTTTACCCATTTTCCCTGCGTGAGCACTTTTATCGTTTAGTAGCCGCTCCTCCCATCTTGCTTTGCGTGCTTCCCCAAATTACTTTGTTTGCCCCCAATCGCTGACGATTCATGATTCTCAGCTTTGTTTACGCTATTCCCATCTATTCTTGTCCCATCTCCCCAAACTGGAATGTGAATCACGGGGTAAGGAAGGCAGAAGATATAGGGACTATCCAATTCAAATACAAAACTTTTTTATTCAAAAAGGATATCTATCACATCCACGAAGTCAATCCTGAAACAATCAAATTTATAAAAGGACTACTTCTGAGCTCTACTACCTCGAGCTTCTTTCGGAAGGCTAAGGGATTCTGGGTTCGTCGCAGACCTTGATGTGATACTCCACCCCTACCCTTCTCACCCCTCCCCTAGCGGAAGCCACCTGAGAAGTTAGGGCGTGGGGAAGCAATGAGCGAAATGTGATAATTTTGGTTCGTAGTCGTAACTGATAAGGGACTTCCAGCGGGAAAGGGTGATGATGCAGCAGTTTTTCATTGTAGAAAAGTCTTGGGGGAAATGGGCTGAGAGCAGGCTGGTAAAAAGGTCTACGGCGAAAATTTTTGTGACCTGGAAAATACACCTTAAGTGATATTACTGGACACATGTCCTAAATCATTAAATTGTTTTTATTTTCCGTGTGATCGCGTCTGATAGTGCATACTTCTCCAACTTTAACTTGAACCTGATAAACATGAAGAATATTGTCCATTAACTCCCCATTTTAGTGCATATTCCTTGCCTTTTAATAAAAAAATATAGCAGTACGGTGATTATCTTGGAAAATACGGGATCTTTTTCATTAATTTTCGGAAAGAACGTTTAGTTCGAACCCGGATAATTCAAAGTCCAATTTTTTTGGTCCCTTGAATTTCGAAATTAATGAGGTTTTACTACAACAGGAATTGGAATTCTCATTAAAAATAATACACTCTGCATAAGAAAGATGTAGCAAAATTTGGCTTTTCCCATTTTGCCATTAGTTGGCATATCACAAGATTTATCAGTATGACCCTTGCAAAATGTAATTATATAAATATATACAGTGGCGGAAGAAATTAACACTAACTTTTTCATGCACCTGAATGTGGCATTTGCAGGAACTACACTTCAGGAACTACACATGCAGGAACAGAATTTACTGGTAATACTGAGGAAGGCATCGTGACCTGCAAATATTTGAAATTCTTAGCGGGGCTTATAACATAACCAGCTATATAACACAAAAGAAATTCAGAATAACAGATCTGTCTCTGTTATTACCGGAGTTATTGTACAAAAGACATAACTAAAAAATCAAAGAGTTTTTCATTTACGCCAGAGAACTAAAAATATATTTGGTGAAGATAAAATGCCATGTTTGATCGGAATTCCATTGCACAGATACCACAGAGCCAGCATATCATGGCGTTCGTTCTCTTCTGTGGAAAATGTTTAGACGTGTATTAACGGCATTGGTCCATAGAAAAAAACCTGCGACAGGTTAAAATGGTCTTCCTAGCGATAGGGCTACTAGCATCAACTTTGGGTGCATTGTTTGCAAGGGAATCACTCGAAGTTACCCTAGCCACTCGGCCACCACAAAAATTTATTAATATAAACTATTTGCTAATTTTTTTATAAATGCCGCACACCAATCATCTCTCTCTCTCTCTCAGTCATGAAGAAATGCTACCTCTCATTAACAATGAAAAATATATGTTTTCCAAAGATGCAGTTTCCCATATTATGGTAAAGTTCACGGATATCTGCTTCCAATTACAATGTTTTTGAAGTCGACAACTAAGAAGGATGGAACATGCAGTAACTGTACAAAATGCTGCTCACAAACATGATATGGATAATAATATGCCAAGAAGGCTGATTTTTTTAAAAATTTGTTGTGAGGAGGTCCACTTCCATGCTTGGGCCCTCACCCAAACTTAGTACTATGGAGGTTTCATAATTATAGAGGTATGTTAACCGAGGTAATTTTACACGTACCGTACATGCAACGTTCACAGGACTGGGTCATGACGTCATAATATGGAGGTTTTCATAATGTGGAGGTTCATTGTACAGAGGTTTTACTGTAGATATAATCTCAAGAAACAAGCATTTTGTATTCCTAAGATTATTGCCTTTTTCACATAGATTCTAAAGTTTCAAGCAAGAAATATATTTTTAATAAGTGGTCACAGTACTAAAAAAATATGGCAATAATCATTGCATAATTTACTAAGACTTTGGAAACTTGACTGGCTGCGGGGTGAAGGAAACTTAACACAAAGCGTTTATAACTCAAAGGTAATCTCAAGAATGTGGACCTTATTGATAATACTATAATTGCAAGGCATAAAATCTATTTTTATTCATATTGAGTTCAAATATCTGCTATTGGCTTTCTCAAAGTTGACATGTTGTCAAAGGAGGAGTGATTTCAACAAGTTCTCACATATGCCACGTTAAGACACCAATGAGTTTTGCATTATTTTTCCAACACTAAACAACTACCAGTCACACTCCTGAAACACAAAACTTGCCCTTTTTACCAAAGATTATAACATATTGTTTTGCAAAAAAAATTAAGAGGGAGAAATATATGCCCCTAGCATCACTTGTAGTTTTATCTCAATCGTCTCAGGCTCAACTTTGTGGAAGTTCATTTTATAAATGAAAAGGAAAAGTTTGTCTTATTCCACCAATTTATTTTCCGGTACTAATAGTTTTGATGCAGCGGCATCATCTTCAGGACGCCGCTGCATCGAAACTAGTAGTATCGGAAAATAGATTGGTGGAATAAAACAAACTTTTCCTTTTCATTTATACTGGTAGTTTTGCTTCATTGATTAGATATTTAGTGGATGAAGCATTCTTGGATTTCCCATTAGGTTAGGGGATTGGTCAGCACCAATGCTATGCCAGTTAAGACTGCCAATGTTATTATACTTTGAGAATGATGATTGACAGATTTGACCGATTTGATTTGATTTTGTATTTGACTGTCTAAGCCATTGAGATGCTACTGCTGACCAAACCTATGGACTGTTGATAAACTCAAGAATTTTTCATCCAAATCATCCATTAAGAATGCCTAAGGTCCTTCTCATTAGATAACCATTTTTGAGCATATAGTATGCAATTATCCTGCGGACAAAATGTTTCCATACAGTCAAAACAGTTACAATTACAGTTTTATCCCCCTGAAAGCTACATACTGCCTGTCGTTTGAAAGTTGCACTGCACTGCTGGCATGGGAAAGGACGTTCACCTGTATGGACTCGCATATGGATATGCAGTCCTGAAGCATTGCTGCAACGAACAGGACACTGGCTGCACACATACCTGCCAATAGTTAACATAAATAAGTTTAACTCAATGCTAAACAAGGGATGTGAATATTACTGTAAAATATCACTAGCCCATGTAAGAGCTGGTTTGGTTTCAACCAAAGATTAAGGAAGAGAACTGATGGGACTAATCAGCATGATAGCATAGGGGAAAATTGAAGCCACTGAAATGTGCAAAGCGGAACATGAATTATTTTTAAAAACTATTGTATTTGAAGTAAGCATTCTCATTTATACAGGGCATTAATTTTATCAGAATACAATGTTGTATTATTAAAATATTTCAGATATTCCAGAGTGCCATCTGTGGCTATGCCTAAGTGCTCATAGAAATTTTAGTGCCAGTGTCGACCAGCTTTAAGTGAAAACCCCTAAGTAAAAGGGGGTTAGTGTCATAATCAGATAAAATATAAGTGAGAGGCAGAGAACCCAGAGGCATCATACTCAACCACGGAAACTTCTGTATATCAGCATCTCAAGGGAGCCCAGTGCAGACAGCAGGCAGTTGCAGTCATCCAAAGGAAGACGGGATTACCGGATACACACGACAGGTCATGTGTACATGCACAGTCATCCGGGAAATATTTGTTCACAAGTAAAATTTTGAATTCATGTTGTCAGGATCAGTCCCATAAGAATTTTGTTATCTAATGAATAATTTCATTTGAGGGTAATTTGATGTCCTTTGAATAATTATTGTTTAATTGCATGATGATCTGGATTACTTTCAAAGTTTAATGCAAAAGATATTTACAATTGTTAAACTGTTAGTAGTCATTTCAATGACTGAGGGAATGTAATAAATGTTCTTCTAATCTGATTTATGTGTATATGTTGAAATTCTGTTCGGCGGCAAGGCATATAAACCACTTCAGAACAACTTAAGCAGTGAAAAGCACCAGTTATAAGAGCTAGGAATGAAGCAGCAAGAAATACTATGCATTAAATCATTAAAATAAGGGAATAGTAACAGTCTGATACCCATATATAAGGGGTGATTCGTTACACATTCAAGAATTCTTTCTTGACTACTCTTTTCAATTACCTTTGTTTGAGATGAGATGGTGGATGGGATGTCCGCAGGTGTGCTTTCAACTTGGCTGGAGTGCTAAGTCTTCGAGGGCAAGATGGGCATGGGTGGCCCATTCTGCTCTTTTCCTTACCATTTCCATTATTATTTACAAAGTTTTCAAAATGAGAGGCAACATGCCGGTCTAAGAATCCTGGACGAAGAAATGTTTGATCACAGTGAGGGCACTTCAGAGCACCAGTTGCATTCTCGCTATCTTCATTTTGCTCATGTAGAAGCTGGTGTCTGCAAGTACACGTGCAACACATTTTGAGATTAATTAAAATAAATCCTTGCCCCTGAATGTTTGCATGACATCAGACTACAGGTCCAGAGAGAGTATGATAAACGGTACATTCATTCGTGTATTTCATTGTAATCAATTAACAAAGGCAATAGAAGTTTTCATGAGTTTATACCTCAATTATCATCAAAGCCAAAATGGATACTCATAAAACCAGACATTATCAAATTGCACTGATCAGGGGCGTCCTTAAGGATTGAGGGGCCCTGCGCAGACGAAAGTCGGGGGCAACCTAACTTCAAATTCCCTTATTGATATACATAGTTCCATCTTTCAAACATATTTCAGGGAAAGAATTTATGTATCTGAAAAACTGGCTAATGATTTCAAGATACTATTTACATTTGTACTTGCCTTGTTTAATGAGGCAAGCCTAGTGAAAAGATTTTGGTTTCATTTTGATGAAATTTATTTAGTACCTACAATTTCATGAGTAAGGTAAAATATTAACGTTAAAAAGTAATGAAAAACAAACTTTTTACCCCAAGATAACCTATATGACATTTCACACACAAAATTACAAATATGTAACAATGGTGCACATTATGAAAAATCTATTTTCTGGCTTTCATTGAATCTAATTGCTGCCTTATGTCATTTAATTCCAATTATCAACTAAGTTTTTATGTACAGAGATGATTGCAAGATCTGTCAGGCGGTCTTGGGACATTGTAGATCTCAAATTCGTCTTTATTAATTTTAAAGTTGAGAGGCTTCTTTCAGCACTTGCAGCACTAATGGGAATCGTTAATGTGATCTGCAATGATATGCTAATGTTACTTAAAGATTCATTTTTTAAGATGTGAGAAAGCTTCTCTGATAGATTTCCCTTCTTGCTGATAGCTTCTCTCACACAATGCATTTCAATATTTTAACTCATCAAATAAATCCTTTTCATATATGTCTCTGGAATTCCTAAAGATTAACATTTTCTCGAAACTATAGCAGTTACTCTACAATTCTTTGTAATTTCAAGATTTCAATTTTTTATTTAAAACAGAAATCCAAAAAAATACTGTAACTCTGAAACTGCTCCAACCTTTCTTTGAATGATGCAACAGCTTGGTCTATTAGCGGATTAAAGAACTTATTTTCAAGTTATCTTCTCTATAAATTTCTTTTATGTCATCATGATGTTCATTGTCAAAGACTTTCTTTTTCTAGCAAATCTTCATTTGTGAAATCTATAGTAGCATGCAGTATGCTTCTGCATGCTTTACGTTTCTTGTTAAAAACTTAAAAGTACCGAGTCCCATTCCATAAGCGGGGCCCACAAGCAAGGAGCCACTCCAGTGAACTTCTATCAGACAGTGTGGGAAAGATCCACATAGTTTGTATGTATAAGAACGACAGGACTCAGGCGTGGGTTTCCCCGCAGCATCTGAAAAAGGCAAGCTCTAGCGGGGCCCCTAAAGGCACAGGGCCCAGTGCACTACCCTAGGGACGACACTGGCACTGATGGTATGTTAAAAGGCTACAGTAACTAGGAGCTTTTATATATAGACTCATGAAGAAATTTTTGCCAATTGGCCAATAATATAAAATGAAAACTTAACAGGAGACGTGGGAAAGAGAAGATAAAAAAGATTTGTCCTTACTGAATGTTTTGGACCGGTTGGTCCTGTTAAGAGTGTGTCCAAAATCAACACAGAGCTGACCTATTTGTTTTTTTTGTGCATTTTATTTGTGCATTTTATTTGTGCCTGGCGGGTCAATTATGTTTAATATTAACTTCTATCTTTTGTTTTTGCATTAACCGTTGGAGTTTTAATGGTGTTGTTGATGTATGCATGTCTGTGGTTGTTCATATCATTGATAATAAAGAAGAATGGAGTGATAACGGAATAGTATGTGATAAAAACTATGACGATACAATTGTCTACAGATAAAAATTTTTAATCGACCCGGGTTTCGATGCACTGCATCATCATTAGGTCATTTAGATGCAGTGAATCAAAACCCGGGTCGATTAAAAATTTTTATCTGTGGACAATTGCATTGTCATAGTTCTTATTATGTTCTAAGTCCACAACATATCGCCTGATTCCTCCCTTTTTGCGAATAGTATGTGTTTAATGGAGTCATTTCTGTATAATTCTATGAATAGGTGTCACAAGAAAAAGCAGAATCAACAGGTTAGGGGCCCAGAAGCACTGATTTTGGAGTGAAAACGTTTTCTTTTTGAGTAATTATAACGTGGATATTTTATACAGAAATTGGTAATGGTAGCTCATGACCACGAGACCAAGTGGAGACGCACACCCATAGTTTTAGCAGGAGAAGAAAATTACTTTGCATGGTCTGTGCAAGCTGATCTTATAACTAAGAATTGTTGGAATGCAATTAATGGTCCGGTCAATGAACGCCCAAAAGGGGGGTGTAGAGGACATGGAAGAGGACAGAGACCAAACTTCAGGGATGTATTTGGGGTTGATAGGAGGTAAACATACTACAAGTCCCCAGACCTACGAGGTGTGCAGGAGGGAGTGGGGCTGCAGAAGGTCTCTATATTTGGTTTTTCGCTTATATCTTGAAAACAGTGCATGGTAGCAAAAATATTACTGATTTTAAAATTAAAGCTGACAAAATTTACTAAAAATAGTTTCTTTTACATTTATTTCTACTCCTCACAGTTATCAAGATATTTGCTAGCAAAAATTATACATTTTTGAGGAATGCTTAATTTCCTCATGTTTTTTTGACAAACTTTTCCTTCTAGCGGGCCAGCCTTTAGATTTACAGTGAAGTCCTAAGGAGTATAAGTGTAGAAAATTACTAGTTACAATATTTAATGCAAGTTTCAATCTCATCAAAATCAACTTTAGGTTCAACGAAAGGACCCCAAAGTCCAATTTTGATTTAATATCTCCTTGATGTGAAAATAAATTCAATAATTGAGTGAATATTTAACTTATTTCTCCTTCTTTTAAAGTCCAGGATAGTTTTCAAATTTTCATTGCAATAGTTAATGCGTTTCACCCTCATCAATACTTGCACATATAACAAACCCCAAGAGTTAACAGTTCACACCCCTACCATTAGACACCAAACTAAGCAACTAGAACCAGATGTAATTAAATCCAGTTTCTGAAATGACATTTTATGGAAACAATAGAAGAATTTTATGCAGGATCTAAGTTAACTGAGTACACACAATTAATCAATGTAATTTTATCAATAAGAATTTGATATAAAAACTATTTCAAATGCACTTAAATGGAAAACACTTGTCTAATTTTCATTAACTACTTGATTTCTCACTACATATATACTTGAAATAAATCTCCATTATCTTCATGAAAAAATATCTTACTTTGCGCAATGTCAAGCATAGCCATCAGTGAACTTATTAAAATAAATCCCTTGATAAAAATAAAATGAATTAGCATTTCTTTTCAATCATGATTACTACAGAATTCATCAAGCATAAAATCAAACTTGCATAACATATGACAAAAAGTTTAAATTAAAATCTCACTGATGACATTAAAAATAATTGATGACTTACAATTAAGTTGTTAAAAAGTTTGAGGTCATAAGAGTTCTCCACAATTTCTTTTCCTAGTTTTTCCATTCAGATTGATAATACGTATGTAAACACCTAAGTTTTCCATTATTTATGAAACAGATACCACCATTATACAGGAACATAAACATGTACTAACCTCTCTAAAGCTTTCTGGAACTGGAATTTCTTTGAGCATACTTCACAGCTTAAGGGCCTGGTTACAACTTCCACCTGAAAGTATAATGCATGTAAGATACCTCATCATCAGATCATTCCCCAGAAAATTTTTGGGCTGTCTTTTCTTAATTCTAAAATACAACGGAACAAAATTGCCATGTAAAAATTATGCAATCCACTCATGCAAATAGTCACAAAAATAAAGCATTAAAACATATTTATTGCATTTAAACATTGCCACATCATGCATTATCAAGTCCAACATTTTATATTAACATCTAATATCATAAAGTCCAACATCAGGCGGAGCACACTGCACACAATGGCATGAAAAAGATGTTCACTAGATAATTTCTGCCAATGTAGACAATGATTAGAGTGATCTACCATTTAAGGTAGGATAAAATGGAAGAAATAAGGTCCTCCTGACTTTCACAGGTACAAGCCCCTATCTTCTAACACAATTTCTTTCTTCATCTCAGCATACATCCTACCTCTCTTCATCCCATCCATAATGCCTGTTCTCTTCCTTCTCCTTCCATCTTACCCAACATCATCTGCCAACCACCTACTCTGCCTTCTCCTAATCTCCTCCGTAAATTTTCACTCCTCACCCACCATACCAAGCACATACTCATTTGCCTCCCTTTCCATCCACCACACTTTCTCCATTCCCCTCCAGTCTCCACACCCACATATCAAATGTGTGCAGCATATTCTCGTCCTCTTCTCTAATGGTTTTTGCACCATACAGTGTTACTCTTTTATTAAACTTTACCTTATAGTCCTACATTTCTGTGCCCATCATAAGCTCCCTTCTATTGCTGAATGCTACTTAAGCTAAAACAATCCTCCTAATATCCTTGTTACAGAAACACCCATTTACCTCCAATGTACTAACAAGAGTCTTCACGAGTGGAAAATTGGCAACAGTGATCGGGCGAACAGAGAGACAAACATAGCCTCCGACAATGTTGCAAATGACAAACCGTGGGGAATTTTTCTCTTCCGATGCTGGCCCGATAAGGGTCTCAAAGAAGCAAAGCATATCTCGGTAACGTTGTGTTCGAACCGCCCCTTTCAGAGGCAGTTCCCCTCCCCCGCGGCAGCAGAGACTTTAGAACTGTACCGGGGTTTCCCGAAAGGTACCCATCCCTACACATTTTAGGCCTGCCTTTCTGCCAAGATATTTGATGAGGTAGCCGGGAATGGCTGGGTAGAGCCAAAAGGAGGAAAAAAGATCTAGCAATGTGTGGCTTGGCATATATCGGATAGCAGTGGAGACGAAAGGAGTACATGGAACATGAGCCGAGACACTTAAAGAGGCACAACCACTACGAGTTGCCCTGACAAGACATGAAAATCCCTGACATTTCCCTGACAGCCAACCTCTTTTATCTGACTTTTACCTGACTTCACTGACATGTGGCCTCCCTGAATAATGATTCCATAAGGAATACTCAAGGAGTCGGCCGGGACCACTCACTCACTTGTGTAAAATCAAATATTATGTAAAATTGGGTTATGAAAAATCGAGATTCTACTGTATTTACATGACTAACCAACCTGTTTGTATATCTGCATTGTGCTCCTTGTAACTAACATGACATTCTCAATCATTTTTTTGTTTGGTTTTTCATTGTCTTTGTATTTGATTGTATATACATCATCCTGATGTGTTTTATATCATGTAAAAATGTGATCTTTGGATAATAAAACATTCATTCATTCCCTTCAAAGTTGATTTTTGAAGCACTTAGTAATTTGTTTGATCCTAGAAGTCTGTGCTCCCCAGTCCAAACGATTGACAGTATTGTAAGCAACTTGTAGTTGTCATATCCTGCCCTTCTTAATCTTCGAAAGTTGAATACAGTTGAACCCCGGTACCAGTTAAAATGAAGGCTACACCATACTGCAAAAAATGGCCAAGGAACAATTGTTGCCATCTGTTAGTACTCCCCAGGATGTTTGCAGCCTTTGTGTTCCATAAAACAAGACTACATGGAATTCACAACCACTGCTGTATAAGCTGTTCGGTACCCTACTTCCAATGTAGATGCAGAATGATCTATATCACAGTATTATATGGTGGTATCTGATCAAAGGAGAAGACTGAAGCCAGAGAATGCTGAAATCCTCACCATGGTTGAATTTCCTGGTACAGTAGAACCCCGGTTAACCGAAATAAAGGGGGGAGAGCCGTTTCGGGTAACCAATTTTTGGGTTGAACCGTCATATGCTAAAAATAGCCTATTAACATGGTGTGTAGGAAAAATGAATTTGTCTTTTTAATACAGTGTTTTATTTCAGCTACAAAAAATGTTGTAAAGGGTTAGAAAATCTGAAAATTTTCACCACATCCACTCTTCCTACAATTTCACCAATAATCTTCCTTCCGTGGCATATTTTTCTGTTCCCACACGAAAAACTCCATCATATACACATTATGAGACGGTTTTTCCCCCATTTCAATCGAAGTTTAGCATTTTTCGTATTTTATGCTTGTTTCCAAATTTCGTGTTCCGTTTCGGTTGGCCCAGGTTCCGGTTAACCCGATTTCGGTTAACCGGGGTTCTACTGTATTTAATTTCCATTTTACAGTAAGTAGTCTGAATCTATAGAATTTATTTCTGTGTGTTTGTGCACTTGAATAAGTCTAACTTCGGTTTCTTACTTGCTTTGCCAATCTGTCCCTGGCAAGCTTTTGTTTGAAATGACAGACTTCACTGAAAAGAGTTTTTCTCTTAGCATTGTTCTAAATCAATATGATGAAATTGAAAACAAATTTCAGTAGGTACCATTTAGTTAGTTTTTGCTCTAGTTTTCCTCACAAAGACAATTATAAAAGTGAAAAGTTCACTGAGCAACTTTTCTTGCTCATTCTATAATATTAAAACAACTTGAACCATTTCCTTCATTTGCAATTATCAGAAATTTAGTACAATCAAAATTTTATTGAACATGTTATGTAAAATGCTTAATAAAAGTACATACATAAATCCATACACAAAATGTGTACCAAAAAATAATAAAACACCTAGAAATGAGGAAAAATTGTTTAATTACTTATAATAACACCGTCAAGATTTTCTTTTACACCAAAGTCGCATAGTTTTAAAACGAATTTTAGCAAAAAATAAAACCACTTTCATAGATCTCGACTTATCAGTAACAGTACTTATGGTTTTATGCAGCCGATACCCAGAAAAATTGGCCATGAAAAGTCACCTTAATTGGCGACTCGAATATTTTTTAAAATTTATTTTTTTATTTATTTCATCAGCCTGAATGCAGCCTTTGGGGATCATTTTACATCAGGCATTGTAACAGTAACAAAGGATAACACACACAACCATGTCCTGGGAGGAGAAAAATCCTCCCCAGGTGGGACTCGAACCCGCAACCTTTGGGTTGGCAGGCGAGGACGTTACCCCGCGACCTTTGGGTTGGCAGGCGAGGACGTTACCCCGCCGCCACCGAGGCCAAATATAAGTCAAAGTTTGGTTTTCATTGATTTAAAAAAGGAAGGAATTTTTCGACTTATATTCGAGGAGCATATACAATAGTCTTCTGATTCATGAAGCCAAGGTTTCCACAAGCTGCACAAATCAAAACACTGCTACACTTGAACAAATAATCCATGAGTATGCAATAATAGAAAAATGATGAGGCAAAGCATAATGAATTTTCATCCTTAACCACTCACTGTCTGTAATCATCCAACCCTTGTTAAACCTGTCATACCTTATGAACAGTTTCTTGGTGATGATTGCACTTTCCTCTAGTAGGAAAAACTTTCTTGCAGACTGGGCACCTAAGGCCTGATGAGAATACAGAAGATTTCTGGGCTTGACTTTGGGACTGCAATTCAGCATCAGCCATAGATGTGCTATCCTCAGCTGCTGACTACCAATACAATTCACAACAAATTTAAAATTACATCTTATATTATCTGCCATCAATTTTTTTCAGCAAAAATACAGTTTGAACGTATGTTATTTAGTACTCATTTAATTAGATAAATATTATAATTCCTCTCTATGTGCATCATAATTTATCCCTTACAATTAGTTGGACTGGAGTGATTATTAAGCAAATACCTGAAGTTAGCTGCAATACATTGGGACTTTTTCTATTTAGGGTGAATCCAAAAATGCAGTGTTGGGGTATTTTTTCAATACCTATAGTGAGACATGCAATGACGACGTTCACTGAAGAACTTTGAACAATGTTTTTTAATAACATCTGATCTTCTTCCTTTAGGCACAATTTTCTCACAAATATTAGTCAGATCAGTTCACCGATTGATGCATGCATTTCAAGATCCCTTTTATTTCCTCATATTTAGTTTTTGTTTCTTCCAACTAAATTTCAATAGCTATCATCTCCTAGTTATTTTAAAAAAGAGGAGGAAATTGACAGATAAACTTGAAAATGGTATTTAACATATTGCCTGTGTATTAATAAAAGAAGATTTTGGACTTTTAAAGGTGCAAAAATTATTACACAATATCTAAGGTTCTAAGAAGGGATGGGACATTCGAATCCAAAAATCCCACAAAAATTGGAAAAGATTCAAAAACTCACATATTCATGCTTTTTTGTGATTAGAATCTTTCCAATGCTTACCTAAAAAATGTTACACATATTTACTCTAAATTTTCAAATATTAATTTTAGTGATGTTCAATTGAAGCGCCAAAAAAAAAGAATGCGATTGATACAATTTCAGCAGTACCCGGATCACAAATATCCTGTACATAGTCTCTGTGACAACTACAACCACTATATATATTAGTGGGTTGAGTCGTAGCCTCTGAGATGTACAGGAATGAATCCCCAAATTTCAATCATCATCTGTTTGTAAATACATAGTAGTAGACCTTCAAATTTCAATTCCCTTATGGAGCTAAAGGAAAAAATTCAAATAGAAGGTTAGTATAGCAAGTTAGACTCATTAGTACTGTAAATTTTCTATAAATAAGATGGTGAATTGTCAAATATAGCTGCAGGAATTTTGAATGCGCTGTTATAACAGTATAATAACACTAAATCTGAGGATGCTTATTCCAGGTGAAAATATTTTTTTTTCGACTGGATCTAACACCTCTAAAATAATCGCACCTTCCGCATCATGAAAGCCATAATCAGTTGTCAGAAAAAGTCAAGTAGCCCTTAAAATGTGGCATTTGGTAAGAAATAACTGCCTAACTTTTTGGAACCTCGCCATAAGAATATCACAGCAGTGCACTTCCTGTGCTTTTTGTACGACTACTGTAGTGGGGTTGGTGTTACGAAATTCATTTGTATCTTCTTAAAAATTTCTTTACTAAAATGTGCATCCATAAATTTATTTCCCACCAAATGATGGTATCAAATTTGGCCATAACTGAAAACTGCTAAATTTAAGAATAAGTTCTTTTGTCTTTTAATTATTCTTAAAAGTAGGATTTGATTTTTGAGAGATTTGAGAACCTTATAGGATTTGGATTTGAGAAAATTTAGGATTTGTCCCACCTCTACTTCTAAGGCACACAAGAAAATTTTATTAGCATGAGAAAAATGAGGAAAAAGATAAATAAATAGAAAACAATATAAAATAAATCAATTAAATCAAATGTCAAAGAATAAACATGGTACAAACATAAGAGGACTGCTGATACCTGAAGTGCAAAACGTTTTACAACTCTACCGTCTCTGAGTTTCAAAATCAGCACTGACCCCCCCATCCCCTCTTTCTCCATGACTAGAAGACCTGGCCAAGATAACTCCCCAATCTGTAATCTCAAACAATGCAGCGAGGCAGTTTTTTTTTCTTCAACATACAATATACCTATTAGGAATAAATATCTTGAGTTAGAATTACTGTTAAATGAGCTGGGCATCGACATATTAGTGCTAGCTGAACACTGGTTACGAAAGGAGGAAATATCTATTTGTGCAATTGAAGGTTTTAATTTAATTTCCTCATACTGTTGACAACAACACAAATGTGGTGGTGTTTCTTTGTACGGCAAACCTAATATAAACATGGTCTTCCTCCATTTTGATGGCTCTATAGAGAAAACTTGTGAGTGCTCAGCTGCTTTGCTGAAAGTAAACAACTAAACTTTTGCTATTTTTTCTAATTATCGGCTTCCTGGAGGTATTTTTAGTGACTTCTTGAGTCTTCTAAATGAGTGTCTTGTGTATGTACTAGCCAGAAGCATGAAGGGAATTGTAATATTTGGAGATCTAAATGTTGATTTCTTAAATAACTCTATCATGAAATGTGATCTGTTAAATTTGCTTTCCTCCTTCAGCCTTCATGTTAAAATGCTTAAATATTTTGTTTAAATCCTTATATGTAATAAATGTTGTTCATAAGATCGTGAGTAAGAATCATTCCTTGTCTTCCCCATCTATCCCTGAGATTGACCACTACCACCCCCACCTCTCATCAATTAGCGGGTCTGCACCCTGCTGCCACCTAAATCGCCTTCCTGACAGAAGAGGCAGCAGGAGGGGAAGGGAAAATAAAGGCCGTTCCTGAGGAAGTGCAAATACCAGAGTGTGTTAAACTAATCACCTTCCATATTTTAAAAAAAGGGTAAAAAATTTTCTAATCAAGAGGTGTTATTACACTGAATATTTAGAAGATTCACTGACTGTTCTAATCTGATACCAATATTGTGTTATAATTACATATGTAATAATTTTTTTTTCTTCAGAATTACTTTTCATTTCTATGTACTAAGTATTGTCTATGATGTACCCTATGCATGTATTTGCAAACAGTGAGCTTAATAAAAAAAATAAAAACTTTTCAACTTATTTACAAATATTTTACCAATACATTACATAGTAGGTATGTGCAGTGTTTTTGACATATCCACAGTCCGTATTAAACCTAAGATTTCATTTTGATGACCAGCAACTGTCCTGGGTTCCATTCATGATTAAAAATTTAGGGCTACATAATTCATAATTGACATAGCTTAGTGCTTTTCTACAACATTTAAATGTTGTAGAAAAGTACTATGCTATGTCAATTATGAGTATGCTAGTAACTTCTACGAAGTAAAGCCTTCATCAGTCAAGTATACTACATAATTCATTTAAAGCCATGCTTACACTTAGTGAGAAAATAAGCTAAAAATCAAATTACCTTTTTGGTAGAGGTCAAGTGAACATCTGAAACGTGCTTCCACACAGAATCCACGGAAGCACAAGTCAAGGAGCAAAAAGGACAGTGTCTGTTGCGAAAGTGTCTCCTTCGACGATGTCTCTCCAAGGCCATTGGGTTGCAAGCAAGGTAGCGGCACAGAACACACCTCACACTAGACATATTCCTTTGAGTTCCACCAGATGCTGTGGGTTTTTTCAACTCCTTCAATGCAGATCTCTTGTCCAAAACGTTGCAAATGCTATCTAAAATATTCACCATACATTCACCCACAATATAATGCACTGCACTGCCAGTTTTCCCACTAGAAACTGTCTCAATTAAATCCTCTGACCTTACAGTAATTGAAATTAACTCAGAGGACTCAGTGCATGAGATACTTTGACGATTATCATTGCTAACGAAAGACCCTAGAGGAACTATGGCCATAGATGACTGCTCAGTAGTCAGAGGAAGAGAGGGTGGATTAATAGACAATGTGACATTTGGGGATGGCAAAATCTGAGGCATGCTAGGTAGGGACACTTTAGTGAATCCATCATGAGAGAGCATAGCTGTATTAATTGAAATGGTTGTAGGAGAGTTCCCAGCCAAGTTAGAAGGCAAAAGTAAGCTTGAACATTTTATAAAACCTCCATTACATCCTTGAGCAACATTAGATAAATTTAAAGCATTAGAGGTTTCTACATTAGATAGCTCTGCTGAGGTTGCCAGGGGTAAACCATGGAATGCTTCATCTCGCTGTGCATCTGTATTACTGGTGGAACTCGAAGCATTATCAACAATGCCAACATTGCCTTTGCAGGAAACCTTTGAATATATCTTCCACAGTTCCTCAAAAAGTGCATCTTCACGGTCCACCTCCCGAGCCCATTTCAACAACTGGACTTGCAACGATCTATTGTGACATTGAAACACGTGACGCAACATGGAAACTTCATCAGGAAATGAGAAACTTCCTTCAGAACAATTAAGCTGTGAGGCTACTCGTGAATCAGCAGGAGAGAGAAAGGAATTTTCAAGACCATAACCTGGGAACCTCGTGTCCTTTGCACCATGATTTAAACCTACACCTTCCAGACAAGGGCCTCTCCCATTCAACTTCTCCACGGCATGGCAGGACAATATAAGGGAATGATCACTGGTGCTTGGATCATGAGTTCTCTCTAAGCTACCACAGTCTATAGGGGGATTTTGGGAACATGCAGGATCACTCAGGCGAATTTCCGGGCACACTAAGGCAGACCCCTGATGCCGTCTAAGCATGTGCAAGTCACGGGCAAATTGGTGAAGGAATCTATGACCACACTTGCTACAAGGAAATGGTCTCTCTTTAGGGAGATGGACTTCCCTCAAGTGTTCTGCGAGAAGAAATCTAGTAGAGAAGCGAGGAACTGATGAATGAGGTCTGAAAAATGAAATGTCTTAGGTTCATCATTTATTATTTGCCTTTGCTATTCAATACCTTTGCTTCTATTTCCCAAATATGGAAAAATCAAGGGATTCACTAATTTTACCTTAACTTTACATTTACTTATACATTCCAGTACATTTACTTGCATTACCACTCATTTAGGATTCATACTGATATGGTCTAACAGTCATCATCCACAAATCTATGAACACACTTCTTCAGTATTGATAACATAATAAAATACTTTTAAATATTAAAAAATAACAATTACCCCATTTGAGACTGAGACATAGAGCATCTAGAGCATGTGTAAGGGGTCTCATGTTTCCTAGAATGTGCCTTTGCTTCTGACTCCCCAGCAAGTTCCATGAAGCAGGTGCGACAAGTTAATTCTGGACGGGGAATCCCATGTGCATTGGAAAGATGGTGGTTTAACTGTTCAAGGGCTGGGTAACGCTTGCGCCGGCACACAAAGCACTGCAATTAAAAGTAAATATCAATTAAAAGTGAATGTCCAATGTTATGTGACAGTTCTTAAGTATGAGTTCATGGAAAATATTGGTGAACCCATTCAATTTCTAAAATTATTACTCACTACAGAGGAAAAGTGCACCCGGGCACCTCCTGTACTAACTCACAAACAAAGGCAAGGGTGGCAGAAGGGTACAGAACCATAGGAAAATATATTACTTTTTGCACCTTTATCATACCATTTCAACCAGAAACCTGAGTTCTAACAGGCCATCAGGAGACTGACAGTTTCCTTTTGGACAAGCTGTGGATGGTGCACCATCCTACTAAGTAACAATGTTGCAAAACTTAATGCACCATTTACTATTCATATTTAATTTAATTGGCCAATATTGGAATATTTATATAGTAATAGCAATAGGGCTTTGATTTAAGGTGCTTCGATGGCTAAGATCCTTTCGCACATACTGTCTGCTACTTGAAGCCTGGGGCAACAAGCACTTAGATGAATAGGAGGGCAACCCCTCCAAATTCAAGCAAAGCCCAACAATGATTAACTTCGGATATGTATGCATTTCAATAAAATACCACTGGTATTATATGCTTCCTTATGGTCCAAGATTTTTCTCTTAGATGCTGATGTTTGAAACTATAGTAAACCCTCGTTAGTTCGAAATATCGATTAATTTGAAATTGTGAGTAGTCCCTGGCAAACGGAATAGGAAATTGCGTACTTTATGGTACGGATTATTCGAAATACACTTAATATGGAACTCGAAGTCGAATTTCGTCCCATGACGCCCCAAAGTATCGTTTATTTCGAAACGATTCACTGGGGCAGCGCACTATGATGGTTAGTTACTATCGGTGCAAAAAAGGTAGAACACTGAACTTTAAGCATTTGTATGAAATTCCACCGGAGCTCCATAGAGACGTGTAATATATGGTTTTCCTCCTCATTTATTTGACTACCATATGCATTAATTGAAAAGTGCTTAAATGTAAACGTTTAGCTTCTACGGTCGAAAGAGTGAAGAAAAACACGTGAAATACTAGGAGAACAGCAAAACAGTTGTCTTCTTCATCTCGTCACGGCCAAAATATTTGATTGGTGCACTTCGTTATTTTTTATGAAGAGAATGACATTCTGCATTATAAATATTATTTAAAAACTAAATTTTACCCATTCTTTGGGTTTTTAAGTAAGAGGAAGAATATCAACATTTCCATACATGAAAAGTTTTGTAATGTTTTCCGTATAGCATACGTAACTTCAATATTAATATATACTTTTCTACACCTCGGAAATGGAAATATAGCTTTCGGCCATTTTAAAAATCAATGAATGGCTAATATTTAATTTTAAAGATTATTTTTAATGCGGAGATGTCATTCTCTCTAAAAAAAAACGAAGTAAAGCAATCAAATATTTTGGCCATGAGGAGATGAAGAAGATGACTGTTTCGCCGTTCTCCTAGTTTTTCGCGTGTTTTTCTTTACTCTTTAGACCGTAGACAGTAAACGTTTACATTTAAACACTTTTCAATGTATAAATTTTGTAGTCAAATAAACAATGAGTAAAACGATATATATTACATGACTCTATTGATCTCAGGCAGAATTTCATACAAATGCTCAAGTTCAGAGTTCTACCTTTTTGCGCTGATAGTAGTGCCTATTTCAAAGTCATTGTGATTTTGGTATCGCTTTATTGAGCATAAGTTACTTTTAAGTGTTGCCTAGCTATTTTGAACATTTACTTATGCTTATGGTGCGCCGCATGCCAGCAGCTGTTTACCCCCAATCAAATATCCCTTGAGTATGCACACATCTCGGCTGCTCATTCCCATAGCATTTTTGCGGAGCCTTTGCGCCATGACTAATGCCTTCCCCTCTCTTTCTTCCAAGTTTAACAATTTTAGGCTATTTTGGTAAAAATTGGAAATTAGCGAAAGAATGTACCCGCCTCATTATTTTGTAAGAAACACTTACATATTGTCAGAAGGTAAGTAAAAAGGGGCTTGGAAGTAGTTAAAACCCCTAGAAACAATAAAAAAAAGTATTAATAAAATTGAGGACAGGCAACCCGGCATACGCGAATTGGATATCACTTTTAATGCATACGTAGCTCTTTCGCTTGCTACCGTTCCAGTAACAACCAAGAATTCGCCACAAGGAGGTGGCTACGCATCTAGTTCCACCCGTGCCCAATCCAACCTCCCAACCAAAATGGGCACTTTTAGCATTTAGTTTGAATCGTGGACCTTGTACTGACCTGGCGGAATTCAGGCATATGCGCTCTCTACGCAATGATAGTTTTGATGAACATATCTCTGTTGTCTCTCCCATACACTGCTGCAGACGCATCCTTCACGAGACGAACAAGTCTCTCAACACTTCGAGTGTGGAAAGGAACTTATAGGAATTTTGGCAATTCCGATCTTATTACGTTAGTTGCCATTTTTCTGATGTCTTCCTCAGTGAAACTCTTTAGAAGTGGAGGCTCAGTCACAACAATGCTTTTCCAAGCTATCAAATGATACGTCTTTGCTTTCCATTGTAATTTGGGCACTTCAAATTTTCTCACTAGGTTGTTTTCGTTTTTTTGTATATCTAGCTTGAAGTATTTTTTAACGGTTTGCTCTCTTACTTTCATCCGTCATCATACAGATGAGAATGTTTTCAAAATGACACCAGAAAGCACCACGTTGTATAACTGGATCGACAACTTTCAGCAGGTCTCCTCTTAAATACCTTGTGGAGTGCACCAAGTCGAACATGTGTCGAGCTCCATCAACGCAGTAAGGTTTCGATTTAATCATGAACCATATCTTAATGTATACTTTCTGTATATAAGTGACCAATATCAGCAGTTCCTCGGAAGGATTCTACGTTGACAACCACAAACGTAAAACTCTAGTGGCTGTTGTAACCCATCTGGCGTGGCAAAGTTTTCCCGGTGATCGTTCAGCTAAACCCATCGGGCATTTTCCGGACGCAACTGCTCTTGACACATCTATTAGGTACGCCTGATCACTATTTATGTCAGCAATATATACATCGGGGTGACAAGCTGGGATGGTTTCAAAGTCAACAAAAGGTAAATCTTCACAGTTTTGGATCTGCTTCCCAATGGGGCCAGTGTAGCTCTTGGGTCCAGCTGTAACTCCATCTAAATGAGCAATAAGGTGTCGGAGTGGGAGTTCATTTAAATGGAGAAGACAAATGCACCACTGCAATGGCTTATTTAAATGCTCTTCCAGAATTGTAATGATTCCACAATTTTTTCCTGTATTTACAACAGTGCCATCGCAGTCTACTGCACAAATATTTGAGAGTATCGCAGGATTGAGAGTATCGCAGGATCTCCCATGCATTGTACGATTGATCTTGAAATATCTCTAGCTGTACCGGAAACAGGAGTCAGGTGAGTGATGTATTTCGAATAAGGCTCGCATATAATCACAACGTGTTCTTTTAAAATGGTACTTCTGTAATATTTACCCCCCCCCTTCATATTTTGAATTACTGTCTGATCCTTTCTTCCATCAAAGTAAATCCCCAATGCAGGTCCACTTTGTTCTGATTTTTCTACTCCTAATCTTGATTGTAGTCTCTGTCTTTTCATGCGGTCTATGACTTGGGATGAGTCCTCCTTGTTCACAATATCAAAATCTTCTAATACTGCCGTTGCTAATGCTGTTCCTGTAGCTGATGGAACTCCGAATCTGTCGCATACCCTTGCAATCGCAGCTAATTTTGTTGAATTGTGCTTAAACCCTTTTCTTTGTGAGGTTGATGGTCGATACTCAAAAGCATTGTCTGACTGATCATCTTCTTTAGTTTCATGATTTTTCTCAGAATCATTCTCACTCGATTCAATTTTATCTTGCTGTCGAAATTTACTCACTTCCTCTTGTGCCGAACTCGCCAAAGCATGACGGTCCTCCATCTCTCTCCTCGGCAAACGTTTATTTAAAGTAGCAGTAGTTTTCTTGTCCAAGGTAGAAATTACCATAAGACGATCTCCACATAAATAAAATGACTGGCAATTTTCCACAAGAATATATTTTAAAAACGACCGGTTTCGGTGTACAACACCATCATCAGGTGATGATAGTGTTGTACACCGAAACCGGTCGTTTTTAAAATATATTCTTGTGGAAATTTCCAGTCATTTTCATTTATGATGTTATTCCATAAAATTAAGCCTGAAACAACAACTTTTAGACGATCTCCACGCTGATCAGAGAGGAACGTCCATTCTTGCACAGGAACTTTACGTTGAAAAGGGCAGTCACAAGATTCTCTGTTTTCACATTTACAAGAGCATATATTAAAAAGTTTTTTAAAAGCGTTTATCACCTCTTTTTTTCTTCTTTTCGAATATAGTGGATCTATTAGGACCATGTTCTTTTAAGATTTTATATGTGGAATGGTGGACTTTTATCAGATTTACAACTCTCCTTTTGCTTACAGTTGGGATGCTTACAGCTTGCCATATCATCAGTATTTTTTCAGCGACTTGCTTTAAAATATTAGATAATGGAGGACCCTTACCGTTCATTTCTGCTTTCTTGGTATACCGAATGCTGTTGTAAAACCTGATGACATCCTCAATGGTAGGAAGCTGCTGCGATGAGATGTCCTTAGGTGGACCCAAAATTGGACACCTCAAATCCTCTCTTGTCCTCTTCCTCTTTGAATTCATTTCTTCACGAGATAACACTACCTCTAGAACTTTAGCTTATAGAAGAAAGGAAGAGAATGCTCCCTTCTTTCCGCGTGCGATTGCATGAGCCAGACTTACAGGGAAGAACATTGTAAAAATAAAACACTTTGAAATTTTGAATAGTACAGGATATTTTCCCGAAACATTATGATGCTACATTTTCACTGCCACGGTGTTTACTAGATAATGACAAAGTTCCGTTGAGCTCCATTGGAGAAAAATATATAAAACTGCAAAAAATTACGATGTGTTTCATACGCAAGATGTACAATATGTATCTCAAAAAGCCACAAAGTATAGCTGGACAGCAGTAACTGAAAAAAAAATAGCAGTGAATTGATTAATGTTATCTCCCTTTTCCCCACGTAGGTGTTGCACACTGCTCAAAACTAGTAACGGCAATTCCGTGGCCAACAATCACGTCCCACCCAACCAGGCCATCATGGTGTGCTTGCCGGGTTGCATATTCTCAATTTTATTAATGATTTTTTGTGTTTCTAGGGGTTTTAACTACTTCCAAACCCCTTTTCACTTACCTTCTGACAATATGTAAGTTTTTATTACAAATAAATGAGGCAGGGCTTGTTCTTTCGCTAATTTCAAATTTTTACCAAAATAACCAAAAGTTGTTAAACTTTAACCACTTGGCGGAACCTCAGGATGTTCGACAAAAATTCAGAAAAAAATCCTGCATTATATTGAGCCCCATACAAAACTTTTCTGACCTCCAAGCCCCTTGAAATTCGAAAAAAAGTTTTTGACGATCACCCCTACTGTATAGGTATAGCGAAACTTGACGGCATTTGTGCAGTAGACCATTGTCAGCGGACGAGTCTATTGTCCTCAAACTCGCTCTTCGCGGGGGAGTAAGGCAGTATCTGCGTGAGACCACCAGGGTTATCTCAGTCGCATTCCTTTCTTGCCAAAATCAAAAAAGCTCAAATAGTTATTCGCATCCGCGGAAGCGCCGCGAAATTTAACATTGCTCAAAGTGAATACGGGTATAACTTAACAAATGATAACCATGTTACTTCACAGGTATAATGTAAATATGAAATGATAAAAGAATGGAATACTATATAATATATTATGACATGATACGAGTAATGACACCAGTACAGTCGTTAGTCAAGTTAGACTTTTTGCCGACGACGCTGTTTTGTACGAGAGATTTTGAAGTGCTTTAGTGCGGAAGACTTATTAACAAAGGATTTTGTAGCAATCCTGGTACGAAAATGGCAGTTGGAGGTAAACTTAAATAAATGCGTTTCAGTACATTTTTGTAGATAGAAAATACACCAGAACAATCTTACAAAATAAGCAAATCAGAAATAGTCAACGTAGAGCCCGTTAAATATTTAGGGGTCACAATTATTTAGGATCTATCTAGGATTAAACATATTCGGGAAATATGCGATCAAGTTGACAGAGATCTAGGACCTATAATAAGCTTCTTGTATTTGCGATCCTTATGAAGCAGAAGTGATTTCAGAATTGGATCGCGAGCAGAGACGACAACTAGGTATGTTGACTTTTTACAAAAAGTCTAGCAGTGTTTTTGTTGTAATCAAATGCTGTAAACCTTTCCTATGAAACGTTATATTTCCAATGAAATAAGACATTATCACTCTGCAATGCATTTATTGAACCTGAACGTAGGCACTTACGCGGAATACGAGAAGATTGAGTCTTTGTTTTTAACGCCGGACTCCTTTTTATTAATCTGCTATCCCTATTGAAGCAATTTCTTTATAATGCAAAGCAATTTTCTTACAGAAGTCCAAAGCACATCCCCACTCTCGCTCAGCAATCTCCCTCTTCTTTTCTATCAATAAACCCCTCGACACCAACCAGCCAAAATACATAGCAACAATCAACAAAACAACAACTCTTTCAAAGTAATGAAAATAATAAGAGTTCCTTTATTTTAATTCCAACACCACTTCATTTACATTAGTCACCTCTTTTTATTTTATGAGTTCTTTTTGCATTCTACACTACTATTAATCAAACGCCATCCAAAGTGAGGATGTGAAGATTATACAGTAAAACCCCCATGCAACGAATTTGTTGGGACCGGAAAAATGACTTCGGTGTAGGGGTTTTTCGATGTATGGAGGTGGTGTGCGGGTTGCATCTCCACAGGGGCATCCAAGTGTTCCGCGTGCTTTACGATTCAAGTCTATTAAATATCTCAATCTTGCTTTATTCACCATTAAAACCTTTCCTAGAGTGATTATAAACAATTTTTATTATTCATCATCAAATACCGTGGCTATCACCGCGTGATTTTCAATCTGCGTATTTCTAATTGAAATTCTTGTTTTTCTCGTCGATTCTGCTCTACGCCTCATCGCTTAATTTAGTTACGGTTTGAAATTAAAAGACCGCCAAAATTAATGCCTAAGGATTACGTATTTTAAAGTGCTCCATAATTTTTCTGAGTATCTAGAAGATATTATTCTTAGAGAGCAATAATTTAAGTCGATATCAATTGGCAGTTTTATGCAGCAATTTTGCTTGAATGAGCATATATTGCCATTTAGACTTCCAAAATAAAATGCACTGTTGGATTTCCATTGAAACACCGGTAAATATCTATGTTTGTGACCAGAATATACTAGATATCGATAAAGGACGATGGAAGTTAGGTGGGGCGAGTTAGTTACCACAAGTAAAAATGTGGCAGTCGGCAATGCACTGAGGTCACAATGGCAATCTCAGATGATAATGCATTGACGATGCCGTTAACACGTGTAAGAGGAGCACCCCTCTTTTTATGCGTCTAAGTTGAAGAAAAAATTTGGGGCTTTTTTTCTCCTATTGCGAGGTGTTGCGGGTCTAACTTCGAATTTTCGGCCATTATCAAAGCCGCTTGCGATATTCTCTTATAATTTACGCGGCATTTTTCATAGGCATATATGGACCTCGGAGGTATATATTCACTTTTAGCCTTAGCCCTACAATGCTTGCATTGTTTATTGTCCTTTGGAATGAGTGGAGTAATTGATATTCATTAAAACAAAACAAATCCGACCTCACTACAATTCGTGTTTAGTTGGTAAGTGCGGACAGTCCCACCGAGCTCTGATTTATAATTCCGAATCCCCCCCACCGTTTTCCTAATGCACAAGTCATAGTCGCTGTAAGTCACCTTTTAAAACGTGGTTAACTACCGTATTTACTCGTGTAAGCCGCGCCCTCGTGTATCCCGCGCACCCCCATTTTCGGGCAGGCTCGTGAGGAAAAAAAATATTTTTTTCAAAAAATCAATTTTTTTCCCTTGAGCCTGCATCATTTTGTCATAGCATGATTGCACGTTCTTTAATAGAAATTCTGTGCCAAAGTTAAGTGTTGAAGTACATCTTTCTCATGAATTTAATGCGTTACGTTTTAATATCGTCACGATACACAGCCCGTTTTATGGTGCATATTTTTTTCCTAACATCACACAATAATCACAGTTGTATACAATCACATCATTCAGCTCTAAAAATGGAATCTGTTCGAAATGAAATATCAAGCTAAAATAATTGCAGAATTATATACAATTTCAACCCATGATCATTCGATTACGGAAATCCATCGGCGAATCATCAAATAAAAACAGAATGCCGTCCGTAACTGATAGATGCCTGAAATGTGATACGTTTGGTTCGTCTTCATAGCTGATAAGTGACTCCCAGCGGGCAACGCCCACCCCCCCCTACTTTTGGAAGCCACTTGCGAAGTTAGAGCGTGGGAAAGCGATGAGTGAAATGTGATACTTTTGATGAAATGTGATGCTGACTCGAGAAAAAATATCGCTTTACTCCGACCCCCTAACTATGAGCGCCGAGGCGAGGGTGGGGGGAGAGAGAGAGTGGTGGTGGGGAGAGGAAGAGGCGGGCCAAGGACGCTTAGCCGTTCGCTGGACTGCCGGAAGCGCCAGCACTCGGCGTGAAGGCCTGTGGAAAAAAGCGCTGGACATCCTCTTTGCTTTACACGACTATAGTAATTGTATTAAACTTACGTAATAACTTGAGGAGTATCCGCATTGAAAGATAAACGATGCAGCTAGAACTTATATCAAAGCTCATTTTCGTATCACTTCTCATAGCCAAGTAGCATTTCCACGAAATGATCGATTTTAGGCAAGTTAACTAATTTTTTATCCGATGTGGTTGATATCAAGTACGCACAAGTATGTATCAAGCCCTATGAAATAAATTCTAGCAACATCCTTCCTGCGCCAAACGGTGAAAACAGAATTTCTTTATCTATTAGCATGGCGATGTACAAGTCAACGGTCTGAAAATGGATTTCCTGGCGTGGTATCCACTTCCATAAGTAAATGATGCTTCCTATAAAAGGAAGTAAAAACAGATTAGAGTTCCGATTCTCTCTTTGCATGCGCCGATGCACTACGTTATTTATCCCATTGATGTGGCGATGCGTTTCAAAGCTCACTCGGGCGCTACGCAACATAATTTCAGGTTGTGGAAAAATCATGAAGGAGTGCGAAGTCAACTTCACAGCTACCACCGGGGTAAGGGTACAATTTGAATCGACCGAAATAACGGCTCCCTCGTTCGAGCATCGGCCGTATCAATCTAGTGTTGGCTGCCGAGGCCCCTGAAAGGAGGTCCAACCCCTCCCCCACTAGTGAAAGCCACCTGGGTAAAAGCGAAACTGGGCGAGGGTAGATAATAACAGATAAGGTGAAGGAGTGATCCTCTCGGGTTACCCCCTTTTCTTTTTTCGCTGAATGAGTCCCTCGCAGATGAATGTCGTCGCGCCCAGAAATAAGGAATGAAGAACTTTTTTCTTGAGGGATCTTCTGGGAAAAACCGGTTTGGACACGCCAATTGTTCAGATCTGACTGAGGTATCACCCTAAAATCTGACAGCTTTATTGTTTCCGGCTGAGTGATAGAGAGGGATAGCTGGATGGAAGGACTGCCTGTAAGGCAATTTCCACAAACCCTGGGAAGGATATTTTACCATTCGTCACGATAACCTGAATAGAGCCTCGTATTGCAGGTAATAATTATTATCACAAAACGATTGAATGAATGGAATCATGCCTCTATTTGATGCGAAGGCAGATTGACACATGGAAGTCGATTTCCATTGAAATGTAAAGAGAAGCAATATCTCCAAATATCAGGGCATCTTTCGGCTTTCGTCTTACTTTCGAATCATGCGTAAAAATTTATGACGCAAGTAAACAATTAACATTGCAAATTGATATATCGAGATAATATTGTTAAAATTCGTCGCGGCAAAGAGGGGTAGTACCAATCCGCGAGTTGCTGCACGCCACACCGCCAGCTGCAACGGCAAAATAATTTATCCGGTGGCGTCAAATTTGACATTACTTCACACGTTTGAATTTTTTTATTGGATATGTATGTTCGTAAGTCAGATGATCATAATGCGAGGACTTACTGTATTCACTTAGGACAAACTAACGGCAGGAACTTAAGGTAAAATGGTGCGCGGCTTACATGAAAATCTAGAGGATTCGTGTAAGCCGCGCACCCCCATTTTTTCACCGGCATTTTCGGAAAAAAGGTGCGTGGCTTACACGAGTAAATACGGTATTACAAATTATATTTTGCTGTAAACGATGACGAGTTGGAATGCAAACACGTTAAATGCAAAATACCCAAGCGTCAGCCGCGTAACAAACGAACGATAAGGCGTAGATACGACATCAAAACTTGAAAAAAAAATAAAATTTTGAAAGAAATCATAACTGTCAATGGAATTTAAAGCATTTATTATTTCAATATGGTCCAACAAAAATCTTCAATGAATGACAAAATAACAAAATTCATGATTTACATAAAAACGGCTGACTTACTAGTGAGACTGGCGTCGCAGTGCGGCGGCACGCGCGCGCATGTCCTGTCACAGCTCGTAGTTTTTCCCCGAAAAGACCTTCTTTCCCTAATGGTATGGAATAGAGCAACCTTATCCTTCCTCAATCTTCTAATGCACGATTCCGGCACATCATGCCTTAGTCCGGCGTTTCCTACATCCTCAGCGTCTTAGATGACATAAAGCACTTTAATTTTTCAACTACCGCGAAAGAACACAACTTTTTGCCCTTGTTCATTTTGGAACAACACTGACCTATGTTGACGCATGCACAAATGTTAATATTCACAGAATTCTCTCA
Source organism: Pyrrhosoma nymphula (assembly GCA_963573305.1). NCBI lineage: Eukaryota > Metazoa > Arthropoda > Insecta > Odonata > Coenagrionidae > Pyrrhosoma > Pyrrhosoma nymphula. Next base: position 47,098,867 of record OY754335.1, on the reverse strand, counting down.
GTTGAGCTTAAGGCAGGTGCATACAGTTGAGTCACTCAAAGTGGTCCGGTGACAGAAAATGAGAAAGTTAGGGGGGTGGAAAATTCCAGTGCTTGCACGTGTCGCGTGGCCAATCGCTGTCCCCCAATTGCACCCCACACCCTTGCCTTGTCATACAACTAGTTTTTTAAGTTATTAGGCAACTGCGTCCCCCGTAAACAAGTGAGCGAATGATACCCTCCCCTTGATGACTCACGCTAAGCACCAAGGTCACTCAGCTCTCTAGGGACTTGCCTTGGCCACGATACGGTGGTAGGCGAGCGATAGAGTGGCAACGCTAAGTTTTATGTTCCTAATGTTTGACATGGAACACACTCGAACCCAGCCATGATAGACGTGAGCGGCATAGGTGCCGCTCGCCGCCAATCCCAGATACTAATTTTTTCTTGTGCCGTTCTACTCATTCGGTGGCAAAATGTTGGCTGAGATCGTTCTGTCTCCTGACAGTATGTAATGCCATTTCTGATTCTGAACTTATCTTAGGTCGAATCACTGCTCGTTTCATGGGCACCACCACCCTGCCGCGATACTGCTCTGCCGCCCGCCGCTCATATCGTGACCGAGGCTCGAAGGCTGGCAGATAAAAAATTTGTGTAAGAGGCGCACCCTCATTTTTGGCTGCGATTTCTGGGAAAAAAGGTTCCTCAAGCAATCGAGCAAATATTAGGGCGATCTCGAGGAAACGCACCACTTGCTGGTTAACAGACCACATCCATCAAGGTTAAGACGGCAATAGCAATATTTGGATAGAGTAGAGGTGTTACTCCAGATTTTCCTTTGGGATGAGGACAGAGTAGATAAAAATTCGCTCTCATTGGTTGAACAGCAACCAATGAAGTTTTGAATACTTCGCCCACCTAACAAGGGGAGTGCCCGATAAACGGGTCGCAGATCTGAATGAAAATTCGTATGCATATAGAACTCCGAATGCTTTTCACGAATCCCCACATATGGGTGTATAAATCCAATAGTTTAAACAAAAAAGGTGTTTAAACATTTATAGATGTTATAAAAACCCTATTTATCAGCCTCCGGTATCAAGGGTGGTGTGGTTCATTGATCAGCGTACGGGGCTGCGGTGCAGAGGGACCGTGTTCGATTCCCGTCGGCGACAAATTTTTCAAGCTTATTTTCTTTGTTTTTCCTTCGTGGAATTCTATGTTAAAATCTAATTTTTACTTTTCTATTCAAAGTTTTTTTTTAACGAGTGGAATTATTTTTTTTCACGAATACCATAGGGCTTATTTCTTTTTCCTTCCCGCGAAGTCAATGTCATTTCTTTGTTTCCCCATTCTTTCACCACGCAAACTTGATTTGTTCCTTCATTTGCAAGACCTCCTGTTGATATCATAATTATACAATAATGAAAATTTTCTGCAAGTGGTCACTCTCGCCATTTATAACACGTGCCTTTCTTGATGAGCCTTATTACAATGTATTTATTTGTAGGTATGTCTTTCGATCGTGAAATTGTGATTTGATTACACAAATTAGTAGATAAGCCGATCACATTTTCCCCTCCTTTTTTCAATGCACGACAAAACAGGAAAATGGGGATCTTTGATCGTGGGTCTCATAAATAATGATGTAACAATTATTTAGACTATTCTCTTACGACAATTACGTATTATAGACAAAGAAATTACGTTGACTTTGCGGGAAAGAAAAAAAATAAGCCCTATGGTATTCGCGAAATGTTATATGTTAACATATAATTCCACTGAGGAAAAACAAAGAAAATAAACATGAAAAAATGTATCGCTGACGGGAATGAACACGGTCCTTACAGGCAGGTGGACGGTCTTACGATAACCGTCCACCTGCCTCTCCCAAAATAAAATCCGATACCGAATGGTAATTTGAAACCATTTTAGAGGAAAATATGGAGCTCCTCCCATTCACGGGGTCCCGGGGATGTAACCCAATACACAAAAGTAATCTGATACGATTTAAAAAGGGAACATTGAGCTCCATCCTCACCAATTGCACCTTCGCAATTGAGGTGGAATGGATGAGTGAGTGGGGTGGATGAGTAATGCACCAAGAGGGGAGGGGGGAATACCAGTCAGTGCCAGTCGGCCAGCCGTAACCCAAAACAGAAAGATGCTCTGAAAAGATCAGATCAGGGGGCTATTCTCTATCTCGAAGCTACCGATGCAGTAGCTTCGAATAAGCTACCATAATTGGCTACCAACCGTATTCTCTAACTCGCAGGAGATTTCTCAAGAACGTAATAGGAAGTGGAGAGAGCTTAGGCGAAAGGCGGGTATGAGAACATTTTTAAACCAAATCCGCGGAAACTTCATTTCTGGTGACGTCATTCTTAGAACCAATGGGAAAGCTCGTCTCAATGTTTTTCCATGGATAAAACTGGTGAAACATGTTTTAAGGCCGTTCTAGACGGTGAAGATGTTCGTGGATCGTGTTTAGCGAAAAATTCCACGCATTAAAAATCATGCAAGGAAAATTCTAAAATATTTTATTTTTGCTCTCATAATCTCGTGAACAATCTCGTGAATACGAACATACGACGTCCATCTTGGCTGTTTTGATCAATTGAAATAAGATTGTTCGTAAATATATTCGGGAATTAGGGTTCATGTCGATGATATGATTCAATATTATTCGTGCAATTTGCTTTCGTCAATTACTAGTTGCTTCAAATCATTTAAATAATAAATTCAACAGATTCAGGCGAGATATCGTGGAAGTTCTTCATAATGTAAGAGAAACAATTGCACTTTTCCACAAAATGGTTTATTGCGTACAACGCGTTTCGGCTCACAGAGCCATCATCAGGTACAAGACAAAGTTATAAGAGAGTACATTGCATATATATGTCTTTTCCGAGGAGGGGGGGGGTAGTGGGAGGAGACCAGAGGAGGAGGGGAATAGTTGGGTTGGGTCATTTAAATAATATACGAAGATGAAGCTTTCAAAAGAAATGCGAAGGTGATACACGCTACCATGGCCCAATAAGTATCCCATTATGGGCTGGAATCACGTTACTTACCGAAGGTAAATATGGCTTACCGTCACTCCAGTTAATATATTTTTTGTGAAAAATCCCACAAATGGCAAAAATGACAAAGTAACCCAGTGAAAGTGCAAGGAATCCGCATTTAGTAAATGCAAGAAACATACCCGTGCGTTGGATAATCATAGATAGATAGGCGTTATAAAATGACCAATATTTAAGCAGGGTGTTCGGAGGCCGCGCTTCGTGAGTCTACCGTGAGAGCCTATTGGGGCTACGGAAGTAGCTTCGTGACATTTACAGAATACGGGTGGGAGCCTAATAAGCTACCAGTAGCTTCTGCTTGCACTTTCTCCGGTAGCTTCCATGATAGAGAATACCGATGGGAGCAAGTAGCTTATTGAAGCATCTTTCCGCCAGAAAGCTCCGATGCTTCGAGTTAGAGAATAGGCCCTCAGAAATCTCAGATTACCTTTCTGTATTAAATTACAGCTGGCAGGCTGGCACCGATATTCCCCCCTCTCCTCTTGGTGCTTTACTCATCCACCCAACTATCCCCCGGCTCAGCTAACGCGGAGCGGAGCTTTGGCTTCCCTTGCACGTTTCTTATTGTGGGAACCGTCAGAGTTGACGGTTCCCACCATAAGAAACGTGTAAACGAGCCTTCACTGAGCCAAGAGCATCAAGTTTCCTTCATGCCCTCTGCTCTGTAGGTCTCGGATGGGAATATTTTCGAAGCCCGGAGCAGAAGAGTTAAGACGCGGTACTCTCCGCTGCGGTTCTACTTCCTGCTTATTATGTAAATGTCTATGGAAAAATTACCTGTAAATGAAGAATGCTACGTTTTTTTCTCAATAATTCGTTCTAGAGGGGCACTTTTCATGTTTTGGGCCCAAGAACAGACTTCGATGTACGGAGTTTTCATAGTTAGAGAGGTTCGTTATGGGAGGTTGTTTTGCGTGCATTGTCCAATGGAAGGGTCCGGGACCGGGGCAGTGACTTCGAAATAGGGAGTTTTCCTTAAAATTTCACTGTATGGGTGTTCGTTGTATGGGGGTTTTACTGTAGTTGAGGAAAAGTTTAGAGCAAATGACAGAGAATAGTGGAAAGCTGTGTGCTCAAAAGTGAAACATACGGAGTAGAAATATATTGCATCATAAGTGTTCATGTAAAATTTAGTAGACATAGTTGAGATAAATTTGGAAAGTGATTCGAAAAATGAGGAGTAGGACAGTGATTGACGCTCGTAAGCTTGTGTTTGTATATTCTCTGTTTGGAATAAAAAGTTATTTTATTATCTTATCGCTTTTGTCACCCCTGTACAGATTAACATTTCCAGCTACCAATGTCATAAGGGTCATTCAATGTCTTATAAGTATATAAGAGTGTGCGTTCCTTTATGTGCTGTAAAGTTGAGTTGAGGGACGAATTGTCCTGTCTGTCCCTTATAATCAGTGGTTGATTTCGTTTCGGGGTCCGGGGGGAATGGATTTGTAAATCAGTAGCGAAATTGTCTTTAGGCATTATATAGTGCAATTTCGACTGAAGTGTAATAGCCATTTTTAAAAATGTTTGTGTGCTAATTTCTGAAAGGATACAATACCCACGGTATTTTATATTTGAAAATTGAAAGCATAATAATTGAAAAGGTATTCAGAATAAAGAATAAATCAAATCTCATTCTGTGTTTTAATAAAGCAAATATAACTTTAACCTTTATAGCCCTTAATTTAAATGAATTCAAAATTTCTGGTCCATGAGCCCTATTCTGGATCTGAGCGCGCTATTCCACGATCGAGCTATTCCACACCTCATTATAGCTCACGACCGTATTCTGAATCGAGCCGAGCAATAAATTGCCCGGTTCCGAGTGGCTATAATAGGTACCGCCCCTTCCGGTATGAGAGGGTAGAGGAACAGTAAGCAAAAATTCCTGCAACCAATGGCAAGCATTGTTTACATATACAGCTGGAACTGCTTTCAACATGGCCACCTCGATCGCGATCATTCCCTCTTATAATCTATGAATTATTTTACGTCTTAAATAGATAAAATTATAAATATAATACTTTTTATGTATTATTAGCTATAGCATTTAACTAACAAGCTTGAAGAAATGTATTCCGCATGACTTACGATGATATTATGGAGGAGCGGTGAATGCTATTGTGAGTCTTCTGCTGTAATAAGATTTTAACATAACATTTTAAAAGTTATTTATGTAAATAATGCCTGCTATCCAAAGTATTAAATAATGTTTGGAGTTTCCTCTTTCCCTTTGCCAATTTTGTGATAGTAGTGAACCTTATTATGCTATCAGCGAGTCGTATATCTCATGTTGACATTTGTATTTTTGTGACTGGCTGTTTTGACATGCAAGTATCGCCAGTAGTCCTTCGGTCGAGAACTATCATTATTGTAATACATGTTATTATAGTCTATATTTCTTATTCAACTGGTAGTAATGGCCTGGGAGATGCTTAAAGTTAGTAGTGGCATTGACGCGAAGGTAAATGTAAGCGAGAGATGGGCATAGAAAAATGTTAATATCGGTCTCAGTCGAAATGATACAGAAATAATTTTAGTGTCTTTATAATTGTTGAGGATTGGCTACTTAGTAAACACCTGAGGTTTTTGTCGGTAATGAAAAGTTTATGAATTAATTTCCCTGAAGAAGGCCCCATGTAGGTACGTGATGTTATTGGACTTGTTGTTGATGTTTACATAAGTTTGCCATTACGATACACGAAAGTGGTGTGCTCTTTTTAATTTAACCCTAGTATATATGTTCATACATGTGCTTGGGAAATTCCAAAATTATAACCCAGATTTTTGTAGTGTTCGTCTTCCCTATAGGCAGGAATAAGCGATGGGAAACATGCCTTTGTGCTGGCAAATTGCATTACGGAGTATGAAATTATTGTATTGTATATTATAATGTTATCGTGTGACCAGTAGCAATTAAAATACGTTCAATTCATTATGGGAAATAATCCGCAACAGAAGGGCAGATAGACGATAGTTCTCTCATCGTAAATATATCGGTCTCCATTGAAATGATGCAGAAACAATTTTACTGCCTTTATAATGGTTGAAAGTTAGCTATTACGTAAACAACTAAGGTTTTTGTGGGTAATGACAACTTAATGCATTATTTTGAAGAACCCATTTTAAGTGAATTTTTACCATTTTCATGGGGTGAAATTGCACTTGTTTGAGTTGATTTTTACTTAAGTTTACAATTACATTCGTCAAAGCGAATGAAGTTTGGATAAATATAGCGTGCTGTTTTAAATTAAACCCTCGTATACTTGTGGGTACGTATATGCTTGGAAATATCTTTGATTTTAGCGGAGTCACACTCTAAAACTATCGTGGTTAATGTCCGCTTTCGTCACACCAGCCTGAACGTCTTTTTCACTCAGTTCAAACTAACTTATTGCCACGAAATCCATGCCAGTCATCATGCCAAGTTTGCGCATTTATAAAAACTTTTCACTCTGCGAATTAACCCATTTATTTTGAAATAGTAATGTGTCAAGCCGGAGAAGTGTCATTTTCCCTCTCCGCCGTACGTGAGATAGGGTCGAGCTATTGAGAATAGCCCGGTATCAAAGATCGGGCAATAATAATTCGACCCTCACCGGTGCTATCCGCCGTTCAGAATACCGAATAGCCACCGCGCTGTTGTCATCTTTAGAATAGCCACTTCCGGTGGCTATTTCATCATTGAGAATACCGAATAGCCACTGGGTCTCCATAATCGTGAAAATAGCCACTTTTCGCGCTATTCTGATGAATAGCTCGGCCTTCATGTGGTCCGAACCTCATGGGCCCCTCCCCTGACTACGCCACAGTTTTAATGCTTTCTTTCTCTAATAAAATTATTTCAGACTTTACTATATCCAATTCAGAAAAAAAAATACAGCCTTTCAATGTTATACGGACGCGCTGCGAAATCTATCAGCATATGTACATACTTTGCTGCGGCTTAGTTTGGATCGCAAATCATTGCCGTGTAACGTACCGTAAACAATTTATCGCCCTCTAAAGTTTAGTGCAGTCATGTTGGCAGCATGTGCTTTCCCTTCCCCTCCGCTCCTTTGTCAACCCCTTCCACGCGCGCCTTCCCCTCCCCGTCGCCAAGCTTCGCGCATCTGACTGCCGTCAAGTTTCGCTATACCTATACAGTACAGCCATGCTTTGACAAAAGAACTGAGAGTGGACAAAACACGTAATTTGCTGACTACCTGGAATAACTTGACTCCTATTTTATGATGCTTGTTCTGGAGGTGGTGAGCCACTTCGGTGGCAGTCAGAAATTCAGCCCCGCAATCACCACAGATGCAGTCTTCCCTGTCTTCACCTCCTTCCTCAGCCATGAAAAAGTGTGAATAAGCAGTGTGCAGGTCTCCTCCGTGGAAGTCTTTCTCCTCACATTCCAGCCAGTCCTCTTCATCAGAAACTTCTTCAATGTCAACACCTCCCAGTCCCATTCTCTTTGTGGATCGAAGTCCTTTACCCTTGCTTTCCCTCTTTGATCCTACAAAGACAATTCATTAGTAGGAATTAATCATGAAAGATTAAGAGAGGTCCATGAATGAGGAGAAACATACCTATTTAAGAAAGTAATTTAAGGACATGAATTTTTACTTTAAAAAAATAAATGCGATATAAAGATGATTGATGCTGATTCACTGATTGCCACACCATTTATGATGCCAAAAGCTTTTATTGTGGATAAACATTTCGTTTCTGACTATGCTCTTTATATGGAGCATATTTTCTAGGATACGCACCCTTTTTATCATGGAGGGATCACCCGAAATCTCACATAAGTACTTGATTCACGCAGTACTTTTACATATCCATATTTGTATTTACCTAAAACTTTAAAACTATTAAATTGAATTGATTTTGAATTGGTAAAATATTTATGAAGATGATCAGATCATCGCAAATGTCACTCAAATACTTAGGCTGTTTCTTTTTCAACACAAAGGAAAGAAGGAAGGAGAGAGACCATAAACATATTTAGTTATATTTATAAATAAAAAATCCACTAAACTAACCTTTCGGTGACTTCTGCCTTTTCCTAAGAAGGTCTGCATCTTCCCAAACACTGGTAATGAGGGGTAATATACGGTTGGAGCCAGGAGCCTTCCGACCTTCAACTTTAGATAAATTAACCTTTGATGACGTACCATAACTCTGAGAATTATCAATAATTTCAACACGGGTAGTAGTACTACTGATTCCACCATCATTGCCTCCATCACTTATACCTAAAAAAAAAGGAAAATATGCATTGAATGATAAGGGAATCATATTTTACATAGATAATGTTAATGAATGATTTAATGAACCACCAAATACTGCTTCATGCAATAAGGGAATAGGGTGTGTATGATTGCTAACAGAGTGGTGAGGAAGCTGTATTCACAGATAAATTAAGTGAAGAATGGAGGTAATAGAGCACTGGTTGACTTGCTCAAAGACTAATAAGGAGTTAAGCGAGGTTAAGAGATCTAAATCTACACACTACCCTCAGTGGTGTACAGTAAATAGCAAAATTAAATGTGGGAAGTTCTGCCTGCACCATGACTCTGAGATAGAACCAAGTTGAGGTGAAAATTTTTCGTATGTTGGCAGTGCAGTGGTAAGAAGAATCGGAGGTGAGAGCCCTCTCACTGGGAGAGAGATGGGGAGAGAATGGGGGAGCGAGTGAAGGAAGGTGTGAAGAGGGGGGAATATGATTTGTGCATCATGTAGTCCCAGTTGAATGGAAATACGAAATGCTCTGAACTCTTTTAACCTGCTATAATTTTTCTTAAGTGATCGGTGGCAGAGTGAGGAACACAATCTGCTGCTTCAGGATAGCAGCTATCATGATTATTCAAATTTGGGTGTAGAAAAAACCAGAGGAAATAATTGCATGGTTTTCTGCTACCTTTTGTGAATGCGTGCCAGAGATATTTCAGAGGATTCCCACCTTCTACTTGGAGCCATATGGATAGCACCTTGAGTACAATACTTCATCTTGTTTAATTGTGAACCAGTTTTTATATTTTAAAATACATATGTGAGGTCCAACTTTGGTATGTTCTCTCATTTTAGCTGTTCCTACAATAGTTTTTTCCTCTCTAGCCAATCCCCATTGACCCAAGCTTCCTGTATCTGCCCTAAATAATGAAAAAACAGCCACTATCATCATATACTTTTTCAATTGAGATACAATGAGCAGAATAGCTAATACTCTAATTAAGTAATAATTGTAAGTATTAGAAAATTTATCTCAAAAACAGCTTCAACAATTGTGATGGCACATCATACAATCTTAGGGAAAATTTGATAACGGACAGAGTTTGAGACCATAAAAGATTTCCAGACCTCGTAAGAATCAATTTGGACCTCAACACAGAGGCTTTAAATATGGAATAAGAAACCTAAGATAAAAATTCTAATATTTCATTTCTAGTGTTCAGTTTTGACTTATTGGCCTATACATTTAGATGACTAAGTATTTTGGTGTTTTATCACCCTTTTCAACATTATTAGCACCATGGTCATTGCTCTTGTTGCTATTTTACTTGCAAAAGAAAAGGCATGCCGTAGCCGGAGAAGTGAGCGATTGGTCAACTAGTGATGTAATTTTCATAGACGTTCCAAAAATTAATTCGATTAGCACAGGTGTGATTTCTTCATTAATTTAATACCAAAGAAATACATAATTCAATCCAATCAAAGATTGACCTCCAGATATTGGCACTTTTATAATTACAAAGTGGTTATATGAATGGATAATTAAGAAGGCAAAACCTTTTTTTAAGCAGTCACCACATCCTCAGAGTGGAGGGAATTCAATATGTATAGGCCTGCAAGGGGAAACAAATTACAGCCAACCCTTGCCTGACACTGCTGCCCAGGCATGCTCGCGTGATGAAAACATTATACATAGCATGTCCATTCCCCTTAACCTCCCGAAAGGAAACCTTTTCTTAAGCAGTCATCACATCTTCAGAGTGGGGGGAATTCAATATAGGCCTGCAAGGGGAAACAAATTACAGTCAACCCTTGCCTGACACTGCTTCCCAGGCATGCTCGCGTGATGAAGACATTATACATAGTATGTCCATTCCCCTTAGCCTCCCAAGTGCTAACCTAATGCTGTGGTAACACCATCAATCACCATTTGAAGAGAGGTGTGAGATGAAGACGGTATAAGGCTGCTAAACTGGCTGAGTGGCAATTGTGACACTAAAAATATTCGTCAAGTGTGGACATATCCATTTCGACAGTTCCCTCCCCAATCCAGCTGGGCAAGGAGTGATCATATTTCATGCACATTTGAAGGTACATTAACAGAAATAGTTACTAGCACTGATAAAATCTTCAACCAAGAAGTAATTACAGAATAAAATTGTTCTTTCAGCATAAGGTTAGCAACTGTCCGTGAATGAAACAAAACCAGCTGATGGAAAATCGTCTCTGTCTCTCAAGAAGTTACGTAGTATCAATTACTTGTTCCTCAGTTCCTCTGTTTACTGATCATACATACATACAAAATAAATCAATAATAAATAGGTACATAAAATCTTTGGTTGCATGATCCTGAGATGAATACAATGTGATGTTTAACATTTTTTTATAAACAACCAAAAATTATACCAAATTAATCAATAAAAACATAGTACCTATGCAGCTGTCCGAAGTTCCAGCAATAATTTGGTCTTTCACTAACAAAGGTTGAGATGAACACCCTGGATCCTGGAGACTTTGAGCCAAAGATGAAAAGTCATTCAAAGAGAAAATTTTCTGTGCTATCTCTTGGGTGCATATTTGAGTGGATGAATGTGATGGATTTTCAGGTAATATTTGGAGAAAGACAAAAGAATTTTCTTTTTGAACATCAGGTTCAAAGGTGTTAATCTGATGCATTTTGAAGTGCACCTAATCCTCACCTGAAATACATTACATCATGTTAGCAAATCACTTTACAAAGGTGCAATACAGCTCAAATGTCACAATACAATAAAAACCATGACACCTGTGACTATGCTAAATACATACATGGCAAGAAGTGGAGCATGGACACTGATTAAGGAATAAATATATTTAATTACAGACAGAAAATATGTCAATGGTTATCGTCGATGTCGATTATTATATCGATGATTATTTTCATTGGGTCATTCTAATGATGATAATTATTATGCAATTAAAAGGACAGTGACATTTGCAGGGAAAATTTTATTTTAACTTCACCATAAAATGCAAAATAAATGTCAGAAGCTGTAAAAGGGGTCTTCCACAGGATAAAGTAAAAACAGATCAGAGCACTCAGTTATGCCAATAGTAGCCCATGATCTCTTAAGAACACACAACATTCGGATTGTGTCACCTTCGAGCTCCCAAAAATCTTGCGTGATGCATTAGTAGAAGAATTTCCATTCTATGCATCAACTAATGCTAATCTGTGAAAATACCTGTAATCATATGGCATAATGTGAAATATATATGATACACATGAACGATAGAGCCTGTCCCAATAATTTAAGTCTTAACTTACACTGAATAATAATAATTGACGGCGAAGTCCATATACTGATACTACTTTGAATACATTTTCTAACAGTAACATTTACCCATACTAATTTAGAAATTTATCTCAATGGATTTCTATTGTGTCCCACTTACCGAAGACTACGAAAGCCTCAAGAACATGCATTGCACCCAGTAATAAATTAGCTGCCTGTATCTTGCAATCATAATGTCTTCCGCAAATATAGGGGTGAAGTGGTAAAAACATATTTTCATCGAATAAGGATTATGATTGCAGTGTAAAACAAAAATAGAGCGAGTTTTACACCTTTTAAACCTCCAAGGTGAAAACAATACAATTTCTATACGAAAACAGTACTTGAACGATAGGAAAAATTATTAAAAGTGGAATGAAATGAATACACTTTTTTCTTTTTTTAAGGATACTGCTTTTAGCTATAAATCATAGTCGGATCATTTAAAACAATAAAAAATTGAAATGTTGAGAACTGTTTTAAAAATCGATTGGAGCCGTCTTCAAAGCTTCAAAAGTGATTATTGGAAATTACTTACCCGATTATATAATAATTTGCAATGTGGATTAATATAGCATACCTCAGTTTACATGATGGAATAGTAATATTCGCTACAAATCGATTAACACAACTTTCTCCTTTCAAAAGTCGTTTTGAAAGAAGAATGAGGATCTGAAGGCGCATTCCACACTCAGGTGAGCACATGCCGAACTAAGAAACAAAACATATGAGAAATTCGACCAGTGACTTCTTGTTCGGTTGAGTAAAATAAAGAGACGAAGTGTTGTTTAGTGTATTCTATTTTCTTGTACATATCTTACCTGTTATTTGACTATAGTATTTATTATAAATCAACATGTCTAACAAATTTGATGCGTAAGTGGTGGTTGTTTTATATATGTTCACCCCTGTTCATGTTGATGCATGGCAATGTTTTTGTTATTTTGTGTTGTATTGAGCCATTGCATTCCTTCTTTTTAGGCTTAAAAGTAGTGACGACAGTGGTGAGGAGGAGACAAATGCGAAGGACAACCAGAAATCCGAGTTTGATTCTTTGGTAAGACAGTAAGGGATATATCAGAAATATTTTGTCATTTAAAGAGTTTTTAATTATTTTCCAATCTGTCTTCTTGATTTCAGCCGCCTTTGGAAGTGCCTCTTGGTGATCATAGACTTCAATACAAGTATGCTATGTGGTTTAGTAGGCGCTCACCTGGCAAATTAGCACCTACGCAAAGTTATGCTCAAAATTTGAAACTAATTGGGCACTTTATGACAGTTGAGCAGTTTTGGACACTCTACAGTCACTTGGTCAGGCCGTCGGAGCTTCCTAGTTTTAGTGATTTCCACTTGTTTAAAGTGGGAATCAAGCCAATATGGGAGGTAAACTTTTCTCTAATGATAGTCAAAGATTATAATGAGATTAAAATGAGTTGACATTACGTGGAAAGTCTTTGCTCATTGTCTATATGGCCTCATATTTCAAAGGTTTTTTTGTTTTTAGTGAATAAATAAAGTTACTCATTGCTTCAGGCCTGCGAAAGGAAATTGATAATGAAGCTCAGATTTTGAAAATGATTTTTAGTAATAGTTGTTTTAGTGACTCAGTTAAATTCAGCACATAACTATCTTATACTTTTGTCTAGTTAAGATTTGTCATGCAGGAGGAACTGCATTTTCATGTTTCTTTGTGTGTATTTAGTCTTAAACCCTTCAGTGACAGAAGGCAAGGGTATAGATGATTCATTTTGTGCAGGATGAAGCAAACCACAAAGGGGGAAAGTGGATTGTTCGACTCAGAAAAGGCTTGGCATCGAGATGCTGGGAAAATTTGGTCCTTGCCATGTTAGGGGAGCAGTTTATGGTTGGGGAGGAGATTTGTGGAGCAGTTGTTTCCATTCGACTTCAGGTAATAAATGAAAATTTTCTCTTTTATGGATGTTTGCATTCCCTTAAAATTGATAGATTGGTCTTTTGAATTTCGTGGGGACCATAGTCTAAACTGACTGGTTTATGCATGCTGGCAAACCTACATGAGTCTTGGGTTTCATGTTAATATTTGAGTGGAATGCATTTTATTCAAGTAATGGGCAGCCTTGGCATACACATGGATCACTTATTATTTAAATGGTTATGTTTATCAGATGAATGATTATAATGGGTTACATGCTTACCTATGATCTCTTAGAAAATTGAGTGATTGGAATGTCCAAAACTGAAATCCCAAAACTTTATAACAAGAATTGTTGAGCTAAAATGTGCTGTCATCCAAAATCCTGTCCCATCAAGCCAAACTTAGGCTATGCAGAATCATAAACATCAGGTGCTTCAGTCGTCAATGTGAAAGGAGTCCATTACAGCTTCAGAAGGGGGATATTTCCTCACATGTCCTTGTAATAATATAGTTTACAAACAGGAATAATTCCCTTTACTTTAGCAAAACAATTAAAAGAGTTAAATCTAGAACAGAGCTTTCCTAAAATACAAAAATATCAGTCTCCTCTTTGACACCTGTCGGATTGTAAGTCTGTTCCTCTCCATAGAATGGTAAGAGTAACATAGACAAACTTGACGTGGTCTGTTCAATATGTAAAAATTACCTTCACAAATGAAAAAGTAACTTGGTTTCCTTCCACAGATTTATTTTCCTGGTACATATTTCGACACAGCGGTGTCATCATCAGGTACAAAGTTTTAACAATTTCCAAGAGGTATATATACTCTTAAGGGACTTGGTGGAAGGTAGAAGAGGGGGGGTGGAAGGGGGTGTTGAGGAGGGGAAAAATACCGGGGGAGAGGTAAGGGGTGGTGTAGGAATCTAGAAAACACCCGTGAATGACACGTGTGAGGGAGAGGGGGGGGGTTTGTTGGTGGGGGGTGGGGTGGGTGGGTTTATTAGGTATAGTTCTTCCTCGAGGGTTAGGGATTAAGGAAGCGCTGGGTTATCAGCAGGTGGGGTCAGGGATTTGTTTTTCTGTGAGGGATAGAGAGACTTCTAGGAGGGGGAATGTTTTTCAAAAAGGATGTCGTTAAGTAAAAAACATTTATTCATGATCCTTCTTATTTCCAGCTCCTCCCTTTTGTCCATCTTCCTTCCTTTTTTCTCTCTGTGTAATATCTCCTGTATGAAGTCGCTGTTATGGTTTTCTTCCCATAGATGTCCGGCGAAGTGGGACTGCGATATGTTACATTTCCGGAAACATCTCTTTTGTTCTTCTATTCTTGTCTGGAAAGTGCATCCTGTCTGTCCCACATATGCAGCACTGCAGTCGTTGCAATTTAAGTTACATATTGCACTATTTTCTAATGGTTGAACTTTGTCTTTTGTGTGGTTCAGGAATTTTTTAAGATTGTCATTGTTATAAAATGCTATTCTAAATCGGTGTTTTGGTAAGAGGTTGCCTATTTTTTCTGAAATCATCCCGTAATATGGCAATTTACACCACCGAATTTTTTCTCTCTCCGTTTTCCCTGGCGTGAAGAGTAGTTGTTGAGCCCTGATGGAGCGTTTTTTAAGGAGCATTTTGTCAATAATTCTCTTGTTGTAACCATTTGAGATGGCTATTGATTTGATGGTTTCTAATTCCTGGTTGAATGTTTTTTTAGAGAGAAGGATATCCATTAGTCTGTTTAAAAGGACAGTTTTTGCAATATGTGATGGCAGGAGTCAGTAGGGATGATATGGTCCATGGTGGTGGCTTTGTAGAAAATAGCAAAACCAAATTGCTTCTCCATTTTGACACTGTCACATCCAGGAAATTCAGTTTACCCTCTTTTTCTTTTTCACAAGTAAGCCATATGCTATTGTGCTGGTTATTCAGAACTGTCAGAAAATTGTCCAATTGTCTATTCATGCCAGTCCATACTACAAACACATCGTCAATGTAGTGGAACCAGCAATAAATATTCTTGGTGCTCACTGAGCTACAACTGAACAATTTTTCCTTGAAGCTGTCCATAAACAGTTTGGCTAAGAGTGGTGATAAAGGGGAACCCATTGCTAATCCTTCACTTCGTTTGTAATATTCACCATTGAATTTAAAATAATTCTGTTCCACGCACACTGTTCAATAAGGACAAAAAGTTCCTGATGGCGGTTGCTTCTGTTCCCGCGTTTTCCAAAACTTTTTCCGCTACCTTCACTGCATCCAATGCTAGGATATTTGTAAACAGGTTCTCCACATCGAATGACACCAGCAGGTATTTGGAGGAGTTTTCTTTGATAGTTGGTCACAGAAATCTTTTGTGTTCTTGACTCCAAATCTTAGCTGGAAATTTGTTAACTCCCTAAAATGAGAATTCAACAGGACCCCTAGTTTTCTGGATGGGGCTGCTACACTGCAAATGACTGGGCGAACAGGAATGTTCTCCTTGTGGATTTTGGGAAGACCGAAGAAACTGGGGGCTCTTGGGTTCATGATTGTGACACTCTCGTTAGATTTGAATATGTTAGGGGAGTTATTAAGGGATTTCTTCACAATTTCTAGAAACTTTTTGGTGGGGTCTGTTGAAAGCTTAACTATTTGATTGTTCTTAATGAATTCATAACTCTTATTCAAATAGTCGTCCCTATTCATTACCACTACTGTGTTCCCTTTATCTGCCTTTTCAATGATTAAATTGTTGTCCCTCATTCGTATTCTCACAGAGTGTATTGATTTGAGGTCTGAAGGACGGGTTATCTGATGCTTTTCATGCCTGCATGAAAAGCATCAGATAACTCGTGTATGCATTAACTGCATGCCTATGCTCGGTATTTTCTGCGAGATTATTTTTTTCATACCAATATCCTGTTTTTCTAGGGCCACTTTACAGTCTAAAATTAAATTCTCTATTTCCTTTGACCTCGTTGGAGTATTGGGTACATATTTAAGGCCTTTTTGTAATAACGTCACTTCATTAGTCTCAAACACGGTATCCGAAAGATTAATTACTCTGTTGTGGAAGCACATTGGGAGGGCAGGGGATATCTTCCTTTGAGTTTCCTGATGGAAATCACTTTTCATTTCCGAGAGGCGGTTGCGTTTTCCCATCATGACTAACCTCTTTTTATGTGCTAATGCGCTGCTTCTCTCTCACACGTAGTCGTCCACTCGGTCCAATGAAGGTCACGCCTCAGCTCCTTTGTTAACAGGAACCTAAATTGTTCAATGCTGTTCCTCTTTGCATACCAGCCTTGGAGTTCCTTCTTCACCCATATGCGTTGTGCTGTCTGGACTGCATATCTCCCAGCCGATGATCTGCTGTTGGTCTTTATGCTGACGTAATTTGGGATGAGTCCCAAAGGGAGGCATCTTCTGTTAAAATAGATGTTTAAAGATGCCATTCTGAATTTGATTGTCACTGAAGCCTAGAAAAAAAGGGAGGGAAGGGAAAGAATGGAGAGGAATTCACAGCGAGAACGAGTTCAATGATACGTTACAAATGCATACAAGGTCATCTTATGTGCTTCCATTCGGATGCCAGCGCGAATAGCACTCGGGTAATGCAAGTGGCCAGTCATCCGTCACTGGCTTCGACGTTGAGTCTTACTGTTTTTGAATTTCCCTCGTCGTTGCCTAGGAATAATATGCCATTAGAGTGGATACTGATTTTTCTCCAGAGCGATAGTGGCGGCGCTTAGTTGGGAAACTTTTTTCCACCATAGTACCTATATGTGGAGTAATGGGTTGATGCATGGTGAAAATTAAAAAATGCTGAGGAAATCTGTGGTACAAAATAGACAGCACAAATTTGGTTAAAAACCTTATTGAAGATTTATAATCACATTTCATCCTGAAGCATAAATTCCCATGATACAGTAGAACCTTGTTATAACGTAAAGCAAAGGGGGTATGGAATGTGCCTTTACACTATAACAAATTATGTTATAACAAGATTTCATCATAATTTTTATTCAGTAAATTTTGAAGCCCTGGAAGTATCCTACTGGTTTATAAAGGTTAAAATCAAATATCAGGAAACCATTTATCAATGAATAGACTCAACTAAAAAACTTTTTGTCTTACTCTGTGTATTCCTTTACTATACATACTTCCTTTCACTTTCATGGCAACTATGTTACCCATCCATTTCTTACAACCTCCAAGCTTACCCAAGGTTTTCCATTTATATCAGTGTCCATCTTTCATCCACCCGTCCATTTTATCCATCTTCAGTTCTTTTTCTCGACCCTGAATATTTTTTTTTGTTAAAATTTTCCAGTCCTGAATGATTTTAGGGTTTCATAACGTATGACTTTCAAGTTAAGTCTAATTATTTATTTTATTTATTGCCTTTGTGTAGGGTGAAATTAGGGCTATGCAGCCCTCTCTTACATTTACAAAAAATTGAATAAATATGTGAAAAATTGACATTTGTAGTTTGTAGTATTTATGTACTGTTTTTCTACAATTAGGGGGATGAAATGGTGTTTTGCAAGGAATATGTGCGTTCTGCAAGTTTTGTTGCGTAGCCGCATAAAAATATTGGTGATGGGGCTAATTAAAAAGTTGATGTGCGTAAAACTTAGATCTGCTGAAAACGATGTGAAATTATTCCAGATGGAGTGATGAGGCTCTCTCAATTTGCAGCGACCTCCAAGCGTATTGCTTTTTGTGAGCTTTCATCTCCGAAATGAAGAAAAACATGCGCGTGCCCATGGCTATTTTGTACGGCTTATCTATATGCGCGACAGACTGTGCACCCGTGAATTGCCGCTTTGAGTTAATTTTTTCACGTTCGCCCACAATAGCTGCGAAATGTTGGAGGTAGGTCATCCATGATGGCGATGATCGGCAGTCGGGAGTATTTACCTACCTATTATTTAGTGAGGTTTTCTCGAAGTAATAGATTGTGCTGTGCCAACAAGATTTGTTATGGCTTTTGAGTCAGAAATACTTTGAAGGTAAAAGGTGTTATTATTTAAGAAGCTTCCATCATCATGAAGCAAAAATCACTTCTCCCAGGGCATTTTTAATGCGTATCTTTACTGGCAATATAGCTTGTGCATGGTTTAGTTTAAATATTTGTCTAGCTTAACGGCTTCATGGGGTCTATTCTCTAACTCGAAGCTACAGAGATTTCTGGCAAAAAGAAGCTTCAATAAGCTAATTGCTCCCATCGGTATTCTCTGTCATGGCAGCTACCGGAGAAAGAGCTAGAAGAAAGCTACCGGTAGCTTATTAGGCTCCTAACAGTATTCTGAAACTGTCACAAAGGTATGTAGTTCCATAGCCCCAATAAGCTACCATGGTAGCCTCACGAAGAGCGGCCTCCGAATACCCTGCTTAAATATTGGTCGTTTTCTAACGCTTTACTCTCTATAACTATCCAACATGGGTATGTTTCTTAAATTTCTTAAATTCAAATTCTTTGCACTTTCACTGGGTTAATTTCTCATTTTCACCACATATGGGAATTTTTCACAAAAAGGGTATTAGCTGGATTGACGGAAAGCAAGATTTATCTTCGGTAGGTAGCGTGATTCTAGCCCATAATGGGATGCTTTGTGGGCTGTGGTTACATAAGTATCACCTTAGCATTTCTTTTGAAACCGTGATCTTCGTATGTTATTTAAATGATTTGAAGCAACGGGTAATTGACAAGACCAAATAGCACAAATCATGTCATTGACATGAACCCTAATTCCCGAATATAGTTTCGAACAATTTTATTTCAATGAACCAAAACAGCCAAGATGGACGTCGTGTGTTCGTATTATGCGATTGTTCACGAGATTATTTGAGCAAAAATAGAACATGCTCTAATTTTGCTCACATAATTTGTGATGCGTGGAATATTTCGCTAAACACGATGCACAACATGTTCACCATCTAAAACGGCCTTAAAACAGATTTCACCAGTTTTATCTACGGGAAAAACATTGATACAAGCTATTCTATTGGTTCTAAAAATGACGTCACCAGAAATGGAGTTTCTGTGAATTGCTTATTTCAAGCTACTGCATCGGTAGCTTAGAGATAGAGAGAGACCCCATGGTATTTCCCTCCACCAGTGTTTTGTTTGAAAACGAGTCTTTCTTTGCCATGCAAGTGTTCTTGTTTAAGTGATAAATTGAGTTAACCTCTAAAATGTGTTCTACTTGTCACGGTTACCCCTGGTTATATTATTTGAAAAACTTTTATCGCAATCAATGGGTTCAGTGTTCTCTATTAATCCAAAATTCAATTAAAGAAATACTCGTTCGCAGATTTTAATCAGGCGGTATTCCCCGTGCCTCACTACTTCAGCGCCATCCACTCTCAATGAGGGAACTATTCCTGTTTGCGTAATAACGAATTCATGAATATATTCATGAACGAAATAATGACGTATGGTGGTGCCTTGACGGCTTTACGGAATAACATTATATCAAATTTTACATTTCATCAAGATTTTTATATTGGCAAAAATAGGGTTTTCGTTGGTTCCTTCCTTCAGCTGACGTTATATAATCAAATTTTACGTTACATCAAGTAATGTTATAACAAGGTTCTACTGTATGAAAATTCACAGCATAGAGTAAGAAAGAAAGTTGCATTTATTCAACAGTAATCTTGCTAGCTAAAATAAATTTTATAATAAGGTCAATTATTGAGCTTGGCCATCTAAGGTCAATTATTGAATTGATGTGTTGTAACTGTTGAAATAATAAATGTTGAAAAATTTAAATTCTTAAGTAATGTATGTTATAAATGTGGTGCTTTTAGTGTCAATATAAATTTATTGATTTTGGTTATATCGTATTTGAATTCCTGTCTTAAGAAATTGGATTGACTTTTTTATGCTTTTAAAATTCTCTTTAAGTAAAAGCCCTTAAAGAGAATACCTTGGGGAGCTCCTTTTGTATAGTTAATTATCATGGTTAATATTTGCCTACAGGAGGACTTAATATCTGTTTGGAACAAGTCTTCATCCGACCAAGTGACGACATTGAGGATCAGAGACACCTTGAGGCGAGTACTTAATCTCCCTCCGAGCACTACAATGGAGTACAAAACACACAATGAAAACAGAAAGTAAGTATTTCTAAACACAAGAATCATTCATCAAATTTTTATAAACTTTGAAAAATTCTTGTGTATTGGAAATTGATTATGACCTGAGTATAGTTATGAAAAGGTGATCTCTTCTGTACTCGGGTCATTTTTTTATGATTTTGTGGACCACATAGCTTCTTAGACTGAAAAAAAAACTGAAAAAATACCGCAGTTGTGTGCCTGAAAATGGTAGTGCCAACCATTGCAGTATACCTTCCTTCCCCTGTTCACCTTTGAGAATTATAGACATATAGATATGTGTATAATTATAGATGTATGTTCTGTTGTTAAATAATCTTTGACAAGAGATAAAGGCGAAGAGCGACCTCCTTGAGGCACATGCCACGGAGCTGGAGAGGTTGGTTGCGGAGATACACGTCCGGGTCACGGGTTGTGGGAAAGTGTCAGGCCCCGGTGGTCGTAGCGTTCCAAGACCTTGCACAGCACCAAGGTGGTGTCCCGGGCATGCTCGGGGGCGAAAGCAAGTGTGGTGGCCTTTGCGGTGCAATCTTCGGGTCGGGGGATGACTCACAACCTTAGGCCCGAGTGGGTGGTTGTGCCCCAAGGGCGGGGGGCGGTGGCTCGGCTGAGTGGGGGAAGCAGAGGCTAATCCCATCCCTGTTCGCAACAGCTTTGCGGTTTTGTTGGAGGACAATTCTGGGGGGCCAGTTAGCGAGGTCATGAACGAACCCCCGTTGCGAGGGACTCAACTTCGAACGGCAACCGGACTGGGAGGGCAGGAATAGTATTGTTAGGGAGTCCGAACGTCCAGCGGATTTTCCCCCAGTTGGAGAAGAGAGCAAGGAGAGACGGAGTGGACCAACGGGTCACCTCCTGGTGTATACCAGGGGGAATCGTACCCAATTCTACGGCAGTGGTAAAAGCAGCGGTGAAGGACACAGGCTTCTCTAGACTGCGGTTGGAAGGCCATGTTGGCACCAATGATGCTTCCGAGCGTAGAGCCGTTGAGATCATGGATTCCTTTAGGGATCTAAACTCGGAGGTGGAACGCGTTCGGAGGGGCACTGGTGTCGATCTGCGACTATCCATCTGCAGCATTGTTCAACGGACTGACTGTGGCCCTCGTGTTAGGGACAGGATTGCCTGGATCAACAAGAGGCTGTGGGAATTCTGTGTGTGCATTGGGGCAGAGTTCGTGGATCTTCGGCCGGTGCTTAGATCATGTCAGGCTCCCTGAGGTGCATTATTCCAAAGAGGCATCTGAACGGGTGGCTCGTAGGATTTTTGAGAACTGTAGATCTTTTTTAGACTAGAGGATAGGTCATCTAGTGGGATTTGTAAAGATTTAACCAAACGTACCCTTCGAGGAAATCCACATTGCGAAAATTTTCACATCCAAGTAAACTTAGGAGTGCTAAAGCCGGAAAATAGCGACAATATTCCCAAAACGTACATTCCACCGAAAGAAATCATATCAAATGTAATAAGCACTTCCAGTGAAATTCGCCCACCTAATACCCATAAGTGTGGAAAAGAACCAACCGACACTCAATCTACAAAATATGACATTAACTTTGTAGTAGTTAATTGCCGTAGCGTTAAAAACAAGCACGCTGAAATCGAGCATATATTTCAGGATGCAGACGTGGTCATAGGAACAGAGAGCTGGCTTACAGAGGATATAAGCGACAGCGAAGTTTTTCCTCCAGGATATAAAATCTACAGATGCGATCAAAGCGATAGGAGAGGTGGTGGAGTTTTTCTAGCAATTAAATCACATTTACAAAGCACCGCCCACGAAATAACTGACAATGAAATGGAAAGCGTATAGTGTACAATTAAACAAAGAAAGTAAAGGAGTATACATGTTTGCTCTTTTTATAGACCTCCAAACTCCGAATTTGATATTTTTTACCAATTAGAAAATCAAATATCCGCATTTACTTTGAGAGACAGTAAAAGTGTAATAATTATTGGGGGAGATTTTAATCTGCCATCTATAAATTGGGATTCTTACACTGTAAAACCGAATTCAAGGAATAGGGAAATCAGCGAGATCTTACTCAACACACTTACTAATCACTCACTTGCCCAAGTAGTGGACAAGCCTACGAGAAGAAATAAAATATTAGACTATCTCCATCGTATCCGGCTCAACCTTGTGGAAGTTCATTTTATCGTAAATGAAAAGAAAAACTTTGTTATTACTAGTTTCGACGCAGCAGCGACATCTTCAGGTACCACCACTGCGTCGAAACTAGTAGTACCTGAAAATAAATTGGTGGAATATAACAAAGTTTTCCTTTTCATTTACGATAAAATATTAGACCTTTTTGCAGTAAGCCATCCTAAGTTGATAAAACAACTCGATATTATTGACGGCATAAGTGATCACAGAGTAATTTTTGCTACCTTAAAAATTGAAGTAGAGTCAGCTGTAAAACCAAAATGCTTTTGTCCCCATCCCCATTTATATGCTGTGGATGGTGTTAACTTAAAGGCGACAGATGAAGTGAAGTATCTAGGAGTTACGATAACTTCAGACCTATCATGGGGAACACATATAAGAAATATTTGTGGCAGAGCTCTAAAGAAGCTAGGATTCATCAAGCGTATTGTGGGAAGATTTTCGGATGAAAAAGTAAAAGAGAGGTGCTATTTCGCACTTGTCCGGCCACACCTTGAATATGCAACGAGCATTTGGGATCCGGTGCAGAAAAACTTAATCCGGGAACTTAATAAAATACAAAGGAAAGCTGCGCGATTCGTCAAAAACTGCTACGGGTGTACAGACAGTGTTACACAGATATTAAATGAATTAATCATGGAGCCGCTAGAGACTCGGAGGCTGTGCGCTAGGCTTAGATTGCTTGAGCGATTGAGAATAGATATCTTTAAGAGCGACACGGAGAACATCATATTAGAACCCCACTATATTCCCAGGTCCGACAGAAACGATAAATTAAAAGAGATATTTTGCCGAATGGATAGGTATGGGAATTCGTTTTTCACCCGAACAATAAGGGACTTTAATAAATGCTAGGCGTAATTTCATTAGAGCAATTCCTTATTATATGTAAATGGCTGGTATCCTAACACCCCACGCCACACGCCTATATAGGTGGCTTGTGGGGTAGTATGTAGATGTAGATGAAAGTTATTGGTACATTGGTTGTGGAACTTCCTGACAGTAGCCAGTGCTAAGTATGACTTCAATAAGGGGAAGCAGGGGTAGGCGAAGGAGTAACAGGGAGAGATGAGATTATCAGTGCTGCGAACAGAAGTTTTAATTCTTATTTGCCATCTGATTCTTGGATCCAGAGGCAAATGACAGTCAAACAAGCAAGTTAAATGTGTCGAGAGAATACTGGGGGTGGAGTTGGAATCTACAATTGTTTATCTATCAGCTCTTACTTCCCCTTATAACTATGTCTAATAATTACAGTCCAACAGAACTGGTTTCTGGTTCAGAATGCTTAGTACACCATATTGTATGTATGCCAAAATAATACGGCGCTGTTTATTTAGGTTGCGTATTTCAGTTTATGCCTGGGAAGGGACACTGCTCACTGAAATTAGCATCATGCAAATGCAGGCTCCGAGGCATTCAATTTGGTTTAAGTTCCGAGTCTGGTTCAACGTGTTTGACCTTATTTCTGTGCTGGCCTAAGTGTTATGTGAAACAGCCTTGAAACTGAGGGGGTAGGAAAGTGCCTGTAGCATGTTGCATGACAATGTTAATGATCCAAAAAAGCCAGAACAAACTGCGCAGCTATGGTTCGCCACCTATCATAGAAGCCCATGAAAAAGTTGGATCAAAAGCAAGGGATGGCAACAATGACCTCTGGGATACTGGTGGTCTGTTGTGAATGCCTTATACATGGAGGTAGTTTGTAGGCAATGACCCTTCCACTGAAAAGGGTCTTGTGAGGAACTGCCACCATGTTTTGATGCCTCTGTACCCTTGAAAAATACTTATTCAGTAGGTTATTGGCAAAAAAAAATCATAAAATTATTCCTGCAAATAAGTCATTCTCTCTACCCCACAACTGCTCATGTCTCTTGTTTATGAAATATACAGTAGAAACTCGAAAATACGAAACTCGAAATTACGAAATTTTGATTTTACGAAGCAAAATCTTCGGTCCCGACCATAAGGGTATCTAAGTGTATGTAACAGTATGCGATATTACG
Organism: Pyrrhosoma nymphula; assembly: GCA_963573305.1. Taxonomy (NCBI): domain Eukaryota; kingdom Metazoa; phylum Arthropoda; class Insecta; order Odonata; family Coenagrionidae; genus Pyrrhosoma; species Pyrrhosoma nymphula. The sequence goes on along the minus strand of OY754335.1, from coordinate 47,074,100 downwards.
AAATAACGAAGTTTTAAAATTACGAACCTCGGATCTTGGTCCCGACGTGAAAAAGTTACTCGTTTATACGAATAGTGATGGATCACAGTAACGTTTTCCGGCGCTCCTTGTCAGAGTTAAACATCTTATTAATCAACGTCGAAGAAAACATTATGCACTGTATGTATTCCCTGAACGATATCTCATTTTTCAATGCTACATTAGTAAAGGTGTGGTTTCGCTGGGGCATGCCGCGTCCGGCGTCCGCGTCCAGCAGTCGGAAGTCACTGCCGTACTCATCCAATGTGTATAAAATGTGTTCGGTTTCACTGATACATCTCGGCCGTCAAAATCGACGGCTGATGCCGACGTCTGCATCTCGACTGCTCCGAGAGCAGTCAAGACGTGAATGCCATGTCGGGCAGTCCCAATTTTCGGTGATTTTTCTGCTCTCCTCTCTCTGCGTTTTATATTACTCGTCCTTTCCAGCTCTTTTTTGTAAAACTACTTGCAGCATTGGTCGTCCTCTTCTTCGTCTTCCAACAAAAGCAACAAAACTAAAGCGTTACCATCCATTTCAGCTTAAAATCAACTCACTCTCAGGAAACACAAAGCGTTAACAAATTCGTAATTAAACTAAATCCACATTCTCCCACATCGCCCAACCGCGGAAACGGGATGTAGTTGCCTGAATGAAACCACCCAGCTGCGTCGTCCAGCCGCGACTTCCAGACGCAGCGGCTGGACGTGGCCGCTGGACGCCCCAGTGAAACCAGACCTTGGACGACTTTGAATCGTAGAGATTGTAGCACATAAAATATGGAACCAATCGGACAGAAAATGCGTTCGGCTTTGTTACCATGAGTCCACAGAGTTGCCAACGAGTAAAAAATGTAAATTAGTTGTGTACGGATATACTCGCCCACGAGAGAAAAATTACGACAACCAGCATTTTCCTCTCATGATACCTGGCATTTTTTGCTACCAGTTTTCCCAATCAGTAATCCATGATGAATATTCCTGGTACAGCATTTGTTTGCTATGCGTGTGTGCTCAAAAACTATGACATGTATCGGAGATGGTGCTATATTGTTCGAGTGGTAGATTCAGTCGTGAATATAACCCAAGGAAGCTTCTTTTCGCACTTTATCAGACTGATTACACTCAACCTTGCTCCAAAGTATAATTATTCCGGCTGGCAATAGCTATCATCAAAAGAATCAGGTTTAATTTCCCGCCCTAATTGAGTGTTTTGATATAGACTTCGAGCAAGGCCCTTCCCTTCTTTCGTCGCCAACAGCCAAGAAAACCAGAGAAAATACGAGTTCGCTTGGTTCGTACGACCAATTACTTTTATGCACATTAATTCTAAAGTATGTCTAGCGCTGGGCACATGCATAATCAAAGGGAAAAAACGCTCAAGCACCTATACATATTTGTATCGGAAAATGGTGTAGGTACCTTTCTCCCCTTTCGCTTCAACCCAGTGATTGAAAAAATATCCTAAACGAGAGCTCAGCTGCGTTCCTGCAGATTGATTGAGAAATAAATAAGGGTTTTGTAGCTTAATCCTTATTAGAGATATAAACAAGAAGAGGGTAAGTGGAACCATCGTATGAGATGCCAAAAGTCACGCTATCGGAGAGGGAGCATAAAACCTCGTCAGCATTGTAGCCCAATTGGAATCACTTGCATCTACCCCCTTGCCTTGCCTCCCCTCGGGAGGACATCGGGGGTGGGAGTTACCTACCAGTGCGGAAGCAGGACACCGGATTGGCCAGGATCTTAGGGTAGGGGCGTTGAGGCATAACTTGTCACAAGTTGGCAGTTTATTGGCTGTAACCCCCAGAAATTTAAATCGATAGATCACGATCTTGTAAAGAAACGAACTGGGAGTAAAGGATTGAACACTGCAGCTTCCACTTAGATATTTATTAAACACGACCATGGTTTCGTAGCGGTGCTACATCATCAGGCCACCTCTACGAAACCATGGTCGTGTTTAATAAATATCTAAGAGGAAGCTTCAGTGTTCAATCCTTTACTCCCAGTATGATTGACTTCCACAAAGTATTGCCTGAAACTGTGTCGTAAAGAAACGAACTTGAGGCTTGTAACGAAAATGACCAAGTCCTGATTTCTCCTAATAAGAATGAACTTTTTCTAACTCGGGATACATTACATCGATTCCAAATTGCTAATGATGTCAACTCCCAGTTCAGTTTGCATTTATCTCAGTAAAAGCCCCCACCCTCCAAAGGCATGTCCTCCCTCTCCGCAGACGCAACCGGTTGAGGTAAGGGAGGAGGAAGATAAGATGTGACTATTCGGCGTAAAGCCGATGATTCATTTGATGTTTATTCCTCGCGCGCTTCCCTTGGCCTTGACTTACAGGTAGATCAACGTCTCAAGTGACGCACGATACTCCTAGTACATAGGTCGCGTAGCTGCTTTTGTAAGAGGGAGAATGGTGGAGCGTGAGTAACCCTTGCAATGACGGGGAAAGGAGGGGGAGACAGCTGATTCCGGCCTGGTGCGTGGCCTGACCTGGAGCTGCAATGCTCGGAAGAAAATCTCCTTGCTTGATCGAAAGCAGAGGGAAAGCAATAACAAAAAATATGCCAAATTTTAGTTCAATATCGAATCTTTAAATGGATCCTGAGATTTAATGAATGAAGAGCAGACGACCTAATCTGAATTGAGCCACAAATGAAGCTTTCGCATAGTAGAGAGGAAACGAAAATTATTGATTTGTAGTGATTGTTAGCAGCATCGTTAGCAGCCGATGAAGTGTAAAAGGAGTTATATCGCCTTCACTGTTGAAGTGCGTGGCTTGTATGTACAATCTACTTTTGAAAGGAGGTACATATTTAGCTGGACTCCTCTATAAGCTCCATCGTATCGGAAATAACCACGCACAAATAAGATGAATCCAAGATAGAATAACGATTGTTATTTCGCGAGATTAACGGGCATATCTGTATTTGTACAAAATACATAGCATGCATCCATCGCATAGCATCCGCGAGTGAATCTTATTTTCACTGTCTTTAATATCCGTTGCAAATAATCGCGCAAGTCGCTCACTTCCTTAGTGTATGCATAAATCAATGTTATTGATGATTATACATCGCTAACGCTAAAGTTATGAGTTCTCCAGTTAGGAAATAATATAGAAAAATGCGCTAAGAAGCTTCATAGGCTTAGTCTAAACTGCACGAAAATTGTGCAAAGATGCTTCATTGCCTAATCATTCATTGGAAAAAAATAACGAAAAGTTAATTGTCGTGATGTAAATTTCGGCGGGGCTTGGAAGGAGGTTGATTCTTCCGTTTTTTGGGATTTCCGCCGCGAAAAGCTGGAACGACGCGGTGGAAATCCCGAAAATAGGAAGAATCAAACTCCGACAAATAAGTTGTGTGCAACTGACAATGAGTGCACCCTGTTGGCATGAATACACATTTAAATATACTTTCATGAATTATAACTTCGTAAATCATGCAAGTACGTCGTGTGAGTACATCTTAATCTAAGGAAACAAAAAAAGAGCTTCATCGCGATGTTTTTGAAAGATACTCGTTCATATGAAATTTGATATTAGGAAGTGCCGATTTTTCCGGTCCTGTTGACTTCGTAATTTCGAGTTTCTACTGTATTTAGTTCAGATGTAGAGATTAATCATTAATACGTTCGTAAACGGCATTTACCACCGGTGGGGCACAGGATATTGGCCCCAAGGCCGTCATGTCCCACCAGTGGTACACACCACCACAGCTTCAAATGCCAAGCAGAGGCACACACACCCCCAGTAAGGGTCTATTCTTAACATATAAGTGCACAGAGGAGGAAAAAATTGGAGGTTTTATGTTTTTTTTTTTTTATGGATCCATACCCGAAGTTATAATTTTCCCGTTCTCTATATTGAGAGTAAACGGCATATCACAAGGCTACGTCAAGTAAAGTTTAGAAGTGGGATGTTTTTGAGTCTTCGTTGTATGATTTTGAGTTGCTCGAGGGCGTCCAGATTTTCCCCTTCTTCCTGCACGGCGAGTTGTTATGATATTGTTTGCATTACTGCATTACTGCCAACAATATCCCAACACTACGCTCAATGTATCTTAATTTTGATTTGTTATTGCGTAACATAAAAATCTAATTGTAGGTTAGATAAAAATGGGTGAAAATAGTACGTGATAGCAAATTTTTTTAGTATAAAATGAGTATTGTATGGTTGCATAACCTCAACTGAAAATTAAAAAATTAACGAATGCTGGACATTTGCAAAACATCATTTAAAATACCAAACAAGTGTAGCCGAAAATTAAGTTTTTTTTCATCAAATATTGCACTCCGGAAGACGTCCGTTACAATCGTATTAAACCAAAAAATTGAAAAAATACAACTGTTCTTTTGCAAAAGCTGGAAAAAAGATAACTGCAAACTATTTTGTACTCTAATTAAGGTTCTAAATAGTGGATAATGGGTTCATATTGGTTTGGCTCAGGCATATTGGGTAGCAGATACTGAGCGATACATTCTAACAGGTGATGACAGGTGTGGAGAAGAGAAGGCATTGACGACTGATAAGAAGTGGGAAGGAATTCCCTCATATTGTTTCAGTTCGAGGTCTTCCTTACTGTTATGCTCAATGGCCCATTCAGTAATGAGAAATTAAGAACTAATCCCCTCCTAGAATAACTCTGGTTTTTTTGGACTTAAAACATACTGTAGAAACTCAATGATACGAAGCATGATAATATGAAGTTTCGATTATACGAAGAAAAACTGTCTGTCCCGACCAAAATCTTATACTAAATACATAATACGGCTGTTCGACAATACAAAGTTTCAAAAATACAAAATTTACGATCTTTCGACCCTCGGCCCCGGTAAAAATGAAATTCGTTTTTACGAACTATGGGAAAAAACTGTGCCAGCAAAACTCTTTTTGCAGATGCAGACACCTAGAAAATCAAGAGTTGACGAATGTGATGCTTCAAACGTGTGAAATGTGTGAATGATAGTGCATACTTCTCTCCAGAACTCTTCTAACTGTTGCCAGCATTTCCATAATGTATACAATTCCCTTTGGTTAAAACTCACGAGCGGCGCCACATGTTAAACTCGCTGCCCAAGTTCCATAAAGAACAGGTAATTACTAGGGATAGGAAAACTTTGTGATCGCGAATTTTGCGAATTGAGACAAAAAATGTTCTAGGAGTGGTAATTAGTTACAACATACTCCATACTGACTGGGGAAATGACTTGTGAACTCACGAAATGCCGCGAATTGTGCCCCAAAATGCGAATTTTCATTTTTTTATGAGAAAATGGCTGAAAGTAAATTTCAAACGCAAGAAAAACATTGAAATTGCAAACAAATTTTCTCATTTTGATTTAAACGAACTCACGTGCAAATATTCCTGAGGTATGCAGAATTTTGCAGATCACCTTAGCATAACCGGTATTACGATAACAATCGCGGGAGAATGACATCGGGTGCTTTCGATTTACGGCGATAACCGGCCATACTCAGCTCGTCACGCCACGGTGCTTTCTATTTACAATTAGTTGAATAACCATCTATCGGCATCTATGATCGGTGGCTCTCCACTCCGAGGTGAGTCGAACAAAGGAAAAGCAATATGTGCATTTATTCAAAGTAATCTGCTACAGCAGGGTTTCCCAAACTTTTCCTCCGATGTAATACTTCATAAATCCTGAAATTTTAACGGAACACCTTGTGGACTTCAGATATATTAAACCATTGCATTTAGGTAGCAGCATATAAAGCCATTATAGGTTACTCGGAACACCCATTAGCCTTCCGCGGAACATAGTTTGGGAATCCCTGTGCTACAGATTTGAAGACGAGACGGACTGCGCATGTGTGAATAGCCGCTTTGAGTTGTTTCATTTCAATTGGCTTGTTCGCCAAGAGTTTTTTAATGCCAATTATATTTTAAATACTAAAGAGACACGTATTTTTCCGATTTTTTATTTTGGTCTGATTTGCTCATAACACTACTACGGATTTGAAGATGAGATGGACTGCGTATGCGTGAATAGCCGCCTTGAGTTGTTTCATTTCAATGGGCTTGTTCGCTAAGAGTTTTTTAATGCCAATTATAGTTTAAAAACTAAAGAGATACGTATTTTTCCGATTTTGTTTATTTTGTTCTGATTAGTTCATTACATTCTACTACGGATTTGAAGACGAGACGGATGCATGAATAGCCGCTTTGAGTTTTTTCATTTCAATGGGGTTGTTCGGCAAGAGTTTTTTAAAATACCAATTCTGAAAGAGTTTGAAAAATAAAGAAACATGTGTTTTTCCATTTTTTGATCCGTCGCCTGCTTTTCGAATTATCGGCGGCGAAAAATCAGGGTTCTTAACCCTTTCACGCAAAAAGAACCAACATAAAAAGTTTTGAAGTCACACGCTGCTCCGTCCAATCACGCTGGGTGCTATGCAGCATTCCCCTTCCCTCGCTTTCTAGCGAGCGAATTAGTAACTGAACTATATCTCTGATGACGTCACGAACTTTTTGAGTGGGCGGTAAGTTACGCAAATTTTTGTTTTTGATTTAAGAGTGAGTGGCTGAATATAGAAGAATTTTTTCTCCACTGAAAATCTATTTTCCAATCCATCTACCATATTCGTGAATGAAATTGCAATTTCGCATCATAGTGTACGACCTTATTGCAATGGGGTCGTTCCATTGCAATGGTTGCGTAGCTGGCTTGAAAGCACCAATCAAGACCAACTACGGCATCAATATAATTGTCGATATATTTATTTATTGCTTGGCACCAAGATTGATTTTATTGTTTGAATCTCTAGTTTTTTGCCATTTCCGTCAAATGACTGTTTGTTTTCCAGTGACAATTGTTAAGTATCCTAGTTTTATTCCGGTTATCTGTGTTTTCCAGTGATTTTGATGAGTTATTGAGATGCCGAATGCAAATTTAAGTGCAAGAGAACGGGCTTTCCAGTATCAAAAAGATGGATTTTATTGAATCGATAAAAGTACGGTCATGTACAAATTCTACAATTGTCAGGTTGCTTGGGAAAGACTCAATTGGAAAACATTTAAAATCTTCGGAGCATGTAACTGCAGCAAACTTTCACAAGGATGGAAATTCTCTAAAGTTACATGTCAATACACTAAATGTATTAAATTTTATTTTTAAATTTAGTACCACTTTTCCAGGTTCCGCCACCGATGTGATTGTCTTCAGTCATTACATGGCTAGAAGGGAAGTGTGGCATAATAACCCAGATCATATTGGGTTAAACTATAGTATAAGTGACCCTTTTCTAGGCTTTGAAATAATCGGTATTTTATGTGTATATATACATAAATTTTTGGTCACTGTGAAAACACCGAAATGTCAAGTTGAAAGTACCGACTTCCTAATTTCAAAGTACCGCTTTTCTCCCTCTCAACCCACCGAAAAATTCCTATCCCTAATTATAAGCGATCTTTCAATGCGTTAATTCTTAATGCTAATCCTTATGACATTGATAAAGAGCATGCTAATTGTATTCTAATTTTCATTGCCTTACTACTTAATGCTACATACTTTATACTGATTGGTTACTTTCTCTGACGAGAATAAAATTAATTCACGTCAGCTACACGAGCATGGAGAAAAAAACCCTGTGTTATTAAACAAATATCCGTTATAGTTAACACTATCGAATTTATAGTAAGCAATTTGAATCTTGGGCTTATAAACAAGTCTTAGAATACATTTTTCAAGCCCTGGATTTTCTTCATGGCCAGTCGTATGAAGCGTTTCCTAAGGTGATATCGAAAATTAGGTAAATATACGGGTTGTTGAGGATTGCATCGCAGAATATTTTCCCTAACAAATAAATTTATGCAACAAATTACGTTTCCCGACAATTATTATACATGCCAGTGTTATGCTAAGTTACTACTCTAGTAAGAGGCTGTATAATTACGTGTACCTACCACATTATTCATGACACTAAATTAATTTTTGGTACCTAATTTCACAAGTCGCTTTCGTGCATTATCTATACATAAAAAAGAATGCCGAAAAAGTTAAAGTGCGCGTAATACAATAGGTGCGTGTTATCTACCGAAAAATACGGTATAAGAAATATTTTCTCCATCATCCCATAGGAATTTCATAATAATTGAAATACCTAGTCATTAGCTTCATAATTCTTATATTAATTACCCTGCTGGTTTACAAAGTCATTCTTTACTTGCAATGTATAGAGAATGGCATTGGTCAGCTAAAATGATGCCACATTTTTTAAACCTTTGGCTCATGCACATGCTAGACAGAGCTAATCCCTTGGTACTGAAGGCTCAGGCAAAGTATTTTTAGCATTTCCACATTGTTTTATCTATCATCCTCTCTTTTTTGACCTACCCTGGTGTTGCAAGAAGTTAATGTTTTTAGTTTTAATTATTTTTTAAAAGTTTCTAAGGGCACACATTCCTTGGGGTGTGTATATGTACTCACAGTAGCCAAATAGTTTGTCAGCACTTCTGGGTAGAATATGTTTCTACTGGAAGGGAACTAATTGTACATATTATGACCTCCTCTTTCTGCTTTTCTTTTTTTTTCGTTACTGAAACTTTCTTTTTCTTTATGGTTTTTACTAGCAAAATGTGCTTGTTCTAGTTTTTTTAGGTGAAGATTGGTCTATTTATTATTTATTCTTTAAGAAATGATGTACACGCATTATCTCCCAAGTTTAGAGCCCATTCTCTAATGAAGGTACATTGTCTTTTCCTGACAGCTTCAGCCAATATAATTACCTATCCTGTTTTCAGGTTCAATGTTTTTTAAAATGCTCTGTGTGTGATATAATGCCCTATAAATAATTATTTAAGAGGCTTTAAATGCCATTATATATTATAAATTATTGTCAAATAAGTTTACCTTAAAAATATAAATTAACTGAACAGTTCATAGCTTCATTACTGCAAGCATATATGGGAAACAGAGTCAGTTAAAAGGGTGCTCCATATATTGGATATTTATCATGAGGATAATTTATCTTAAGGACTTAAAGAGCTAATTGCTTGTATCTCTGATTTTCAATTGAGTAAGCATTTTTTGCTACAGGGGCCTTAGTATGAAGCTAGTAAATACCTTAACAGTTTTGATGATTTGTTGACATTGAGTTATAGGTATTGCTGATTACTTCCTCTGGTTATTGTATTTAAGCTATTCTCTGACTGTTGGTTCTCCATCATTCAGAATGACTCTTCTCCTCCCATTATTCCTATCTTTCCTATTTGTCATTATTTTTGACTGCAGTTTCTAAACTGTCTGCTAAAAATAAATGATACCTAAATTAAAGGGGATGTGCTAATTTTATTAAAATGCTAATCATTCCCATTTCTTCATTTTCACCTTTTTCCTGCTCTAACACAGAGAAAATCTACTCAGAACTAAGTACTAGTTGCTGTGGTGAATCAATAATTTTCTATTCTTTTGCTACATCATTATCTTTAATTCAGTCAGGGTGAAAATTGTTTCTTTTGATAATCAATTATTAATTGTATTCTAAAAAATTTTCTTTCAGTTTTCGGCCAATGAACAAACCAATTTTGGATCCAAAACATAAGTGAAGGGACCTGAAAGATGCAGGAGAGTGTATTAGGGTTGTGTGAAACGAATTGATGTGGGGATAACAACAGCAGCATTGATGGGGAAACATTGTTGCCAAGCACATTTAATGAAATTTGACTGAATTCTAATGGCAGACTATCATGTTGGGTTCCTGTGACTCTTCTCCACCAAATATCTCAGCGTTATCTTAATTGATATCTACCTTTCCTTAACTTTCCAAATTCTATCTATTAATCTTCCCATTCTATATGTTCTGGTGCAGTTTTTGCCAGTGAAAATGTTGAGTTCCTGTTATGATCCTGTATGTCATCTCTTGTATGATACATCCCTCTCCAACATTCTTCCTTCTGAGTTGTTGATTGAACCTTGATTTATGTATCATACACCTATTAAACAACACATCAGGTCCTGGTGCTTATTAAGGAACCTTTCAGTGAATAGGTATTGAATGATATGATACCCACCATTGTCACTTTTTGCTCGTCACTGACTCACTCAAGGAGCTGGTTATCATTCACTGTGCAAATGTGGTGACATGAGCGACATCACTCATTACCTATTAATTAAATAGTTTGATAATAGCTGCCCTGTACTGATGTAAGTTTTGCTCATGTTTGCCAAATGATTGTAATTTTTAAAAATCAGTCATGATTTCATTAAGTGAGGCTTGTACATATAAGTAATGTGTTCTTTGAGTGTGGTGCTAAGAAATTCTCCAGTGTCGAACACTAGGAATGACTGTACTTTGCAGACGTCTTTCCAGTGGTTTAAGGTTTTCATCTGAGTTGGTGTAGTAATTTGAATTTTTTTATTTGTGAATGCCTTGAAGGGGAAGAAAATGTAATCATGCTGCATGCATTTACTTTTTGGAGAACTTCCCGTGACTGAATTTTAACATTTTATACCTTCCTGATCTTTGTATCTTTATTTCATGAATAGGTTTTTACTTTCAACTTCTATTTTCTGAAGAGATCTCTCAATACATTTTTAAGCATGTTAAAAATTATATATTTGGATGCTATGTGAAGGCAGTTAACTTGACTTGGTTATTGTTGAATTATTTGCTTCCTTCAGCCGTTTGTAATTAATTTCTTTGTCACGAAGAAGGCATTAAACTATTGCCTTCATTAATAGTCTTTCTTTGTGAAGTGATCCACGACTATTTGAATGAAGGTGAAAATAAATATGTTGATTCTAATTAAGTGGTTTGTTTTATAATTTGAATATTTTTTCTAATAATTTACTTTGATGCCAGTGAGAGCTAGTGCAACTGAGATGTATATACATTTGTTGTATGAAACTTTAGGTTGTGGAATATCTTATGAATTATCTTTGAGTGGGAAACTTAAAATAATTTCCTCATACTGGAGTTGTGTTCTTGACAAAAATATTTTAAGCATGTGGATTGCGTCAACTGCAGATGTGAATACATATTTATGTTATAAAAATGCATTAAAGACACATGGTCCAAAATTGAATTTCAATGGTTTGACATTGCTTCTCTGCTCTGAATAAATTTCAACTCGAAGGGGAGGATCATCCATTGCTTCTGTGGAAGATAGATGACCCCGAATTCAAAACAACAGAAGTATCTAACCAATGGAACATATTTCCAGAATTTTCATGAACTTAACCTTTTTACGTCACACAGCTGAAATGATGGCTTTATTGCTATCATGAGAAGGTGCCTTTAGAACTCTTTGGCATTAAGAGAGGCATGAGAAATCATGCTTTACATCTGAAGAAGAGGGTCTTATTTCTTTGAAGTTCATTGATTGACTAGTGATGATGCTATGCCATCAACAGCATTTGCAATTCAACACTGCTACCAGTCATGTCCCATCGTATGTTTTTGCATTGCTGAGATGAATGTTTCTACATTTTCGGGTGTCCACCAAGTTTTTTTCCATGTTAACAGTTTTGTTCCAGTCCGGCCTGTGTTCCAAGACCAAAAGACCAAGGGCGGATCTGTTGTTATTGAAAACAACTTCGTGGTGGACACCCAAAATTTCAGAAACACTGCTACCAGTCATTCCCTCACACCTTTCTACATTAGGATGGAGTCAGGGGGCAATTATATTTGTTTCTATATTCACAATGCTCCAGAAATATGGGATTGCTAATTTTGAAAAATATCAACTGCATTTAAGTTATCCATGACAGAATCCCAGAAATGAATGATGGAAAACTCTCCTTTAGCTTGTTGCTAGTGATGATTATAGACAGATGGTCATCTCTGATGGTAATGCTAAGTCAGAATCATGAAACCGTGACCTTGTTTAGCATCCTGAGCTAGAAATAGCATTGCACTAGAGTTGAAATACCTTTGTGACTGAGCTGGTGGTCCGAGCATCTTTGCTTGTTGGGTTTGGGGATGTCCTTTCAGTGGAGGGGATTTCAAGTTGAGGTTGTCAAATGTACTTTGCAGAGAGAGAGCAAGGGAGTGAAAGGCATATCATCCAGGTCAGGTGCAAGTCAAACAATAGATTATCATGACTCATACTACAACTGTTCGTATTCACAGGGTAGGATAGAAGAACTTCTGGCCACACAGGAGCACGAAGTGGACATGACTTAAGCTTGAAGCCAACTGATGTTTTCTAGACTATGCCCCGCCCAAACACACCTCATTGGTCATTCTCTAGTCATGTGCTGTAGAGATTCCTCTCCCCTTTTCCTCCAAGTCGCAAAGATGTTTAAATTCTAGTATAGTCGTAAAATTTCAGTCAGTCTTTAATACAAAACTTCTAAGAAGTCATTTTTATTTTTTATCTTCCTTTAGTTATAAACATTTGAAAGGCACTCCTTTGAAAGGCTGTGCATGCCCTAGTTACTCTGGCCTAACTACAGCTTCACTGAGTATACTTCTAATTATTATTAATGATCTATAATAATTAAATAAAAATATTGATTTTGACAGTTTTATAGAATTCTCAGGAAAAACAATTTCCCTGTATCTAGATGGGTCAAAAATGTTGGGAATATGGAACCCTAGTCTTATGCCAAAACTATAGCAGGACATTCAGATTGAATACAGGGCTTAGTTCATCCTCTTCTTTCACAGGTGTGTATTTCTACGTCTCAATGAGTCTTGAGATTCAGTGGATGTGGAAATATTGTCTAACAACAGAATCCACTGTGTTCATACTATTTTTCACAGTTGGTCTTCTTTAAGGAACGAGAGATCTTTGATGTAGCTTGGCCAATAATAGCCTACAAATGTACCTAGTTTTGTCTTCTAGGAGACCTTAAAGAGTGCCAGGAGGAAACTCATCCCATTCAAGGCTCAACGATCTCAGATTCAAATATTTCATGTGCATGTATGTTATGCAGTAGTTTTTGACAGGGAATGATACCTAGGGGAAAACATGAACAAATTTGCAGAACAAAGAGAGTGAAATGAGGATGCCAACCCATCACTATGTCAGAATCAACCTGGGATAGGGAACTAAGAATGCAGCCAGACTATCTCTGGCTTTCAAAACCCATTAATTAGTGGTACTTTAATTGAAATAAAATTCAAAACACTTCAGGAATAATAGTGTTTAATCTTTAGATAGTGCTCCCCCTTCCATACACATTGGTTTTCATAATGGCAACAGTAAAGGTAGACAATATTTTAATTACAAGGACATTTCACACAATAGGAAAACATTAGCAGTTCATTCAAAAAGTGAATGCATTCTGCTCTTTGTTCATCCTAACCACTATGGCTGCAGAACTTCGTAGTTTCATTTTTTCCTTACAATTTTTTAAAGGTACATGTAAATGCTATAAAGTGCACGCTTATTTATGTGCTCCACCACTTGCAAGGGTGTGGGGACACATTATAGACATGGTCTGCGCTCTTAAGTTTTAAAACAACACCGAACGAGTTGTGTTGTGAATGAGGCAAGCTATGATTTGCTACGTCAGGAAACTAAAAGCTTGTTACCTATCAATCATACTCATAGGGTGAGTTTAATTTCCTCACAGATTAATACCAAGTTGTAAATCTTCCATATAACTAACATCACAGTCTGTTGTACGGGCATTTCACTAGACTTGCATAACAATGCATATATTGCTTAGTTCACACTGACAAGCAATGCTTTATGCATAAAAACTGCGTAATGGTTAGAGATTACTTCCCATTGGAATAGCAAATGAATAGCTCAACTCAATATTTGTATTTCAATTTTAATTGTCACTACGAGTACACATACCTGCTGTTAATAATAATAATAATAAAACGTCTTTATTGGGCGAGATTGGGACTAGAAAGTCCCATCTTCCATCTAACAGTTAACAGTTTTCCATGACGTGCAAGTTGAATTTATGTGCCAAATAGAGTACACACTTAAAATACTTCACTCACTGTCTCCTTTGAAATTGGACACTGACAAGATTTGTCTTCTCAAAACAACAAAAAATATTTGGTACTCATGAGGTGTCTATTAACTGGTAGGTCCTTCCTTTTTGAACATGACAAATTACCAGGTATGCTTTTGTTGCAAAAAGAACCAAAGGCAATTTAATTACTCCCTCCAATGAAATCAGTTTCACCAAATGCACACAACTGCCCAGGACCTTCAAGTTTGTTTTCATTGGAAATTTCATGAGGTCAGACCGAAAACCTTGATACTTCATTCACTCAACAATTTTCTTTCCCATACTTGAATTCAATAATTCAGGGATACTGCCGAGATCAAACATAAAAAAATGTGAAGTTGGGGCAGATTAATAGGATTGTACTGTTGACTCATTTAACATGATTTTTTCAATGCATGATAATAAAAAAACAATGATATTTGTCTTTGCAACTGTTTAAACTGAAGACACCCAGAAGAGTAGGTAATTAAATTTATTGCACCTCATTGTCTATCACTGAAGGAATACCACCAACATCAACATTTGTGTGAGATAAAACACACCATATATGGATTAAAAGCTGAGGTAGACCTCCATGCTGTGAAAATAGGAAATCTTGTTTAATCACTTAAGTTCTCGATTTCAGTATCTTTTTTCAGATATATAGTAAACTGTATCACCTCTGTCCTGTATTTGTAAGAATGCAAAGTTGGAAAAATAACAATCAATTCTTAAGACAAAATTCTAGCCAAAATAATGACAACAAAATGAAGTTATCACTTTCTGGCTGCTACAAGGGTGAAGATCAGTGTGATGCTACTAGGAAGAGAAATAGATGCATTTCGTCTACTGCTTTGTATATGTAGCTCAAATATTTCTGTACAGTACTGACTATGTTACGTGATCACTAGCGTGATAGAAGTCAGATTAAAATTGAGAAGCTATTTAAACAGGAGCTACATAAATATCAAATCATTTTAAACTCTTTAGATAATATAGAGCCTAAAGTCAAGCAAAGCTATTAGCTTAGTTTAATTATTGAGCTTTTGATTATGCTAACCAGAAGCATGCGTATTTAATGTACTATAACATGCATCATGTATAAATTTAACCAATCTCATTTTCAAGAGTGATTATCCTTTATTAACAAGGGGGATCTATAAAAGTTGTAGCAGCACACAAAAATTCAGGAATTATGAGAGGTGAATGTTTCTTTATACCACAATGTTCACAAGAAATACATATACATATATATATTAATTTATTTCAATAAAAGAATAAAAATAAAAACAATTTGGGAAGATAATCCTTACAAAGGAATTATTAACTGGATCATTCAACATGAGATTAAACAATACGTAACATGAGTAAAACTTTACAAAAGCACCATTTAAATATTATTTTTTCAACCATAAAGGCCAAGTCCTCATGTTCTAAAGCATTTCAGTTCTTGATCCACAAATTAGCCTTAAAAACACTAGGCATGCTCAGTGACTGTTCATTCGAGGCTTGATAAATCACTAGAAAAACTCCAAAGTCCACAATATACCACACAGTATATCCAAATTTAAATTATTGTATCGACACAGTCTTCAATTGTGAATTTTTCAAACCGCCAAATCTGGTTTTAAAATAGAGACAATGATACCAAAATCTTTTCTGCTACATTTATAGCTAAGGTCAGGATCGCACAATCAAAATTGTCAATACACCTGAAAAAAACAATAAACATTACAAATTTATTGTTTACTAATTGTATGCTCAATTTACAGCTAGAAAATAATTCTGTATGAAAATCTTGAGTATCTTATGTTTTACTTAAACTATGTGAAAGTATAAAGAGATAAATATAGGTTTTTCCTCGGCTCTCATGTGATAGGCAAACCAATGCACTAAGGCAAAATGATGATTTATTTTTCACCAATTGTATGCTCCATTTACAGCTATAAAATAATTCTGCATGAAAATCTTCAGTATCTTATTGACCTTAAACTATATGTGAAGTATCAAGAGATAAATATAGGTTTTTTCCTCGGCTCTCATGTGATAGGCAAACCAATGCACTAAGGCAAAATAATGATTTATTAAGGCAAAGAGGATGATGAAAACTATGACACTGCAGGGTGAGTAGAGTGTATACTTGGAGAAGTATTTGACATCACCGAGAGCATTCTAATCTGGGGTGCCTACATTGTCAAAATCTCTAAAATATAGAAATGGAGTAAATGTACAGAGTGCACAAATGTTTCATGTCGCCCTTTATTTGCTAGATTCCATGAGGCATCAAAGCCTTCTTTATTTATTTATATTTTAGAATACATTCATCTTTTATCTGCTTTAAGTTAAAAAAATATTTCTTTGCTGAAACTTCCAAGTGATCATTCGCATAGGCAGTGAAATAATTTCCAATTATACCACTGAATGCACTGGTGTTGATCTAGTTAAACCAATCCCACGTCCGGTAATATTCTGGTTCACTTTACAATGGAATTCACATTACGAATGGTCCTGTGGGACAGATTAGCATCGTGACACTGGGGTCTACTGTACATTTATACAACCTCATGGGACCACTTCCTAAGGGGCTAGTCCTGCATAGCAGATTAAGCAATGAACTTAATTCAATAAATAATTTTTACAAGTTTAGAACAACACTCAAGCAAAATTTTCCATCCTCCGTATTCTATTCCTTCAGAGAATTCAGTGGGGCATATTTTATGGCTTATGCCTAGGCTGCTCAAGCAAAATCAGCAACAGAAGAGAAGACATGAATTGTCTATCAACACCTAGAAATGTCTTCACCGAATCACAAACACAAATTAAACAAACTTCCCCGCCTTCTGCCATTCCTCTTCCAAGGTTTCCTATACCAAGATAATGGGGATGGCAATGGCTTATTATTGCTGTTACTCGTAGTGATTTGCAAGCTTGTGTGAGATGCACAGTGCTACTTTTTCATATCTCAACATGAGTTTAAAAAGACAATTTTGTAGTCATACTGATGGTCGTAGAAAGAAAAAAGGAATGATTTATCTAGCAGTATCGATTGAGTGAAATTCAAGACAGAACCTCAGATCCATCACTAGCCTAACAGTTATGCCTATATGAATCAATTATAAGAAACAACGAAGGAGGAAGAAAACATCATTACTCTTGCTCTAAAATTAGCTGATACCTATGACAAAATTCTGTCAGAGAATATCTCAGATTCGCACAAAAATTTTAGTGGGTTAACCTTATAATGCTTTTACTTTGTACATAAAATTTTTATGAAAAATGGCGAGTTTTTGCGGAGATACAGGGATATGAAAAATTAGGCATTTGTAAAAACGTCCCAGAATTTTCCCATTTTTTCCAGATCTAAGATAGCTAGAAAGTTCCGGTAAGAAACATTTTGTGCAAAAAAACAAATGTGGAACGCTCTTTAGAGGCGTGAATATCCTTTGAAAATCAAAGAGAAAAATGTGAGACTTTTCAGAAAAAACATGATATTCAGACAATTACGAAGCATAAAAGAAAATCGATTGAAATAATTAGAAACTTCATTATTCAGCCATCTCATAAAAAAACCAGCCCTTTATTGGGTAAAAGTACTTTTAAAAAGCAAAAAAATTAAACCAATGCACCGAACCCAATACTTAGCATGGACCACCAGGTCTGCGGATCTGAGGGCTTTTTAATATAGCTTACGTTACAACCAGATATATTTTCTATCTACATGCCAAATTTCAGCTCAATCGGTCCAGTAGTTTTTGCGTGATGGAGCAACAGACAGACAGGCAGACAGACACCATTCAATTTTTATATAAGTAAGGATAAGGATGAAGACTGTGTGTTGCCGTATTTTTATTCATCGAAACAAAACAAGGCTCGTTATATCCTTGACTTGCTTTATGATTCATTAATATAGTTTGGCTAAAGAGGGAAAAAACGCCAAATCCATGTTTCTCAAACGTTTCCAACTGTAATTAAACCTACGCTCTCCTGGCATAGGGATCGGCATGAAGTGGCATGTGACGTCACGAGACTAGTTCACTCACTCGACATCACGGAGGGGTGTAGCTACTGTATATTTGGGCACCATTCAAAACCCTCATTTCGACACGTATAATAATGAATCCAAGCAGCCTAGAGAAGTGGGACCAACTGGATTTTATCTAAGTTTTCGAGCTAATAACGGCAAGCTTATTTCTAAAAATTAGTAGACTTCCCCATTGTGGAACATAACCCAAAAATTTGAAGAAGTTTCACTACACTGGGTTAATCAGAAAACAGCAAGGAAAACAAAAGTGGAGTTTGTATTCAATAAAAGTTAGTAGGAGTAGTATTTTAGTTTAAGGTCCTTCGATGACTAAGGTCATTTCACATTTTCTGTCAGCCACTTGCAGACAGGGGCAATAGCACTTGGATGAATAGGAGAATCACCCTTCCAAATTCAATCCGGGCCCAATTATGCTTAACTTTGGTGACTGATCGGGAACAGGTGTTTCGATCGTGGCAGGCCGTTACCCTCAATAAAAGTTCCACATAAAATAAATCAACTCTTAGCTATTGCATCTTTAATAGTGCTCCAAAATGACCACTTTCGCCAGCCTTCAGTGAAAGATTGAAGATTATGCTGCCTGCTATTTCCTAGCTTGAGCTACGATGGGAGAATACTCCCCTCACTTTCCTCCTACACTAGTTGACATGGGAAAAATGAAGCCGCAGCTAATGGATTAGTGCAGAAATTAATTTAAAATACCATAAAAGCAATTAAAAAATTAATTTTCTATGCCTCTTTGCAACATAGTACATTGGTGATTCCACTGAAACTTACCAAATATATAAGCACACAGAAGCTTCAAATTAACTGAGACATGGAGATCAGGAGGTAAAATAGACTTGGTGTCTCCTTGTAATGGCATAAGCAATGCAGCTATGCAAACACTAGCAGCACATAGCATTATTAGTTTATTTGGCTCATTTCCCTGGTTAGCCCTTCCTGCAACAAAAATAAGAAAATAATAATAGCAAGGGAAGAAGCTTAGAGAATGAGCACAGCCATCAAGATTTGATACCTGTGGTAACATTTTAATTAAAATGTGACTTTGCCATAGATTTGTTGGCAGAGATGTTTATTTCAACAATCTTTCAACCAAGATGGTTTAAATAAACATCTATTCACGCAAACGGTCAGCAACTGATATTTGTACGTGTGCCACATTTTACGTAAAATGTAAAAACAATCACTGATGTGTGCCACCCCTAAGTAAGGGCATAAAAGATCAGAAAGTTTAATATAATTGCTATTTTCTTGGTGTGGCACCAATTACCCACGTATTGTGGATCACTGGTCTATAACATCTTAAAAATTATTTCCTGAGTGCATGCAGACACATGATTTAATAAGGAATACATACATAGCCATTCTAGATTTAGAATAATAATAATCGCGTACTGTTACATACACTTAGATACCCTTTTAGTCGGGACCGAAGATTTTGCTTCGTAAAATCAAAATTTCGAGTTTCTACTGTATCATTCTTATATGTCACCATTGAAGCCATTCAAAGAGAAGAAAATTATCTAACAACTCGCTATGATCACGCATGTTCTGTTCTAATGACACGTTCTTACCACCGTTAAGTACCAGTTGATAAAAATTCAATTAAAGTTTTTCAAACCTCAAGATCTGAAGAGTGTGAAAAAGTATCCATAGTCAAAATTAAATCAAGAGTTGGAAAGATTTTAAATGTAAAAAACAATGACTATATAGCTTGAATTTACGATGACAAGTGGTACCTTGGCGTAATCAAGGAAACTTCCGTAGAAAACATGGATTACAAAATAAAGTTCTTCAACCCTGAAGGACCAGGAACTGTGTTTAAGATGTCAGCTAATGACACTGCATGGGTGCAACATGCAAACAACTAATAAGAACTAAGATATTACAATTTTCCACAGATAAAGTTTTAATCTACCCGGGTTTCCATGCACTGCATCATCATCACCTGATGATGATGCAGTGCATCGAAACCCGGGTCGATTAAAACTTTATATGTGGAAAATTGTAATATCTTAGTTCTTATTATGTTCATATTCTACAACATCACGCCTGATTCCTCCCTTTTTATACAAACAACTTATGCACTGTCTCACAAATGGACCTAACAATGGCAACACGCAGATCTCACAACATCAGCAGTAGCCTAAGTGAGGAAATAACAGCGATCCATCAAGCACACCTCAATTACAAATAGGTATGTCTGGTGTGTGTTGTATATAACAGCTATTTAAGGCAAATGCCAAAATATGCTATAAAAATGTCATTTCAACAGTTACATTAAAAAACTCGAATAAACATGAGCAATTTTATCACAATAAAAAAAATCTGTAACTTCTAAACCCATATGAAGAACATGATGCAATTTGCAGGAATTAGACTAACCATGGGATAGCATAAAATGAAATCCCTACTTATTTTTTACCACATCCCCCTTACGGTAAAAAACTACCCCCCATAGGGAAGATTTCTATTTTCCCCATTTTCTCATTTTTTTGGTAAGAAGTGTACAAAAACAAACATGTTAAGCTCATCAATTACTTACGGGCATGTACTTATTTCACAAAAAATCTGGTCTTGTTCTTTAGGCCATTTCTTTCCAAAATGGTGGTCCAAAAATGGAACATATTGTAACGAAATTATTTTCGTCACTTTTAAATGTTGAGTGTGATGATGTTTTTTGTATGTTCCCACGCAAGGGATCGAAGTGGTTCCCGAGCCTCCCATCGATGCGCATGTGAGTGTGGGGGGGTGTGTAATTTTGGAACTAAATAAAAACGAGTGAGTGTGTGCATGTGGCCGAGAGGTCAGACTGTGAGTGAGAGGCAGACATTGCCGACCACCGCGGAAGCAGGGGGTCATGGCAGGCACGAGCGGCCGAGAGTTGAGACGAGTGTGAGTTGCGGTCATCTGGGCGATAGCGGCGTGACAATTGAGCCAAATAAAGTGGTGTCCCGATATTCGAGTGACGAAGTTCCTCCATAGACACTTCGCCTAACGGCCGTCACGTAGGTGAAAAACCCCAGAACCGGTGAGCCTCATCTTGTCCACCGGAAGTCTCGTGTCGTACGGAGACACCCGTGTTAAGTTTGCAATTGTCCCTCTCTTACGTCTCCGGACTCTGTCCATTATTCAGTCGGCGTGGTCGTGCGCTAAGTGCGCGGTGTAAAAGAAACCATCAGTGAATTATAATCACAAATCATCCTAATTTTCGTGTGCAATTTACGCACCCAGAACTGTTAATACTTGTAAATTTTTGTTTTCTTGTATGTATTACTTCGCAATTATTCATCATTTTGGTCATATAATTGTTCATTTCCTTTCACTCCATTTCATCCTTCACTTCATCAGGGTACGTTTTTTTTATATGTCGGTTATTGTTCATTAAACTGTGTCATTGAATGGATACGAACATTCTTTCATTGTCAATTGAAGTTCCTTGGTCCTGAGTGCTGGCCCGGGTGCTTGCCGGGCCAGACGGGGACCTTGAGCGCAGTGCATTGGCCGCAGTTCATTCCCAACAAGGTAGGAGCTGGTCGCTTGTCCTTTATCGGAACCTGAATTATTATAATTTCGTGTTTTCCTGTCCTGTGCATGTGCGATTGCCTTTCGGGGTTGGCCTGGCGGTCGCAGGGTAGTGATGCTGCACTGTCCGGCGCACCCACGTCCTTCAGTAGTTAAATTATTGGAGGGGGCGACCTTTTTGAGCAGGGGCAACCGTTACAATATATTACATGCGTGCACACACTTTGACCTCCAATGGACCCCGCAAAAATAAATATTATCGAAAAATACCAAATTTCAGTAAATGAAACACTGTACTTTGAATACAATGCAACTTATTGTACTTGAATATCATAAATGGCTTTCAGTTGGTAAAATTAGTCGCTACACCTTGAATCGGCTAAAATCAGTACGCTTCGAGTTACGTAAGTTTCCATAGCTGGAATGGGGCTCTACATAAAAATTTGACAATGCACTTTTTTAACTCAGGAAACATAGGTGCATTATCATATAAATTAGAAAAAAATATATAAAATAGTCATGCAACACCCATTGGGTGACTTAGGATGGGATGACCCATCATTTAAATTATTTTAATTTTTACATTTGCGAATAAATCAAGGTTTTAATTTTTTTACATTTGTAGTAGAAAAGAAGCCTTTAGCCAGTTCACCAAAATAGACTTCCACTCCAAATTCAATTTCATAGGATTTGTACTTTGAATGGATGAAACTCACGAAAAAAAAATTTATAATCAAGTTATAGCATTTATTTTACCAATAACTAATAAAAGATGCATAATTTCTCAAGAAACAAATGGCCAGGCCTGGCTTAAGGCCTGGGCGACACAGGTGACTGCCCGGGGCACAGCATAGGAAGGGGCCAGTGATTGTAAAAAAATATTTTTTTAATATGTTTAACTGGTGAAAAGGTACGATAAGCGGGGGGTGCCGGAATATCTCTCGCCCGGGTGAAAATTTTGTCCTAAGCGGGGCCTGCAATGGCAGTAATATTATTAATAAGAGGATACTAGCCAACGTTTATGGCAACTTATCAGACTTTATACCTGAAGAAAGGGGTGCTAAGCAAAGAAAACCAACAACACCACTGTCATGTCAACACTTTGTGTCATCTTCAGGTGAATAATACGTTTTTTACAAAAAACGTATCATTCACCTGAAGATGACACCAAGTTTTGAAACCCGGGTCGTGGTAATAAATAATTAGTGGAGTTACAAAGTTATTATAATTCTCCCGTAATGAATATAATCTACCTTGCCACAGCTTATATTTCAATAGCTTTTAAGCAGTACAAGACATGTTATAATCAAAAGCAGAATTTTTTTAAATGGTAAAAAAGTATATGAATGTCTCATTTGACACACCTTTCAACCAACATCAAAGAGGATGATACTATTGTAACTAAACTTGCCATTGAAACTTGTTGTTGAAACTTTGTGATGAAACCTTTGCTGTATCTCAGATGGTTGCAAATTCTCAACGGCCACAAAATTATAACTGGCAAAATGCTGATACAATAAGCTCACTGTCACATGCAGAGAAATGCCCCATCTAAGATAGCTGCTGGTGGAAATATACCATCCCTAAAACAGTTTGCTGAAGTGCAAGATCACAGAAATGAGACAAACTCTACTTCATCCAATCTGAAAACACCATATTTCATCAAAGGCCGGCGGATTGGTTCACATGACCTTCGGCAGCAGAAGGGAAGGGGAAGTCAGACATGGTGGCCTGTGGACAAGAGGAAGGCCCCCTTTTTGAATGCCAACAACCATGATAGAGACAGCAAAATTGGCAGCTTGGACCAATGCTTTGGCGAGGAGCAACCATTAAGATTTTACCGTATGAGCATTGACAGTTGGCTATCTAAATACCATATCATTATGTTGTATAAGTTTCCTATATACTTAGAAATGTACATATTCTGTTACTTTGTGTGTAGTTCAATCAATTGTACCCCCTGATAACCCAGTCAATGACTGAAGTTGTGAAAAGACAGACGAGGCACATATTCTCGCCTCGGTTTCATTACACTGTTCAGGACTGAAGAATGTGTGGAATATAATAATTTATGTTAAAGATAAAATTAATAAAAAATCTATAATTTTTTTTATTTTAAAATTTTAGTTTGTTTACCATGCTAACCAATCTTCACATTTCATAGTTTCTTTGATAATAAATGTGGAATAAAATAATTTGCACAATTACTTTAGTAATTTACGAGTCATTTTATGCATACTAAAGCCCAGTAGTTAGGAGTAAATGGCAATAGACAGGCTAACAGGTTCAAATTTGAAGGGGGCTTCTGAACCTCCCCCTCCTGTAACTCCAAACTATGTAAGTTTGCTTGGCACCAGAAATTTGTATAAAACCACCATTTGTGGATTACGGTAAGGAACTGGACTGCAAACCCTGTGGAGGGTAAAAATAAATTTTGGGACAACTTCAAGATGATATATTCAATTAAAATCAAAGTAACTGAGTGTACTGAGTGATCAATAAAATATTTTATAAATGAACGTTGAACTTGACCAAACACAGCCAAGCATTCCTATTCGTGAACAATATTGCTAAGATTATGTATTACGGCAAAAAGGTTAAGGCAGTTACAGCAATATAACACAAGTCATAAAATTCAGTGAATTTGGTATCTAATAATTATCCTTTAAAGAAAAAGACCTCGTATATATAATGATACAAAAATACCAGCCACCAATGGCACTACTTTTTGAGATATTTCCCAAAACATAGAAGCCATTTTCAATTGGATTTGGTACAGCTACATAATCCGGAGAGGCTTTATAAAAAAACGAGAAAGTTCTGATGCACCAATAGCATCAGATATTAAATGGCATGTAGTTTTTATGCTTCCATAATTATTTTCAGAATTTTATCCACTACTCACTAAAATACTTTTTATAAAATAGGAAAAAAAATCCTATGGCACACAAGGAGCTTTTAGCGTGAAGGATGAAATAAATGAGTTAAAGCTTCAACTAAGTATATGTATTTAGTTAATTACTGAGCTTAGCTTTAAAAACACAGTTCTTGCATCATTAATGCTATTATCCTTACTTCATGCTTCCTACAGTGGGTATAATTTTGAAATAAAATTTGAATATTGCCTTCACCATGGATGGAGAATAACCTCGTTTGAACTATGTACTTCAACCAAAAGAAGAGCCAAAGGTATTGCGCTGTGGCAGGTACATGCCTTGAGGTCGATTTTCCAACAAACGACCCTGCTTTTGCTGGGACTGACGACTTCGATCAGCAGATGCAGTGCTGCCAATATTTCCACCCCCTGGCAAAGACTTGAAATCTTCATTTTCTGCCTGAGGATGCTTTGATGCTTCTGGACTTCCACCAGGGAAAAAAGTTGCTAGGACATCTCGTTTCCCCAATATCTGTGAAAAAAATTGGTAAATAAATTGTTGTGCAAGATTCCAGTATTTGAAAAACTGCAGATACTCACTTTAAGGCACTTATTCATATACAAGGTGCTAAGACTATTCTACCTTCGTAGCGGAAATAACCCTAAAGAATTGGATAAGCCTCATTCATACCATCTGCGGAAAAATGATTCATATGTTTTGCCCAAAACAAATATAACCCTTTTCAAAAGATGCTTTCTATATTTGGGGCCAAAATTTTTCAATAGCTTACCACAGAGTATCAAAGTCAGTTGTAGCATCAATACTTTCCAAAAGCAGGTGAAACTCTGGCTATTTACCAGCGGAAATATGATTAGGGATCTATTTTAGAGATTGTTTGCTATCAATATCCTGTTTTGTACTTTTGTGTATTTATTTCTATTCCTTTGTTTATGTATATTATTTTTCTGTTATAAAGAGTTTCTCCTTCCAACTGGAGACATTATTTTATATGTAGTAAAAAAAACTTGTGCTTCTATTACTATGATATTTTGAAGGTGACTCCACCAACAGGCAAATGCCTTCGGGATCACGTAAAGCTCCAGTATGTGTTTAATGTTATATATTGGGTACAAAAACTTGATGGAGCAATAAATATATTTATTATTATTATTAATTCTTCAACATCCGAAACAAAATTGAATTTTGAGTTATGATACTACACCAGTTTCCCTCATTGCCACACAAGGTATGCACTTTCAAAGCACCAATTTCTTCCAGAACCAATTGGAAATAAGCCACATTCAATATCACTATCAGCCCACTCAAGAGCAAAGTTGTCCACTTTCCCCCTTGAATACATATTTTGTACATACAATACATTAATAGCCACAGTCAATAAAACAGATCTTAATTTTGCAATCATGAAATGGTTTAAAGATATCATAATGTGTACTAAAAACGGCAAGGGAGAAATTATGCCAGTAAATTTCAGATGTCAAGAACTTTCAAATCGGAAGAATGATGGACAAAAAAGTGGATTTTCCCAAGTAATGAGAACACTACCATCAGTGGCGGATTTAGGGGGGTCACAGGGGTCATGACCCCCCCCAAATTTTATCAAAAATTTGTATTAGTTTAATAGTTTTTGTATCCTTTCAAAGGAGTAAAGGGAGTGTATATGCAAATGCATGGCTATAAGTCCCAAACGTGAGAGAAGTTTGAGTATGGAATACCCCCCGGGAGAACGCCCCTCTCTCCCGGGGGGTATTCCATACTCCCCAGACCCAGGTCATGACCCCCCCCAAATTTTATACTGAATCCACCCCAGACTACCATTATATCTACAGTTGCATTTATTTTTTACCTAACCATAAAATTTCCACACCACCCCATCCCCAAAGCACAAAATAAAATTCCACCCTAAAATAAGAAAGAATAATATTAAGGAAATAAAATGCAATGCAAAATTTTGCTGATACCGGGACTAGCACATCATTACCTTTATGGAGTTACCTGCAAGTGAACATAAGCATGCAATTCCAGAGAGGAAAAAATATGGCCTGGACGGGGACTCACACCCAGATCCATCGATATATCGTGCTAAGTTCTTTAGCCAATTTTAGAATGTTTTTTCCTGCGTGGAATTTTGCAAAATCCACAATCAACTTCAATTGAATGAACATTCCTCAATTCTCTAAATCACATTCTGTAAAAACCAACACAACCATTAAATGAGCAAAACATAAAGGACACTAAAATAAAAGAATAATCCAATCAGCCTTGCTGTTCACAGGAACCCTCCCCCCACAGGTTAATCTAAATCTACGTGCTTCCATGCACGCCACCGCAAGTGGCAGAGGGTGTGTTAGGACACCATCTACAAAAACGAGTACAGGGATGGGAATTGAAAGAGAGAAAGGACAAAATTGAAGATGCGTTTAGACATTAGTTTCTCACTTTGCTTTTGTTTTAATCATTAATGGAGGGTGGGAAGAAATGAATTCTAACACCTATCTCACAGTAAGTTTCTTTTCTTACGTTGCTTTTCCCTGTCCTACAGATGAAGTAAGGAGGTAAAAAAATATCCACAGTATTGTTACAAAACTTGTAAGACGTTAATTTCCTCAGTAACCTTAGCCTAATGTGTAACCTTCACATCTCTAACCTAAACCTAATACCTTTGTCATACTTTGCTTACGGGTGTTTTACCCACTATCCGCCTAAACAGAAAAAATGGGTCCCTTATAAAGAACGGGAACTTCAGGAATCACATGGTCATGTGTCTTTAAAACAGCTGCCCAGAAAAATTCCTGGCAGCTGGACCATCAGTGAGAATTTAACTGCAACAGACTACCCGATTTCTGTATTTTAAGGGGTGTTGGACCATCCAGGAGAAACCAATCGACTTTAATTGAACTCATAAGCGATATTTATACATATTTTGGGTACGGGAAATTAGTCTAATACGACACAACAATAAAATTTCCATAACAAGGAGTAACGATTTGATATATTAGAGTCTAAAATAACCTTGCCAACAAAGCAATCTACAATGGAATGGAAAATATAAAATACTCGTAGGTACTGGCCACCACCTTTATATATTAATACACAGTTCATCAGACAAAGAATACATAAACGTTCAAAAAATAATGTACGTATAAACAGTTATTCGGAAGGTATAACCATTCCTCTCGATAGCGTGGCAATGAATTTGGTTCTTTCTCAAAAATCAGCCGATATTATAAAGGCACCTTCTTCCCTTATGATTAACATTTTATCTAGGTAATAACAAACAACATTGAATTTACTCATATATATTACGTAAGCGTCAGAAAAGTGAGTTTCCGGGCGATCCAATGAAAAAAATCACAAGAACCTGTTTCGATCCTTGATCAAGTATCTGAATGCGAAACGTATCCACTCGGTTCAAATACGCTGGATTCACTGAAACAAGACGAATGACAATGTCTATACAGCAACCACGTTTGATGCATCCTTCTGGGTCGATTACATTATACTTTCGAGGGTCAGTACACAACACTGAAAGAAAGTTGAAGGTAAAGCAGTACAAATCTATTCCAAATATTGCGGTAGAGATGTCACCCTTAACTAAATAATAATGAAACATGCATATATGATGTAAAAATAAAGTAGCATTCAATTATTAACAGGCTAACCATTTCAGCTGGAATAAGTAGGATGAGAAAAACTAAATTTTAACATACCCTTGAATCTCAGAGGAAATTCATATGGATTGTAAATGGTCAGTACTTGTTTGTGAGAGCTGTAGTCTTCTAAATAAAAATTTATTGCTGATGGAAATACGAAGACAGGTATACTTCCATCCAACGCAGAATCTGGTTTCATAACAGCAGCTAATGCTCACAGTTCATGAGATTGATAAAAATTGTAACTTAAATTTTCTCACAAATATTGTGACTCTGAGAGATCCAAGCAACTAATTATTGCCATGAAACACCCTATTTCACAACTACAAGCAAAGAGATACAAATCTATCCCCAAAATTACTTCACTGGCGAATTTTAAAGGCCAAACAGCTGTACTACGCTTCAACTTGTTTTCAATCCTACGAAACCCCCCTGGCGGCCAAACAACCAACTAAGTGATGACTCTAATAGCGGGAAGTACTTGAATCAA
Organism: Pyrrhosoma nymphula; assembly: GCA_963573305.1. Taxonomy (NCBI): domain Eukaryota; kingdom Metazoa; phylum Arthropoda; class Insecta; order Odonata; family Coenagrionidae; genus Pyrrhosoma; species Pyrrhosoma nymphula. Next base: position 47,045,540 of record OY754335.1, on the reverse strand, counting down.
CAAACAAATAAACAGTCTAATTTGGTAGTAATGTTTGCAAAACCACAAATGATTTATCCATATATTAGCCGTTAAATCATACTAGGTGTAAACATTAGTCAAAATGGGAATGATACTCAATGGTAAGATGTCATTTCTGTTAAATAGTTAAATCTATTTGAATTCCAAGTGTAGTCGAGTTTAATTAGTCCACAAAGACAGTTTCTTTCATGAAGAAATGTTCAAGATAGATTAGTACTCTTGTCGGAGTATATTAATCATTTTATACTAATTTTTAGTCCTCAAAAAAGCATTTTATTCAGCATCTTGTGACAAAATGATTAAAAATAACATAATCGAGCTATTTAAGCTCTTATCGCTAACAAAAATAGATTCTCGTTCAAAATAAAGTTATCACTGGAATTTACACATAATTACATACAAAGTACATTTGAAGGCTAGAACATAAAAATGAGGTAAACTTTTGTTAATGGGTGACTTTAGTAATCCTGTGCTTACCAGAGTACTTTACTTTAGTAACTTGAGATTATAATGTAGAAACAAAATACCTATATAGACTGGTTGAAAATTGTGGTAGGTATGGTGAATGGTTAAAATGGAACGCTTTTTGAACATTTAATTGCATAGCCACAATAAATACATAACTAATCAATTTCCTGTCCCTTAGGTGGGGATATCAAAATGATTCCTTCGCCACGCACGAAGAGCATCGGAACCACTCGCTTCGTCTCAGAAAAAATTTCTTCGTAAGTTTCGTCATCAATGTCAATATCTGTGACAGTTTCTTCGACATCACCAAGTACCATGTTTAGGTGAAGATCATATGCCTAAAAGAAAAAGGGGAAAACAATCGGGATATTAATTTTTCATTGTGATAGAGGCGATAATGGGTGTTACCATGAGTCTTTAGAAGAGCTTCTCATACGGTAAAAACGAATTAAGAATATGTTACACACGTGCAACGTCCCGACGAGACGACGTCCATTTTTCAGCCTGACAAAAATAGGTTCATCTAAGCTCAGTCTCAATAAATCAAATGGGTCCTTGATGATGGACTCCTGCAGAATATGATAATTAGAAACATCAGGGTGATTACTTCGATTTTCCTAGTAGCATTTCGAATGTATTACGTTTACGTTATAGGTACCTGAATAAGTTTGGACTCCATGATAAAATCTTTATCAGCACACGAGGTGATTTAGAGGACCCTTGCCTGTGACTTCAATCAGCCGTGAGGACGTCCAGCGGTCAATGCAGGTGAAATTATGAGCAACTAGCAGCCATGACTTGATGTAAATGCTCAGTATACATTTTCTGTCAATTGAAGTGACCTCAGGCAGTAAATATTCTCTAAATGTGCCAAATATTATGGATAAATAATGCTATTTGTTAGAGAGAAAAATTGTATTTTCGCAGTAGGATGTCAGTGACTCAAGAACATACTATCATTCCCTGTAGATTTATCCAATTTCACCGTAACCAATATAGAAACTGAAAATATTTACCTTAAATAAATTAAATAACTTCATTAATAATTTAATCTCAATTAAATTCTTTCTCCTTCGACTCTTTTTAAATATTTCTCACAACCGCGCAAAGACATCTGTCGACCCGATCAATCACTCGAAATTGTCGATTAGTTGCGATATGTCGTCTGCCAAGAATACCAATTTTCAGTGTACAGTCAATTGATAACTGACAAATATTGTATTAACGGAACTTTTAAATCCATAAATTGATGCTGTATAAATATTTTTTGTACTTTTTAATATTTTTTCCATTATAGTTAATCTACAGGGGCAGAATATGGAGAGGAGATGCACTATCAACACCTGTTATGTTGGCTAAGTGCAACTCAATGGCACTTTCGAGAGAACATTATTTCGAGAATAGGATCTTGTGGCTAATTTTAATTTGTCACCGACAGGAACACGCCTATTAAGGTCACACTGTATTTTCAAAAACCTGGTTAATCTTTTGGGAATAGAGTATTCAAAATGCAGGTATGAATTAAAGCTAGTGGTTCATATTTTATTTATGGCTCTAATAAAAGCCTTCGGTCTAGAGATCTTCAGTTCACCAACTAAGAGGACACCTTTTTTCCGTAGGATCCTAATGCTGACACCGAGTGGAATGATATTCTACGAAGTAAAGGAATTCTCCCCAAAAAAGAAAAAGAAATATCAGAGGAAGAAGTTGTGCAAATCGTAGAATCGACTGTCAATGAGAAAACCCAAGGTAAATTTTGCCTTTTTTCATGCTTAGCAAGGTAATATATTTCTTCAACTGTCACGTATAGTTCCTCAGTTACATTGAATTTTGTCCAAAATCAGTGCTGCGGTTTCGTGTAAGGTTTCTTTTGACAGCCTTTTAAATCTTACGTTTTTGTGTAATATGTTTGTTTGCATATCTTATTTGATTAAGATGAATTGTGGTCTTCATTCGATAGGAAATAAACTAGAAGATTTAACATTGGATGAGTTGGATGAACTGGAGGATGAAGAAGATGAACGAGTGTTATTGGAGTATAGAAACAAGCGAATAGCTGAAATGAAAGCAGCGGTGGCACGAAATCGTTTTGGCGATGTTCGGGAAATTAGTGCTGCTGATTATGTGGAACAAGTGAATGAGGCTGGAGAAGGAATTTGGGTTGTACTTCATCTCTATAAGCAAGGGTAAGTTGGATGGGTAAATTGTTGTGTCAAAGAGTAAACACGTAGTTTAACATAGTGTCGCGCCGTCCTGACGCCAACATCACTGGGTGGGAGCGTTCGTTAAATTAAAGGCTCAAGTGTTTTCATTTCCGAGTGGTTTTATTGCTAAATACGTTACAAACAATGGCATGGTGGTCCCAGTCCCACGGAGAGGCCGTTTGGAGAGTGAAGGTGGAGCAGAACTGAGGTCAGAGTTTGCGAGGGGGTATGGGGTAATTGGCGGGATAGGGGAGTCTCGGTTTCAGGTCGGATTGACGGCCCGGCTATCCAAGAGGTAGTCTGCTACATGGGATAGGTAAGATTTGGATTCAGGTCGAATTGACGGGCCAAGACGGGAAGTCTGTCCAAGAGGTAGGTGGGAATTCCTCGTCATCGTCATTCTCTCGTTCGCCTCCGTCTTCACCTCCGTCGCTCCCTCCATCTCTCCACTTGGTCCAGAAATGCGCACCTTATATACGGTTTCTAGGGGCCCGAGTGGGGGAAGCTTCCGGGGGAAAGGAACATTCTAGTCTCCTCCCAACCTTCCGGGGGGAAAAGATGCTTCGAGAAGCATCCTCATCCCACAGCTTCCGGGGCGTAGAAGGCTCTAGAAGGTCCGAACCCAACGGTCATTTTGCCGGAACCCCCACTCCTTTGCCGCCTCTGGACTTCGGAGAGAGTTAGGTGGAGGACTTCAGCAAGTGCACCCACACCACATCACCCCCGCGGCAAATAACACCCGGGGGGGTATCCTTAAGTTGCCCTCAAGGGACGGGACTGTTACAGCAAATACATTATCAAAATATAAATTCCATCCAAAAATAAAATAGTTGGCTAAAAAGCACATTCACAGATAAAATAGCCAATTCAACTTTTGCCTTAAGGGACACACATATAATAAATATTATCAAACACACCCTAAAGAAATTCCCAACATAACCTTTGACAACATGGGTAATACGGCGGAGTCGACTAATCCTTATTACCAAAATAGCCGTCTCAATGGGATCGCCGAGTAAAGCTGGGTATTTTTCAATTATAACAATGGTAAAAACGGTGACCCAGTGAGACGCCTACGATGGTTCCCGGTGAACAAAATGTCCTCTCGTCTAACTTTATGCATTACCGCCATCCGAGCACCCTCATTAACTAGCCCACCCCAATGTTGGAAAATGACTTATAATGTCCATGCTGAATAGGTGCTTGTGGCGTATTTTCTCACAGGTGGGACGAATGCGCACTACCCTTTCATGGAACACATTGACTTCCCTGCCACAGATCTACCGCTGGCAGGATTTTTGTGCGGTGGCTAAGAGCAACACTCACGAGGTTCCTCTGGTAGTGCATTGAGGGAGAAATCATTCACCCCTCGTCCATTGCCATCCTTGAATGGATGCATACACCCACGTCCGCCACCTTGCCTTGGGTTGAAGACGAACCTTCAAGCAACCCATTCAGCCCAGAACAAAGCTATGTATCTACCGAGGCCGAAAATAGGGGTTTCGCGAGCCAACCAGGGTGTCCGTATGGACATGGTCAATAAGACCGAAAAATAATAATAAAAAATATATCCGCCGTCTAAGCCGTATTACCCTGCATTCAAACAAGAAAATGGCAAATAACTCACCAACAACAAAAAATTCACATTATCCTATCGAAATTAATGATCAACATTTGAAAAAATAAAAAGCCCTACGAAAACCTAATACACCAAAAAAAAACACATCACTCTATTGAAATTAAATCACGACATTAAAAGAAAAAAAAATACACAGCCCTACAAAAATCTAATTACACAAAAATACACCAAGTCCTACTAAATTTCCTCCAAACATATTTACACGCGATTTTCCATACGTGCACATCTCTCTTTTCTTAACTTAGTCCATTGTCTCTAGAGTCTCTGTGCACGCATTTCACATGTCTCTGATCATGAAGCACATATCACTGACATTTCACTGTTATTATTTTTTTCACTCATTTCGCTGTTTTATTAACACAAATCACTTCTCCGGCCCGCGCTCGGACCATACGGATTGCTCTCCTCCTCCGGTTATGCCCCACACGCTTAGGGCATCTGCGTTTCCCCGGAGGCGGCTGGCTTGTCCGTTCGGTGGAAGAGGTGGGGGCGGGTGCGCTCCACCATAAGACGTCCAGGCCCTTCCCGGGCGTCGGAGGCAGCTACTCGGTGACTTCGTCACTGGCGGCCGCCCAATTATCGTCGTCTCTCGTCCTTTTCCACGGCGATGCCCGCAGGGCAATCACGCCGGGCATCGCGAACGGGAGAAGCTCCAGTGCTCGTCCAGGTGTAGGCAGACACTCGGAGGTACGTGGAGGACCCGTATCCACTTCCCCAGCCGAGGTTGAACTTCCATCCTCGGCTCCCAATTCCCGGAGGTCACTCCCGAAGAGGGCTATGAATTTTTCTCGCAGCGACTTCCCCATTGCAAGACGCCGAACCACTTACTGCCACAATTAGTGCTAGGATGGGAGTCACTGGGGACATATGGTGGGGGTGGGAGAGGAAAAGACATGGTAAGGATTTACTTTTCGGGAAAGAGCAGGATATTGGGGACGTTCAAGGAGTGAAGATCGCTGGAGGGGTGAAACAATGAACTCCACTGGTGTCTTGAGACCGTGGTGTGAAAGGGTCAACGGGAGTGAGGATGATCGACTGCGAGTCACTGGGTTTCGGGTTGGGGTTCGGACAAAGGAAAAGGGATTCTTCGGGAGGCGTTAAATAATCTCCCGGGCAAGGGCCGTAAGTTATAGGGTGGAGGAGGATGGGGAGGGGACAAGGGTAAGGCAGGGGCTAGAGGAGAGTGAGTGCTCGTTGGGAGGGGAGAAGGTCTCGGAGTGCTTTCACCGTCCCTCGCTGAGTGCCTGGCGGTGTCCGGTGGGGGGCCATGGGTGTCCATCACTGGAGGCAGGGTCTCCACTTGCGAGTCAGGGGGTAGGGGTATGAGGTTGCGTGAATGAGCGAGGATGCGCCTTCCATTCTGCAAGTTCTCTATGTCGGCAGTCATGGGACTCCTCACTCTGACAATCTTATAGGGCCCTAACCAGCGTGAAACAAACTTCCGGGCCTGCCCGTGGGAGACGACATTGTTCCGTAAAAGAACCATTTGTCCTTCCGAGAGGCTCGGCAGCACCAAGCCCTTATTGTACTTCCCATGCTCCAACTCACTATTCTGTCTGCTCCATTCACGAGCATAGTCATGCGCAAGCCGCAATTGGCGCTGTAATTCCCTATCATAAGGAGGATTCTCTGCGTAGGTCGGAGGAACGGGGCCCAAGATGGTATCCCACGGCATATCCAACTCCCGCCCGTGCATTAAAAATGCTGGAGTATAGCCGGTAATCCGGTGTTTGCTATTGCGGTAACAAAAAAGAGCAAACCCTAATTGTTCATCCCAGTCTGAATGATCTTGGGACACGTAATGCGAAATTACTGAAGCAAAAGACCGATGAGCTTGTTCTAATCGACCGTTAGAGGCAGGATTGTAAGGGGAAGTAAATATTGACGTGATTTTTAATTTTTTGCATACGTTCCGCATTAATTCTGAGGTGAAATTGGCGCCTCTATCCGTCAGTAAATATTTTGGGACCCCGTGGCGATAAAATATACTTATTTCCGCGAGAAGACAAAGGTAATGGGCCTACTATGTCTAATGCTAATTTTTCCAACGGATAAGTAGCTTCGGACACGGGTTGTAATGGAATTTTATTCGCTCTTGTCTTCCGTTTCAGGCAGGCGAGGCACGTTTGAACATAATGGACGGTGTCCTTATAATAACCGTTCCAATCAAAGTGAAGCTGTACAATTTCTAATGTTTTTTCTATTCCCAGATTTCCCGTCAGGGGATTATTGTGACAACGACTTAAAATAAAGTTTCTCATACCTTTTGGAGCACAAATTTTAAATTTTGTATCGGAATCTGAACCTTGCACTTTGTATAAAACTCCCTCTTCGTCATAGAAGTATCGTGGATCGTGTCGTCGGGCAAGATCGTGTAGGGATTGTATTTCTAAACATTTCAATTGCTCCTTAGCTATCCTTGCTTTGTCCCAAGTCGGCTCATAACTAACATGATCTATCCTTATTGAATTTATTTCATGAGGTATTCGGGAGAGCGCGTCCACGTGGACCACATCCTTCCCAAGCCGATGCCCTATGGTGAAATTGTACTCGTTTAACTCCATAATCCACCTCGCGAGTCTAGGCTTCGGTTCTTTAAGAGTCAGGAGCCACTTCAGCGGTTTATGATCGCTGAAGAGGTGAAAATGACGGCCTAAAAGGTACACTCGAAATTTCTTTATCATCTCCACTACTGCCAAACACTCGAGTTCGGTAGCCAAATAAGACTTCTCAGCCTTCTTCAGCTGTCGACTCGCACACGCCACGGGATGCTCTCCATCCTCAAAATCTTGGGAAAGAATCCCGCCTACGGCTAACAATGAAGCATCCATAACGAGAGAAAAGGGCTTTGAGAAATCAGGGAATCTTAGCACGGGGTGCGCTATGAGAGAGAGTCTCAAATCCTCGAAAGCGTTCTGTTGCTCCTCTCCCCACGCGTACTCCGCACCCTTTTTGAAGAGTTTGGTTAAGCAACAGGATCTCTTTGCAAAGTCTGTGATGAACCGTCGATAATATCCAACCAACCCTAAAAATGACTGTAATCCCTTCACATTCTGGGGAGTAGGATAATTCTTTATGGCGGATATTTTCTCATCATCAGGTTGTATTCCCTCTGCCGTGACACATTGTCCTAAAAATTTTACTTGTCTTTGGAAGAAATGACATTTCTGCAGATTCAGTCTCAGTTTCGCCGTTCTTAGTCGGCCAAATATTTGTCTCAAACCAGCTATATGTCCCTCGTACGATAAATCGTAACGCAGAATATCGTCTAAATAACAAACGCAACCACGATACAATAAACCGTCTAAAACTTTAGACATTAATCTCATGAAGGTTGAAGGAGCGTTTGCTAAGCCAAAACTCATTCTATTGCATTCATAATGTCCCTCTGGCGTGCTGAAGGCCGTATATTCCTTGCTAGAGTCTTCCATCTCGACTTGCCAATACCCACTACACAAATCCATGGTCGAGAAATACCGAGCGCCACCTAACTGGTCGAATATTTCGTCAATGTTAGGCATGGGGAAAACCTCCTTTTTCGTTACGCTATTCAACGCTCGGTAATCAATGCACGGACGATACTGAATTGGTCCTCCATTTTCTGATTTTTTCCTAACTAAGATTAAGGGCGCTGACCAGGGGCTTGTGGATGGTGATATTACTCCTTTATCCAACATTTCCGTAATTGCCTGTCCAAGAAATGCTCTTTGGGAGAACGGGACGAGGTACGGCCTTTTCTTTATAGGTTGTGCGTTTCCCACGTCTATCGAGTGTTTCACCATATTGGTGCAGCCCAGGGAGACATTACCATGCATAAAAACATCGGAAAATTCGGTGATTAAAGTTTTTAATGGAAATAGTGCTTCTGTTGGCACATTATCAAAATTAAAAAGTGAAAGAAGTTCCGTTTGCTCTGAATTTTCCGGCCACAATACCGTGTCGGCCTCATGAATCTCATTTATTCCCACTCCTACGCTGTCCTTATTTACTCTTTCGACTGTGAATTCCTGATCCCCTTTCACCACTTTTACATTTCCGGTATGATTACATAACAAGATAGGAATCGTCCCATTATCATTTACTTTCGCTAGCATAGACGGAATCAACATACCTTCTGTACCATTTTCGACAAAAATTTCTTCCCCAGGCGGAATATCTGTACGTGCACTGACTAAAATGTACGATAGCGGTGGAACCTTGACCTTTTTCCCTACCTTTACAGTAATTGGAATATTTCCCTCCTCAACGCAGTCCTCTTCTATCCTTCCCTCTCTTAACTTAATAGAAATTTCTTCCGTACATTCCCTACGAGTCCCCAATTTATCCTCTATAGTTGTAATCTCTTCTTTCCAACCCCATGGATCTGTTCCCTCCTCCTTTCCCTTTGTACACACTAAATCGGCGATCAGTCCCAAATCCTTGACTGCCCCATCGCCCACGTAAGAAGGAAACAGATCGACCTCCAAACTATCGAAATCCGAGCCATTCAAGTTATGAAGCGCATTGTTTATATGCGCCGGCCTCTCGGCGCCTCGGTTATCTTCTAGTTCTTCGTCTTTGAAAGAGATTAAATCATAACACATCTCAACACTGGACTCCGTAGAAATAACACCCTCGATTCCCAAAATACCGTCAGCAGAGTCATTCAAATTATGAAGTGCCCTCTCCTCTTGCACTGGCCCCCGCATGAAAAACATCTCCTCGAAGGATTTCCCCGCGCGTTGGGTGCATCTGTAGAACGCCCTCGGCTGTTTCCGATCGGATTGACAATCGTATTCCCTGCGTTTCCAATATGACGCGAAATGCTTGACGGGTTTGGCACGAAGTTACCGGAATACGCCGACTGCATAAGGCTTTCCGGGGCCTGATTTAATGAATTAATACTAGGATAGGGAGAAACAAGACCCAGAACAGGAGTTGCTGCGAATGACTTGCTGGCATAAGTCCTAACGTGAGATTCTTCATTCATGGCATACTCCTCCGCTTCAAGAAGACTTTTTGGGTTCCTTACTAGCACGAACCTCCCAATTTCTTCCCTCAAACTAATTAGGAATTGGCTAAGAACTCTACTTTCCATCATAGCCTTCACAGGTTCCGACTCATGGTTTTTAATGTTATCTCGCATCTGACGTGCTATTTTACGAAGCCGCGTGGAATACGATGTTACGGACTCTAACGATTGCTGTACGCAAGTCATAAACATCCTCTCCAATGATAGAGGTGAAATCCGTGACGTGAACCTGCGTCGCAAACAATTCGAAAATACATCAAAATTCTCAAAAATGTGTGGATTAGCAAACACATATTCTGCGGCGGCGCCGTGTAAACGCAATCGAGCTATGCTGAGTGCTTGGGAATCACTCCACGAACTTAGCTCTCCCGTAATTTTAAGGCAGTCTAAAAAGCGCTCCACGGTCACGTCGTCTTCGCCACTGAAGGAGGGGATGAAATAAACGTGACTTCCCAACGCGCTTGGAGACGCGGTTGGTGTCACTCGTACCGGTGACTCTGAAGGGGGAGAATCTATCATATTAACTACCGAATTGAACTCTAACAGATTAATTCCTGACCGGGCAAGGGACTGGGAATTTGAACAATTACACCAAGTCATTTTAAATTAATACTTCCCAATTGAAAAAAATAGACTTTAAGAAAAATTTCAAACCACTGTTTTCTACGGATTACTCAAAGCAATGACTCTCAAATTATTAAAAAAATGATTGAATTTATAACCACTGGCTCTACGGGTTCAAACTGATAAATGACACCAGAATGATGTCCAAACTAAACTCTCACCTGACGCCATAATGATGTCCAACCTAATTACCCACCCCACAAGGACCCCACACCTGACACCAGAATGATGTCGCGCCGTCCTGACGCCAACATCACTGGGTGGGAGCGTTCGTTAAATTAAAGGCTCAGTGTTTTCATTTCCGAGTGATTTTATTGCTAAATACATTACAAACAATGGCATGGTGGTCCCAGTCCCATGGAGAGGCCGTTTGGAGAGTGAAGGTGGAGCGGAACTGAGGTCAGAGTTTGCGAGGGGGTATGGGGTAATTGGCAGGATAGGGGAGTCTCGGTTTCAGGTCGGATTGACGGCCCGGCTATCCAAGAGGTAGTCTGCTACATGGGATAGGTAAGATTTGGATTCAGGTCGAATTGACGGGCCAAGACGGGAAGTCTGTCCAAGAGGTAGGTGGGAATTCCTCGTCATCGTCATTCTCTCGTTCGCCTCTGTCTTCACCTCCGTCGCTCCCTCCGTCTCTCCACTTGGTCCAGAAACGCGCGCCTTATATATGGTTTCTAGGGGCCCGAGTGGGGGAAGCTTCCGGGGGAAAGGAACATTCTAGAGTCTCCTCCCAACCTTCCGGGGGGAAAAGATGCTTCGAGAAGCATCCTCATCCCACAGCTTCCGGGGCGTAGAAGGCTCTAGAAGGTCCGAACCCAACGGTCATTTTGACGGAACCCCCACTCCTTTGCCGCCTCTGGACTTCGGAGAGAGATAGGTGGGGGACTGCAGCAAGTGCAAGTGCACCCACACCACAATACAAAACTCTGCAGGCCATCTGACAAAATGCAGAAAATTTAATGACACGTTTTGATGTCGTCTCTCTTCTTCAGAGATTGGAAATAGTTCATTTCCAGATGGGCGTTTTATTGTATGGACTCCCCAAGACAGACATCCTCTCCGCCCCATTGTCAGTGCCAAAGACTCAGCAACACACAAGTTGGCAAGACACCTTACGAGTCGTCTGAAACCTTTTCTGAATACGACATCCACCTTCTTGAAAAACTCACCGTATTTTGTGCAGATCTGCTAGGACACTAAGATCACAGAAGCTGATTTCCTAGTGAGTTTTGATGTGGAATCACATTTTACTAACATTCCAGTGGTAAAGCTGTACAGGCTGTCCGAGCTAACGTCTCAGAAGGATTGTCTGAGAATATCCCGAAAATGGTGGATTTTTGTTTAAAGAACTGTTTCGTTTGGAATGGGAAGTTTTATGAACAAAAGAAAGGTGCGGCCATGGGATCCCCTCTCTCTCTGGTCATTGCAAACCTCTACATGGAAAAGTTCGAGGAACAGGTGCTGAGTTCCTACAGAATTACACCAAAAACTCCTCCTGAGATGTGTGGGTGATAATTTCGTCATGTGGGAGCATGGAGAGAGGGAGCTGAATGAATTCCTGATGCACTTGAATAACCAAGATGACTCCATCAAGTTTACGATGGAGATTGAAAAAGAAAAACGCCTACCATTCTTGGATGTCCTGGTGAAAATGAAGAACGGCAGAAGACGGCTACAAGGTTTACAGGAAAGACTCACACTGAGTGGTACTTACAGGCATCTTCACTCCACCACCCACTGCAGAAAACTTCTGTAATCAGGATGCTGTTTAGCTGAGCCCTCACTATCTGTGACAAAATTTAATTGGAAAAAGAGAAGCTACATCTGAGAAAAACAATGGAAAAGAACGGCTACCACCCAGATGTCATTCTGAGGGAGGAAAGGAAAATAGACAGGGTTCTAACAAGGACCGACGACCAAGCACCTGAGGAGAGACCAAAACCTGCAGCGTTAACCTTGATCCCCTATGTCCCGGGAACTGCAGAGAGAATTTCTCGTGTTCTCAGCAAACGCAATATAGTTATGAGATTCAATTGTGTCTCCAAGACCAAAAACCTTCTATTCAGAGTAAAAGATTGAGTACCAATACAGTTGAAGAGTGGAGTCTACCTAGTAAAATGAAGCTGTGGGAGTAGCTACATTGGGCAGACTTTTAGATCTTTGAAATGCCGTCTAATGGAGCAACAAAGAACAGGCAACTGCAACTCTGCCATAGCAGAGCACACATGGACCTTACCCACAATATCAAATTTGAAGAAGCCAAACTAAAATCTGAGGAAAAAAGATATTTCCCATGTGTTATACTCCCATGTGTTATACAGTTTAGGCCATAGAGATAAGCAAAAATGAAGACAATTTCAATATGGAAGATGGCTATTCCCTCACTAATGCATGGAAATGCATTTTGCGTGGGAAAAAGGCAAACATCAACTGCCAATCATGATTGACCTGACTGTGCGGATAATATATATAAGCAGCCAAAAGAATGCAACCACACTTCACTGACCTGAAGAAGCCGACTGCAATGCTGATGAAACTGTCATCGGAAGAAGATGGACTAATGCGGAGGAAAACCCAGAACAACTGTATCTTATCATCTTGAGAATGTATTTTTAGTGATAGGGGTGTTTCTGAAGCACAACAAAAGTAATTGACCTAACATAGGGAAATCCAATACCAGACTTTATTCTACAAAAAAGAATTGTGTGTGCATTCATTGAGTCATCAGCAAGCATCAATCCAAAAATAAATTGCTGAGTTGCTCATTTCAGAGTGGATGCAGAGAATTCGGGACAATTAGGTGATCATGAGCAAAACAGGCTCAGCCTAGAGGGCAGAATGGGTCTCTTTAGCTGGGCCCAGCCTGCCTGCTATAGAGGCTGGCCCAAGCTACCTCTCACACATGTAATATACATGATTGTCCCATTCCAGGAATATGTGGACTTATATGCTTGTAGAAAAAAATCATGTCAAAGCTTAAAATGACTTGGAAAAGGAACATCATCATTCATAGATGCACACATTACATTGTATTGTACTTCAGTATAATGGCTCTATAGTTTGTCTCTTTAGTATCTCTGCAGGTAGGAAATTTTGAAAAACTACATCGATTTCTTGCAATAGAGAGGTAATAGCCCAGATAGCAATGTAAGCTTGCCGCAAGCTTGCAACAAGCTTGCAAGCTTGCGGCAAGCTTAAATCAAGCTAACTATTCTCCATGTGTCAAGCTTGCAATTTAAGCTTTTGGCAAGCTTGCGCTTCAAACTGCAAAAGAAATAGTTTCACCCTGGACTACTTTCTAGTACCTAACTCCGAACTGTATAGACTCATATTCAATCTCATATCTACCTTCGGTCTCTATCTAGCAACGACCTACATCATATTCAATTCTTAACTAAAAAATGAATTTGAAGAAAGTTGTATATATACGGCCATTCCCGTGCGCAAATGTGTTCGCGAGAACTAACTTTTAAATGTCAATGCCATGATAGTTTATGGAAACTTACCATCCAATCGCGATAACAGTTTTCAGGCATTAATTAATAGAAACCTATGTTGCCAAATTAAATGAATATAAAGTCAATAGTAATGAGAATAAACAAGATGTTTTCAAATTATTACACGTTTGTTTACATTTCAATGAAGACGTAACTTACTCGCGGAAATGTTATGAACCTGAATATGCATGTATACTCAATGTTACGAATGTGGAAATGAGAAAACTGATGAATGTACTAATAAAAGCATTTCAATAATTTAGTGTACAACGGCAATTAATTACACAAAGCTATCAATGAAGTGTTGTTACTGGTAGAACCCATGTCTCTCCGATTCGTTTCAAAGCTTCCCATTTATGCCAAATTTTCGGTCGAAGAATGAACCACAGGCTAAACATATATGTTACTATATATCAAGAATCTATTTCATGAAATAAAAAAACAAAGGATACACATAGTAAATATTTAAAGAATGAGTATTTTTATCTTATAAATAATCATTCTCATTCTTTATACAAAACAATGCAGCACGGCGCAACAAAACATATGCCCGAACAGACGACATAAATACTGATTATTTTACACAGACTTTTAGATATTTTAATATGTAATAATCTGTTAAAAGTATCAATGTACCTATTTAATGAAGAGATTATTACGTTTACTATCCATGAATAAATGCACTTCTAAGGCCATTAGACGAAAATTGGCATTCAGTTTCAGGAATAGAACTTCATTTGCCATTTAAGCGATGTTAAAGCGTTTTATGTATTATGCTGCAACGAGAGCCGAATTATGCGATATAAATCTCTGCTCAGAAGTGTGTGGTGATGTACCAGGTATCGAACTCACACCATTTTATGCATTCTAAAAATTATGCGATCGCATAATGTGCACATCTCTGAAGATGCAAATAAGATTTTCACATGTGTAGCCATGGTGTACCTGTGCACAATGTCCAATAGTAACGAACTGAAAAATGGAATGAACCGGCGCTCACGCATTGCTCGAGTTCAAACTGAGATAGTGGCGTTGCGCTAAGGGAGAAAAATATTCAAGGTATGCAGACTTGAATCAAGCTTGCCATGGCAGACTTGATGCAAACTTGAATCAAGCTTGCCGTGGCAAGCTTGCCACAGCAAGCTATGGCAAGCCAATATCTAAGCTTGCGGCAAGCTTACATGCTATATGGGAGAGGATTACTTTCACTTTTCATTCCCATTGTGACCCTTATGAATACTTGAACACGTTCAATCACTCCTTTTTGAACACTTTCAAATCTCTGTCCTAAAGGCACAGCTGGTTTCCTATGTCCTGAGATTTGGTATGGTCAATTTTGGGTCATCCCTCCTTACAGACTTGTAATATGAATATTTCAGCCTGTCACCCTATAGTTCATCTATTTGTGCATAATTGTTTTTGATATCATCCCTCCTTTACAGTGCGAGGATTTTCCTCTTCATCTCCTATACATTGTACTTCTGGACTTCGAAAATACCATTATGTACACCTGGCAGAATCCTCATCTGCCTGAAGATTTTTCATGGGGAAATGAGGATACCCAGAATTATTTTACTTAATTTTATTATCTGGTGTCATTGCTCTTGGTTGCTTCATGTACAACGTTTCACCTCTCATCCTGAAGGAGGAGTCTTTACCAGAAGATGCCTCTTGGATGAGATGTGAAACATTGTATGTACTTGAAGCAACCAAATGCAATGGAGACCAATGGTAAAGTGAAGCAAATTAACTTATTTTAAGGTAACTTAAAGAATAATACCCAGAATTATGTAGTAAAAACACCACACATGTATTATATGCCTAGACCTTGACCCACAAGCAGCAAAAAAGAGCAAGAGGTACTGAGTTGTTGGTCACTTGCAGTCCTCCATATAGTGATACATACTTATTTCTAGTGTTCACAGCATGAGTAACAAGTTCTGGTGGGTGACCCCTTGCCTTTGTGGTCTAGGACCTCCTCTCACTACACTGGAGTGGGGCAAAGAAACATTTACATCAGGAAAAATTTCATGATGGAACAGACTTCTTTTTAGGTAGCCATCTCTTAGTGGCCTCTCAGCTGCTGCACCATTGCCACTGGCTTCCTCTAACTCAGAATTACTTTCTATATGGCCGACCTTGTCCATTTCACATTTTAATCACATTGTCATTACTTGTCCAAACATGAGTGAGAACAAGTTATGTAAATGACTTGGAGGTAAGGAGTAAGGTAAAATTAGTGGTGGAGGAAGTGGGGGCACTGCCATCCCTAGCCAGAGGGCCTGGAGAGGCAAAGATATCAGTTTAATGGTTTTAGGCAAAATTACGGTACAGCTTCACGATTGAAAAGAAAAACTGTAAGTTCCACATAAATAGATGATTATTATTACGACCTAGGTTTCATAGCTGAATGGCATCTTGTGTTAAGGTGCTATGGAGGATTCGCCTGGACTGGGTTTCGAATCCTAGTCCAAGCGGATTGTTTTTTCACCTTGAATTTCACACACTCCTCCATAAAAGATAACACCCATTGAAGTTTCATCCTTTAAATTCGATGGAGGTAAACACCCATTTGTTTAAATTGAGATATAACTTTATGGATTGTGGCACCATGCGTGCAAGTATGGCTACTACAAGACATCATTTGCACAATACCTCATCACAACATTTTGTTCCTTTGAGGTCTTGGAAAAATTCATGGTGGAGGAAGATGCATGGGTAGCTAAATTGATTAAAGTACCTTGTGCTTTAATCAATTCAGCTACCCATGAGATTGTGGGATTTGGGTTTGAATCTCAGTCCAGGCAAATGATTTTTTTCACTATGAATTTCACACAAGCAACCACTGGTTTTGCGTAAGGGGTTTTACCTTGCCATCCCTGAAGATAGTGAAAGAAATATAGGTAGACCTCCTGCAACATTGTCTCAATGAGAATGGTTGGAAAGTTGTCAGTTCATTTTACAGATAGCTTACAAGTTGCCTCATAACCTGGGGAATAATAGGCTCGCCTACCAACCAGAAGGCCTCATGAGCTCTTAATTTAGCAAAGATGTTGTGTTCTCCAGTATTTGATTTTCTCACTTAGAAGCTCATAATGTACATACAATGAGAGGGGATCTAAAAACTCACACTTTTAACACAATGTAACTTGTTCATATTTATTTTCAGGATTCCTCAATGTGCACTGGTTAATCAACACCTTACTTATTTGGCGGCCAAATTCCCAGCAACCAAGTTTCTCAAGAGTGTATCCACCACTTGCATACCAAATTATCCTGATCGTAACCTGCCAACTATATTTGTATACTTTGAGGGAAAAATGAAGTCCCAGTTAGTGGGTCCTACTGCGTTAAGAGGAACGTCATTAACTATGGATGGTAATTTGAATTAAGTTTTCATGTGTATTTAGTAAATAATTGCAATTGTTAATAAGTAGTCTTTAATTACTATTTGGTTGAAGAGTTACCATTAATATTGTTAATGATTGGGTTAAGGAGAAATCCAAATGTTTGAAGAGATCAGTGCTGCCACTCACTGTCAGTTGGGGAGCCCTTACAAAAATTTTTAGTCCTGTCCCTAATCAATCCCATTCCCACGTTTCTGCTCTGAATGATATAAATATGGGAACTAGTCCCTTTTGAGGGCCAATATGTTCCATTTTAGACCCTACTGGGTACTAGTCCAACAGAATTGTGAATGGTACTAGTCAAAAATGGGTTCCTAATTGATGAGGTAGGTACCGGTCCTGCCGGAGTCCAGAAATAATTATGGTACTACCATGGAAGGTTATTTGGGTTTGCCACCGGGTCACTCCTCTCATTACTGCCGACATTTTGGAACTCGAGTCGAGATCCATTCTCAGGGCTGACCATGGATGGATCTCAACTCTAGTTCCGAAACGTCGGCAGCAATGAGAGTAGTGACCCGATGGCAAACCCAAATAACCTTCCATGGTAGTACCATAATTATTTCTGGACTCCGGCAGGACCGGTACCTACCTCATCAATTAGGAACCCATTTTTGACTAGTACCATTCACAATTCTGTTGGACTTGTACCCAGTAGGGTCTAAAATGGAACATATTGGCCCTCAAAAGGGACTAGTTCCCATATTTATATCATTCAGAGCAGAAACGTGGGAATGGGATTGATTAGGGACAGGACTAAAAAAAAAGCCTTCCATGATGCTATACTCCAGGAAAACATCAGACTTTACATTATGGTACTAATCCCGGACAGGCCCTAGATTAATGAAATTTTTATTTACAGGGGCAAAATTGTAAGTATCGAAATAATTTCCTTTTTTGGATCCCAAAATAAAAATGTTATTTAATTAAATGTCAATGCCAATGGGACGCCGCCCACTAGGGCGGGTGTCGTGCCCGGCAGCGGGGGAGGCAAGGCCTCCGCGGTCGTCATCACACGAAATCCTTGCACAGAATCGTCATCAGAAGATACCAGGGAAAGGAGGGAGAAGAAGAAGAAAAAGAGGAAGAGGAGGAGGAAAACAGTGATAAAAATAGGAACTTGGAACGTAAGGACCATGATGAGGGCCGGGAAGCTTGAAAATATTAAGCAGGAAATGGAAAAAGGAAAAATAGATGCTTTGGGATTGTGCGAGGTTAGATGGAAGGATAGCGGGGACTATTGGAGTGATAACTACAGGGTGATCTATAGTGGGGGAGATGAGAGTCAACGGGGGGTAGGCATGGTACTGAACACAAAGTTGGGACTGAGGGTGGTAAACATTGAACAGGTGAACGACAGGATACTAGTGGTAGAAATAAAAGCACGGCCGACGAATTTCGTACTGGTCCAGGTATACATGCCTACGAGCAACCATAGGGAGGAAGAGGTGGAAGAGGTGTACGAGCAAGTAGAAGAAATAATTAGAGAAGTGCCGGGGAAGAAAAACCTGATAGTGATGGGTGACTGGAATGCAGTGGTGGGAGAAGGGAGGGACGGATTAGAAGTAGGAGGGTTTGGGCTAGGAAGAAGAAATGATCGCGGGGAAAAGGCAGTTGAATTTTGTAGAAGAAATAAATTAGTAGTGACAAACACTTGGTTTAAACATCACCCCAGGCGTAGGTACACATGGAAAATGCCGGGTGACACTGGGAGATACCAAATTGATTATATAATGGTGAGGCAGAGATTTAGGAACAGTGTAAAAAACTCTCGTAGCTATCCAGGGGCGGATGCGGACTCAGATCATAACTTGGTGATGATGAAGTGTGAAGTTAGATTCAAAAGGCTTTGTAAAGGTAGGAAGATAAAGAGGTGGAACCTTGAAGCATTGAAAGGGTTGAAAAGGAGGGAATACCAAGAACTAGTAGAAAAGAACATAGGTGAAGAGAAGCGAATGGGAACCATAGAGAAGAGATGGGAGGTTATAAAAACAGGCATCGCAAGAGCGGCAGAGAAAACAATAGGAACGGTGGAAAAGAAGAGGGTTAAGAAGCAGTGGGTTACAGAAGAAATGATAAAGAAAATGGAGGAGAGAAGGATATGGAAAAACGTGAACACCGAGGTAGGGAAGAGGAAGTACAAGGAATTGAATAATAAACTCAGGCGAGTGACCAATCGGGCAAAAGAAAACTGGTGGAAGGGACAATGTGAGCAAATGGAAAAGATGCAGGAGGAGGGGGAAGTGGGCGCTTTGTACGCCAAGGTGAAAATGTTATCGGGTGGTAAGAGAGGTCAAGCGATACCAAAAGTTAAGGACAAAACAGGAAAGATATTAATCGAACAGGAAGATATCCAAGAAAGGTGGAGAGAATACGTAGAGGAGCTATATGACAGCGAGAATAGACCCCTTAGCCTATATCTAGAGGATGAAAGAGCAATAGATAAAGATAACCTCGGACCAGAGTTACTTGAGAGTGAAATAGAGAGGGCACTAAGAGAGATGAAGGGCAGAAAAGCCGTGGGAACCGATAACCTACCTTCGGAGCTACTGAAGAATCTAGGTAGTAGGGGGAGAAAATCGTTTTTCGAACTTATTCGCAGGATCTACGAGGAAGGAGTATGGCCAGAGGATTTCGTGAAAACAATATTAATACCTATCCCGAAGAAGAAGAAAGCGTCAGAATGCGAGGAGTATAGAACAATCAGTTTAATTTCGCACGCAGCAAAAGTGTTGCTTAGAATACTAAATAGAAGGTTGGAGAGCAGAGCAAAGTGCTATTTAGGCGATGACCAATTTGGGTTTAGGAAGGGGAGGGGAACCAGAGATGCGATTGCGGTAATGAGGACACTTATAGATAGAAACATAGAGCATAATCAGGATGTTTTCGCTTGTTTTGTAGATTTCGAAAAGGCGTTTGACAGAGTAAACTGGGAGAAACTAATGCAGATACTGGGGAAAATAGGAATAGACTGGCGCGATAGGAGACTCATCCGAAACTTATATATGGGGCAGAGGGCTCAGGTAAGGGTAGCGGACGGTGAATCAGGGTGGGCAGTTATAGGTCGCGGGGTGAGGCAAGGGTGCCCGTTGTCGCCTTTACTTTTTAACATCTATGCTGAGGAAATGGTAAGAGAGGCATGGGATGAGCTAGACGTAGGAATGAAAGTAGGAGGCCAGTGGATAAAGTCGGTTAGATTCGCAGACGATCAGGCGTTGGTGAGTCGGTCATCGAAAGGACTGCAAACTTTAGTAGATGCACTGGAAAAGCAGTGTGAGAAATACGGAATGAAGATAAATAATAGGAAAACAAAAGTAATGAGATTCTCTAGGACAAAGAAAGCGAAGCTGGTGATAAGAGTAGGAAGTCACAAACTGGAGCAAGTTGAACAATTTAATTACTTGGGTAGTACGCTAGAAGAAACAGGACATAGTAGCAAAGACATTAGGAGGAGAATAGCGCTAGCGAAGGAAGCGTTCAATAATAGAAGGGAGCTGATGACGGGGACCTTAAGTAAGGATGTAAAAAAGAGGCTAGTAAAGAGCTTGATATGGAGTGTGGCGTTGTATGGGGCGGAAACGTGGACTTTGAGAAAGGAAGACGAAAATAGGCTGAAGGCTTTTGAGATGTGGGTGTGGAGGAGGATGGAGAAGGTGCGTTGGACGGAAAGGAAGACAAATGAGGAAGTGCTTGACATGGTGGGCGAGGAGAGGAAACTTATAGATGAGATTAGGGGAAGGCAGGGTAGATGGCTGGAAGGGGTAATGAGGGACGATGGTTTGCTGAAGGCCGTGATAGAGGGAAGGATGTTGGGTAAGCGGGGAAGGGGAAGGAAGAGAATCGGTTTTATGGACGGGATGAAGAAAGGTAGGACTTATGCTGAGATGAAGAAAGAAATAGAAGAGGTAGAAAGGGCACAGCACGTGTAAGAGTTCGCTGGATATTCTCTGACTTTCATCACAACCTACCTCTGACCGGTAGATTACTGTAATGAATGAATGAATGCCATTACTACAGGCTTACCTTGTCAACTTACAACATTGATTCTCACTTCCGATTCTCAATGTCAACTACCTACCTGACCTTAACTTATATCTCACTCCTACCTATGTCATGTCTAACTTGCTACTGACTTATACCTGTGCTATAGACGCTTCAAGAAAGGCTGGCCATTCCCGTGTGTCAAAGTAACTGCAAGAACTAATTTTTAAATGTCAATGCTGTGATAGTTTGAGGAAATACCATCCAATCACTATAACATTTATCAGGCATTAATTAATTGAAACCTATGTTGCCACATAGGATGAATATACAGTCATTATTAATGAGAATAAACAAGATTTTTTCCAATATTGTTTATTCCAACGTTTGTTGACATTTCAATGAAAACTTCACTTACTTGCAGAAATGTTTCAAACATGAATATACATGTACATAGGCATAGCCATGGTGGGGTGCTTGCCCCCCCTCACAACAACGAAAAATTGTAGTAGTCAATAATATCAATAGGTCTTTCTTACCACACAATAATATTATTGTGTGGTAAGAAAGAATCTTTGAATCGTGATGGAAGGACACCATATTTTTTGATGAAGAAAAGATTATGGTTTGTGAGGAATTTCTAAGTTTTGTAGAGTTAACTGACATGGATGCAAAATCTGTAGCATCTGCAATTAATAACTTGGTAGAAAAGGTAGGCCTTGATCCAGAAAAGTGCGTTGGACCAACGTCACCTAAAGTAATGCCAATCTTTACTTTAAGTGGCGTTGGTCAGATAAGGATACGATGAGTGTTCCACTATGGCAGAAAAGGATGGTGATGTCCAGAAAATTCTTTGAGAAAAGATTGCGAGGGTGTTATACTTTCTCTGAGCTAGTCACAAACTGAACTTAGTTGTAAACAACTTAAAGGAAATAGTAGTGATACGAAATCGGCCTAGAATCGGCCCTTTGTCGAAAATGCATACCGAATATACCAATGCTCTTTGAAACCTGTTGGTTTCAAAATTATACAAGTATCTCCACATTCAAGGAACATTATGTGCAAATCGTTATGGAGTTTGAAAAATTATCAACAGAATGTAATGATGCTACGAGAAAAGCTGCTTTTCAATGGGATTGCGCTGCTACAATATCAGAATTCATTGTTAGTGTTGGTCTCATAGCAAATACAAATGTATTCGGGACTCCTGCAACCGGTGGTAAATGCTTTTCAATCAAAGGGTGTGGACTTACTTCAATGTATAAATCACATTAAAAAATTACACACATCATGAGAAAACACCGTGGAAATGCAGTTGTTGAAAGTGAAAGTGTTATGGCAGAGGCTGAAACAATCGCAGAGTGTCTTGGAACAGATTTCAATGTGCTGCGAGTCATAAATCAGCAGAAACATTGTGCAAATCCATCAGCACTAGCTCCTAGCGAGTTTTGGAGAAGATCACTAATTATTCCATGCATAAATTTATTATTAATGTCCCTGGAACAGCGTTTTTCAGAGGAGAACTTGCCCACATTTTCATTGTTTACGTAGCACCCTCACGCAATGCTTGATATGATGTATGAGGATTTAAAAAAACTTCAACTTTTTGTAGTTACTACAATTAGAATGATTTCCTTGGCAAAGCTGAACTTTGGTACAACCATTGGAAAGGAAAAAATGTACCAAATGCCAAACTGAAGGAGATAGAACTAGCTGTACTAGTTAAAGAAACCCAATTGTTCTATCCAGCCATAAAACAGGTGCCACTTGCACAGCCCTGCACTATCGAAAGATCCTTCAGCACCTTATGCAGGGAAAAAATTGGATTTGGTCAACAATGAGAGAAAATCAGCTTGTTGGTCTTTGTATGATGAGTGCGCATAAAATGAGGGTTCTAGGAGCTAAAAATAATAAAATGAGAAAGAAATTTTGTCAATAGCTAGCTGCAACTCTCGTAGGCTGGTGCTGAAATGAGATTTAGATAGGTTCGAATAGCATTGCAATTAATTACTTTTAGCACTTTCAGATGTTCAAATAAAACCATTTTTAACACAAACAATGTTATCTAATTTTTGCAGCCCCCCCTGGAAAAAATCCTGGCTACGCCACTGTACACTTTTATTCATAGTTACGAATGTGGAAAGGAGAAAACTGATGGATGTACCAATAATAGCATAACAATATCTAATGTACAACGGAAATCAATTACTGAAAGCTATCAATGAAGTGTTTACTGGTAGAACCCAAGTCTCTCCGATTCGTTTGGAAGTTCCCATTTATGCCAAATTTTCAGTTGAAGGATGAACCCCACAGGCTATACATGTTGCTCTATATCAAGAATATATTTCATGAAAATGAAAACAAAGAATAAATAAAGAGTGTATATTTGCAAAATGAGTATTTATGAGGTTATGGCTTCAGATTAACCATATATCAAGTTAAAATAGGCATTGTAATGCCAATGTTAACCTATATACCTATCGCATATACCTATAGGTGTATGAGATAAATATGTAACACAAGGTTTTTCTGCAATCTGTACACATTTAAAAAGCTCTTGGTCGGTAATTCTTCTGGTCTTCATTAAGGATACAGCCTCGGGAGTGGGAATATACAGTTTATTTTTACTCTGTGATACTGCTGCAGTGGGTTAATGGACTACCTCAATCTTTATGAGGAAAAGTTTTCCGTGGACTGAAAATATTCCCTTAAAGTACGTCTAATATTTTTAGTGTGCTCAGTTATCCCCAATCTATTTTTCGCAAGCTGTCAGGAAAACATTGCCATATCTGTGATTTGTAAGGGACCAAGTTTTTAATACACTTCCTGGGCATTTGGGCGACAAATTTTTTGGCACATCGTCGGGAGAACCTATGTCTCTGTTTAAGGATATTTCTATGTATCAGGGACCATAAACAAGGGTTTGTAAATCTAAGCTTAAGCTATGTTCCAATTAAAAGCACCAGGAATGTAGGCAAAAATGACTGTGGAAAAAACCTAATTATTCTTACAAACCTGCAATTTTTAATTTTTGGTGGAAAGAAGCAGAGGAAATAGATTTTAACAATTTGGATTAATCTTCAATTTAATTTACTTTTCAATTGCTCTCTTCTTCAACTTCAAATGGTGGAAACTGAAACATTGTTAAGTTCTATTAATAGCCATATGTAAATGACATTGTTCATCGTGTGGGTGTTTTCGCTCACCAGAACTCAGGTTAACTCTATCCTATGTACTGAGAGACTAGAACCTACAAGGAGATGTGCATGAATAGATCCAGCCTTTTGGAATTTTCTTTTGGAGGTGGGCATGCTGTAAAGGAAATTTCACTCGGGAGTCATTCTTTCAATTTAAAGTTTTCTCTGCTCACTATGAATCGAGGACCTACGAAATTAATTTAGTCTGCATACTGCAGCAAAAACTGTTGTTTTCATCCTACTAATATTGGCCTCGTAAAATTAATTACCATCAGTATGTGTCAAATAACCTGAATTACGTTTGCCATAAAATTATTACTACGAGTTGTGCTGCTTTTTTTTTAATTTGAACTAAGAATTGGGATTTGTAGCTGTACGTTTTTGGTTTAAAGGATTGATACAAAATGGATGTTTTGCTTTTCTTCAGAACTTGAGTGGCTGCTCGGGCAAATCGGAGCAGTAGAAAGCAGTATCACAGAAGATCCTCGGCCGAAAATCAAAGATGTCATGTTTTCTTCGTTACAAAGGAATGACGACGATGAGTGAAGATCCTTGTCAACTTCTCGGGGGAACCGCTGTGAAGATGAAATTCATCTTAGGTGCTATGGGCGTGATTGAGACAAAACTACGAACGTTTTACCTGTGTGCTACCTTTGAAAATGTTTGTCAGATGTTAATATTTATTAATTTATTTTAGGGAAAACCATATTTGAGCAATGCAAACTAATTTCATTTGCTTCCTTTCTCTATTGCTAAGTTCATTTGTTAATCGAAGACGAGAACCGGTGGTTTTGTAAAGTTATATACTGGAGTTTTAGTGTCAAAGTCTTTTATATTGTATACAATGTTTTATAAATATGATGATATGATAATAAATTTAAATTCCGTATCTATTTACCTCATTATTTTGCCAATTTCTCCGTATATTCCAACGCAGTTGAGCAGTTGTACATTTGACTCTTGGGTCAATATGGTGGATGAAAAGGAGAGCATTGAACGAAAACTCAAGGGCTGTCAATGAAAAATGGATTAGCCCGTAGCTAATGTTTTGGTTACCAATTCCAACTGATTGTGAGCTGTCAGGTGTTCAAACCTCTAATTGCATCCAGCACTTTGTGACATTCAAATTCTTACCTTGTTCAGTCAACGTGATTCGAGTGTATTTATGTTGTGTTATTCATTGTTTGTATCCCGGCATCTACTCCGACAGCAATTTCAGTATCTGTCATTAAGTTCTTCGAACTAAAGCTCTTTAATGGATAGTGACAGTTCTCTTCTTTACGAAAGCTGTGCTCACTCAGCGGGCGATATTAATTTGAGCGAAGAGGAGCCAGCTAGGTTAGCGCCGTTAGAGAATTGTCTGGAGGAATTTGAAGAAACGTCGTACCAAGTGGAAACTCAGACAGATGAATTTGATCAGAATCCTGGGGGACCTTTAAGTATCGAAACTCACGCTTCGGACCCAATCCATGAAGATTTCGAGGTCATGGGAATCGAAAACACATGGTAATGTTATTTTGTTTCGCTCTAGTCTTATTTCTGTGAATCTGCGGAAATAACTTGACAATAATAACAAAGTTTAGTTTACTATGGGTTAATTTCCAGGGGGTTTAGAGAATTATCTCATGTTGAGTCCAATGGAAGCGTATGTCAAGTTGACAATCAATTATCATCGTCGTTGTTGGGGTGTTGACAGTCCAGTAGTTTATAATTGCAATCACCCATTGATTAGTAGTCCCTGATCTTCTGGTTGAACGATATTGTTTCCACTCCTTTGTACCTTAGAAATTGATCCGATATTATGTTCAAGGCCATTTACTTAGATGAAAATCTTATTGCCATTGGATATTTTATTTAGGACTGACGAAGATGCCTTTTCTGGTGCTCCTCCTCCGGTGGAGCCTTATGGAAACGCCATACCACTACCACCACCTCCTAGGTCTCAGAGAGATGGTGTCCTGTCGTCAGATGTTCATTTCGATGATCAAGACTATACGACCACTAGCAATGAAATTTCGTCAGGAAATATCAACCCCCATCATGAACTTGATTCATTGTTTTCATCTCCGTCTAGTGTGCCTGCAGATATTGGCCTTGATGATGTGAAGGGTAAGTAGATTTTGTCCATATAATCCCAGTTTTATGTCATTCCTTTACATTCTAAAATACAAAAATGCTCCATAAATTGGGTTTTGCATTTAAAATCGACCCTTGTTAAACTTAAAAAATTTTTGTGATTATGCTCAGCCAAATTCTTTTAAAAGATCTTGCTTACTACTGTGATTTCAAAGTTCCAATCTCCATATACCATGGTATATTTGAGTCTGTAGCAAGGAATGGCATCATTTGTCAGGGGAGCTCAGCACAGCGGTACGTCAAAAGAATACTCGCTCTCTAAAAGTGTGATTAATGGCCTATGTTTAAATTAAAAGCTCCTGTCCTGCAGTAAACATTTCAAATTTCATAAAGATATGTCCATCCCCTGCATATATATTACATGAAGCGTAATTCTGTTTGCCTGCTACAAAACACCTGTATGGTCAGAAGTAGGGATGTTCACACAGGACACCAGGGATGAAAATAATCTCTATATTGACCATTTCTAAGGATCAACCCTTCAAAAAATGAAGTGAAAATACTTTTTAATAATCTCCCTGATGAATAAAAAATATTTTTATAATGAAATAAATTTTAAAAATGTAAAAGGGTTTTTTTGTAAAAAATAGTTTTACAGAATCCAAGAATACTTATATGGGAACAATGTAGTGAAATATGTAATGTTAATCTTGTGTATTTCAGTCAGTTCTATTTTCGATTTGCCATGTCTTTTTGGTTGTAATCTCTGAAGAAGCTCTTACAAATGTGTATTTGTTTTATGGGAATAAATCTGAATTCTGACTCATACTTCCTTGTGTGCTCATAAACATTTTCTAGGTGTTAGGTGTTCTTCAGAGAGGCATCCAGTGTAACTAATGAGTTATGTGTATCTCTTTCTTATAGATTCATCTGCTTGCCCCGGAGTATGTGGAATAAGAAATCTCGGGAATACTTGTTTCATGAGTGCAGGATTGCAGTGTTTGGGTGCAACTCCAGCTTTGGTACAGAGGTTTGCCAACCAGCAGAAATATCTCACACCACTCTGTTCATCTTTATCTGCACCAATTTCGAGTTCTCTCTCCTCATCATCACCAGCAATGTCTGCGTCTTCAACTCTGTCATCACAGTATGCTGCCCTCTTGACAAAAATGTGGTGTGGTCGTTACACAGTGGTCAACCCAAATGAATTTAAGAGGGCACTTGGAATCACTCACCCTCAGTTTAAAGATTTCCGACAGGTATGTTTGTTCATGGGGGGCTATAACAAATTTCAGGGCTGCTGCTTTAGTTGGAGCTGGGACTGCCTAAGGAATAGTTTTATGTCATGTGCTGATTTTCATGGTAATTGATTTCTGTGACTGTAATATTACATGGTTTTACTATCTAGGATCTTATTTCTCAAAGCTATGCACTAAAGCCAGTGGATCCTGTTCTCAAGTGGGAAAATTCCCCAGAGGAATAATCATTCACCTTGACTAGGACTTAAACCCAGATCCATGAATATGGATTTAAAACTTTCTCCAACGGCTGTTGCCTGACCCTCCGTAAACAAACAGATATCACTACCTGCATGGTTGCAGCGCTGGCACCCGCGAGAAGGTGGTACTAATAATACAGTCACCGATAATGACTGGTAACATGAAAGAAATGACCAAATGTATAACAAATCACGCTTCATCAGATGTGAATTACTTATTACGGTTGAAATAGTTCAATTTCCCGGCGATTGTATTCACGTTTGAATTGCCGCCTGTCCGTATTAGTACCACCACCTCGCGGGTAGCAGCTCTGCAACCGTGCGGGTCGTGATATCTTCTGTTTGTTTACGGAAGGTCAGGCAACAGCCGTTGGAGAAAGTTTTAAATCCATAGCCATATTCATGCCCAGATCACTCAATATAGCACTGAGTATTTTAAATGGTTAAGCTACTGAGGCATCCTTCTCTCATGTCGATTTTTCTAGGCTTTAAAGGAACAAGATATCCTGCAGTCTTCATCTTATTGCTTGAAAGCCCACAAAAATCCACAGGGGAGAAGGATGACTCGGTAGCTTAACTGGATAAAGTCAGTGAGCTATCGAGGGATCCGGTTGTGAGTCCAGGTCTAGGTGAACGATTTTTTCTCTCTGGAAATTTTGAACTTATGTGGACTTGGAGGTCTCCGTGAAGGTATTATGTACCATGGATAGTCCCAGAATTAAAAAAAATTGATACAGCCCTTGTTACTTTTCTCTACCCACTGTTCAAAAGGTATTAAATGAGGTGAAACTTGGCTGAATGTGGGGGTTATGTTTTGCACCTATGCTGTGTTGCATGAATCTGTGATGGAAAAACCATTAAGCTTAAGGAAATAAGTGAGTTCTGTTCAGAGATGGATGAAAATTTTTTTGGGTGATTTTTAATGATTGTGATGTGTGCGCTCGGGTGGCCACTCACTTGGGAAAACCCCAAGGTTTAGAAACTACCAGGGAAAACCCAGGAATTTTGTTGAGTTTCCAGGAAAACATTTGGCTCCGTTAGCTCTAATGGTATTGAAGCCATCATACAGTTACTTATGTTCTAATTTTTCAATTAGCAATGATGTGCATAAAAATTGCTGTAATTATTAAATGTAATGTGAAATTATTTTCAATGCATAAAAAATGAAATCATGGGAAAAACGGAAAATTCCATTGAGTTTCTGAATAGTAGAAACCTGGTTGTATGAACACCTCAGCTTGGATTTTCTTTAATGATTACCATAAAAATGTGTTGTAAAATTGTTCGATTCCAAAATGCAGTTGAAACTCAAGGGGCCATGTAGAAAGAGTGATATTTTAGCAATGTATGGTGATAGAAGCAAAAATAATCTACTGTTTGACATATATAGTATGAATATATGGTCTTGCTTCAAACAAAAGATCAATTGTCCTGCACTATGAAAACTCGTGTGTAGTAACTGTGACGGCACTGACCCCCTCTGACTGAGGTTTTTGGTAGTGGCCACAGGATGGGACTGAAAGAGGGGGGGAATGTGGGGGGGGAGAACAGCGGATGCGGACTCTTTTTGGGCACCAACCGTGTCCTTTCACAAAATTGGAATGACAAGATAAAAAAAGGAAAAAAATAAACGAGAATGCACCCGCGACCTCGGCCTGGGGGACTGGGGAAGAGAACAAAAAGGTGGTTTACCATCGGTCAACTCACTGGGGAGAGCACAAAATATTCTCGTGTCAGGTAAATATTAACGTGGGCAATGGTGGGTTCTAGGCGAGAATAGGGTGGGTGATTTGAGGTAAAATAGTCACAGCAGATCTCCTTAACAGATTTATTCATTTACGAAAGGTACAAAGCACATTCATTAACCACTTGACTGGCAAATGACTTTTTAAAAAGTGCATTTAATTTGGGGAAAATTTTTATTTTTAATTTCAATAAAATTTTTAAGTCACAGTTATAGGAATACATTTATTTTATTGTGTGATGTTATAAGTCAATTTTAAACAATACATTTTCAATAAATATCCTCGTTATTATAAAAAAAAATTTCTATAACTAAGCTTTTGTGTGATAGTTTTTAAAGCATGTAGTTGGCCACCTCACAATCTGGGCAGCAGAATCTTGTTTCCTTTCTCTGCCCCCTTTTTTGAAGCACACAACACATCTCTTTGTGGGGAAGGCTTCTTTCTGTGTGGGCGGAATTGACTCAACAAAGTATCTCTCAGTCAGCCTAGCAGGGGAAGGAGTGTGGGAAGGAACTATTTTTCCTACGTGCAGTTGCCCATACTTGGAGATTAAATTTTCTGCCCGAGTGATAAGAAAATTTTTCCTCAACAATTTTCCACCATTCTTTTTGTAAATTACCAATGAGTTGATGCAGCACATATCAATCAGGTGTCGAAATATTTTCATATAATATTTGGAATGACGGCTCCTTGCAGTTTTATATATGTTCATCATGGCGTCACTCCTGTCCGCACCCCCCATATTTTTATTATAGTCTTGAACTACAGCTGGCTTCCTAACAGTGCCTCTTTTCCCCTTCACTTGGCTCATTTCAGTCCCATGAAATGTGCTTACTAAAGCTACATCCCTCCTGTCCTTCCACTTCAGCACCATCTGTTTTCCCCGAAATGCTGCCCCTTTTTCCCTCTTCTTCAATTTTTTCGCCTTTACATTTTGGGGAAACTCCTTCCTATTTTGACGCATAGTCCCCACAATGTCCGTTTTTTGTGCACAAAGTTTGTCAACCAGTGCAGGGCTAGTATACCAGTTATCAAGGTATAATGTGTAGCCCTTATCAAGCAGTTCATCCGCTAAATCTAACATATTTCTGCTTGTGATTGGTTCATTCTTGTATATTTCACTAAACATAGTGTCCTTACCAGTGTAAATTTTAAAGTTCCACACGTAACCCGTTACGCACTCGCACAAAAAAAAAATTTATCCCAAACCTGCTGTGTTTGGAAGGAATGAACTGCTTTCATGATAGGCGGCCTTTTCACAGGAGTAGAGATTCATCCACCTCTATTGCTGTTTCAGGGACGTAGAGAGTAGAGAATTTCCTTTTCATCTGCTCCAATACAGGCAGGATTTTGTTGGGGCAGTCATCGATAAATGTGTTATTGTCCACTAAATGAAGAAATTTCTAGAGCAGATAAAATCTTCTTTCCGTTAAAACTTTTCGAAAGTAAGGAGTAGAGATGCTTTCCCGTTTCGAAAAGTAACTATGGTAGTCGGGCTTTTGTAAAATTCATATCAAAAGAAAAACTCCTATCAATGTTTTTATTTCCCCAGGACTTGATTCACTCCACTCGTGCACCCTTGAACGTGGATTTAAATGAGGATTACTGTCCACAAAGTTCTCAAATATTTCTAAAATATCCATCTTATTCTCCAACTGTATAACTTTGCCACTAGTACCTTCAAAATCAAATTTATTTCGCACGGTTTCATGCGAGCTACATGATAGAGGATCCGATGATGTACACTCCACTTCCTCTTCTTCTGATTCCTCACTTCCTTCTGATTCAGAGGAACTCACGTCGGTGTGCAAAAATATGTCGTCGCTATCTCCACTGCTATCACTTTGTAGCTTTCTTGCAAATGTTTGCGAATTGTGTCTGCGGAAGGAGAAGTGTGCCTTCCTCTTTTACTAGTGGATGCCATTATGGGGATATTCAAAATCTAGAGAAGGTTGTGTATCCCCGAGGAATTAAAAGAATCAATATACGTTCACACCAATCTCAACTATTTCGCACACCTGCTTATTAGCATCCACACACAGAAAGCTGACGAGTCATAGTCACACTGACTGAGCGCACAAAATATCCATCAAATGGATGGAACAGTTACCCTTTCCCAGAGGGGGTTGGAAAAGTCCATCTGGAAGTAGGCGCCTAACCCTGGGACAATCGCTTGGGGCACAACACCCCCACCAGATACAAAAAAGGGTGAATAACCAGAGAAAGGGTCCGCTAAAGTAGAAAATGAAGAAGGCACCATTAAGTGGCCCAAGTGGATTTATTGCACTAAAATTTTTCTATTGTGTCTGAGGCTTGAAACACGAAGGCAGGTGTGAAATCTGATTAGCTTTCATCCGGCTCTATGAGAGGAAAGAGAAAACCGGAATGATTATTATGAAGCTGTTTGTGTTTGAAGACTTCTTCCCACGTGTCGCGATTGCCGCTTGCCCATAGGCGCCCGCACGAGAGAAAAACGACTGGCCCTCAGACGAGCAATCGGCATCATCGGTTCAATATCTCATGCCATTTGCTGCTACATAGCGGCTATATCAAAGAGCAAAGCCCCTCAGAGGGTCTCAAAAGGGTCCCTACCCACCTTTTACTGCCCCCTCACCGCCCTTGCCCTCAGCCTCAAGTCAGGTAGGATGATGGGGAACGCACGCAATGGGCCCACTGTGTATGGCGTATGAACTACAACCGCGACAAACAGGAGTAGTTGGACATCACACAATCGGAAGAGAACATGGCGTGGGCCGAGTCGGGGCAGTTTCAGGCTAGACTCCAGGCAGTAGCGTGCGTGCAGTGCAGACTGCGTGCAGTTCTCTAGTCTTGCTTGCATAATCGAATTTTCCCGAAGTAGGTAAAAATAGTAATTCAAAAAAGTATGGAAAGGTGATACAATGAGCTCTACTTCAAGATGTTGCTGCCACGACATCAAATGGAGGGTTTAGAAATGTCAGCAAACCTCTTACTCGAGGACTGAAATGCCATTGCATTACAAAATAAAAATCTATGTGAGCCATTTCATTGTTGAAAATTTGAGGGGGAAGGAGAGGAAAAGATTACTTCTCTAAATAGAGGAAGGGATTTCAATGATTGCCTGTGACCCTAAAACTAAAAATATTTTTATGCCAATCACAAAATATATCGAAAAAAAAAAAAGTTAAGGTTATGCAACCCCTGCATTCATGTGTGGGCGTTGACGGAAATGAGTCTTGCTCACAGAACATTCGCTGAAGGTGCCATCTGCTAGCCAAAGAGCATACTTGAAGGACGAAGGAAGATACGTAAGAAACTTCCAGCGAGATATCTCATCACCCCCACATGAAAATATGCAAATTTGATCATGACGAGATGTCTCGTCACCCCCAGCCAAGTGGTTAATTGGCGATAACACTAGGGGTGGAGGGGGGGGTTCTAATCCTAAATTGCAGATATTAATCTTCATTCAAAAAACAGAAAGCTTAAAGAAAGATTATTGAAGCAAAATTACTTGTCCAATCACCAAGTGGTGATTTAGCCTTTGACTTTCGGGCATTGAAACAATCATGAAATTCCCTTTTTACTAAGTTCGAAAACAGAACAAAATTTGGTTGGGTGCTGCTTCTCAATGTCTGTATTTCTCTTCGTATTTTCACACGGATTGCACTAACATTTATATAAATTTGCACACTCACACGGGTAAGGGATAGGGTAAACGGTGTATATGAAAATGATACGATTAAGGGGCTTCACTTGGCATATTCTTCTATGGGGAATGGTGAGCTCTTCTTGGTTGGGAACAATATTATAGAATTATCGCTAACTGGATTGAAAATGCCTTGCATAAAAAAGACTATGCTTCATTTCATAGCTTGAATCATATCTGGCAGGTTACGATTTGATATAGTTCAAATTTCTGTTACTAGTGGCGCTGTATACTATTCCCGCCACATTCAAATTATTCCTTAAACCAGGTCCTATTGCCGCTCTTTTTCGTATTTTTTCCACCTATATGTATGAGACAAATTCAAAAAGTGTTTTTACAAAGGATGATAAGCATGAGTAATGGACTTAAGAAGTGAATTTTATTTTTTGAAAGAGCGCGTTGTGGTGCAAATTGTGGGAAAATTGAAAAAGTATAGTGGGTTCTGCATACATTGGAAACATAGTACATGGAATGGGACTTTGCAAAAGTGGTGTAAATTGCAGGAAAATGTAATTTCCGATAACGCAAATACGAGGTTTCACTGTATATAAACACAAACTTCATTCCAAACTGAAATTATGTATATCTCATTGTAAATGCTTGGCTACCCTGAGCATTGTAGGTTTCAAGAAAATTTTACAGTTACTAGTTCTAAATCCAAAAAAGATATTTCTATGTAGAATAATTTTAAAATTTATTTTGGTTTTTGATTAAAATAATCTAGACACATGGTTGGTTGTCTATCACAGTCCTTGCAGTAAGTTTTTTCTTTCGACTTTGCTTCTTTTAAGACATTGGTAATGTGAAGTTTCTCGCTGCACCCAACATCTTTTTCTGCTATCAATATTTCTCTCTCCAGCCAGTTCCAGCTTCAGCCTCTATATCTCTAGCCAGCCCCTAATATGTTCCAGCTTATGCACTACTTCTCTTTTTCTCTCACTCACACTTCCACTGCTGCCTTCACTGTAATCACTTTTCAGTCCATAAATGATTTTTTCCCTGATATTTAACATATCCATTTTTTCTCCTCCTGCTTAGTATCTATTATAAATAACCAATGCATTTACCATGCAGATTCCAAGAAGCAATTCTATGGCAACCTTCTTACACCACTTCATTGAGCGTCTCAAATGTGTGTTATAGGCAATCAATCATCTGATCAGACAGGTCAACACCCTTTTTAGCAAAATTTTAATAAATCATGGACAAGAGTTTCATTTTTTGTACACCAGTTCTTGTCTTGGATGGAGACAAAACCAAATCATCAGTGTGGGTGGGATCCGAGGAAATCATCACTTGTCTTCTGTCTTGCAACTCTATAACTCTCCCACTTTTTACTTTTACACTAACCTATTCTACTTTTTTGCAATGACCTCTTTTGGATTACCTCTCACCTCATCTGTTTTTACGCAATGTGCCACAAAGATAGGTTTTTATCTCAAACAAGTCCTCACAAAAAGAAATACTGGAGTAAAAATTGTTGACGTATAACATCCTTCACTCCTTCACAAGTCCAGTGGTCCGCTATAAAACTACCACTTCGGTATTCCCTTTTCTACCTATTTCAAGATTGTCTCCTTTACAAGCATATACATTAATTTATTTATTTTCCCAGAGATGTGGATACAGACAACAGGGTGAATGTACGAGATTTAAGCCACGTGAAGTATAAGGGGTTTCCAAAAGTACTGAATTAAGATCAATTAAACCCATGAACAAAAAATCGATAAAAATATAAGAAAGTACATGCAAGTAACAAAGGTAAATATACACACGTATTTAAAACAGAGAAAGAAAAATCAAATAGTCCCTAAGGACCTCAAACTGGGAAATTTTAAGTGCATGCATCGCTGTGCATTAAAATGTATTAATCTGTTCATTGTTTACGGCCTTGAGAAAGTCCCATGACCAATCGAGGTGTAGTACTATAGTTATCATGTCACTTTCAATTACAATAGAGAGAATCAAGGTACAATTATATGTTTTTGCAAGTACAATCCAGGTATACAGATTATATGCAAAGTATAAAAATCTAAACATATTAGGCGTGTCGGCCTGTGAAGCCTCTTTTCGTGTATGCATGGAATCCCAAAATTTGCTTTGAAAGTCTCCCAAGGGGGTTGATTGAAAATCCAGCAAATAGGCTGAAAATAAAAAAATATTGTTGATACTGCTGTTAATGTATAGGATAGAGCATTTTACAGTGATTCCATAAAATAATCTAAAGAAAAAAGTTTGTCCTGACTGGGACTTGAACCTGAGCCACCTCAGCCATGGCTACTGTTGAGGGAGGCATGCACTGCAAAGCATTTATGCGGAGGAAAATTCTATAGTAGATTTTTTTGCGAACGCAGGCCTATGTGGAAAAAAGCTGTGACACTTTTCCTGCATTCCCTCTATATTTTCAGAAAATAATTGCCTCATTTGGGTCCCGAGCATCTGTCTCGCAATGTCTCCTTGTAAGTACTTGCATTATGTACATACAATCTGACGCTAGCTCTCTCTATCTTGGGCCACATGAACTGCTTCACTCAGCTTTAATTGGCGAGGGTCTTAATTTGATCCATCAAACTTAACGGTGGGTGTCCTCGTGGCCTTTTGCCCCAAACCTTGCCTTCAAGTACTATCTTCTCTAACCCATTGTGCCTTATGCCATGACCGAAGAATTTGAGAAAATTGTGCAGAATTGTTGGCAGCAGTCAGTCCCTGTATGCAGCTTCCAATTGGACTAAAATAGAGGCGTGGAGAATCTTCTCGTGTATGGCGGCTGTGATCGTTCAAGTCTCCGATCCACAGGTCATGATAAGGAAGACCATTGATTGAACTAGTCTACTTTTGGTTGACATTCTGATTCCTCTGTTCTTCGATATTTTATGCATCTTTTCAACTGCATTCTTGGCCATCGCTATTCTGCGCTTGACTTCCTTTTCACTGACAGCAGGGCACCTAAGTATACAACTTATTTTTTACTAGTATATCACAATGCACTCGACAGTTGAGATCTCTGTTTATCACCATTAGTTGACATTTTCGGCGATTGAGCTGCAGGACTGCTTCTGTGCTGGATGTCTCAATACGCTTTGGTAAAGTGGTCAAGTTTTATTCTTCGTTGCTGAGGAGAGCCGTGTCATCTGCATATCACATATTCGTAATCCATCTGCCACCGATCCTGATGCCTCCTTGAAGTACATCTAGGGCATTGTGAATTGTCCATTCACTGACTATGCGGAACATGATGGGCGATTTTACACAGCCTTGCCGAATGTCTTTCCCCATACAAAATTGGTCAGACGGAACGTTATTGATCCGTACATATGCGCTGTTGTGTGTGTAAAGGGAGTATTAACTTATTAGATGGCCAGGTACCCCCGTGGCTTGCAAGGTACGCCACAAATATGTCCATTTGACCATGTCGAACACCTTCATATATTCTAGGAAGCAGATGCAAGTGGTTACATTGTGTTCGTATGACTTCTCGATTATTTGACGAGCCAGCGTTACATATTTGTTTGCGTGTGCCTTTGCCTGGCATAAAGCCCATTTGCTCTTCTTGTATTTCAGGTTGTAGGAATGTCTTCATTGATCAAACATGTCTCTTGAATTGTGATTTTTTTTCCAGCATGATTGTCAAGAATTCTTGGCACTTTTATTAGACACCCTTCATGAAGAGCTGAACACTGCCACAGCAAAAAAGATGCCAGCATTTTCCAGCAACTTCTCCATGTCACCACCCCCTATGCTGTCATCTGTGTCGTCCAGTTTGTGTGCCGTCCCTCCTCTCTCACTTCCATCCAATAATTTATCCACTGGACCAATCATGAGAGAGAACAAGGCTGCTGGCTGGCCGAAACAATTTTTTTGGAGAGTAAGTAGCAATATATTTGTTAAATTTTTTTGTTTTTCATTTTGTTATCCTTTGATGACATATATTACTGTAGGAACTCAAAATTGCAAAGTCAATGGGACCACATAATTAGCAATTGGTAACATCAAATTTTGTATTAATGATTTTACTATCTAATCAAAAAGAAGCCCTGCATTTTTTCTCTCTGCTCTGTGTTAGGGTATTTGCACGGTGTCCAGAGCTGTAATTAAAAAAACATATTTAAAAATATAATTTTATCAACAAACATTTTGAAATGTAACCACATCATGGTTCTTTCTACCAAAGTTTTAGATAATGTTTGATCGATATTGAAGTCTAAGAAGCTACATTTGAGGATTTTTGGAGCCCTTTGTTAATATATGGATTTAAATACTGTGGGCACTGCTAATGGGATTTAATTTTAAGCATTGGAAGAAAAGGTGTATTGGTTTAAATACCTAACCCAGTATGCATTACTGGTGGACCCCACACCCAAGTGAACATTCGAAGGAGTACATACTAGTAATTTAAAGGCTATTGAGTGTTCCCCTTAGCTGACTGAAGATGGGAATAGGCGTACTTTCTTCTTAATATTTATCACTTTACCCACGTGAGGGGATGTTTCAACAGCTTTGTTACATCTGCATGAACTCAGAGGTAAGAATGTTTGGACACTGAGATAGGTTTTTTTACACCTGTACAACATAAAATTGCAGTGATAAGTGTGTTAAAAAATGCACAGTAGTACTGCCATACTACCGTGTACAAGTTTGTGTAGTACTCCCGTGCAAGGGTCTAAAGGCTTAATCATGAAAACTTTTATGCCTAGCATATTCCATACAACTCATACTTGAAAATGTTCTTGAATTAGTATCACTTAGCGGTAGAGTGATGGAAGAGTTGAGGTTTTACAATATTTATGAATCTCCTCTGATTGGATGAAAAAATCCTAAGAACTAATTCTTGTGTCCAAGATTGAAAGACAAACTTATGTATTAGTAGTGATGTGGTCATGATTCGAGGATTTGATCGAATCCTTTCAAAAACATTCGATAAATTCAAATTCTTGTTTTGTGGGTGGCATATACCTTAGGATAACGATCTCGCAACGTAATAATAATCTTATAAATGACGTCGTTTTTCTGTCACAAGTGCTGATAATCGGCACAGAAATTCACTACGACATATATTTTAAAAAGAACTTTTTATTTTACATATTTCTGGTGAAATTCTACGGAAATTCCGGAACGTACTTTCTTCTTCGTATGTGAAAGACGTCCTATCCAACATGTTTTTGCTCACGTATATAAGAACGTCTCTACTTTGTCATGAGACATTTGGTGAGAAGAGTTAAGTGAACAATAATGATGAATAACAAGCTACTCAATGGTTAACGTATGTTTCTGTGCTCTGGTCATATTAATAAATTAGTGTTTGCGATTTGTTTAGGGATTTAAGGGTTAATGCAACATTTTAAATCAACCGAAATAACGGCTGCCCTTGATTTGTTCGAACATCGGCCACATCAACCTGGTATTGACTCTGGAGGCCCCCAAAAGAAGAACCACCTCCGACCCCAACTAATGGAAGCCACCCGGGTCGAAGTGAACTGGAATGATGGTAGACAAACAATGATGAGACGAAGGAGTGATCTTCTCGGAATACTCTGATCCCTTTCTTGCAGGATGTGTCTGGAGCACATGAATTTCTACATGGTCTGGAATAAGAGGCAGCATATAGTAGAAACTCGAAATTACGAAGTTGACGGGACCGGAAAAATCGGCACTTCGTAATATCAAATTTCGTATGAACGAGTATCTTTCTAAAACATCGCGGTGAAGCTCTTTTTTTGTTTCCTTAGATTAAGATGTACTCTCGCGATGTACTTGCATGATTTACGAAGTTATAATTCATGAAAGTATATTTAAATGTGTATTCATGCCCACAGGGTGCACTCATTGTCAGTTGAACACAACTTATTTGTCGGAGTTTGATTATTCCTATTTTCGGGAATTTCAAATTCAGTGCCACCGGAAAAGTTATTTTGCCGTTGCAGCTGGCGGTGTGGCGTGCAGCAACTCGCGGATTGGT
Organism: Pyrrhosoma nymphula; assembly: GCA_963573305.1. Lineage (NCBI taxonomy): Eukaryota > Metazoa > Arthropoda > Insecta > Odonata > Coenagrionidae > Pyrrhosoma > Pyrrhosoma nymphula. Next base: position 47,006,528 of record OY754335.1, on the reverse strand, counting down.
ACTACCCCTCTTTGCCGTGACGAATTTTAACAATATTATCTCGATATATCAATTTGCAATGTTTATTGTTTACTTGCGTCATAAATTTTCACGGATGGTTCGGAAGTAAGACGAAAGCCGCGTTTCAATTGAAATCGACTTCCGTGTGTCAAGCTACCTTCGCATCAAATCGATGCATTAATCCGTTCACTCATTCGTTTTGTGATGACAAATGATTATTACCGGTAATACGAGGCTCGATTCGGGTTATCGTGATGAATGGTAAATTGCCAGGATATTTGGATATTGCCTGACGAGCAGTCCTTCCATCCAGCTATCCCTCTCAATCACTCAGCCGGAAACATTAAAGCTGTCAGATTTTAGGGTGATACCTCAGTCGGATCTGAACAATTGGCACGTCTAAACCGGTTTTTCCCAGAAGACCCTTCAAGAAAAAGTTCTTCGTTCCTTATTCCAAGGCGCGACGACATTCATCTGCGAGGGACTCATTCAGCGAGAAAGAGAAGGGGGTAACCCGAGAGGATCACTCCTTCACCTCATCTGTTATTATCTACTCTCACCCAGTTTCGCTTTTACCCAGGTGTCTTTCACTAGTGGGGGAGGGGTTGGGCCTCCTTTCAGCGGCCTCGTCAGCCAAGACTAGGTTGATACGGCCGATGTTCGAACGAGGGAGCCGTTATTTCAGTCGATTCAAATTGTAACCTTACCCCGGTGGTAGCTATGAGGTTGACTTCGCACTCCTTCATGATTTTTCCACAACCTGAAATTATGTTGCGTAGCGCCCGAGATAGCTTTGAAACGCATCGTCATATCAATGGGATAAATAACGTAGTGCATCGGCGCATGCGAATAGAGAATCGGAACTCTAATCTGTTTTTACTTCCTTTTATAGGAAGCATCATTCACTTTTGGAAGTGGATACCACGCCAGGAAATCCATTTTTAGACCGTTGACTTTTACATCGTCATGCTAATAGATAAAGAAATTCTGTTTTCACCATTTCGCGCAGGAAGGATGTTGCTAGAACTTATTTCACAGGGCTTGATACTTACTTGTGCATACTTTATATCAACCACATCGGAAAAAAATTAGTTAACTTGCCTAAAATCGATCATTTCGCGGAAATGCTACTCGGCTATGAGAAGTGATACGAAAATGAGCTTTGATATAAGTTCTAGCTGCATCGTTCATCTTTCAATGCGGATACTCCTCAAGTTGGTACGCAAGTTTAATACAATTACTGTAGTCGTGTAAAGCAAAGATGTCCAGCACTTTTTTCCAGAGGCATTCGTGCCGAGCATTGGCGCTTCCGGCAGTCCAGCGAACGGCTATGCGTCCTTGGTCGGCCTCTTGCTCTCCCCTCTACCTCTCTCTCTCCCCCCCACCTCTCTCTCTCCCCCCCACCTCTCTCTCTCTCCCCTCCACCTCTCTCTCTCTCCCCCCTCCACCTCTCTCTCTCTCTCTCTCCCCCACCCTCGGCTCGGCGCTCATAGTTAAGGGGTCGGAGTAAAGTGATATTTTTTTCTCGAGTCAGCATCACATTTCATCATAAGTATCACATTTCACTCATCCCTTTCCCACGCCCTAACTTCACAGGTGGCCTCCAAAAGTTGGGTGGGGGGAGGGGCGTTGCCCGTTGGGAGTCACTTATCAGCTATGACCGCGAACCAAGCGTATCACATTTCACTCATCGCATACCCGCCCTATCTTCTCAGGTGGTTTCCACTAGTTGGGATATCCTTTCGAGGACATCCTATAGACATCCTTTCGAGAGCATCAGCAGCCAACTTCCATGGTTCCAACTAGTTCCTACTTCGGCCGCAACACAGGATGACCGTTATTTAGGGCGATTTTACTGGTATCCACTCCCCAGTGTGATTTTTTTTATCTGATCCAGATCCGATTTTTAAAAATGAATCCGATTTCAGGTTCCGGAGAAACGTAATACCCGAGGATCTTTAGATCCGATCTGACCATCCCTACATAGCATTTTCCCGGCGAATCAGCTTGTGTCTTAGAGGACGAACGAACAATTTAAGAGCACATTTTGGAGCAAACAAAGTGCGTCTTATGGGCCAGGAAATATAGTAACTACAATTTTCGATGCCTGGCTAACATTTTTCAACTTACGAACAAGTTCTCGGAACGCATCTCGTTCGTATGTCGAGGACTTACTGTAAATTGGATGAGTACGTCAGTGACTTCCGACTGCTGGACGGACGCCAGACGCCCCAGTGAAACCACACCTTTACTATTGAAGCATTGAAAAATGAGATATCGTTCAGGTAATACATTCAGTGCGTAATGTATTCGGCGACGATCATTAATTAGATGTTTAACTCTGAAAAGGAGCGCCGAAACGTTACTGTGATCCATATTCGTATAAACGAGTAACTTTTTCACGTCGGGACCAAGATCCGAGGTTCGTAATTTTAAAACTTCGTTATTTCGTAATATCGCGTACTGTTACATACACTTAGATACCCTTTTGGTCGGGACCGAAGAGTTTGCTTCGTAAAATCAAAATTTCGTAATTTCGAAGTTCGTATTTTCGAGTTTCTACTGTATTATCTTGAGCGACAGGAGTCTTGGGGCAAAACAGGTTTTGGTCCATAAATTTGACTCGATGGAGGGACCTGTTTAGCCCATAAATGGGACTGGTGGCAGAACTGCCATTCCAAGTAGTCCACCGATTTCCAGAAAAGTCAGAATTAGCAGTCAATGTCTTTAAAAGAGCGAGCCGCGGAGTAGAAGGACAGGACCCCTGGATGATGCCGGGTGGTGTCAAGAAATCACACAAGCCAAATTACAAGCCAAGAGAGGGAAGGAGACTGCTGTCACTGAGTGATTCACCTCTGCCTTTGAGAAGGGTACCCCGAAAAAAGTATCCGGTGTGGCCAGGGGTGGGGGGAGAGCAAGGTAAGAGGTGAAGATGAACAACTCGGCTGAATCGGAGGCCCAGTTTGGTTGGTGCTGCCATCGCAGCAGATCTCTGATGAAGACGTAAGATATGGTTCATGCTATTCATCATGGCTTCAATTGTATTGAAAATATTCTTATGAGAAAGGTCTGCATTCAAAGAGAAAGGATCATTCCAGTTTGTGGTTTTTGGCCCACATCCCATGGCCAAATAAGGCGCCGGCAAAAACAATGAATTGCGACTGAATGTACACATTTATTTCTTCAATATGATTGGCACCACGTATGTTTGAAGTTACTACCAAAATAGCCCAGTTTTTACTTAATTGAATTGTGAAAACCAAAGTTTTTATCTGCCAGCATTCCGTTGTAAAATTGTATGATAACGACAAAAAACTTGTAGACAATAATTTGACTCATAGCTATATATATCTCTATATTCGTTATTGTACTCAGTACTTTTCATTGGAGTACTGGAGTGGAGGATAGCCGATTATCTAACGCAGGTGCCGTCAATCGCCAACTCATCCCTGAGCAGAGAGCCACCGGCAGCCGGCAGTAGACGGCACAGCGATTCAGATAAATCGAAAGCACCCTCTATATACCGCGATTACAACTCAATCATGTTGATGCACAATCGTGGTTGTGAATCTGTGGTCGAAGTGTACGATATAAAGGGTGCTTTCGACTTGTGGCTATAGCCGGCGGTAGACGGCGATTACCTTGCCACGGTGCTTTCGATTAAGCTGAATCGCCATCTATCGTCGGCTGCTGGTGGCTCCCTGCTCCAGGGTGAGTTCGCGACTGACGGCACCTGTGTTCGATAATCGGCTATCGCCGCACTCAAATGGAAAGCACAGACAGAAGAGTCGACAGCGTCTTTAGGGAAGTCTCGAAGATGACAATTATACTGTAAAATGTCACAACACAGTGAAATGTGGTGTTACTTCTCGGTAAAAAAATTCAGAAGATAAATTCGCGATTTGTGGTATTTGCGGCTGCGCTATATCCTGCGGTTGTGTTTCCAAAGCCATTGTGCATTGTAGAAGCACGTGGTGCATTGTAGAAGCACGTAAAGAAGCATCCATTATTTGCCCATGAAGTAGCAAAAGCCAGCAAATTAGCGCAAGAAGATAAATTGGAAGACGAAAATTCTGCATCTTATACCTTCGATACTCTACCAAGCGGTTCCAGTAATCAAGACTGTGATTTAAATTTTCCAAGTGATGCAGATCCCAGGTAAAACATTCGTAATTATTGGTAACAGTTGAAGGAACTACGTGAATTTGTTTTGGAGTTTGAAACGCAAGAATTTATCGTTATACTCATTTTCTGGAACAGAAACAAGCTCTATTTCTAGTTAATGGGGAGTTTAATTTACCAGCCAAACTTAGCAGTTCTGAGTGGACTAAATTGCAAAATGTTCAACATATTTTTAAGACTTTTTATCAGGCTACTGTTACTCTAATACCACAATATTGGAAGTGATTCCTTTAATAAATAGTACATATATTTAAAATTTATGGAAGAACCAGGTATTGTAGGATCCGGATTGCAAGGGATGAAAAATGTTATGTATCATTAATGAGATGAATCTCAGATTTGCTGACTTGGGAAAGAACAGCTTTTATGCTGTTGCAACAACATAGGACCCTCATTTTAAAGACAAAATGTTTAGAAGCAAAAAGGATTCTCAAGAGGCTAAGAAACTCATAGTGCAAGAACTGTGACTGTATTTTCATAAAAAGCATTTAGTACTGCTGGAAATTTGGCAGACAAAAAAAGGAATGGATTAGGGGCCCGATTCTGATCTTCCACCAGTCAATGACTGGTGGAAAGTTCCACCATTCGTTCATTGAACAACTCTTGATCCGTTCAATGAACGGCTCAATGACCCCCTCTGGAGAGCCGAACGTATGCTGATGTTCAACTTACCTCGAAAACGCGAACAAAACAATGTCTACCTTCCGCACGCTTACTTCCGTCGGAAAGTTTCCACCACGACACTAGCGCTGTTCCACCAAGTGGATGACGGGTGGAAGGGAAGCTTGACTTTCCACCAGTCATTGAACGATGTAGTGAACGATTCTATGGTGGAAGGTGGAACATGATGACGTAGTGTCGGAAAGTCATGACGTTTTGGTGGAAACTAATGACGTTTTGGTGGAAACTAATGACGTTTTGGTGGAAAAGTTGAACATCGGGAAAGCATCTGAATCAGGCCCTAGATCCCGAAAGAGTGAAAATGTTGCATTTTTTTAGGAAAAATTTTCTAATGTTTAACTTATGATTACATTGCACTTTGATGAAGAACTAATAAAAATTAAGTGATACTGAAGCAGCTGCTCAAATTTGTTTTTATTTTTTAGCTAATGAATAACTATTGAATTTGAGGGAACAGAGGTATGGATCAACTTCTTGGTTCAAAAAAGTACTGGAAAATATAAATGGATTTGAATTTGCTTTAATAAATGCAATTAGTATTGAAGAGTAACTGGGATTCATAGTTTTCTGAAATAAGGATTCGGATTCGAGATTCCTTGTGTGGGATTCGATAAAAAAATGAGAATCGGATTTGGGATTCGGATTTGATAAATTTTGGATTTGACCCATCACTACTTATTAGTTTGTGATAATTTTATGAAGACATCTTAAGGTGTGTATTTTTGTATATTAGGGATGGTGAGTGTTGAGGTATTGTATGCTCTAACACTAAACTCCAGTTGTCAGCATATCAGATGTGAGATCTTTATGCTAATATTTGGTATGCCTTTAACCTTTAAATGCTGAAAGTGCCTATATCGGCACGGAAAAAAAGCTCCACTTGGTACTGAAAATGCCTGTATGGGCACGCTAACTTGGGACGGTTCTAACTCTGGTGTTTTTCTATTTTGGGATGCGAAATTTTCTAGTATAATAGATAAATGCCTTTTTAATGGAGTGGCACTGGATTTGAAAAGCTAAAGAGCCCTTTTTAAAAATTATTTTGACTGGTAAATGATTGCGAGCAATGCTAAGCATTCTCATAGCCCAACTTTATGATAAGTCACCTTCGGTTACAACCTAAATCTTTCATTCACTTGTGTATTTCAATCATCCATTCAATTATTTTTTTCAATGTTCACAGGCAATAAACGAAAGACTTTTTGATGAAAGAAATTACTGAATTTTATTTCTGATCTCTTGAAGAATCCAGACCATCCTACACTCTCCTATCCCCTCCTTTTCTCCCATCCTGCCATGAGAGTATTAAGGGTACCCTGCTAGAAACCCATCATAACAGTTTTGAAGAGGCCTTTGGCATTGGAGGGTAAAAGTTGAATTTTAATAAATTCCTGACGTGGAAAATATCATGAAAGTATTGTTTAAATCAGTGTCATTAAAGGATTTAATGTTTTCCCGGTGAATTTTATAAGTGAAGGTTTCTCGGGTTTCACACCGGGTAAGATTATTAAAATTGATCAACATTTTGATGGTTGACTCAGGCATCGTCATCAGGATAATGAGTCGAGTGAGGATGCTGGCGGTTATATACATCAACGAAATGTGGATCAATTTCAATAATCTTACCCGGTGTGAAACCCGAGAAACCTTCACTTATCAGTTTCATTGTTTGCAAAACTTTTAATCAGTTATCCAGGTAGAAATTAGGTAAGATTAGGTATACCTACAGTTGACTACCAATAGTGATAGAGTAAGTGTAAAGTAATGGTTACTCGTTAACTAGAGAAGCTACTATAGAAACTCATGTCATGATATAATGTTAATCGATGTTGATATCCTGAATGGTTAAGGTAATTATTGTTCTTAACCATGTATTCAAGGGTCAGGTTTATTTTAATATGTAAAATGATAATAATGTGAAATTTTGGTGGTGTTCTTAGGACAACAAAACTGCAGGCGTTTCGGAATATATGGAGATGTCACCTAGTGATCCATTTGTCAAGAACAAGGAGGGCAGTGAAGAGGAAACTTCAAAGTTGGATGGTGAACTAAATCAAGAACGGCATGAAGGAACAGATGACAGTAAATTGTTTGACCAGGTAGACACTAGTACATATTTATTTTCACAGATACCAGCTCATATTTTAATTTAAGAAAATGTATCAGGTTTTGCATATTTTTTGTTGTTTTATTTTTCTTTGCTTTATTCATAGATAATTTGAATGATGATATTAAGTTGTTGGGATAAACTGGAAAATTAAGTTAGATAAACTCTATTAGGATGTGAGCTTTGCAGTGTGGCAGTATTCTTATATCATAGTGTAGTAATAGATAGATAGAAAAATAATTTATTGTTCAGGAAAAAGTCCATAAGAACAAAAATAATAATAATACTGTTGCAGGCACATCAATAATTACAAAATAGACAAACTTTTCATTTTTTTAAAATGTCTATATATAATGTCTTTTTTTTAAAGCCAGATTTGATACAACACAAAAAAACTCATGTATTCATAACTTAACAAATAACAAAATGGTACAGTTCTGTTCAAAAAAAATGTGCCGCTAATCCTGAATCTAAGTCCCAAATTTACGACAATGTGGCAACATGATGAGAGATAATCGTTATCATTCAAAGAAAAAATCAACATTTTGCAAAGAGATTGACTCTAATACGGGCACTCACGTGTCCTTGGCCGGAAAACTTGATATACCAAGTTCAACGTGGAACACAATTGTAAAAACCTGTAAATGTATAGAGAAAAGTGCTAAGGACTGCAGCCCTATTGGTAAAAGGTGTAAATACATTAAATACTCTAAGGATGATGAACTTGAAGAAATATTGAAGACATGGGTTCAGTCTTCCAAAGCAGCAGGCAGTGGCAAATATACCGCTGCGAGAGGTGCTTGGCACATTCGCGGATACCTAAACTACAGCTGATCGCCGCTATAGCTAGTCGGTCCTCCTCCCCCCCCCCCCCCACCCCCCCCCCCCAAAGTGATTTGGACATTAAAGACATTTTTAATATGGACGAGACAGGTGTTTTTTTTTTTTTAATGCCACACAAGACCCTATAGACTTCAAAGTCAGACCCTTGTCTTGGAGCCAAGCACAGCAAAGGTTGCCTTACTGTTTTATTGGAGCTAATCTAGATGGCAGTGTGAGACTGAAGTCCTTTGTTTTTGGTAAGTCCAAAAATCCACGTTGTTTTAAAAGCATTAAGACCTTGCCTACAACCTACGCAGCCAACACAAAGGCACGAATGAGGAATCGAAATTGGTAATTGATAAAAATTTTTGCACTACTTCAACATTAGAATATTTTATTTACTTGGAAACCGCAGCATAGGCATGGAATAGAAACTCATGCCATTATTTGTGCGTTACGAATTCCTGTGTAGGTACGAGGAATTCATTGGACTAGGTTTCAGTTTCGTTTAGCGACCGATTTTGAACCCAGAAAGGATTTGTGGGCCAAGCCATGAAAAATATAGAAATCAATTGAGACTTCATGGTAGAATATTTTATTTTGTAATTGAAAATTTGGTAATTGAAAATTTTCTTGATGTTGCATGTTTCTTGATGAGTGTCACATAGGGATGTGTTTGAATAATAATACATATCTTTATTGTTCTGTTGGTCGTTGTTGACATAGAACATATTCAGATACATTAATACATAATAACTTTTCACAATAGATTTACAATATTGTCTGAAAAAAACTCATCAGTACTATAATAACATTTATTAAGCAGTAGTTCTTTGAGTTTTAATTTAAAAGAAGACACAGAGGATATACATTTAAAGTTTGTAGGTAACTTATTGTACAAAAGTGATGCCGAGTGAATAGGGCCATTCTTACATACAGCACGTGGTTGTACTCACAAGTGAACATTCTCCCTTCCACGAGTCAAGTGACTATGAACCATCGAGTTATGAAATAGATTTTAAATTTTGAAAAATTTGAGATTCATCAATAGAATAGAAATGTTGTTCTCATTATCATTGATGAAAACTATTCTCTTATTCTGAGGCCAGATATCTGTGTACTAATTTTATTATCCTTTAAATAGCTCCCTGTCACTCCAACATTCATCAGAAATGAGACATGTGTTAGTGGATCTATGGAAGAACCAGCAACTTCTTGGAATCACTGTAGTCCTTGCCTTCAACCCAGTTCTCGGAGAATTGAGAAAAATGAGGTTCAGGCTCAGCAGATGTCAATGGATGCTAAGAAACTTGGTGATGGAATTGGACAGCTCAGAAGAACCTTGCCTTTTCCTGGAGCTCTTCCTATTCCATCCAGGTAGTATGCTTTATGATCTTCATTTTTCCCTTTTCTGAATAACAAATAAGGCGTTGTGATTTTTTAATGCTTGGATGTGAATGACGTTGGAGAATTAGGAATTGGATCTTATTGTCAGTTATTTTTTGACTTAATAATTGCTATATTAGCTTAGTACATTGGTTTATTAAATGCTAAATGCTCTTTTGCATTTCCTAAACCTAAAATCCAATTTGCCATCACAAGAACTTGGTTGCTCCCCATGTCAAATTCTGGATATGAATGACAAGACATAATCATGACAGTGGTTATAAATGGAACTTATTCTTTTTCAGGGGTAGTGTTGGCATTGAAGACATAATGAAAGAAGCGAAGACATCCAATGTGAATGTTCTTGCCTCCGACTCATTAAATACTGGTGGAATGAAATTTGACTCGGACAAATTTGTACGCAGGATGAGAAGGGGTGTTGAGTGTCGTGGTGTGGTTCAAGGGATCAGCATCAGTAGTTCCGAAGGGGATCTTCCCCACAGTCACAGTTTGTCCTTGCTCCAAGATCAACTTGATGGGGAGGATAGTTTGCCCATAGAAGGTGAAGTCTTGTCTGGGAAAACAAAAAGGGTGAAAGACACAAACATAGTGTTGCGAGGTGTCAGTGGGTTATCTCCATTGTCCGAATCAATGCAAGATGGTGAGACAGACTTAATCGTTGCATCGTCAAAAAATCCAAATGAACATTTTAACAATGTGAAGCGAATGCGACTCGCTGGGGCCAAGACTCAGAGCTATGCCAAAGTGAATGGTATTCTAGGAAAAAATATTGGTCTCATTGGCAGTGAAACTGCTGTGCTTGGGAAAAATGGAGATGTAATGCACAGCATGGAAGATGAAGTAGATGGTTTTGAGGATGATTCTGACCTTTATTCATTGGCGAACAAAGTCACGTCCCCTAAATTTGGTGATGCCCTCAGCAAGGGTGAGAAAACTCCATCACCGACTGAGTGCGTGGTGGACAAGATCGGAAGCCTGAATGGACTCAATGGTCATTATGCCAAAACCACCCGCATAAGTGGAGGTGGGATTGTGGGAAGTGATGGACTCAGTAGCCTTGCTGAAGATGATTTCAGCAGCACTAGTGACAGCCTTGAGGCAGAAGAGGAGGAGGCAGACCGCCACTGGCAGAAGCACCTTGCCGCTAACCGTTCGACCATTGTTGATACTTTTCAAGGGCAATTCAAAAGTACAGTAAGTATATCTTTTTCAATAATGTAGTTGTTTTATTTCATATATTTCTTATAATTATTATTATTTAAATCAAATATTTTTAATTTTTTTTTCTTAATCTCTATATGCAATTAGTATAAATTCAAGACAATGCATGAGTGTTCATTTTTGTATGGATTCAGAATCACTAAGTCCAGTAAGATACCATAATGGAATTGCTGAAATTAGTCTTCTTTCGGTCTTTGAAAAATGCAAAACATGATCCACTTTTAACAAGATAAGGATTTGTTTACAGTCAAACCCACTTATGTCTTACCCATTTTTAGTGAAGTTCCATTTTTAACGAAGTGATGGCCATTCACCGCAAAATTGTTCTTTTTTAAATGCTAAAATCCTGTTTTTACAAATTTTTATTTTTTTGTGCTCTGTTTTTATCGAATTTTTTGTTGCACAATGGGTAACCCAATTCTTTTCATAGTACCAGTTGTGGTAAATATATTTGCAATATTATCTGAATGCTAAAACTGAAGCGTAGATCTACAGCTGATAATATTTGTCCATACATGCTTGACTTGAAAACCCTCCCACCCTTACCCAGGTTTCACATGGATCTGGAACTGGTGTGGAATGTGGAAATGCATCTAGCCAATCACACTCTGCCTTTCCACAACTCCTTTGCTTGTGATTGGCTAGATGCATGTCCGCGTTCCACATTTTGCAGCTGTTTTGGATTCATGTGAACCCTGCTTTTCTCCCATGAACCCTCGCTGCTCCGTGATAGCGTCACCTCCACTTTTCGTGATAGTAAGGTAGAAGGTATGAAGAATTGAAGAGGAATCTAATGGAGGGACATCCTTAGGAGGGAAAGCGAGACAGTGTCTATGAAATTGGGATGCAGAATGGGGACTGTCCAAGAACCTACCAATCAGCTGGTAGAATACTTGAATGAAAATTCATTAGTACGCCACTTCGAAACAGCCATTTTCTACCAATTGACCCTGAACAAGAAAATGCATGTTGGGGTGAGCCATGCAAGGAGATTTACACAGCATGGTCAGAATCACAATATTGTGCTGCACTAATCTTAATGGAAGCGATGAGAGGCATCTTCATGTGATAGGGAAATCCAGGAAACCACAGTGCTATAAAGTTGTTCACTATATACCCGTTGTGTGTAAGAGAAACAAACACATGTGGATGACCAAGGAATTGTGTTTTGAATGACTCATCGAATTTGACAAGGATATGCTTCGTCAACAACATCAAAAACCTTTTCGGTGATGGACAACTGCACAGCTCATTGTGTAGCACTTAACCTTAAGGCAGTTCCAGTAAAATTCTTCCCAGCAAACACCTCTGCTAAACTTCAGCCTTTAGATCAAGGAATAACACAAGCTCAGAAAGTGCACTATAGACATCTATTGGTTGAAAGAAAACTGACAAATATTCATATCGAACTATCTAACTCCAACAGCCCCTAGGATGAAATCCAGATGATTAATGCAGCATGGAGAAGTCTGTCACCAACAACGATTTCAAACCATTGGAAACACGCCGGTTTTCACTTTGAAAATGATGATGATGCTGAAGACATAGACATTTAAGATTCTTTGCATTCCAGCGACTTGAGTTCTGATGTTGCAAATGACATCATGGATAATGAGAAGGACAGAAATCTGCAAGAGGAAGATGATTTACGGGGCCAAATACCTGAGAAGAAAGGTAGTTTTGAGGACGTTGTGGCTATTGATGACACAGTTTTGTCCCACGAGCCTCAAAATATAGTCAATGTTAGAATGTGTCGGTGAAACCAGTACTACAGTGGAAGATATGAACAGCAGCCATCAAAGTGACTGTGAAAATATTCAAGATCCAATCCCAAATTTGAAATAAGCTCTGGATGCTTTGGACATTGTGTGCTGTATGCTGCTAAGGGCATGGGTTATAAGTACAGCCCCTTGGGAAAATTCAAGAATTTATGTTAGCCAACAGTGTTTGGAAATCTAAGCAAACAAAAGTGACAGGTGTTTTTAACCCCTTCCCTGACGCATTTTTTTGAGGAAATGGTTCCAAAAAGGATCATATTTTTTTATTGCATTTTTTAATTATTTATATGTTATAATGATGGGAAAACAAGTTTATTTTGAGCATTGAGCTTTTATTTTTTAATAATTTCAATTTAAACCCTTATTGTTATCAATTGTCTAAAGTGAGAGAGATTCACTTCTACCTCAGCTAGAACAAGTATTTAAGCCAAAATATCTATATTTTTATTGAAAATTCTACAACCCTAACATATATCCAAATCGAAAAGTACAAATTTTAATTATGTTCAGATTTTTTTGTGTGGTAAGTCCTAAAACATGGTGAGAGACAGCGTTACAACCACAGAGTTACATCGCAATCTGGGAAAAAATATCTGCTTTCCCTTCGAATAATTTTCCCGTGCACATCTCGATTTCTAGTACATAAAAAGCACTTGCTTGTTGGGCTTTCCTTCTTATTAGTGGCTAGGATCAGCTCAGGAAAGTGCATTTCTAAGGGGCGGAGAGGGCGAGGTGTTGCGGGTGGCCTACCCTCTTCAGGAGCCAAAAATTGGGGATGTACTCCTCAATAATTTTTTTCGATGAGGTCAAGTCTATTATTCAAATATGACTTCCTTCCACCTGTTCAACATTTGGTAAATTTTTCAAATCTTATTCAGTTTTGGATTATTACGAATTTCTGCGACATATTCCTCATTTTTGTGAAGTGTAAATTTTTGCAAATCGGCGAATGACATCGTTTCCCAAAAAACGGCGTACACAGAATCCACCGTGTGGTCCAAAAATGCTCTTTGTCAGGCTTTTATACAATGCTCTGCAGCATTATTAGCGCCAAGAAAACTCGTATTTCGGGAGCACTCCACGCCATTGTTCTCTGGAACCAGAGCGTTTTTCACGAAGACACTGATCAGCATACCAATTTGTCTCATCAGTAATTAGTTATATAAATTCATAGCCGAAGAACAGCTAAAAACTGGAGTACACCACCATCTTCTTGAACTTGAATGATCATGAAGCTCTGAGATCATGAATGAACTCTTCATGAAGCACTTTCAAAATTGAACCTTGCCGGTGCAGGAGGGGGAGCTTTGCTACTTTTCATTTCTCTCCATTTGTCGTCTTCAATAGGCTCACCTTCGCACTCGGCATCTAATATGGTGTGCTCGGAGAAGCTCGGATTCAGATCCCAAAGTTTCTAAATTTTCTTTTTCCACCGCAACACCCTTTCACTCTCACTTTCTGTTGCAGAATGAATAAAGCAAAACAGTAAAAAAACACTGAGGTAACCAAAAATTGCTCTCGACCTCTAATCGCATAAAAACGGATTTCAGTGAAACGCTGATGGAGAAGGGACACTTGACATGAATGCTCAGGAGGAGAGTGAAGTACTAACGTATGTCTCCGTTGAAAATTTAGGATAAATTGAAATGATTTTATGTCGACATCCTTTGATAAAGGTAAAAGAATTTCAGGGGTACATTAGGAATATCCACGGAGATATTGACATAAGCTTGTATACCATACCTTCCCGAAGAGGATAAGACAAATCGGTGAGATTTAGAGAGAAGGGAGGGGTACCGAGAAAGATGGAAATCAGGGGGAATAATAACAAAGGCGGAGTCTTCCTGCTCAAAGTCTTACTAAATGCACGTCTGAGGGAAAATATGCCTTTTCCTTATGTGCGTATTCTTCGCTTTCAAGGATTACCGAAAAACAAGCACATGAGGTCGTAAAGCAATGAGGATGAAGGCATTCTTTTCCACAGAAGATCTTTCCCATTCATAAGGGTCCGCTGTCCCACATGAGTGAAGAAATTATGGCTCTATTATGACAGGCACCAAGCAGGGTCGGAAAGCGACCGCACGCCCAACCATTTTCCTGGGGCTTCCCAGACGGACAATGCACTCTTGGCGGGGCGCCCCTTATCTATTGTCCCTTTTTTCTCGGGTGACCTTGGAAGAAAGAGAGGTGCAGCGAAGAACATGAGTACGAGAGGAAACCTGAACGCAATGTAATGAACGGGAGAACAAGCCACTGCTACTTTTCTGAACATTTTTTGAACCACCAGTAATGCTGTCGAGAGATTTCTTCCGATTTTTCCCGAAAAATTGCATTTATGGGGGTTGGATATAAGATGACTATCATCGTCTAAATCTCAACCTCAAAAAGCCGTTTGTTGCATAAGTGGAAGCCACTAGAGACTGAAAGGTCTGAGAAATCACGAGTTTCACGTCAACACGGCAGATTTTATTTTACTACAACACCGCATTCGAAGGACAGGAAAGGAAGGCTAAGTATTTGAGAAATTTGCTGTAATAGGTATGCATAAATTCAACGATTCTTTCTACTCCCACACAATGTATTACTAGAGCATGAATATATCTAGACTAATCATGCGAAAACACACTTCACTAGTCATAGCTTTATCCGAATATTCCTTTATCCTGTATTCGCTTTTTATATGGCTGGTTGCATAACACCCCCTGCCACACGTCCGTGGTGCAGTTTACGGGTAGGTAGGTACGTAATGTATCGTTTAGAAGCGATTGTAAGGGATTATTTTTATTTTTCCTAATACATAGTATCACCGTTACGAGTGTATATTGCGCGACTGTTATTTTTGCATCCGGCCAGTCGCCGTGAATGTCGGAATCAATTATATTTAGCGTTTTGAACCCAAAAATAAAAAAAACAAATGCAATATTTTTGTAAATGTAATAACATTTGAATGCGGTATACATGCATTGATATTACGCCTAAATGTATGAATTCGATACCAGATAAATTTATCTAAAACAAGAGCAAATAATGCGCTAAATCTCACGTGTAATGGTCCCAATACCAAGGTAAAAATTACGAAAATGATGACGCAATTCCATACGCTAATGCAACGAAATAAGTCTCAATAACTGGCTAAAAATGAGCCAGTGTGTCCGCAAACGCCATCTGCTGCCTAGATATAGAATTTCTACGAAGGGGACGAGATTATTCGTCTTCGGAAGCTAGGAAGTCGAAAGAGCGGCCTTGGACGAGTTAACTCGTCCCTGACGCGATTTGACACACCTGGTTAGGACGAGTTAACTCGTCCTTGTCAGGGAAGGGGTTAAACGGTGAACATTCACGTCCCTGTGACTAATATTTGAACGCAATATTTTGACATTGCCTTTGGAACTTCTGTGTAGGCCTAAGTGCTGTTTGGCAGTATTTTTTAAAAAACCATTATTAAAAGCCTCTTACGTGTAGACATAAAACTTGTTCTTCTTGGGTAATTTAAAAAAAATTGCCGTTGTGTGAACTTCTATTCGTTTCCCCTCACCCTCAGTCGTTGATTCAGTGACCTTGATGCCGTGGATGGCACGGTAGCCAATCCTTGAGCTGATATGACATTGCTGGTGAGTGTACCATCTAATTTGCTCATTTGAGGTAATTTCATTGGGTTGGCATAATTTATTGCATTCATGTGGGACTCCCCTTCACTCTCTCTCCCCATGCTGGTGGTGGGAAAAATACTGTTCCACAGCACGGCTTTAAAGCACAAAAGATTGAACAGACAATAAAAATAGTAAAGGGATATTTTTTGCAATGTTTCTAATACAAATAGTTGGTAAGAAGTTCGATATTACAAACCGCTGATTTTTGGTTCCATGAACTTCTTAATAACGAGAGTATGTTGTAATGGTAAAGCAGTGGGCATAACCAATGTACAAAATGTTTACCTTCAATATCCATGTTCAATATGATGGCAGTTGAACTGGCAGTTCTGGTTTATTTATCTTCAAAGTTAATGTGAATATGCGAAACATGATGAAATCAAATTCATTGACTTGTTTATTTTATTGGTGTCACTCATCAGATTTATAGTGTATGATTTTAACTGGATGAAGTTTTTTGAATATGTTATAAATTTGCTCTTTAGTAGTTTTGAAATTTTCAGTTTTCTTCCACAGACTTTTGACTTGTATAAAGGCACAAGTTTTTCATGAACGTTCTTCCGAACTGCCAGTTTAAGTAATTTTTTCTGTATTGTTGGGGCATGAATAACAATGAATCCTGATATTTTATTCGCAGGTGGTATGTTCTGCTTGTAAACATGTTTCTGTAACGTATGAGCCATTCATGTACTTATCCGTCCCACTACCTCATGCAATGGAACGACAAATATGTGAGTGTTCACTTATTATTATTTTGATACCATTTGCATGGATTGCTTTAGATATTTATTGTAGCAGGCTTTATTGCTCAATATATATTCTTTCTCTCATAATTAATGGCAATTATCTCTGAATGGGTTTGAATGTGTTATACTGTAAAACCTCTATACAACGAACCCCCATACATCGAAATTTTGAAGAAACCTCCCTATTTCGAAGTCATTGGCCCGGACCCTTCCAATGGACAATGCACGCAAAAAACCTCCCGTAACGAACCTCTCTAACTACGAAAACTCCGTACAACGAAGTCTGCGCTTGGGCCCAAAACATGAAAAGTGCCCCTCTAGAACGAATTATTGAGAAAAAAAACGTAGCATTCTGCATTTAAAGGTAATTTTTCCATCGAAATTTACGTAATAAGCAGGAAGTAGAACCGCAGTGGAGAGTACCACGTCTTAAACCTTCCGCTCCGGCCTTCGAAAATGTTCACATCCGAGACCTACAGAGCAGAGGGCATGAAGGAAACTTGATGCTCTGGCTCGGTGAAGGCTCGTTTACACGTTTCTTATGGTGGGAACCGTCAACTCTGACGGTTCCCACAATAAGAAACATGCAAGGGAAGCCAAAGCTCCACTCCGCATTAGCTGAGCCAGGTGATAGTTGGGTGGATGAGTAATGCACCAAGAGGGAAGGGGGGAATACCAGTCAGTGCCAGCTGGCCACCCAATACAGAAAGGTAATCTGAAAAGATTTCTGAGGGCCTATTCTCTAACTCGAAGCATCGGAACTTTCTGGCAGAAAGATGTTTCAATAAGCTACTTGCTCCCATCGGTATTCTCTATCATGGAAGCTACCGGAGAAAGTGCAAGCAGAAGCTATCGGTAGCTTATTAGGCTCCCACCCGTATTCTGTAAATATCACGATTCTATCTCCTTAGCCCCAATAAGCTCCCATGGTAGCCTCATGTAGTGTGGCCTCCGAATACCCTACTTAAATATTGGTCATTTTATAACGCTTGTCTATCTATAATTATCCAACGCTCGGGTATGTTTCTTACATTTATTAAATGCAGATTCCTTGCACTTTCACTGGGTTACTTGGTCATTTTCGCCATTAGCGGGATTTTTCACATTAAAGATATTAACTGGAGTGACGGAAAGCCATATTTACCTTCGGTAAGTAACATGATTCCAGCCTATAATGGGATACCTATTGGGCCGTGGTAGCGTGTATCACCTTCGCATTTCTTTTGAAAGCTTTATCTTCGTATATTATTTAAATGATTTGAAGCAACTAGTGATTGACGAAAGCAAATAGCACGAATAATATTAAATCATATCATCGACATGAACCCTAATTCCCGAATATATTTACGAACAATCTTATTTCAATTGATCAAAACAGCCAAGATGGACGTCGTGCTTACGTATTCACGAGATTGTTCACGAGAATACCTGTATGTGAGCATAAATAAAACATTTTAGAATTTTGCTCGCATGATTTTTAATGCGTGGAATTTTTCGCTAAACACGATGCACAAACATCTTCACCGTCTAAAACGGCCTTAAAACAGGTTTCACCAGTTTTATCCACGGAAAAACATTGAGACGAGCTTTCCTATTGGTTCTAAGAATGACGTCACCAGAAATGAAGTTTCCGTGGATTTGGTTTAAAAATGTTCACATACCCGCCTTTCGCCAAAGCTCTCTCCACTTCCTATTCCGTTCTTGAGGAAGCTCCCGCGAGTTAGAGAATACGTTTGGTAGCCAATTATGGTAGCTTATTCGAAGCTACTGCATCGGTAGCTTCGAGATAGAGAATAGCCCCCCTGTTCTGATCTTCTCAGAGTATCTTTCTGTATTGGGTTACGGCTGGCTGGCTGGCACTGACTGGTATTCCCCCCTCCCCTCTTGGTGCATTACTCATCCACCCCACCTCATTTGCGAAGGTGCAGGTGGTGAGGATGGAGCTCAATTTTCCCTTTTTAAATCGTATCAGATTACTTTTCCGTATTGGGTTACATTCCTGGGTAAATGGGAGGAGCTCCATGTTTTCCCGTAAAATGGTTTCAAATTACCTTTCGGTATCGGATTTTATTTTGGGAGAGGCAGGTAGACGGTTATCCTAAGACTTAGGAGAGCGAAGTATTCAAAACTTCATTGGTTGGTGTTCAACCAATGAGCACCAATTTTTATCTACTCTGTCCCCATCCCAAAGGAAAATCTGGAGTAACCTTGATGGATGTGGTCTGTTAACCGGCAAGTGGTGCGTTTCCTCGAGATCGCCCTAATATTTGCTCGATTGCTTGAGGATACCTTTTTTCCCAGAAATCACAGCCGGAAATGAGGGTGCGCCTCTTACACGAATTTTTTATCTGCCAGCCTTCGAGCCTCGGTCACGATATGAGCGGCGGGCGGCAGTGCAGTATCGCGGTAGGGCGGTAGTGGCCAGGAAACGAGCAGTGATTCGACCTAAGATAAGTTCAGAATCAGAAATGGCAGTACATACTGTCATTAGACAAAACGTTCTCGGCGGACATTTTGCCACAGAATGAGTAGAACAGCAGAGTGGCACAAGAAAAATTTAATATATGGGATTGGCGGCGAGCGGCAGTAGAGCGGCACCTATGCCGCTCACATCTATCATGGCTGGGTTCGAGTGTTTTCCGTGTCAAACATTAGGAACATAAATCTCAGTGTTGCCACTCTGTCGCTCGCCTACCGCCGCGCCGCTCATATCGTGGCCGAGGCAAGTCCCTGGAGAGCTGAGTGACCTTGGTGCATAGCGTGAGTCTTCAAGGGGAGGGTATCATTGGCTTGCTTGTTTACGGGGGACGCAGTTGCCTAATAACTTTAAAAACTTGTTGTATGACAAGGCAAGGGTGTGGAATGAAATTGGAGGACAGCGATTGGCCACGCGACAAGTGCAAGCACCAAAATTTTCCACTTTTCTTTCACTCCACACACAAAACTTTCTCATTTTCTGTCACCAGACAACTTTGAGTGACTCAACTGTATGCACCTGCCTTAAGCACAACTGAGAGAATTCTCTGTATATTAACATTTGTGCATACATCAACAAAGGTCAGTGTTGTTCCAAAATGAACAAGGGCAAAAAGTTGTGTTCTTTCACGATAGTTGAAAAATTAAAGTGCTTTATGTCATCTAAGACGCTGAGGATGTAGGAAACCGTGCTGCCGGACTAAGGCATGATGCGCCAGAATCGTGCATTAGAAGATTGAGGAAGGATAAGGTTGCTCTATTCCATACCATTAGGGAAAGAAGGTCTTTTCGGGGAAAAACTATGAGCTGTGACAGGACATGCGCGCGCGTGCCGCCGCACTGCGACGCCCGTCTCACTAGTAAGTCAGCCGTTTTTATGTAAATCATGAAATTTGTTATTTTGTCATTCATTGAAGATTTTTGTTGGACCATATTGAAATAATAAATGCTTTAAATTCCATTGACAGTTATGATTCCTTTCAAAATTTGATTTTTTTTCAAGTTTTGATGTCGTATCTACGCCTTATCGTTCGTTTGTTACGCGGCTGACGCTTGGGTATTTTGCATTTAACGTGTTTGCATTCCCACTCGTCATCGTTTACAGCAAAATATAATTTGTAAAAGTTAACCACGTTTTAAAAGGCGACTTACAGCGACTATGACTTGTGCATTAGGAAAACGGTGGGGGGTATTCGGAATTATAAATCAGAGCTCGGTGGGACTGTACGCACTTACCAACTAAACACGAATTGTAGTGAGGTCGGATTTGTTTTGTTTTAATGAATATCAATTACTCCACTCATTCCAAAGGACAATAAACAATGCAAGCATTGTAGGGCTAAGGCTACAAGTGAATACTTGCCTCCTAGGTCCATACATGCCTATGAAAAATGCCACGTAAATTATAAGAGAATATCGCAAACGGCTTTGACAATGGCCGAAAATTTGAATTTAGACCCGCAACACCTCGCAATAGGATAAAAAAAGCCCCAAATTTTTTCTTCAACTTTGACGCATAAAAAGAGGGGTGCGCCTCTTACATGCGTTAACGGCATCGTCAATGCATTGTCATCTGAGATTGCCATTGTGACCTCAGTGCATTGCCGACTGCCATGTTTTTACTCGTGGTAACTAACTCGCCCCACCTTACTTCCATCGTCGTTTATCGATATCTAGTATATTCTGGTCACGAACATAGATATTTACCGGTATTTCAATGGGATTCCAACAGTGCGTTTTATTTCGTAAGTCTAAATGGCAATATGTGCTCTTTCAAGCAAAATTGCTGCATAAAACTGCAAATTGATATCGACTTAAATTATTGCACTCTAAGAATAATATCGACTAAATACTCATTAAATTAAATTATGGAGCACTTTAAAATACGTAATCCTTAGGCATTAATTTTGGCGGTCTTTTAATTTCAAACCGTAACTAAATTAAGCGATGAGGTGTAGAGCAGAATCGACGAGAAAAACAATAATTTCAATTAGAAATACGCAGATTGAAAATCATGCGGTGATAGCCACGGTATTTGATGGTGAATAATAAAAATTGTTTATCATCACTCTAGGAAAGGTTTTAATGGTGAATAAAGCAAGATTGAGATATTTACTCGACTTACAGACGCAACCCGCACACCACCTCCATACATCGAAACCCCCCACAGCGAAGTCATGATTTTTCCAGTCTCAACAAATTCGTTGCATGAAGGTTTTACTGTGTAACTATATCCATGTTTACTTTTTTGATTCAATATGATTTTGGTAATAGCACCTTAATGAAGTTATTTGTGCATTTGTTCACAATTTTTTCATTTTCATCAGAAATATTAGACATTATTACGATGAAGAAGCTGCAACTTAATGTTAGCGAACCATGTATTGATGAAAACTACTTCATAATATGGTTTAGCTGAGCTTTCTTTTTGTCTGGTCATTCATGAAAGTCATCTTAAACATTCTTTCTAGGTGTCACGTATGTTTCAGCAGAAGCCAGGCAACCTGTCCGTTACCTTTTAACTTTAAATAAGCAGGGTAAAGTTTCCGAAATGAGGCAGCACCTTTACAAGATCTTGGCAGAAGAAAGCAAATGCAACTCACCAGCTTCATCGTCATCATCATCATCATCCATGGGAATGAAAGCTTTATCTCAAGACAATAAACCAGATATTGCATTAGCCGAAGTCTTGGACAACCATATAGCAAAAATACTCGTAAGACAATTTTTGTATTTTATGGTTTTGTGGTAGTACAATTATGTCATGGATGAGTGTGAAAGAAAATAATGTGATGCCTCATTTTAGATTTGTATTAGAATTTGTTCCTGTAGTTCTTTAAAGTATTATATAAATCCCATGAGAAGTGTGATTAACAAAAGAGTGCTTGAGAGGTTCCATCTATTGTTAATAGTAATATTTAATGCTCTGATAAGTTTGTTTGACAAAACATAGAACTGATCAAAATGGAGAAAATACGTATATTTAAAACAAACATTTAAAAATTGCCATTAGCAGCAATTTTACATAAAACTTTTATTGCTATGGGAACATGATGCAGTGTGGAGACTTTAAAACAAACATTTAAAAATTGCCTTTAGCAGCAATTTTACGTAAAACATTTATAACAATGGGAACATGATGCAGTGTGGAGAGGATTTTGAGAAGGGCCAGTTATTTTTAAGCCTGGCCCATTTTAACCTGGGTGTTTTTTTTTAAAGTAAAGTGATGATAAGGCAATTTAGGTATTTAATAAATCTGTAACTGAACCTGCTGGTGGTGAAAAATTGTCATAGATTATTTTTCCTTGTGATCTTACTTGTTGCAACCTTTATAAGTGGCATCCTTAATAGACAAGCTGAGATGAATAAGTTACAATAATATAGTTTTTGTTGGCCTTCAAACCTTTAATAAGTTTCGAATTAAAGTTTTTTTTAAATAGATAAGGGTGTATCATAAAGGTTGATTTCGTATAAAGTCTAGGAAAAACTTCACAATCTGACTACAGTATCCATAATGGTAAAAGTGCTAACTATCTGTAAGGCATATCATTGCATATCCAAATTCTTACCTGTTGCTGTTTGGGCTATCAACTCATTTGATGCTCTGGCTCTCGGTGATTCTGCTAGCTAGGGGAGACTGTAAATAATCCATCACATCACTCACCAGTGTTCACCCTGCCAAACTCTGAAGTTATACTGAAGCTCATCGCTCCTCTTATATCATGCTAATCTCTGACCGATAGATGCTTGTTTCCCACCTTTCTATCATTGATGCATAATATTAATAATTTTATTTGTCCAAAGATCATACACAATAACATAGATAGGGCACGTCAGGAAAAGTTAGATGGACAATGAGGTCAATACATATTTAAAAGGACACAAAAAAAGCTTGCATTTTTAAATAAAATATATAAGGTAAAATAAATGCAATACAAAAATAAATACAATAAAATAAGGAACAGATGACAAAGTAGAGACATTTTCAGGGATTGTTGTAGAACTCTTGGAGGCTGTAAAACCTTTTTTAACCAGATACTTTTTAGGTCGACTTTGAACCTTTTTGCTGAGGTGATAGGTCTTAATTCCTGGGGGAGGGAATTATAAATTTTTGAGCCCATATCTATGGGACTTGTTGAGGACAATCTGTTTTTGTGGTGGGTGATGTATATGTGTGAATGAGACCTAGTCTGGTGACTATGAATGTCCTCATTTGACTTCAATTTTTGGAGGTTAGTCTTGATTGTTACTCACAATTAGACAATGTACAGACATGGGATGGTTAGCAGTTCCAGCTCTAAAAAAAGTGGCCTGCAAGTATGCCTTCTAGATTTCCCTGTAACTGTTCTGATTGCCCTCTTTTGCAAGAGAAACACTCTGTTTAAGAGAGTTACTGCTGACCCCCAGAATTCAATTTCATAGTTTACCTTGTTTATGAGGTTGCAGTGGTATAGGGTCAATAGTCCCCTATGGGATAATGAGTCACTAAGAAATCTTAAACTATATAGGATAACAGATAACTTTGTGGATAGATCATTGACATATGTGGACCAGGTACCTGAGTTTTCAATAATTAGGCCCAAGAATTTTGTGTTCATGGTTGGACTAAGTTAGTCGTTGTTTAGTGTTAGGTAATTAAAACTTTGAGGATCATCAGTATTGAACAGCAGTAATTGAGTGTTTGAAGTGTTTAATTTTAGCTTATTAAATGTACTCCATTTCCATATCGAGCTCAATACCTCCTGACTGGTGTAATGATGATCAGTTATGTTATTAGCAGATATTTGAAAGTTTGCATCATCTGCATACATTATAGGTTTTATACCTTAATGGTAATATACCTTAAATCTAATAAATACGGAGTACAATTTTTTAATTATTCTTCTTTGATTGTGTACTCATCATTGTAATCCATTTAAACCTGCTTTAACAATTGGAAATAATGTATTTCTTGCTGACTGACTAACTTTTAGTTGGAGAGAAAAAATAATATATTACCCCTTAATTGAATTGTTTATTTACTTTTTGAAAAATGGCCATTGTTGTCTTAAAAGCCCAACGAAGCCGGCAGCATAGCACGGTGAAACTGTCGCATAATATTAAATAATTTAATCGCAGAACCAGAAACCTGAATACTATACCCCTTAATTGCTTAGGATGTTGTAACATACTGTATTTCACGGCCTATAAGATGCAGATTTTTTGGGTCATATTTTAAAAGAATAAAATATAATTAACACCTGTAAATGCTTTGAATTTATTGGAAAAATGGGGAAGTTATTTTTTTAAATAGCTACTGTATTAAAGTTATTAGTTGTTGAACCCCAGAAACAAATGCATGATGGAGAGTGCACCATTAGCTCCCTGCCATTACAAAGTCTGCGGCAAAAATAGAGGGATGGAAACATTCGATAGCAACACAAAATTGAATACATGATAATATAGCTTTGCCTTAGCCCCATTCGATGCAGGCTGATTCTCAAATGTTTTTGAGTACAAACATCTTAAGTGGCCGGGAAATTTTGTTAATGAGAGTGCAATAGAAAACTGATTTATTTATATAAATATAAACCTGTTTCATAGAAATTTAGTTTTAAACCAACTGAAATTTCCAATCATAATTTTGATTAACGACTCATAAGACTCATTTTACGTGTATTTGGAGGAGGGAAAAGTGCATCTTATACGCCAGCAAATATGGTAAATGATTGAAATACGAGATTAATTTTGGATGTATGCATTTTGAGGCAAAAGAAATTTCATACATCTATTAAAATTATCTATAATTTTACAGGATGACAATTATCTTCTCCGTTACGTAAATGACACCAACAGGAGCATATATGCTTTCGAGTTACGGCCTCCTCCAACAGCCTTCGGGGCATCGCCCTCAGGAACCGAAGTTAGCCCTTCAAGGGACTCCAAGTCCTCAAGCTCCTTGCATCCTACTGCTGAACCCTTGGATTTGACGCATGCAAGGGATTTGGATGGAAAGCAGGGGCTTAGTGGAGACCTTGAGAACGCGAGTGGTTCCGATGATAAAAGAAAGGAACAAATGATTGATGGAGGTGTTGGGGGTTCTGATGGCTGGAGGAGTTGTGCAATATGCCTGGAGGAAATGGACACAGACCTGCGGGTACATTCAGCCTGCAGCTGTGTCCTCTGTGAATCATGCATTGAGGTAATGAGAATCTTAATCCCTTAAATATGTACTGTGTGTGTCTGATTATAAGCTCCCTTTATTGGTCAAATATGGGCTGTACAGTAAACCCCCGTTAATTCGAACCCTCTTAATTTGAAATATTGATTAATTCGAAGTTGTGAGCAGTCCCCGGGAAATGGAATAGGAAAATGCGTACTTGTTGGTACGGATAATTCGAAAAACGCGTAATATGTAACTCGAAGTCGAATTTCGTCCCGTGACGCCCCAATGTATCATTTATTTCGAAACGATTCAGGGGGGCAGTGCACTTCGATGGTTAGTTACTATCTGTGCAAAAAAGGTAGAACGCTGAGGTTAAAGCATTTGTATGAAACATCGTTTTACTCCTTGTTTATTTGACTACAAAATGAATTAATCAAATAGTATTTTAATGTAAACGTTTAGATTCTACGGTCGAAAGGGTGAAGAAAAACTAGGAGAACAGCGAAACGGTCGTCTTCTTCATCTTGTCACGGCCAAAATATTTGAGTGGTGCACTTCATTATTTATTTATGAAGAGAACGGCATCTCCACATTATAAATATTATTTTGAAACTAAATATTACCTATTCTTTGATTTTTAAGTAAGAGAAAGAATATCAGCATTTCCTTACATGAAAAGTTTTGCTATATTTTTTTCCATAAAGAATACGAAAATTCGATATTGATATACTTTTTTATATCTCGGAAATTTATATCTAGCTTTCGGCCAATTTAAAAATCAAAGAATGTGTAAAATTTAGTTTTAAAAGTATATTTGTAATGTGGAGATGTCGTTCTCTTCATGAAAAAATAATAAAGTGCACCAATCAAATATTTTGGCCATGACGAAAAGAAGAAGACGACCATTTTGCCATTCTCCTAGTTGTTCGCGTGTTTTTCTTCACTCTTGCGACCGTAGACGCAAAAAGTTTACATTTAAACACTTTTCCATGAATAAATTTTGTAGTTAAATAAACAAGGAGTAAAACAATATATTACACGACTCTTTGGAGCTCCGGCGGAATTTCATACACATGCTTAAAGTTCAGTGTTCTACCTTTTTTGCGCTGATAGTAGTACTTATTTCAAAGTCGTTGTGATTTTGGTATCACTTTCTTGAGAATAAGTTACTTTTAAGTGTTGCCAAGGTATTTTGAGAATTTGCTTATGCTTATGGTGTGCTGTGCGCCAGCAGCTGTTTACCCCAATCAAATATCCCTTGAGTACATACCTGTATACACATCTCGGCCACTCCGTCCCATAGCTTTTTTTCGGGGCTTTCGTGCCATGACTAATGCCTTCCCCTTTCTTCCTTCCAAGCCTCCATTCCTCGAGTGATGACTGTAGGATCGCCAGGCATGGTGGAGTAGTATATTTCGGATGATGCGATATCCTTTAACCATTTTCCCTACATGAGCACTTTCATCGTTTGGTAGCCGCTCCTCCCATCTCGCTTCGTGTGCTTCCCCAGATTCTTTTATTTGCCCTGAATCGCTGACGAATCATGGTTCTCAGTTTTGTTTACGC
Source organism: Pyrrhosoma nymphula (assembly GCA_963573305.1). NCBI lineage: Eukaryota > Metazoa > Arthropoda > Insecta > Odonata > Coenagrionidae > Pyrrhosoma > Pyrrhosoma nymphula. The sequence goes on along the minus strand of OY754335.1, from coordinate 46,979,748 downwards.
TTTTCCCATCTACTCTTGTCCCATCTCTCCAAACTCGAACGTGAATCACGAGGTAAGGAAGGCTGAAGATATAGGGACTATCCATTTTGAATAAAAAACTTTTTTTTATTCAAAATGAATTTCTATCACTTCCACGAAGTCAAGCCTGAAACAATCAAATTTATATAGGGACTACTTCTGGGTGATGTCTATCTGACACTGTGTAGGTGATTTTTCTCTCGGGTTCCCTTGAGCTTATTACGGAGGGCTAGGGATTCTGGTTTTGTCGCCGAATTTGACGTGACACTCCACCCCTACCCGTCTCTCCCGTTTCCCCAGCCCCTCCCCTAGTGGAAGCCACCTGAGAAGAAGGCGTGGGGAAGCGATGAGTGAATGTGATACTTTTGGTTCGCTGTTGTAACTGATAAGGGAAGGATGATGATGCAGCAGTTCTTCATCATAGAAAACTCTTGGGGGAAATGGGCTGAGAGCAGGCCGGTAAATTTAAAGGTCTGCGACGAAAATTTTAGTGACCTGGAAAATACGCCTTATGTGATATTACTGGACACATGCCTGAAATCATTTGTTTTGTTTTTATTTTCCGCGTGATTGCGTCTGAAAGTGCATACTTCCCCAACTTTAATTTTAATCTTATAAACGTGAAGAATTTCACCCATTAACTCCTCATTTTAGTGCATATTCTTTCCCTTTTTAAAAAAAATTTAGCAATACGGTGATTATCTCGGAAAATACGCTATCTTTTTCGTTAATTTTCGGAAAGTAAATTTAATTCGAACCCCGATAATTCGAAGTCCAATTTTTTTGGTCCCTTGAATTTCAAATTAACAAGGTTTTACTGTATAACGTGTGGGTGGGGGGTACTGTTTTCGAGTATGAAGAAGGGAAACCACTCAAATTCCATGGCTGTTATCAAAATAAATGTTACCATTGCAATGTGTGGCCAGGGAATAATGTTAGAATTTATTTCGTGTGCTCTTTTTATCCAACTCTGGTGTATTTGTTGTGCAATTATATGTTCAGAAAGATCAGAGTTTAAAAAAGTGTTTACCTGAACTAATAAGGAATATTCACGAGAAACATGCCATTGTGTTGGCAACCTTTATTACTGATTATGAAGTCATCCCATTGTACATGTGTTATTTAGTGGCCTGTTACAAATTACAGTTTGTTCATTTTGGGAAATTTGGGCTTGGTTTTATAATGTCTGGTAGATATTAACCCCAAGATGACCAAGCATTTTTGCTAACTTGATGTTAACTTGAAATTTGGCTTTTGTAAATTACATCATACTGTTGGTTAGTTGACATGATGGTTATCAATGGGAGAATGCCATTATTTGGCCATCTTTTTTCACGCTGATGATATATTTTACCAGAGACATAAAAACTGGGTCTCAAAGTGCTCTCATAATGGTACATACGCAGTCAACAGCCTGGATTTGAATCCAGGCCCTCAGGATGGGTTGCCTGTACTCTGCTTGGAAAAGACATTAGAAATGGCTCCATTCAAGGTCCATGGGCTATTCTTAATCTTGTTTCTTTTATAATTACAGTAAGTCCTCTAATTACAGTAAGTCCTATAATTACAGTAAGCTGTTAAGTTAACATAATACGAAAATTCCGAGAGTATCACAAATCTAATCTTTATCTCACTGGATATAAAATCTAAAACTACACAAAACATGAACAAATTGAAAATTTGTTAAAATTATCATACTAATGTGAATGCCTATTCATAATTGGAAAAAGTTATTAATAAATACATTTATGCTCTTTAATTCGACTTTTACGATGTACAATTGGTCAGTCTTTCCCTCTTGCAGCCTTTGTTTTACAGGTTCTTTAAGATGCCCACGAAAACTGTTTGAGTACTAACATGCTCCGCAGCCGTAGTAAGGCACCAGGATAGGATTCCCACACACATTTAATCCAATCTCAGACCATGCTACTGTCCATCCAACCATTTTCTTGTACTCTTACTATTATACTGGCTGGAAATATTACTTTCTCGGGAGAGTTTTTCGTTTTAAAATAACATAAGGTGGGAGTTTTTTCCCATCTGCCAGTACTATCAACATCACTGTGCAATGCTGTTTTTCATAACCACCACTTCATACTTGCACAGACTTCTGGCCAATTTCATTCACAATTGTTTCTGACGGCATCTCGAAGTAAACTGGTGTTTGGTCTGCATTTCCAATTTGTCCCAATAAGTAGCAATGTTTTTTCCTCAGCTGAATTACATACCTCTGAAAGCTCTCCAGCTTGTCTTCATTAGCATCAGGTAAGCGCTGGAAAATCGTCATCCTTTTCCTAATTGATAGTCCATTTCTGATAAAAAAATCATTGTAACCATCCTCCGCTCGCCTTTAAGTCTGCCAGAGCAACACCTAATTCTCTTGCTATTTCTCTTGCTTTCACCTGGCACATTTCTGTTGACACTGCATAAGCATATTGTCGTCGATCAAAGATGTATGATGCCAGTCGCTTTTCTAGTTCAGGGTATTTTGCACTTTTACCCCTAAAAGCTCTCATACTTTTTTTTGCAGATTGCAGTTTTTCCCTCATCTTCCTCCAGTCTCTGATGTATGATTCAGATGCACCATATTTCCTTCCTGCAGCTCGATTTCCTATTTTTTCGGCATCGTTTATAATATGTAGTTTTGTACTCACAGGATACGATCACAATTTCACTTCAGAATTCATTTTTAGGGTGGTAACTGCAAATTATTTTAAAGTGCCAAATGACTCGAACTCGTTTACTCCTCTCACGCATGGAGTGGATAACACGGAGAGAAAAGCACTTATAGTAATAAGGTACAATCTCTGAGCATACGAGTCTTGCCACTACGTAACAAATACTTGGTCGTGTTTTACAATGTAGCTTTAATGTGTACACGAAAGTGGCTATCTATTATGTGAGAAATGTTGTTACAGATACGTGATACCAAAACAAACTCCGATTACGATTTTTAAAAGATTTAAAGCCACCTTACGGCAGAGGAATGCCCCCTTGCGGCAGCTTACAGGATACAATGTAGATACAGATTTGAATGCATATCAGTCCTTAAATATGTTATCTTACGTACGATCTATACACGGTAAGTACTTTGTCATGTGGCATATCTGATGTAGCCTTTCTTCAAGTATCATTGTACGCTCAGACTTTGATAAACAATGATTTGTATTTCTAATTACTTCAAAATACTTTACGGGTTTAATACCACACCATACTTACCAATTCACATCGATATATTCACTTTGGAGAAACTAACGACAGGAATTTGAGGTAAAATGGTGCGTGGCTTACATGAAAATCTGGAGGATTCATGTAAGCCGCACACCCCCATTTTTTCACCGGCATTTTCAGAAAAAAGGTGCTTGGCTTACACGAGTAAATACGGTATTTAGTGGAGTTAACAAAGTTATTAAAATTATTCCGTAATTAATCAATTCCACAAGGTCAAGCCTACAACCGTTTCCTTTGTCATATCTATCTAATTTAGCTAAAGTCTTTTTTAGAAGTTCATTGAATACTACAGAACGATCAAAAAACATGTTTTCCTGCAGGACATAGGAGTTAAATGCAATTATCAGAGCTGCTACGCCAGGTGCTGGAATCCAAAACATTCTTGATTTTCATTTTCCTAAAGATACCTGCGAATAATTACGGGGCTATAATAAATACGAGGCTAGTTCACTTGCTTGACTTCACGCTACTTGATGTCGCTACTGTACATTTTGGCACAATTCAAAACCATCATCTTTTGACGTATATATGTAGTAATGAAACCAACCACCTTAGGGAAATGGGACCAACTGGTTTTTACATAAGTTTTCGAGCTAATTATGGCAAACTTATTTTTTTATTAGTAGACTTCCCCATTGTTTGCCTCATGATATAAAAGGCAAATAGTTGATGATTAGGATAGACGTATAACTTAACTATAGATATATTTTTGATTGCCTTATGTTGAGTAATGAAAAATTTTATTTCAGACATCATGTCGTCACTATGGTGGGGACTCATTGGCATGCCCGGTGTGTGGTCTTGTGGTCAATCCCAAAGAAGAATTTATTCCATTGGATAAAGTAGGAAACTATCAGCCTCCAGCAATCAGGTTAGTTTGGGTTTCATATTTTGAGTTCCCATGCAGTGGCGTAGCCAGGTTTTGGGTCTAGGGGGTGCCTGGGGGGGGCAACATTTTTAGGAGGCGCTGAGTTATAAATTCACCAGTTTACTAAACTTAACATACTGTTATATACTTGTGCTGTATTATTTTGTTCGTAATATACTATGATCTAAACTTGTAGACCTTGTAGAATTTATTGTTGATATTTAAATTATGATATTAATTCACGTACGTATTTGGGACTTTAGAATGGAAACATTCACTAGCTTAGGGGTGCCAGAACAGGCTGGGGGGCTGCACTACTGTTCCCATGCACAGTAGACCCTTGCCAATCTGGACTGTACGGGGGATAGGGGTTGTCCAGACTAAGCTTAAAACTGGCTTATCTAGGAATATGTAAAATTAGCACCTTGGGTTTTTTTAGTGAACCCTCTATCACTGACGATTTAATTACTTTTTGGAATGAAGGAGACCCTCCTGTGGTATGATGAGTGTTGGCAAATATAAAATTTTTGAATAACTCATAACAAAACAATCTTAAGTTGTTTGCAGTTATCGTAATACATTGTGGTTCTTTTTTTCTGTAATTGGTTGTATGAAAATTATAACTATCAAGAAAATTTTGATTAAGGCTTTGAACTTATGGCTAATTGCCGTTGTTTTCTATGTTATTAAAACTGTGATGGATGTGATGTGATTTCTATAATGATGAATCTCCGAAGACTTATCAAAGATAACCTCCTTCAAGTAAGATGTACCAGTAAAAATTTAAATAATAAGTTTTTGCTCGCAATGAATATTTAGTGGAATATACAAACATACCTCTCTTGCCTTTAGAAGAGTGCAGTTGGCATTTTGAAATCTGCAAGATTATATAGATGAATTCGATGCAGACAAGGAATAATGTCAAGGAACCCTGATTCACTTTTTCGGTATAAAAATAAAATCGCTTGGATTTTTGTTTGGATTCTCACTGCTATTTTCGCACTTTCAAAACAGGATCTTACAAGTACCACTAGTCTTCCGAGTGGATGAGGAAGGTGATGGGAACAATAACCGTAAAACAATGAAGCTTTGGGGTCACCCAGCCCTTCTGAGGCTTCCATCACGGATACGAGCCAAAGACTTATATGAGGCAGTTGAATATCTTCTTCCCACTTGTCTTCTCTCCCCTCATCGGCGAAGATCTGGGGTTCCTCCATCATCAAGTCCATCCTCATGTACATCCTTGTTACAAGAGGAAGATGAAGCTAAATACCAGTTGCTGCTTGTTGATGGACAGGTGCTGGAGCTGTTCTAAATCATACTGTTTTTGTCTATCCCAATATTCATTCCTTAATTTATTAAAAAAATTTTCTCTATTGTATATCTGAAAAAAAGAAGGCCTGATGCTCTTCTAAGTAAATTATGGACTTGAGTTGAAATAAGGTTGTGTGAAAAAGAAGAATTTAAAATTTTATGTCAATCATAAGGACCTCTGGCGATAAGGAATAAAAGGGTAAAGTAATCAGCCTCAGTTTGAATATTTTTGCATATTTATATAGTGGCTTAAGACATTGGTGCAAGTACAGCCTCATCAATAATGAATCTAAAATGGTGTATGTTCATAAATTGAAAGTGATTCAACAGTTATGAAGTTCTACAGTTTTAGACTAAAAGGATCATTAGCTAAGTAAAAATAATTTTTGTATCAATACCACTTTTATAAAATTTCTATTCTTATAATTGGGCAAATTCGTAAAATGCATAGGTTGAAAAATTGAAGTATTAATAGACAACCTCTCAAAGCTATTAAATTTTTTTTGTACTGCCTCTGTATCTGCGGTTCCTGTATCCAAGGTTTCAGTTATTCGTGATTCACTAGGCATGGAAATTAGTAGTAAAATTTTACTGAAATAATTGACCCTATGTACAAATGCTCACGAGTCTGCAAGGTGAAACCTTATCCTTGAGCCCTTGGTGCATTAAACTGTTCTCACCTACCATCAAAGCCTGGAAAATAAGCTACGTTAGACCTTGATCATTCTCAGTTTCCATATTTGCTTGGACTTAATAAGGGCTCTTTGCCCTTTTGGGCACAAACATTTCCCATCGAAGGGAGTGGGACTTGGGTTTGGGTAGTGTTACATTGCCATTTCTATCTGGGCATATAATTGTCACTCTGGTTTTATGGAAATATTTGCATAAAAATGAATGAATATTCAGTGTGTACACCTGAATTACGAATAGATCTTTAAACCTTGTTATGTTTATGCTGAAGTTTCCTTTTAAATTTTAGAAGACCTTTGGTGATTGTTTCCTGAGTTTGTATAGTTTGGAAAAAAAGTGTGGAGCCATGTCCTATTTATTGAGACTATGTTTTGCATTTTTCTCGTGCAGGGTTATCATTGCTCAAGGTGCATGTACACAGTCCACTGTCGTGGTTGTCGGTTGTCATCCGTGCCCTCTGCGGAAATCATACTCCAAGCTGGTGACACACTCGCAGTGCGGGTATTTGCCAGGGATCTCAGTGCGGGTGCTGGCGGAGAAGGTGTTCTAACTCTCTTTGAGAATGAAGTGACAGAACATAGGAGCATGCATGGCAGGTGGAAGGAGGAGCCCCTCTCCTTGTATGACTGTTTGCAAGCCTTCAGTGAGAGGTAATGTGCAGGAAAATGCTTTCACAAGCATGGATAAAAAAGGGCAGAGTAATAACTTACAAATATGATTTATGTGGTGGGCATGTATTTCTGAAGGAAGTGGGAATAATTATTTGAGTGAGTGTATGGGTTGCTGGTTTCTTCCAAAACCCAGGGCAAAGAATGCTTTGGGAGAAGTAGTGGCTAATCTCCTAATATAATATCACTGGAGGGTATTCTTGGAACTAAACTAATTGAAGAGCAGAAGGCCTCATTACCTGTTTTTAGTGAAGCTTTGTGTGTATTGTTTACTTCAACTAACCTTTCTGCTCAGGATATACCCTTGAATGTTAGTTTTGCATTATGTCTTAGCTAAAGTTTTGAGATGTGGGAGGAAACTTTGGAAAACTCCAAGCCTGCTTAATGACTTTGTAGGAATGAGGCAAGCAGCTTAGAACCCCTAGTCAGGCTATTGGAATGAACTTTTATGACCAGACTTAGTGATAACCTGTCAAAAATTACAGGCAAAATACCCAGTCTTGCAAATCTTATTAATCTAGATTTTAATCATCAAAATAGGAAAAGGAGAAAAACATGTATACTTCCACACTTTTATTGATCAACCAACCTTGGTTTTGGCACATTATGCCATCATCAGGGGCAAATTATGCTACCCCTTTGATCCCATTATATGCTGAAACCATGGTCGGTTGAACAGTAAAAGTGTGGAAGTGCCCCAGTGTTTTTTCTCTTTTTCCTCTTTTGAAAAGAGATATTTATAGCTTCCACAAAGTTAGTGCCGGCACTCTTTATTATAGATGTTATTTATTAGTGTTTTGTGAAGGTTATTTAACTGTTAACACTTTCCACTATGCCCGAGCAGTGCTCAGTAAGATATATTATTATACTGTTACAGTTGTAACATGACCCTCCGAGTCCCTGGCAAGCATCAAGTTTCATTGCCGTCATAATGTCCGGAGACTCGAGAGGGGTTGTGCAGTAATCGCAGCCGCGTCCGACGCCCATCGGATGAGTGGCTATGCTGCGGTCGGGTCATGCGTCGGCAGTAGATGGAGTGACCCCAGGATGACGGCCTTCTGCATGCGTGCAACTAGTGATTTTGCCTGTGCCACGCAGGACGGAATACACTTGATGTTGTTTATCAGCGAGCCCTTGACCCCACCGAGCACACCTATGATGAGGACCACCAATTTCACCGAGTGTCCGGGGTACATCTGTCGAAGTTTGAAAAGCAGGTCTTGATACGTCCGTTTTTCCACCTCTTTCGCATCCATGTGTGTCAGCCGGAGCAGAAAACTCGATGACAAACATGGAGCGTGTGAGGTGGTCGAGGAGAACGATATTAGGCTTGGTCGCCTCCAACTGCTTGGTGGTGAAGAAGGAATAATTCCACCAGATTGTGCATTTATCATTCTCCACAACGGACTTGATCACTGCAGGGGCATAGGGCAGCACAGGTGTTTCGTCGATGCCATAATGGTGTTGAAGGTGAAAGTATAGCACCCGTAGGGCCGCGTTGTGCCGAGCTAAATATGCTGACTTGGCGTAATAGCTACAGCCGGAGAGGAGGTGACTCAAAGTCTCCGGCTGGGCTCGGCACGCCCTACATCTCATGTTCGCAACCTCCGCCTTGAATATAATGCGGCGGTACACGAGTGTGTTTATGACACCATCCTGGCACGCAAGGACAAAACCTTCGGTCTCGGACTTCAGACCTGCGGTAAGAAGGCAAACGTCAGTTCCTTCGATAACCCATGCTTTTCGATGTTTCAATAGAAACCTCCATGCATGGGCTTATCGGTATGTGCCTTGAGCAAGGCCTTCTGCTCGGCTTTTTTTATTTCGAGCTTGAGGACGTCTGCCTTCAATGACAAGATGGACGTGTCATTGTCGCTTCTGTCGATGGATGTGTCATTGTCGCTGGGCTCGGCACGCCCTACATCTCATGTTCGCAACCTCCGCCTTGAATATAATGCGGCGGTACACGAGTGTGTTTATGACACCATCCTGGCACGCAAGGACAAAACCTTCGGTCTCGGACTTCAGACCTGCGGTAAGAAGGCAAACGTCAGTTCCTTCGATAACCCATGCTTTTCGATGTTTCGATAGAAACCTCCATGCATGGGCTTATCGGTATGTGCCTTGAGCAAGGCCTTCTGCTCGGCTTTTTTTATTTCGAGCTTGAGGACGTCTGCCTTCAATGACAAGATGGACGTGTCATTGTCGCTTCTGTCGGATGACGGGTCGAAGTCGAGACCGGTTTCGTCGGCTGCCCTCTTTGCCGCATGGAAGAGAAACGTCCCTGCTCCCGCACTCTCGTGCTCTCTCACGAGATTGAGCAGGGGGTCCCTGCTTTTCAACACTTGGCAAGCTGTACCCAGGACAACTCTGTTGTGGAGACACTCTGGACTCAATAGTCCTCTACCACCTACATTGCGAGGGAGATACAATCTGGCGACGGAAGATTTCGGATTAAGACTTCTATAGATTGTCATCATCTTCCTCGTTCCCCTATCGAGGTTCTGCAACTCGTTGACGTTCCACTTCATGCATCCGAAGGTATACAGCAGTGTAGGAACCGCGAACATGTTCATGGCAAGAACCTTGTTCTTGCCTGACAGCTCAGAACTCCAGATGTTTCTGAGAGTCTCCCTGTGTTTTGCGGTGAGCCTTTCCTTTACTGCTGCAACCTCCTGCATTCGGCGCTGGGGAATGCCGAGATATTCATAGCTATCATCGTCCTCGAGATGACGAATGATGCTCCCGTCAACAAGTTGCACGTCTTCCTTGATCTCCGAAAATCTTCCTCTCGCCAAGTGGATGGATGCATACTTGTCCAATCCGAACTCCATCCCTATAGCCTCACTGTATTCCAGTACGGTGTCCAGGGCAGTGCGAAGGTCTTTCTCATTAAAAGCGTAGAGCTTCAGGTCATCCATATAAAACAAATGGGTGACCTTATGCTTCCTGTCACCTGGAACACCGCACATGTATCCTTTACCTCGTTGCAGCCTAAGGGACAGGGTTAGGAGGGAAATACAGAACAGTAAGGGGCTCAAGCTGTTGCCTTGAAAAACGCCACGGTGGTATGTTACCAACTCTGTGGAAACTGACCACTTGCCTGAGGTCAGAGCAAAGCGCATTTTCCAGAGTGGTAACAGGCGTTGGATGCAGGACACTACCTCTGGGTGGACTTTCATCAACTTCAGCATGGCGATCAAAAGCTCATGCGAAATGGTGTCAAAAGCCTTCTTGTAGTCCACCCAGGCCATTGATAGGTTTCGCTTATGCCAGATGGCATCCTGGCATATGTACCTATCAATGAGCAGGTTGTCCTTGCATCCCGCGATTCCCCGCTTTGAGCCCCTTTGCTCGTACACCTCCTCCCACACTGGCTGGACGTGGTGTAGGATAAGGTCGCCCAAGATCGAGGTAAACGCCTTATATACAGTGTTGAGGCAGGTTATAGGGCGGTAGTTCTTTGGATTGGACAGGTTTCCCTTCTTAGGTATTAGAACCGTGCGTCCCTCAGTCAGCCAAGGTGGAATTGGTTCTCTACCCATCAGAAAAGACGTGAAGATTCTGGTGAGGTGTTGGTGGGTGAAAGTAAATTTCTTCCACCAGAAGTTATTCACGGCATCCATTCCTGGAGCCAAGAAGTTCTTCTTGCCAGAGAAGGCCTTCTTCACATCGCTTTCTGTCACTGAAAGAGGTCCATCCAAGGTGGCGGTCACAGAACTCTTTATGGCCGTTATTATTATTAATTTATTGACACATTACATTTACAGTTCATAGCATAATGTACAGCTACATGTAAATTGGTGTCTCGTCATAAGTAAAAATACAAGTAAAAACTATAAAACCATACATTCAAAATATACATTAAAACATAAGCATTTTACATTACATAAATTACATAAATATGCAGCCCTCATTCAGAAACTCATTCACAGTATAATAACTTTTTTCAATCAACATAGACTTAATTTTTATCAATAATAATAATAATAATAATATATTTTATTTGCCCAATTGACACAGGATACAATCACTTAGCAAGTGTATAAGGCACGTCAAAAAAGAAAAATAAGAAGTTACAAATCACATAAATATTCCTTGACACTATAAAAACACTTTTGCACAAGGTATAATGAGACAGCCTTTTTAAAGACTGTCAATTTTTCAATATTCTTTATAGTGGCAGGTAAGTTATTGAATAGTTTCGTGCACATGGAGTGTGGACCTTTTGATATAAGTGCTAGGTTTCTAGATTCCACATGAATGTCTCTGCTTCTCCTGGTTTCATAAGTGTGGATAGTGTCATTCCGTGTGAAACTTTCACCATGTTTTTTTACATAAACAACACAATAAAATATATACACACACGGTACAGTTAACATTTCTAGACTTTTAAATAGTGGGCGACAATGGGCATGATATTTTACATTGCATATTGTTCGTACCACCTTCTTTTGTATTATAAATACATCTTTCAATAGGGAAGTTGATCCCCAGATTACAATACCGTAGGTAAGCCTTGAGTAAAACAAGCCATAATACAGAGTTAACAGAACTCTTGAGCTTACACTGTATTTCAGCACAGAGACTAGGTAGAATACTGAATTCAATTTTTTATTAAGGTACATAATGTGTGAGCCCCACGTAAGATTGGAGTCAACATATATTCCAAGAAACTTAATTTGCTCCACTATATTTAAATTTATATTCTGGCTTGAACATAACTCGCCATAGTCCAGGATATGCCGTGTAGAGAACAATGTTGTTTGAGTTTTTGCATTGTTTAAAATCAAGTTATTATTGACACACCACGTTTGCATGTCTTTCATTAGGGATTGACATGATTCAAGTACAGTACTTAAGTTCTTATTATTTGTTAAAATGTTGACATCATCTGCATACATTACACATTTCATGAATCCAGTTACTATTCTGCTTGGTACATCATTAATAAATATTAGGAAGAGTAAAGGGCCCAGCACTGACCCCTGAGGTACTCCTTTTTTGACCTTGTGAGAACTAGAGAGGTAAATTTTCCCATCTTTTTTATAAGCTACCCTTTGTTTTCGGTCATCAAGATAAGACTTAAGCCAGTTGTATGCAGTGCCTCTTATGCCCAGTGATACACACTTGTTTAGTAAAATGTCGTGATCTACAGTATCAAAGGCTCTACTCATGTCGAAGAAAATTCCCATTACCCTATTTTTGTTATTTAGTTCTTGTAAAATGTAGTCAACTGCATTGAAGAGGGCTTGTTCCGTTGACTTTCTAGGTTGAAATCCGTATTGATGGGGAGATATTATGCTGTAACTGTCCAGATAATCCATTAGCCTTTTATAAAATACAAGTTCGAATAATTTGCCGAACTGGGGTATTACGGAGATGGGTCTGTAATTGTTTAGGTTTTTTCTGTCACCTTTGTTTTTATATACAGGGACTACCTTCGATGTCTTTAGGGCATCAGGATATACTCCTTCAGCCATTGACTGGTTTATCAGAGACAGTATGGGTGTTAGAATGATAGAACCGCAGTCTTTTAGTATTTTCCCAGTTATACCATCTATGTCAGCAGACTTCTTTTTGCCAATTTTGGCGAGATATGAACACAGTTCGATCTCAGAACATGGCTTGAGATAGATTGAATTACATGTCTTACTAGCCTGGTAGGGTACACTTTGAGTAGGGTGGGGTGTCTTAGGAAAACACAAGAACGTGTGATTAAATGCATTGGATATCTCAAATGGATCAGAAATTGTAATTCCATTGTCATCATTAACCTGACCAGGAAGTTCCGAGGTGCTAGTGTTAGTATTGTTTTTTATTATACCCCAAGCAACTTTAGAGTAGTTTGTGGTATTTCTAAAACATTGATCATTGAACTCCTTTTTCGATTTCTTAATTAAGGTCCTATACTCTTTCTTGAGGTCTAGATATTTCTGATGCACCCCTGCATCGTTGGTGGATTGGGACTGTAAAAACAGTGATTTGAGTATTCTGGATAGATTTCGGATATCATCAGTGACCCATTTCTTGTTATTAACCCTTCTGTTTTTCACAACTTGCAAAGGGAAAGCTAAATTATAGTAGTAGATAAATCGAGAAAAAAATGAATTAAAGTTGTCATTTAAAGAATTGTGACAGTTAATGTCCTTCCAATCCTCTTGAGTCAGTAAAACAAGAAAATAGTTTATATTTGATTCGGTAAAGAACCTCTGTTGTCTGATGGTATCTGATATACGACTTTGCTTATCGGTAACATGGAATGTTGAGGATATTGCTAAATGATCAGATAATGCTGGATCGAAAACTATGTTGGATGTGTTAACTTCATTGTAATCTGTGAAAACATTATCTATGAGTGTTTTGGAGCTGGTTGAGACTCTTGTCGGGGTACTTATCAAGGGAGTCATGTGATAAGAGTGTAACATCTGTAAAAGATGTCGCTGATTATGTCCATCCTTTAATAGATCAGTGTTGAAGTCACCTGTCAGTATCACTGTGGGCCTTGATGCTTGGTTTATAATTGTATATATTAAACTGTCCAACTTTCCTAAGAATGTATTGAAGCATCCTGCAGGTGATCGGTAAACTGACAATACTATAAAATCGTTATCAGACACAGAGAACTTCACTGCTGCATATTCGAATTCTAGCTCAGAGTTTAGATTTAAATTCTGCACAGTGTGAGACATATTAGATAACTGTATGGTTGTTTTAACAAATATTACAACACCTCCATTACGGTGGTACTTTCAACAAAAATAATCTCCAACAACATAGCCAGGTATAGTTACAACTAGTTCTTTCATCCAATGCTCGCATAGACAAATAAAGTCCGGTTTCTCGAGTTCAGCAAGCATTTCTAATTCATTAATTTTATTGCTCAAGCATTGAATATTTATTACTAGTACTTTAAACTGTACTGGGAAATTATTTTCAGAGCGAGCTAGTCACCCTAATTTACCTTGAGAATCACTTTCCTTTTTAGAATTCCTTGTTGCCATCTTCGTTTTGAGAGAGTCACCATTTGTACCCAATTCTTTAGTTTCAACACTTTTGGGTTCGTAGAATTTATTGATAATCGCACCATGGGGCCAAAAAAGTGGATTAATTACATTTTTGAAGTCACCATAGTCAACACCAATTTTGAATGCACTGAATTTTATACTTTTTACGGCAATCTTTTCACAGGAAACACACGTAACATCAAATTGATTTTTCACGTGAGATATCACTTCATCTTCATTTAAATCACCGGGCAGGCGGCCCAAGTACACATACGACGTAACTTTCGCAGCTCGTAGTCCCACGCTGCCTTTTTTGAATTCACCTTTTCCGATGGAGAAGAAGCTTCGTTTCTTCTTCCGTGGCTGGACCCGAGTGTAACCATCGTTATCCTTTTCACGAAAGCTTTGTTGCTGGTTGGGATGTGATGCCCTATCATCGGTATTTCTTACCGGTGACGAGGACATTTTCTTCTTCTTCTTCATCACTTTCGTGTTGGCCTCAGAGGTTTTAGAGGCAGCTTCAGATACTTCCCGATCTTCATTTTTACCCAGCCTCTGTGATACGACGCCGTCACCCACATTTTCGGCACGAATTTCACGATCAGGATTAGAGATTCTGGCGACCTCATCATCAAATCTTACCTTCCTTTCACGATTTTCGTTCACTAAATGTTGGTGATGATCAGCCTTAATGCGTCTTTTGTCAGTACCCTGTTATTTGTATTAAGTTTTCCCATCATACAATTGTGAATTTTTACTCCCATGTGATAGGGGGAGCTTTCAACAGCTTTTAATCGGTGCATTGGTATATTATATAGATGCTTTCTCCTTGTGTCATGATTATGTTCGGTTTTATTTAGAATGAACAAGTTTTGATGCTCTATAACATATTTCATTATTTCATAAATATACAATGAGGGTAATGTCAACATTTTCAATTTTTTGAATAAGGGCTTGCATGATTCTCTCGAGTTGCCTCTTGTGATTAAACGGATACATCTCTTTTGCTACCTGAATATTTTTTTCCATCCACTTGCTATCCCCCAAAGTGTTATCCCATATTTGAGTGTTGGGTATATGTAACCATAATCCACAGTGCATCTGGTATGTAGACTAGTGACAGACACCATGCATGACAAAGCATAACAGGCTCTGTTAAGACGTGCTGATATACTTCTTAGTTGATCTTTCCATTTTATGGTTTCATCTATCTGTACACCAAGAAGTTTTACATTGTTTGAATTCCAGAGAGCACCAAGCCCGAGCACTGCTCGTTCTTACATTGTTTCATTAGTGTTATCAATTTTGTGAAAATTTTTCAGTATACACTTGTTTCCCCGGTACTATGCATTAGCATTTTGTTCAATAGATCCCAAATCAGTATTAGCACCATTCATATACCATTTCCTTGAGAGTTTATTCCCTTGTTACCACAGAGTCGTTGCCAGATGTTAAAATTTTGCTAAAAAAGTCCAGTAGACTAAATTAAGGAGTGTATACGACCCACAGAGTGGAAAGTGTTAATAGTCTTAATTTCCGGAGACCATTGCTTATACAGTAAAACTCCTAAATTTCACTTTTCCTGGGACCCTAGAAAAAAAGTGTATGAACAGACAAGTGACGCACGATACTCTGAGAATAGGTCGTGTAGCTATTTTTGTGAGAGGATGAATGGAGTCAGAACAGGGAACAGACAGCTGATTCCAGCCTGGTGTGTGGCTTGACCTGAGCTGCAATGCTCGGACCTCCTTGCTTGATCGAAAGCAGGGGGAAAACAATAAAAAATATCCCAAATTTTAGTTCAATATTGAATCTTCAAATAAATCCTGAGCTTTTATGTATGAAGAGTAGGCAAACTAATCTGAATAGAGCCACAAATGAAGCTTTCGTATTGTAGAGTGGAAAAAGAATAGTATTGATTTGCAGTGATAGCATCGTTAGTAGCCGATGAAATGTAAAAGGAGTTATATCGACACCACCATTGAAGTGCGTGGCTTGTATGTCCAATCTTCTTTGCATGTTCATTTACGTAGCACTCTCCCAGTTTTGAGTTTGACTGCATACTGTTCTCCTGACTGATTTTTGGTCCGTGCCTAGCGGCCAAGGGAATGTGCGAGGTACCGATTTGTGCTGGGACGAGTGCTGCATACCTGGTGTGGAATCACCCCGTGCCACACACCCTAGTGGTGGCTTGCACGGTACTTCGTAGATGTAGATGAATGGATGTACCTATTTAGCTGGACTCTTCGATAAACTCTTCTATCAGCTCCATCGTATCGGAAGTAACCACGCACAAAAGATAAATCCAAGGGAGAATAACGATTGTTATTTCGCGAGATTAACGGGCATATTAGTATTTGTACAAAATACATAACATGCATCCATCGCATAGCATCCGCGAGAGAATCTTATTTTCACTGTCTTCAATATCCGGTGCAAATGATCGCACAAGTCGCACACTTCCTTAGTGTATGCATTAATCAATATTATTGATGATTATACATTGCTCATGCTTCCAGTTAGGAAATAATATTTAAAAATCCGCTGAGAAGCTTCATAGGCTTAGTCCAAACTACACGAAAATTGTGCAAAGATGCTTCATTGCCTAATCATTCATTGGAAAAAAGAATGACAAGTTAGTTGTTATGATATAAATTTCCACGGGGCTTGGATGGAGGTTGATTCTTCTGATTTTCGGGATTTCCGCTGTGAATAGCTGGAACGACGCGGTGGAAATCCCGAAAATTGGAAGAACCAAACTCCGAAAAATTAGTTGTGTTGAACTGTGTACACCCTGTGGGCATGAATACACATTTAAATACACATACTTCAATAAATTATAACTTCGTAAATCTTGCAAGTACGTTGCGAGAGTACATCTTAATTTAAGGAAACAAAAAAAAAGAGCTTCATCGCGATGTTTTTGAAAGATACTCGTTCATACGAAATTTGATATTACGATGTGCCGATTTTTCTGGTCCCGTCGACTTCGTAATTTCGAGTTTCTACTGTATAGCATGGGGCTTATGAGTTTGAGTAAAGGTGTGTTTAAATTTTCAATTTACAGTTTATGTGGGTTGAAAATTGAAATTAGGTGATTCTTCCTTAAGATGTGATGCTCTATGAAAAAATGACACCTAAACCAAGTGAATCGGTTCAGCCATTTTCTCCATCATTTGCATCTGCCCCTCCCCCAAACTTAAATTCAAACTCCTCAAACACTTTAATAAAAATATAAAATTTGTTTTGGGCAATATCTTCACCAGAGATATCTAAATAGAGCCAACATACTTTGAGCTCTTGTTTGCCTGTCATCTATTATTTTGAAATAACTGTACATCACATGCAACAGGGACTCATATTAAATGGCATAGAATGTGTATATGTACTTGCTATTACATGCTTATTTGTTGGGACATAGTTGCTTTCATAATTGGTGTGGTTGTAGTTTGGTATCTGCCCCTTTTAGATAAGCTGATTATTCTCATTTTATTTGTGTACATTCTCGGGATATGCCAATACTATGTGATTGTATGAGTTCAATGAATTTGTGAATTTTTCAGGGACTGCACTGATCACTCTAGACTTCATTCTTTTTGTTAAGTGCAATCTAGCTTTCTGGGTCAAGATCAAGTATCATATGTTATGGGTCTAATTTATGCACAGTAGATGGTAGTTTATTGGTATACCCACAACTTTCAACTGCTCAGTCTTGCTGACATAATTTGTTATTTAATTCCAGTGAAATGCTAGATGAGCATAATCCTTGGTTTTGTCCAGTTTGCCAACGTAACCAGTGTGCGACCAAAACCTTATCAGTATGGAGATACCCTGACTTCCTCATTGTCTACCTCAAAAGGTGAGTGAAAATCGGAAGGGCAGCCAGAATTTATTCTGAGGAAGTTATAAGTAGTATATAGATGTAGATTAACATTCGCTTTTGATAAGGAAATGTTTGAGATCAAGTAATTTTGCTAGTCAGAGTATTATTTCTTTAATCTGCCAGTACTACTTATTGTTAGTGGTGAGAATAACAGATTCTAATGAATGGCACTTTTGCTTTGCAAAATTTTTGATCCAAATTATGCAAAGTTGTTGGATAATAGAATAGAATTGGAGGTTGGATAATAGAATTAATTCAAACTGTGATACTTGAGGTTGTAACCTACCTCTATCATTTTTTTAATGAATCGTGGTCCTGCTTAAATTTACTTGTGATGTTTAGCAGTCTGGTGATTTCCCCCCGTCGTGCACTACTGGAGCCAATGTCAAGTGGCGAATAGCGGCACTGGGTTGCCTTCCCTGGCGATCCTCGCTCTCTCCCTGCCGTTGGTTGGGTCATCTTTTCCCGTTGGGCATCCTCACTCATCCTTTTTTTCACGTACACCTTTTAAAATTATACTCTTCCTCTTCACCAAGTTGCCATTCTCCTGAAAAACATCCTCTCTCCTCTCACGTAAGCCAACAACAACCCCACCTCTCTCCCTAACTACCGCTAGTTCCTCACGTTATGTTGGTCCCCATTATTTCGCTGGGTGTACTTCCAACCCTTAGGCGTGTAACAGATGGGGTACCAATGGTATCATTACAAGGTGTTCACTCTAGATTTTTTCCATCAGTACAATTACTTCCTACAGTAGACTCCTTCACATCTGGTCTCGCTTTAACTGGTCATACTTTATCCAGGCACGGTTTCTCGAGAGCGATATCATGCTTTCGGGCCGTTCGGATCTAATCGTCCTCAGAGTATGCGGAATAGCAAAATGTTGCAATTGTCACAAAATATTTCCCTCCCTCTCCGAGAGACATTGTGTTATAATTTTTCCATTATACCTCATACATCTTACTCATGCTGAGTTGAGTGCTCTCATTTAATAGAAGATTCGGGGGAAGAATTTGGCAGATAGCAATTCTGTATACATATGTAGTTCCTCCTTATTGTTAGTTAATTAGTCATGGCCAGTGCTTAGAGCTCTTTATCCAAGGTATTTCAATTTCATTTGGCATTTTTAAAAGTTTAACTTTAAAAAAAATGGCCTCAAATAAGCATAAGGGTAACATTGATAATTGAAGCTGTGTTGTCGGAATTAAATCACATAGACATCGGAGAGCCTGTAACACAAATCTGTTAAGATTCAGGCATCGGAAAGAACACAGCCAATGATTTGCATTTGAAAACTGGAACTATAAGGTTAAAGCACCAGTAGTCAGCACAAAATACTCCTCCGCAGGTTTAATTTCATTGTATAAATTACGTAGTTAGCTCCTAGCCTTACAATGTATTCATTTCATAGCTTGAATCATTTCCTGGCAGATTGACGAGTTGACGTAGTTCCAATTTCTGCTACGAGTGAGCGTTGTAAACTATCCCCGCCAAATTCAAATTCTTTCTTCAAACAGGTCCTATTAATGCTCTCTTTCGTATTTTTTCCGCAAATATGTGCAAGACAAAGTCAAAAAGTGTTTAACAAAGGATTATATGCATGAGTAATGGACTTTGAAAGTTAAATTTTATTTTGATTGAGCGCGTTGTGGTGCAAATTGCGGGAAAACTGAAAAATGTACAGTCTAATTTCGGGGTTCTGCATACATTGGAAACATAGGAAATGGAATGGGACTTCGTAAAAGTGGTGTAAATAGCGGGAAAACGTAATTTCCGATAACGCAAATACGGGGTTTCACTGTATATATATTTGTTACAATATATATTTGTTACTATATATATTTGTTACTATACATATTATCTAATTCCATATTATTCATCCGCACATTTTTCTTCCGGTAAGTTTTATATATGTTGGAAATGCCTATTGAACCGTTCTCTTATGGTAAAATGGTGTAAGCGTAAATGTTTATATATGTTGCGAATGTTATTTCATCAGCCCCTTTCATTTTTCTACTTCGAATACTGGCGGAAGTGGTGAAAAATATTTACGAAAACAGCTATACGATGAAGACGTCTAAAGGTCGTACGTTCTCAATAGATACCAACACAAGTGCCCTGTGTATGTGCTACCCTAGCCCACGTAAGTACGAGAAAAAAGGACAGAGAGATAAATCCCAAACATGTGTAATGCCTTCTATTGTCATGTTTGACGCTTTCCTTCAGGTCAAAAAACACCCGCTCAAGAGCTGATGGCCCGCTAAGCAACCTGGTTGCTTACCTTCTCTAGAGGTAGCACCATGCTCAAGTTGTAAAATGATTGCCGAATCCTCTATTCTTGCGCTGAAAAGGGAAATCACTCCGTGGGATGCAAAAGAGAGGATAAAAGAGTTTTGGCTCATATGAGAGCAGAAAAGCCTATTGCTTTTGTCCCTCCTAGGTATTGGATTAGTAGGTCCAATTTCCAACGCTGAAAAAATTGCCAAACCTTCCATATGCTTTCTTTGAGACGTCGGCTTGGCTCCTTTTACCGCAGGTGTTCATGTACTAGATCCCTGCCTTCTTAGTGGCTGTTGGTGTGCGTCATTCACGTACTCTAGGACCGGGGGTTTTCCAGGAAAGCAATGTGGCTACCAGACAGATAGCGGAAGTGACAAATAGCAAAATAAGTAAAGAAGTATATTCAAAGACTGGTAGAAGAAGTGGAGGGGGTGCCAATTGAAACGAAATTCTCACCGTCCCAGGAAACACACGCTACTACCCCAAAGAGTCAAAAAAGAAAACATTGTCAAATTTTTAAAACATTGCTCAAACAAAACTGCCAATTTATGTCCTCAATGCAATAGAAGTGTTTGTCGAAACTGTTCTGAAAAAATAACTATGTACATGTGTAAGTTGTGTAAAAAAGTGATATTTTATCTTTCCAAATATATGTCTATGTATGGATTTGATTTTTATAGCATATATTTTTTACTTGAAAAAGGTTTTTTTAAATTAATATTTATCAAATAAAAGGATATTTATCTAAATATGAACAATTTTCAGCCAGGTGTCTTTATTTTCAAACTGTTATGCTTGAGAATAGCCTAAGATAAGAACTGCTGAAGAGGATCACCTGAAATAATTTTAATTATTAACAATTAATTAGTACAAATAATTTTTATTGCTAATAATGTGTAGATAAAGCCTTCTTGATGCCATTTGTGGAAAAAATGAAGTATCAGGAGAAAAAAGTAGCTATTTGTTGCTGGAAAACTTTATGCGTCAAAATGATCCCTGCCCCTCCTTCTGGGTAGTGCGAAACTCTCGTCCTCCTTGTGTTAACCTCCTCTAGCAACAATTCACGATAGTTGCCTTTTCTTGATTTAAAAAAAAACATGGTCTGCGTCGGACCAGACGGTGGAAGTTATACTTCTTTGGCCGGTCGCACACACCCGCTCACACACACAGGCAGACAGGATATATAAATGAAATAAAAGACATTTTTTCTCTATTATTCAATATATTTCTCTTCGATATATTGTTATTTTAAACAAAACTTCTTTTCAAAGTTCGAACGTACAAAACGAGTAAATGGGTGCTTGCAGTTTGCAAGCAAAAGGGGAAAAGTGTATGATAGTACATTGTAAATCATTAAAAACGAATGCAATAAGGTCTTACTTCTTTTGGAAATTATTTTAGCTGGGTCAATTTTTGACCTAAGAATATAATAATGAGATAATAGCATAAAACGAATGGTCCCACGACATATGTACTTTGTTCTTCTTAGTAATTGCTATATTTTTCCTTTTATTTTCATGCCATTGAGCAATTTTGAAGTAAATATTTGTAATTAAACATGATTACAGTTATTTGGCAGTATGAAATTCAATCAATATGAGCTAAGTAAATGCTATGGATTTTCACATTTCATTTTATTTTTGCTGATCTCAATTATTATAATTTACATATTAAACACATGGCGTAGTACTTGAATTCATAATTTCAAAATCCAAGAGATAATGCATCATAGAACATTATCATTTTACATGGTTTTGACTTGTAGAATGGAGTTTCGAGGTACATTTCAGAAAGTAGGTGCAAGGATTAATGTTTCCTGGAAAAACAGAGAGAGGGAAACCCGGAATAAGGTGTAAAGAGTGTTTCAGAAGCAAAATGGAGGAATCTGGAGCGATCCCAACGGATTCCGTAGACATGAGCAAATGGAGGAGTGTCAAAGCTACGAAACAGTTTATATATATCATAATAAAACATTGTAAATCGTACCGGTTGAAGGCATAATATTGTTAAAAGCTATTGAAACACGCTCCGAGAAGGTTAAATTCTCTTAAATGCAGCATAGCCTGTGTATAAGGTACTGGAAGTCTCGGGAACAATGGAAAAATTGCTTAGCAACGAAAAGGAAAAAAGATCGAAATTTGCATTAATTTTGCGTTTAACTTCAAATATTTCAATTTATCGATCAATAGAGAAACATCGGTTGCAAGAAGTAAATGCATTGATCCTTTGGCCTCATTTCAGTCAAAGAATGAAACTTGTATCTAAATTATTTCATATTTTAATGAATGAATGAAAATTACTCTACACGTAAATTATTCGTTTTTCCCATTTAAACCCATTAAAAAACAAAATCCTATCTGGACTCGAAACCAATGAAAAATATTGGGATTTTCGATTTTTTCCTGACTCGACACCAAATTTGAACCCTTCCCTGAAAATTTCATCCTTTTAGCTCGATTAGAAATACCCAGGAATTCGTATCAATGAGTACAATTGTGGATTTTTCTCACCCAAAAGAGCGTGACGTGGTTTCTCGACCAACATCCCATCCCAAAAGTCTCCAACGGGCGCAAAGAAGTATAACTTCAATAATGGAAGTTGCATCATTTGCAGCAGGGGTTTTCCCGTACCTTGATGGAGACTTTGGATATTTGAGTCTTGGCTTGTACAGTTCATTCGCGATAACTTGGCCGACACTCATTAGTCTACTACGCAGGTGGGCCTAGTCCAACTCAGAAAATAGGGGAAGCAGCGCTTACTGGAGAGGGGAGCCATGCATGAGCAGTTTTCCCACGGTGGAAAGGGAGGGGGAAAGTAGGGGAGGACGGTTCCCCTTCAAATCTGAAGTGAAATGGACTGACTTGTTCTTGCCCGCGTATTGTCCAGGTCAGTCAAGGCAAGAACACTTTCAGAGAAGAGGTCAGCCACGTGAAGCTTGAAAACCCTTGCCCTTGATGGGTGAAATTGTAAGAACTTGAACTAGTCCGATCCAAAATTGCTTACTGTGCATGACGTGTGGTGGGCAGATACCCCTCCAATGTTCCCCCTCTCCTCCACTTATTTCCCCTCTCACGAGTTGTCATCGGCCAGGTTAACGCGAATGGACTGTACATAGTAGCTTTCAATAACAAGAGAGAACAGGTGACTTTGGCTGACTGACCAATCATTCATGTACTCATTCTCGTCATGCCTAAGCAAACGAGAGCCTGAAACCCAACCCATCCCCTCAGAAATCCCTTAAAAAGTCAAAATCATCATTCAGGGGAAAGTCTTGGCAAGTGAGTTTCGAAGGAGGGCCTTTGTTTTGCAAAGAGTTTATTGCTCCATTGCTTAGGGGGTGTGGTTTGGTCACATCACATCGTCGCCATCTTAGGACTTAAAAATTTTTCAGGTCCAAAATGGGATGATTTTTTTTAACAGAACTACACGTATGACTTTTTGAGACCAAATTTTTGAGCAAGAAATTTGTGGTTGAACTGTGCACGTGTAATACTTAAGATGGTGTAAATCTTAGTTTTAAAAATTATATAAATCTTTAGTTATCTTTATAGGACGGCAGGGGTCATTTGACCCATTTTCAGAATTCAAATTAATTTTTCTCTGTGTAAAACATTTTTTAATCTTTCGAAACTTTTTGACTTTCTTCATTTCTACCTGAAATTAGATAAATTGGCACAAATATGACTAATATTTTTTTTTTTAACTTTTACAAGAGGTTATACCTAGAAGGACGGCTGCGGGTCATTTGACCCACAACCTGTTTTGGCACTGTATCTTTATATTCCTCTTACCCTTAGGCTCGTAATTTTTTATGAAGCTCCTTTTACTTGGTGGCATTGTAGTCCAGTGGGTATAGTGCTTCGTTTTGAGCCAGAGGGTACACGGTTCAATGCCGGGTGATGCCTCTGGACACCAATATCAAAACGTTAGCAAAGTGAACATTTTTGTACTCGATCTTTCGGGAATCCACAAGTGGAAAAGGGAAAGCAAGTGGCACCCCTTATTACTTTATGTGGATTTCGCACGCTAATGGTCTTTTTCTAATGGTATTTTTCTTATTTCGCAAATCTTGTTTTTTTATCCTCACAACGAAAATCACATGCACTCCCATTGATATGTGTATCTTTATCCATCCATGCGTCATACAGCCATGGTTTGGACGCCTTTGAGAACCGGTGCGAATTATTATTGTCCATCCACCACAAATCCTCTTCTTCGAATAACTGTTTTTGTCTCTTTCCGGATTGCATTGTCACCTGACCTTGCTCTTTTGCCGGGTGTCCGACCCCCCGCCGAGTGCTCGGGACAAACCCTTGCCCCTTTTAGGGAGAGCAGAGGAATTGCCTAAGTTGTAATATTCTATTGCATTTCGGGATGCTCTCTGTCTCTCAACCTTCTGAATCATGATTGGTGCTCATCGAGAGAAGAACTTCTAATATTTATCGCATTGATATATGCAAGAGGCATCATGGGACAGCAGCATATGTCTATAAAAAGCTGCTGAGATAAAACCTGGGGCTCAAAAATATTTTCTAGCGCAATGCCTATGGATCGATTCTTGAATATAATGAAACATTTATGCTTCGATTCAAGGGTGACTCATAGTCAAGCACTAAGGACAGATAATTTCGTTTGGCTTCTGAACCTTGGAACAATTTTCTCACTAATTCCCGAGTCTGCTACAATCCAAGGGAAAGCGTAACGGCCGATGAACAGCTCTATGCATTGAAATGCAGGTATCCTTTCATACATTATATGCCAAATAAACCGGAGAAATTCATAATCAAGTACTGAGATTTGGCTGACGTGAAATCTAAATACTGTCAAAAACATTTCTGTATTGTGGGGAAGATAAAGAGAGGCCATCAAATCAAGCTTTGGGTGAATATGTTGTAATGAGATTGACTAATCCATATAAGAATTCAGACATAAACGTAACCTGCAACAATTATTTTTCATGGATTCATCTGACTGAAAACTTGAAAAATAAAGGAAAATTTCTCTTGTCGGAAGTATAAAAAAAACAGGCGATACTTACCTCCTCCTGTCCGCATGAATAATAAAATTCATTCAACTAGAGTATATAATATCACCCAAGGCCATATTCTCGCAAATTTCCAAGCAAAAAAGAATAAGAATTTTCTCTTACTTAGTACCATGCACTCAGATGTCAAGATTTCCGACACATAAAAGAAAGCCAAAAACCATCCTCTTTTACAACAGAAACAGATTGGGAGTAGATTTTATGAACAGCATGTGCCGGAAATATTCCACCCGATCAGCTACAAAGAGGTGGTCTGTTCATATATTTTTCAATAAACTGGATCTGGCCTCGATAAATAGCTGGGTGCTCTACAGGGAAACTACAAATTGTAAACTGAGTCGCATGAAATTGATCCAAAAAATTTTCGAATGAGAGTTGGGAATCTCATTTCCGAAGGAACCCATACTTTCACGCTAAAATCAAACAAAAAAAACTTCCTCAAATACCACATCCTTATCCCTAAGAGCACAAAAGAGGAAAAGGGGCCAAATATATCCAAATCTTCAAAAGAAATCATCCAATGTATGTTTTCAATGCAAAAAAATATTTTGTGGAAAGTGTGCCGAAAAATAACCTTGTCTGAAATGTACAACTAAGTATTTTTTTTGTATATTTTATTGCAATGTATGAAAAACCATTATGCTCATTATAAAATTTTGAAGTACACCTTTGTAATAATTAAAAATAATAATGCAATTTCGTGAATAGAGTGACTATAAATTTGAAACTCAAGGCCACTGAATATTATATAATTCATGGTTTTTAGAAGTGATAGTCATGTATTTTTAACTATCGGAATACCATAATAAATGCTATGATGTGTTTTTAAAGAAAGAATATGATCATTTCTACAGTAAAACAGTCTATGAGAAGAAAAAACAGCTTTTAATTTGACAAAACGAAGTTGGGGTCAAATGACCCCGAGCCGTCCTTCTAGGTAGCGCGAAACTCCCGTCCTCCTAGTGTTAAGGGTAGGAAAATTCCTATTCTGGGCTTCTCTTCACCCTTACTCCCTTTGCCAGAATTTCAGGGACCCTAGTAAAAATGTTTTGTTGTGGATGGCACTACCTATTTCTGAAATATTTGTGGAAATAATTTCTCCTTTAGCCCATACCTGCATTTCTTCACATTATTGTGTAATTTCAATGCAATTGATTCTTGTCTAAATCTCTTTATTTGTTAGGTTTGTGTTTCATGAGTGTGTGAGCACCAAATTGGATGACAAGGTGACATTCCCATTGTGTGGACTGCATGTTGCGCCACCGGTAGGTCATCAGTCATTCTCTCAGTCCTCCAATCACTGCAGCCAGATGCAGAGACAACACCACCGAGGCTCTCCTCACCCATATAATCTCTACGCTGCTGTTTGTCACTTTGGTGGTGAGTACTGAGTCTGCCTTTGTTTTATTAATTTTAAGTCTGCATTTTATCTTGGCAATCATATGATTCCTTGTATCTAGGTGCGTCTGCTGGGCACTACACTGCCTACTCAAAGCATCCTGGAACATCTGAATGGCATTACTTCAATGATGAAGCTGTTTCTTGCCAAAAACCAAGAGAAGAGGACTACAGCAACGCCTATATTTTATTTTATCACAAGCAAGGTAAATTTTTTTTATAATTATCTTGTAATAGTGCTTTCAGCTGTGTTGCCCTCTCATTGATTGGAATTTCTTCTGAGAACTGGCTGCGGTCTTTCTTATTGTCACACCAAATATAAAATGCAACCCTAGCCAGCTTGTTGTAATTTATTAGCTAAGAATTACAGCACTTGGTGATAGAAAATTTTGAATAAAAAGATATAATTTGTTATTTCCACATAAATTCCATTCCATTTCCACATAAATTTATGTGGAAATAACAAAGTTTTACCTTTTTTTTCAAAATGTATAGCAAATTCCACCAATTCACGCCAGAAACCACCAACTTGATAGAAAATTTTGAATTACTTCTTCAATGTCATGGAATCTGAAGTAGCCTGTTGCTGTTGTAAACTCCTAATGTCAGCTGCTTTTGGCGCAGAGGATTTTCTTTTTTTGTACAATATGTTTGCATGTACTGCCTGGGTTAATGTCAGAGGTTACCTGACTGCTCACTTATAAGGTTTGGGTAAAGATGGTCTGTGTATTCAGGGGGCCGATTTTGTAACTTTGTGATTTGTTCGAAACGGAATCCATAGTTCGCGAGATGTTATGAAAGGAATCAGCAACTATATATTATGAAGTGCGATTGTATAAGTCATTCCAATGCCATTGTTGGAAGCAGATTCCATTAGTAAGAAAATCCATGGGGAAATCTACACATTGCCAAATCTACTCGCTATACAAGCTTTTGCGCATGTGCTATTGAATTTTTCAGAATTTCTAATGCACTTAAGTATTCTAAACTTAATTGAATTGAAAGCACTTCCTCAGTACATATTATAAATAAAGTTTGACTCAAATTTATTTTGTTTCATCATAAACATGCATTACTGCCAGGTTTGATAACTTAGTACAAAAACTTATTTGGAGTATTATATTTTTAATTTCCATATCAATGTCCTACAAAACCAAAGCTAGATGAAGTTTCAAGGTACATTCATAATTTTTTGCGTGTTTTTACATTTCCTAAATGCTTGGATAGAAAGTGTATTGTGTGCTGTCATCCTCTAATCCTGCATTATTATGACGGGCGGCTTTCACACGGAATCTCAGGGCGGGGTGATGTAGGGAAACAAGCGGGTTGAATAGGATTAACGACTCGGTGGTAGGGAATGAGGAAACCTGTCTTCACAAATGCAAAATACTGACACATTTACAATTAAATGAGCAAGGTTTATTTCACTTAAGGTTAGTAGGGGTGGCAAATTTACTAACAAAAAAAAACTTAACGCTAAATGAATACATGACTGAAAAAACACTAAGAAAAAAAAACAAGTCATCAATAAAAAAATTAAATTTCACTCGCAATAAACATAATAACACTCTCAACAGGGCGGCACGAAAGTTCAGTCTTTCTTGGTTGCTCTGTCAGAGTTGATTCGATGATAGGAAAAAAGGGGGGGGGACTCGGGGGGATTCGTTGGAGGAAGTAACACCTCCGGTCTTACTTTATTGTCGACACGTTTGTGCTGCAGGCTAAGGGCTTCGTGGCTGAGAAGACTTGCATTTGGTAGGCCGATATCTTGGCCTGCCTCCTTCGGCGATCCTTGGCAGCCCAGGTTTTAGGCTCGTGTATGAGCAGAAGACCCGGCCGCTTATCACCCCTCTGCTGGGCGACTGTCTGCTCGGACCCGTCCTTCGATCTGGCTCGGGGTGCCACCCGACGCCTTCTGGGGTCAACTGCTTGTGTCACCGCCAGGATCTAGCTCGCTTCAGCTACCACCAAGCTCTCGCTTGCTTCTCGTGCTTTTTTTTTTTTTGCCACTGTCCAGTCTTGGGAAGGGGGAGGGGGGGGAGAACACGTGGTTTTCTCACGGCACCACCTATTTTACATTAGTATTTTGGCACTTCAGTGCCACCTATATCACTTGTACGTCATCTTCGCGCGGTTGGCGCGCACTTTTGAAACACACAACACTTCGACACTTACAGTTAATGAAAACAAATAATGAACACACTTAAAAAAAATAGAAAATACGGGAGAGGAAACTCCGTCCTCTTTCAAATGGAAATAAACCTTCACTTAAATAAATAAAAAAAACATCAACTCTGGCAAGCGCTGCCGCCACATTATGTATCTTTTTTTACTGATGCTTAGTCTCGAAATTTCAGTGATGTCTCTTTATTTGAATTTTTTAACGACTCGCATACTTGATGTAGTGGAATTACAAGCAAGCAATCAGGGAGGTATATTCTTTTTTCAAAATCTTTCCTATCTAATTATAATCAATGAGTATCTCCCTATTAATGAATGCCTGTTAGTTTTCAGCAGTAAATTGCTCATTAGAGTGTACATACATGAAATCTAATCCCAGAAGATATGGAATAATAGTATGAGGTTGTCTAGAGTCTGCTTTTGGGTATTCCTCAGCATAGCATCTTTTTACGACAACAGTTCCTCTAGCCATCCTGCTGGCGTCTTTAGATCAGAATATTGATGATGCAAATTTTGGTCCGACGTTTATAGTCAAATCCAATTGTTGTGTCATCCTGATTGGCAGACTGGTTTCCTGCTTTTTCGGCTGTCCTAAAGATTCCTCTCCAGGTGGTGGATAGATTGTACCCTTCCTCACGGTTGCAGTTGTTCGGGTGTTTTTCTATTTCGAAGGCCTCCCGAATTGATCTGGGGTGTCGTCTTTCATTGCGCAACACCATAGGGTTATTGAAGTCTACTCTGTGGCAAGGCTCAGACAAACGTGTTCCGAGATGGCAGAGAGCTGGAACTGTTTCTTCTCAGTGGCCCATTCATGTTCTCGCAATCTACACTGTATGGACCTCTCTCTTTGCTCAACGTAGGATTTTCTGTATGAACAGAATAACTGAAAGCAGACACTAGACATGCCAAACGCCACGGAAACCTTGGTATGCGGAGACAGATTGTGCCAATTCTTGTTACTGAGATATAAAATCATGTCATGTTTAAGATTAAGAATGAGTGAGAGAAAATCGTGGGAAGAGAGAAGTGTCTTTACTAATCCTATTGTGGAATTATTTATCCATGCAATCATTTGGGTTTGTGGACAAGGAAGATGATGATGATTATTAGCTGTTTCATATTCATAATCAAATAAAATACTTGGTACATATCTACTATCTCAAGATTGTTGACAATTTCTATAATGTACAGATTGCAGTAGTGTAATAAGTTTTTTATGTAACTATGAATACGAATGTTCAGACCTTCTATGAAGTGAAGTTTGCAGCAGTATAGTTTAATATGTACCCGTTTGATTGTATGTGGAAAAGTGTATTAAATAATAACCCAGATGTGTAAAAGAACTGTATCTGAATGCTACTTTATGACTACTGATCAGGCCAATTTTCTGGTCTTTGCCCTTTCGAAGTGGCCAGCTTTGACTAATAATACGACACATGTGCTCCTTGGACATAGGCAACCATTCTTTGCATTCCATGACTTACGTAATTCTTTCCTTTTTGGGTAAGGTTGCCACTTATGTAAGTACATATTTATGTAAATTGAGGCTTAAGTAACTCAGGGACTGCCTGTATACATTCAAGATGGAAAAATACCTGATTGTGGGCCAGCATAGGCATTTTGCTTTTAATTGGAAGATTAGAAAACAGTAGTTGAGCATATTACAAAAAAAGTATGAAGATGTGGAACAGAATGATGGGCATCAAGTGTCAAAACAGTGCTTCGCATTCACAAGAAGAATACACTTTCTAAGTGCTTTGAGAAAGAAATTCTCAAATTTGATAATAAGTTGTGATGCAATGAGTTCCGTAAGCTTTCATAGAAAATATTTTTTAAGAGGTTTCAATTTTTGCTGTGAAATATTTTCTAACGTAATTATGCTGACTTTTTTCACAATAGCTATTATCATTTTAATGTAAGATAATGGTATCATCCATTGTATCACAATTTTCTTAAGTTACTTTACTTTTCTTAAGTAACAATACATTAAGTGCTGACTGTATTTTAGCGTCAATCCCCGTGACTGAAATTTGGGTAAAATTTTTAATTTATATTTAAACCAAGTGCTTAAATGTAATTTGATGCTAGGATCATATTTCTGGCTTTTATTTCATAAAATAGTCCCTCTTTTATTTTTAAACCGACGTTTAATTTTGAATAGGAAACTAGGTAGAAAAGTAGTGTATGCAGAACTGGTGAGTGATAGGATTATAGTCGTGGAACTAAAGGCAGATCCAACGAATTTCGTTATAATCCAGGTTTATATGCCTACGTCTAATCATAAAGAGGAGGAGGTCTCATTTAAAAAGTCAATAAGGGGTCTAATTTTGTATAGTCTGTCCATAGGAGGGGAGTCAGAGGCATCCGGATTTGTGTTGAAGTGAAAGGCTTGGAGTATCAACATGAATCGATCACAGGACATGTGTCTCCTGAAGCAATGTTAATCATAAAGATGGTGAGTTTTCCAATAATCTGGAATTCAGGCAATCTTGATTGTTCCTGTATGAAAATTGAGGCCTAAAAAGCAGTAAAATTCTTCTTTTGTTACATCTTTCCATCTAGTGATTCTTGCTTCAGAAGACACATTGCTCAGGATGATCAACTCAGCAAAATGGTTAGTTTGGGTGACTAATACAGGGTGATGAATGATTTCAGGCTTTCCCGGCGAAGATTTATATCAGGGATCTTTCGGGGTTTTCACCGGGTAGTTAGGTCCATGGCGGCCGACGTTTCGATGCTCGAGTCGAGCATCGAAACGTCGGCCGCCATGGACCTAACTACCCGGTGCAAACCCCGAAAGATCCCTGATATAATACAGGGTGTCCGGCGCCCTGGAAAACCTTGAAAACCGGGAATACTCAGGGAAATATTTTGTCCTGGAAAACTCAGGGAATTTTTGCATTTTTCCGAAAAACCCTGGAAAATGCTCGGCAGCCAATTTCCATGAAGGCAGAGAGATAGAGGTTTAACCAGCGCCTTTGCTTGCATTATGCTCGGCTCAGCGTAGCCTTGCGCTCCCTGTTCATTTCATAGTCTTTTCGTAGCTGTGCACCCGCCCGCAGCCTGTGCTTCGTCACCCCACCACCCTTACAGTGCAGTAGCCCTCTCCATTCGCGCAGTCCGCAGTCGCAGATTGTATAACAAGGCAAATTCCACACGGAATATTTTCGATGTAAAATGGCCACTAGGAATGGAGGAGCGGAAATACATTTTACTGTCACTGCGTGTTGAAATCACGGCTCTTGGGTTCGAAGCCGACAGGGCTATTGTACAGGGTGTTTATTCAGCTAATTACAATTCGTGTATTGTCCAACAAATACAATTTTGACCTAATTGAATTCTTTCGCGAAATTTCAGATAATTGTAAAATGACTTTCCTGATTGCTTCCAATAATGGCGAAATGATTTGTCAATGTTGATTGTGAAATTACATTGAAGACATTGATGAATTATTTCAATGAGTTCGTTGGAGATATTTGAAAAAGACGGACGTTATGAATCGGGGTACCGTCGGAAAGCCAACTAGCCTCGCTGGGCACAATCTTGCATCCCTTTCTTCTTCCCTCCTATAATTAATTTCGGAATAGCGCTAGACATCTAGGCGCCGCGATATCTGAGGGCCGTGATATCGGAGCGGACGCTTCCGAATCATGGTGCAGCGTGTCCTCTGATATCACGGCGCCTAGATGTCTAGCGCTATTCCGAAATTAATTTAAGAAGGGAAGAAGAAGGGGATGTATGACTGTGCCCCGCGAGGCTAGTCGGCTTTACAGCAGCAAAAAAGCAAGATCCTCCTTCAAAGCATTGGTTTCCGGGCCGCTCTTCAAACTTTGTAGTCCTAAAATGCAACATTTTGAAGATTTTGGGTGAATCGCTTCGTCACGTTGAGGTTGCAACACTTTTGTAATTTCACTCGCACGGCGCATGCGATAGATTTGTGTTCTGTGATCAGAATTAAGCTGTGAAGGTAACGTGCTTCAGATCAGGAGAAGTTGACTTGGTAGCTTACGTCTTCTGAAATGTAAGTATTTCCTTGTTTACTAACACGTTGTAGTTTTGACAGAGACGTGTCCATTTAGAGAAGGTATTATGAAACTCGCGGCGTATGTATTCTGATTCATTAATATCGTATTTAATTCATTGTAAGCTGATCTTGATTTTTACAATTACTTGTTTTTAGATATTGCCACTCGGGTTGGAATCGGTGTCAAAAAGGTAGGACTTGGTTTCATGTCTGATAACTAAATTACAATTTGAGATGCCCAAGAATTTCAAGAGAGAGGGATACAAATAAATAAATTTTATGGCACGGTGGTAGTTCTAATTTGTCTTATGTAAGCTTTTGAAGAAGAGTATTTTTACACCCAATTAAAAAATTTATTTTCCCCTTACTAAAGTTATGTATTCGCATTCTGAGATTTATGATGGGTGATTTGAAGATGGAATGCTTTTGGTACGATGGGTTTTTCCGTCGCGCGTGTCGGAATTCGATCCTCAAATCCGTGGGATCGTTATATATCACGTCGCGTGAAATGTTTTCCTGGATTTGGGGAGAATGGCGTTAGCTAGGTGGCGGACGAAGTGGAGACTGGTATAGAGGCAACATGCAGCGCGTTTCCTGCTCAAAAAGACTGTTTTAGGTACTAAACAATAATTATTATTTTGATACTGAGCTATAGGGGTAAGAGTAGGTAGTACCTACTGTTGGAAAGACTGTAACTACCGGAAACAGTTACCATTAATTATACAGAACTGAACATATTAATGAATTAAAAGTAATTATAGCTATATTATTATTGTAAAGTTAGAATTATAGTTACTGCAAGTCATTCATGCTTCATTGTTAATTTTTTCGTCTTGTCTTGCTTTAATTAGTTTTTCCCGGACATTGGTTCAATGAGCTGCTCATTCTCTGAAGTTTCTATCCGATCACTAAACATTTTTAAACGGGAAAACTCAATGTAAATTACAATGCATATAATTATGAAAAAATATCGTGAAGAGGGGCATGCAAAGGAACTATTGAAGTCAAAGTTGACCCGGGGGATCCTGGACTTTGGGACATGGGGCTTACATACCATTCATGGTGCCTTCAAGACAGGTTGCATTAGTGCTGGCTGGAACCTAGTCCAATATCTGAGAGCTGTATGTAATCTATCAAAAAATGTTACTTCTCGGCGAGCTGATTTTACCAACATTACGGGTACCTCCGTTTCCCCGCTGAAGTTTTGTGCCGTGTGGTGGGTCGAAAATAAAATAGTGGCAGCCAGGGCACAACAAATCTTACCAGCTGTTGAAGCATATGTAGAGGAAGTGGAAAGGGTAAAGAAGGAACAGAGGGAGGTAAAACCAAAACCAAAGCTTACAATTGGAATACCTAATAGTAACAGCTACCAGGTAGTGCGTGAGTGTTTGAGGTGCAAGATGCTGAGAGCTCGTCTCGCCGTCTTTGAGACTATGGCTGCTATAGTTGAGCCGTTTCTAACGAAATTTCAGTCGGTTGCCCCGTTAGTTCCTTTTCTTTATACTTCCCTCCAATCTCTTATCAAAGATTTTATGAGTAAATTTGTGGTACCTGAAGTCATGAAGAGTCAGACCATCATCCAAATAGATCTGACTGACGATGGTAATCTGCTTCTACCTCATAAAGTTGACATTGGTTAAGGAACCAAGAAAGCTCTGAGTCAATTTAAGGTGACCAAGAAGGATATCTTAGTGTTCCGGCATGAATGCCGAACATTTATGAAGAGTATGGTGTTGATAATTCTCAATAAATCGCCCCTGGCTTATTCCTTCACAAAGGCTATTACATGTTTGTATCCGATAGTGGCAATCGACACCGAAGTTGCCAAGAGACGTTTAGGCTCAGCGTTGCTTCATCTTACAGAATGGCGGCTATGAGGCTGATGCTGTTGATAAAGAATTCAAGAACCTTTTGGAGATTAGGTCAGTGAAGGACATGCTCAAAGAGTTTGACGAAGATCGTGATCGTCTTGACCAATTCTGGTTGAAATCTATTGGAGAAAAAAGTG
Source organism: Pyrrhosoma nymphula (assembly GCA_963573305.1). Classification (NCBI taxonomy): domain Eukaryota; kingdom Metazoa; phylum Arthropoda; class Insecta; order Odonata; family Coenagrionidae; genus Pyrrhosoma; species Pyrrhosoma nymphula. Next base: position 46,945,134 of record OY754335.1, on the reverse strand, counting down.
AATATGACAATTTAAAGAGATTTATTAAACTTGTCTGTATTGTATTCCATGGCAATGCCAGCCTTGAGAGAGGTTTATCTGATAACTCCTTACTTCTTGTTGAAAATTTAACTGAAGCCTCTCTGGTTGCTCTTCGTACCATTCACAATGAGATCAGGGTGGCGGGGGATGTTAGATCCGTACCTATAACCAAGCAATTAATTCACAGTTTCCGAAATTCTCATGCAAAGTGCAGTGAAGCTTTAGCGGAGAATAGGAAAAATGATAAGCCTCAAGGGAAAATTAATAAGAAATAGATACTGCAAAAGGTTCAAGAGCTGCATAGTTCTTTTTTTCAAAAGCCGAGAAATTTGTTGTCGAATTTGAATCGGAAATGCACTCATTAAAAAAATCACACCAGTATCTTCTTTTATTTTGAAGTTCTTTATCAAACTAGTCTTATTCTTATAGATTATTGTGTTCAAATCGCATCTGACTCAAATTTTGTTGTCAGTTAACTTTTTTTGTTTATTTGTTTGATGAAATAAAATCTAATACTCCACATTCCTTGTATACTCTATTATTTAACTCCAAGTAGGTACCAACATTTTTAGTGTTGGCAAAATATGCCGATTTTATTAGAAATTCATTAAAAATATGTTAGAAACAAAGTGCAACAAGACCCTGGAAAATGCGAAAATTTGCCTGGAAAACCTGGAAAACTCAGGGAAAAAAGAAATTGAGATTCACCGGACACCCTGTAATAGTTTTACAGTCTCATCAATCAGTAGCAGTCAAAAATAATCTTAAGGGAGGGAAGATAAAGGTTCCAGAACTTTGAGACCAGGAGTTAGATTGAAGGACTTTTGGGTATGCTGGGTTTATTACTATTCGATTGTCCTGGAGTCAAAGGGGTGGTGGAAAAGTGACTTCCAGTACCGGGTTCAACTCGCAGTCGGGAATGTACCCGAAGGTTTCTCCGTGGGATGCTGCCGAGAAAGGAAAGGAAAAGGCTATGGAAAAATAAAGGTCACTCGAACGGGTTGCAGTGTTTTTGTACCACGCCACAAATCTAAATATTTATTGTAAACACTGAAATATACATACCGAGGGTCAAACATAAATTAGGCTACCAGTACAGCAGACACTCACCTTTGTGAAAGTGAAATTCTGAAACAAGAGAATGAAATCTGCTATTAATATGCACTTTCATTCATCCTTGCAAACAAAAATCAAATAAGCACACAATACACCAAAAGCAAAATGGTATAAAGAAAAGTTACCTTGGTTTAAAATATTTTTGATATTCCTCCTGAACCTCGAATATCTTCTTCAAAATATTGTCTTCAAGATCTGCAAAAACATTTATGCGATAAAATGTTACAAAATACAATAAATAGAGGCAACTGCTGTTTTCTGCGAAATAAAATGTAAGTGCTAATGAAAGAGATAATAATTACTCACCTCCGAAAGTCTCCTTTCTCAGCGAAGTACAGTGAAAAAGAAAAACACAGAAAAAAGGGAAAAAATTTTTTTCCGAAGCTCTTCACTCAGCAGCAAGGCTTAGACTGGTGACTGACCCTTTTCATTCTCCTTCTGCCAATATCTAGCGCTCGGAGCCAAATATACCGTTCGAGGGAACCATGACGTAACTCTTACGTCTTCAGCCACTCATAAGGGACTGTCGTGACGTAGATGTTACGTCACGAGCACGGAACGTGTTAAGTAGATAAGCACTAAGAACAGAGTGTAATTGCTGAATGGCGAATAATATCTCATGCTGAATAGCCAAATGAGTCCCATACTCAGCAAGGAAGGGAGCAGAGGGGTAAGGTCTCATTAGGGTGAGTTTTGTTACATTCAGGATGGGGTGAACTAGAAGAGAAGGAGAAGTTTTTTAACAAACAGCAGGATTGTGGATGTGGAATTATAGGGGTTTGAGCAAAGATTAGAAGTACACCAACCCAAAGTTAAAATCCTGATACGTTCTTGGGTGCTTTATGGAGAGCAATTCAAGTGTAGTATGTACTCAGTATTTCAGATGAACTGTTTTACTGTAGTCCCCTTGGCACCTTCTGTTATGATCAGAATTCCAATGTTATTTTTTTCATCACCGTTCTTCCATTCCCCATGCAATCCATCACTTAAAGGCCTACACACCTGTCCTCAGTTGTTCAGATAGCCTCAATTATTGGTTGCTGTCCTTATTAACTAAGCCACCAACATTCTCATGTTCATAGAGACTTTTGAGTGATTGTAAACATTTCATTTTTTTCAGGTTTATCATTTGACCTGTTCAATTTGCCAAAGAAGATGTCGGCAGAAGTGGACGAAGAAGAAGATGAGGAGGAGGAAGAGGCTGCTAAGGACTTGAAGCCAAACATAGAGCAGCTTATTCTTGATCTGGATTCATCGGTAGAGCAGGATTGGAGGAAAGAGCAGAAGAGTGTAGGTCAGGCGGCCATGGTCATGTCTGTCACAGCAGCTGAAGTGTGCACGGTAATTGACGGCAACAGCCCATTTTGAGATGGATTCTCTAGTGAGGAGTTCTTGGCTTTTTTCTGACCTGCTCCTGCTGATCCTGCTGGCATCAACTTACTCTTCTGCACTGTGTTAATGGAAGCCAGTAAGCAGCAAACCCAAATTCTGTGATTAGCAGTCTAGCTGAGGCTGCTTGAGTGCCTAGGTCCTTTTCGCCCATCTGTGACTTTTGACTGTTGATTGATAATGAGTCGTGTGTGCCGTCACATCAGTGTTTGGGTAATTTGCTTTTTCTTGAGACTTTGGGAGTCGCTGTTTGATGCTATGTCCCGTGTTAGTGAAAGATATGTGCTTTTGGAGCCAATGGACATGTGCCTGGCATGTAAGTGCCTAACTGGCAGCCACAAACTGGTAGATCATTGCCATGCCTTGGTTGTCCAAATTCATTTTGCAATCAGTTGCGTAAGATCAGGCCTACAGGTTTAATGGACCTGCCGAGGTAACTAAGGCAATGAAGGGTAGACTCATGTTTCAGTCAGTTCATTTGTTAATGAATCCACAAGAAGGTATTTCTCATTAAAATGAGGTATTTGCTTTGAGTGGCCATGCTAGTTAAAAGGGATGGTTAGGAAAAATACTGCCAATTTACCCTGTTGAGAATGATAAAATAACCATCCTCCTTGTTAGAAATTTTAGGTGGTATTGTTTGGGCTTGTGATAGAGTAAGTTTAATTGAGTCTGTTGTAAATATGAGGTCACAGATGTATGCCTGCTCATATTTATGGTCTCTGGCTTCGGCTACTAGAAATTCATTTTGAATACAATTTCAGGGATGATTTTTATTGCTTAAAATGCATTTATTTAATTGGTTATCTTATTTCAAGCGCAATGCAAGTTTTTAAGGAGTGAAAAATGCTCTCTTGTTCTTCTTCCTATTGTGTGTTTTGTTTTTTTCTGATTTTTTTATTGGTCATGATAATTTATTGAAACTGTGTTTAAGTATTCATCTTTTATTTAATTCTTAAATATACTTTTTTATGAAATATATTGTTTTTAATTTTATTGTTTAGTCTGAGATTTGTTGAAAGTTCTAATTCGTGTTGTTGAAATATTCAGCTGACTTATTAGCCCATATGCCAGCCATCTGACTTCACTTATTGTTATATTCAGTGCCAGGTAGCAGCTCATGTTTGAATGAACAAGTTTTATTGCCATAGCCATGCCTTTGAATGATGATTTTAAGTATCCAATACTGTCAGAAATAGCTCATTTCATGTTTTTTTTGTGAAACGTATTTGATGAAGTTGATGATGTTGTCTTGAAAAGATGAGGCTTCTATGTTATTGTCATCAATCATTTCAAGGACTTTGAAAGATTCTTTATTTCATTCTTTAGTCCACTATTACATACTTGGAAATGATTAATTATCCTATTCTCATTTTTGTGAAGAAAATTTGCAGTTTGAGTTTCTTTTACATCTCAACTTGCTTCCTATTTGTTGTTAAAAAAAAGTGCTGTTAGTGATCATTTGCAGAGTTGTGTCAATATCATGACTTCCTCTGGATGACATACTAACATTTTCAATTGGCCCTCTAGGCCCCAAAGTTGTTGATTGTTAATAATCATTGATAGTATTATTTTGGCTATTTCTGTACATTATGCTACTTGTTCATCCCTGTAGTAAAGGTGGAAATGAATCGTGATACTGCATTTCATTATATGAAATTTGAGGTTTGGTCAAACCTAAAACCTAGTCACGATTCAGTGCTTTTATTTTATGATCACATAAATGCTTATTTAAAGGTGAAAATGAAGTTAATTTTGTATCTAAACTAGATGTTATCAATTCATTCTCAAACCCTGACTGGTCGTTTTCCCTTAAGTTTATTCAGGGTTTTGGGTTGGTGTTCCCTGTCCATATTTATATAAAGTTGTTTTGTATAATTAATAAAATGTGTTCCTTGTAATTATGGTTGCATTGTTGAATAAATAAGCTGATAGTTTCTGGCAATATTGCCATGATTTAAAAATTGAGCAAACAAGAGAGTCAACCCTGGTGAAAATAAACTGACGTACAGTGTGACAGAAGTGTGCTTAGAATGTGTCAAGTGCATGACTACAGTGTGCATACACTGTGACAAAAGCATTAATTAATCGACCGGTTTCGAGTGCTACACATCTAATTGAAAATGACCACAACTCTGATTTTATCCCGAAACTTTTACATGTTTGTGACAAGGGGAATAAACTTGATTTTATAGAGAATTTTGAAATTTTAGTCTATTTTAATGTTTATAAGAAGGATGTATTAAATGACATAGTCCCTTCCAACCCCTCCCCCTTCTACTCAGTTCTACTTCTACTCATTCCTTTCTTGACCTTCCCTTTCCCCCCCCCCCCCCAGATTTTCATAGCCTTCCAATCACCACTGTCCTTGAAGTTTCCTCCCCCCCCCCTCCCTCCCCCCTCCCCGTTCAACCGTCATGAGACCCAACACACACACACACATATATATACACCGCCCTGTCTGTTAACTAATGTTGTAACTCTTGAGAATGACCTGAAAAGGTCGAAACCGGTTGATTGTTTTTAATAAATTTGTGTGGAATATAACAAAGTTTATTTTTGACCACCATATATTCATTCCACGAAGTGAACTCGCGGACCATTGATTTGATACTGTATGTAGTCTGCATGGTGTCCTCACACTTTATCACACCTACTGTAAGAGAGTCTCGGTTTATGCTTTTGTCACACTTTAGTCATATTCTAAGCACACATTTTTCATAGCTCTCATATTCTTGGTATGCTGACTTTATCACATTGTCTGTCATCGTTTATTTTCACCAGGGAAGTGGTAACATTGAGCTATTTCCACATGATGTAATTGGCAAGAGGCTCAAGGAGTAAGAAAAAGAGTACGCACCAGAAATAGCATGGTTATACTCCAGTGATATTTTGCCTTTGATATAGTAGTCATATTGGACCTCATGCCTACTGCCTCCCTCCTTTAGAATGAATCAATGCTTCCACTTCAACAAATGCATCATGTGTCCTAAGACGCATGGGTTTATGCATAAAGTGAACCAGGGTCTCAGCGCATGTTCTGAAGTGGTAAAGCAAGTATGTATCATGTATGAATTCATTTTCAAAGTATTTGAAGTAGGTTATGTAAATCATTGATAAAATTCAGTACAATGTGAATTTTCGAGGTAATATCCACACAGAAATACGTGTTTCGGTGTAATACTTCCAGTTACGATGTGGGATAAGACATACGCAATGCATAAGAAAGCATATTGCTCAGTGGTGTGTAAAATTGTCCATATTCAGTTAAATTGATTGCTCCATGTACAAGTGAATGCTGTAGGTCCACAATGGCCATTCATGAGTAGTATTGAAGCAGGAATTGTGTATTTGGGATGTATCAGGGGATTTAAATCTTTCATTCTCAACCCTTGGGCCATTTCTGACCTTGAAGTACCTAAAATGGGTACGAAGTTCCCATTTTACTAGGTGGATGAGCAATTACCTTGACTATGAAACTGTTGCGTATTACTGAAGCAATAATTAGCGTAAAAATCACCACTTCGGGTGAAATTAGCCAGTTTCTCCATTCCAACTGAAAAGTATTCGGTGGAGTACACTTCAGTACCAAATAGCAAGACCTCGACAAAATATTTTTTCATGTTTGGACTCATGACTGTTCCTCTAATGCAGCGGTTCCCAAACTGGGGGTCGTGGGCCGTTCGGAAAGGGGTCGCGAGATGACGATTGTAATTACTTTAAAAACAATTTCATTTGAATGTACACATTGTTTGTTATTTTTAGGGGGTCGCGGCTAAAACGTATGGGCTAAAATGGGTCGCGGAAAGAAAAAGTTTGGGAACCGCTGCTCTAATGGCAATTAGAACAATATTATGTCGGGATAGCATGAGTTTATGGCATAAATACTCGATTCTTTGGATATTTTCCTCTTAATTATGAACGAGTATTTTTTTCTCCCGATTTGTTGACATTTGAAGCATGCGCGCGCAAACTACGCTTTAACAGTGTTTTGTTGTTTTGGATTTGGGGTTGCCGTGGTTGTGGTCCATTGAAATAAACGGTGTCCCACGGTATGACGAAGTCGCACTTATGTGCTTAGTTTAATTTAATTTGTGAGTTTAGTTCCAATGAATGGAATGTCGAATTTTAGCACATTTATCGGCTTGGGCCGCACGGCCATACTCGCTGTCAGCAATTCTGGAGTGGATGCGTTAAACAGTACGTTTAGTTTTATAGCTATGTCTTCTCTATACGAATGCTTTATCATCTGTGTTAGCCATTAGCATTCCCATGTGGAGCTTTTGTTTCTTTTGGTAGACGGTTTTATTTAAATAATTTTAACGTATCCAGCAGTAACTTAGTTTTGGCTGATGTACGGCTGTCTGTTCTGAGCTATGTTTTTCTAAGTATTTCTCACATACCTTGTTTTTTTATTTAATTGATATTGCCAATACTAGATGGGAAAAATCGCAATGAAATGAAAGTTCTTAAAAATAAATCCACGATTCCTTGCAGTAACTGTGAGGTTTGCCTCGAAGAAGACTGGTGGAAGCACTCGTTATCAAAAGACTGGAGGGAGGCCAAAGCACCGGGGTTGGAGAGTTCAGGACGGTGCGAACGTAACAGCGGGTACAATCTTGGCTACTCAACTTCACCTTCGATTCCACCCGGGATTAAACGTACGAGCAAACTGATTATGAACTATATTGAGCTGTACTAGTTTGTTTTCCTTCTCGTAACATGGAGAATTTATTGAATTTTAGGTGGGTCTGGGGAGAAATGGAACCTTGTTTGCAATTGAACATGGCCAAGTTATGATCACATGTGAAAAATTTGATCCCAAGTGGGATCACACTTGGGTGAAGAGGGTATATGGTGGAAGAGAAAATGAAACAATGTACAAAAAGTACTTTAATGTTATACCTGAGAACCAACACAACCGATTCAAATTATTGGACAGAATATAAAATTGCGAGTATAGTAAAATTTGCTTGATACTGTGTGAACTAATACTACTTTTTGGTTAGTGTTTTCATGGCTAGTGGTAAACAGTGCATCGGATCAATTACAAGTCAACTACCAAATCTTATATATTTTACCTATAAATAGGTATGTATTATGTTTTATAATTTGCCCGTATAATTAAATATTGTGTACTGTAATAAATTGTTGTAAAAAGTTGCTCAGACTTGTAAATGAAACTTTAGAAATGGGCTACTTCAAAACTCATTCTGATTATTAAGAGAAGCCTGTATACCCTCAAATGGTTTGTTACAATACTAATTGTTGTTTGTTTGACATTTCATCCAGTTATTTCAGTGTATGGGGTTTGCCAGGTTAGTAACATAGCTGTTACTAATTGAATGAATGTTAAATGTGTAGGAAGTAACAACTAAAAGCTTATTCAGATGTTTCAAAATGTTAAGTGAGGCCTCACCTAGCTGCTGCTTTTTCCACAAGTACAGATGCATGGACCATTTTCTTTGACTTCACTTTCTTGATAAGGACATTAAGTATCAATGGAATAAGTGTGCATCCTTGTCTCACTTCTTTCCTACTCAATAATTGGTCTTAATTTAATCATTTGCACAAAAGAGGATTTAAAGATGTCTATCTACTTCTATTGTATGTTACTCCTATTTCCTTAAGGAAACAGTACTTTAATCCACTCATCATTGTCAAATGTCTTCTCTAGATTACGCAAAGGTAGTAAAGGTCAATTGATCCTTCTACATTTATATTCTCTTTGAGGAGAATGAGGGTTAATCTACTTTTCTGCAAATCAAACATCTTCATCCTGGAATTTCTCCACCCTTTCGTTGATTCTTTTTAATATCTTGTGACATTAGACTCACAATCAAGAGTGGTTCTTCTCATGCACTCCATTGCGCTAATCCATATTTATGGATAGGACTTCCATTTTGTCCTAATGCAACAATGGTATTTTTTCGAAAGAAATAAAGTGTAGTTTTCCACACATTTTTATTTTTCCCCAACCGGTTTCAACAAAAACTCATCATTTTCAAGAGGTTAAAAAAGATTTATTAACCTCTTGAAAATTACGAGTATTCGTTGAAACCGGTTGGGGAAAAATAAAAATGTGCGGAAAACTACAGTTTATGTCTTTCAAAGCATGGAAAAGTTTCACAAAGTAAGCCGGTCGACGATTAATTTTATTAACAATGCTATTGCTGTGTCTAAGGATTATGAGTTTTCTTCTTTCACAATGTTTGGAATTCTGAGGTGTGTTTCACTGACCTCTTCTATTTATTAGTAATTCTCATTCATGTAAACCTGTACACCTATTGTGTCTTATCTGCTTAGTTATTATCCTTTCATAGAAGGTTCTTATGCTCTTCCTAGCCATTATTTCCACTCCTTCAATTATATTGATCCGGTGAGTATGACCCTGTAACTTCCTCTACTAGGGCTCTTTCTTCAGGCAAATTCAGCTCACTGATTTAAAAGCTGGTAGGGCTCATAAATATTTAAGATTTTGCAGTTTTCCACTGGTGTCAAGTGACAATACATTCCATTCCAAAATTCATCATCACACTCGATGGATGTACTCTCAATGGGGAAATATATTTCCTCTGGAATTGGGGATTCTATTAGGTCCTTGCTTAAAAATTTAAAAGAAAAAGTTTCAAATGGTGGTGGCTCCTTAGGGTTATAATGTATTGGTTTCTCCTTGTCTTTCACATGGCAAAGCATCACAAATTTTCAAACAAGCATTACAATATTTACTTAACTTAGATAATGTCAAATGTTTCCACACCTTTATAGTTCACTGTAGTGAAGTTAGTGTTACTCTAGCGAATGATTCTTATCCACATCACTCTTGTGAAGAAGGACTGCTATTCTCTTCTCTCCTTATTGTCCATTATTCCTTGAGCAACAGTTCTGGATGTTTATTTCCAGTGTTGGTAAAAGTAATGAGAAAAAGTAACTGGACTCAATTACAGTTACTTCGTCAAAAAAGTAATCAATTACGAGTACAAATTACTGATTTAAAAAGTAGTCAGTAAAATTACAGTTACAATTACTTCTTGTAAGATTGTCCACTCTAGAGACCATCTGGCAACTGTCCAATTGTGCAGTAAAATTTGTGCAGTATGTGGAATAATTGAGTCACAGAAATTGCTAAAGTTGCTATTTCACTCACGATATTTACAATTATACCTGCTGTAACAACACAAGGGGTGTTATATTTTGTACACATCATAATGAAGCCCCGTACGGCAAGTGCCTGGCCACGTGTCTTATGGGTGAAAACAAATGTCAGCAAAAGGCACAGAAAGCAGAAATTTAGCATTAACTTTTTCCCCAGTATCCTGCCATGCCTCATCTTGGCTAATAGCCCTGTACATCCCACATGATCGAGCCATCTATCATCTTTTTTCCAAGCACATAAATTGCAATTAAATAATGTAGGTTACTCACCTGTATATGCTTCCTCAAATTGGACGTCGTGCTCCAAGGTGACTTCAGGTACTTCTTCCCCGGACACAGCTTGCACTTGACGGACATGTTTTGATCCGTCTGTTCACCTTCAAGCTCAAAATATCTCCCCAAATAAGGAAATGGAAATTCCTTTGAATTGACTGGCATGCGATCGTCATCCATCCCAAACCACAAGTAAAATACGCAGAACTAAACGGATGCAAAGACCTTCGTTTACTCGTCGACTACGGCAACATGCACCACACACGACATAACACCGATCACACCAAACTAGAAAGTTGCAACACTAAAGCAGAGTTTCCAACTCGAACACTAAACAGTAAAGGCCACCCCACAAGCGGCCGCTGTACGCGTTCAAACAACAATGTAGCATTAAGTGCTCTCACACACACGAGAGCGGCCTGGCAGGTGTGGTGGCGGCCGTACGCGACCTTGAACACTTCCCTGTTCAAGCTTGTATACCGGCCAGCGAAGCTGCCTGAAAATAATTCAATTTAACGTGGGAGCGAGTAAAGTAATCGTCGATTACGAGCAAGTAACGATTACAACGAAAGTAACGATTCTTCTTTCATCGTAAGGAGTAAATTACAAATAAAAATTACATTTCGTAAAAAGTAATCGTTACAAGAACAAATTATTGCAAAAGTAATCGTTACAAGTAATCCGATTACTTTTACTCGATTACTTACCAACACTGTTTATTTCACAGCTAACCAATATACCACCTGGTGGACACCCTTGGTTGCAAAAGTGTAGCGTACTGAGTGCCTTCGACCTGATGGAAATGCGACATCCAATGATGTGAAAGCCATGAACAACATATAATTTGGTCATATGCCATTACATTGCAATGGTGATGTGTCAGCACATTATAATAAATTAAACCCTATTTCTTATACCATATGGTGTGCAATGTGTGCACACCTAAGTGTGCTGTGCTACTTTTCTTTCACCTTTTTCAATATGTTTGCTTATAAAAAATGGATATTTTCACCTGGAAAAATGAAAACTTTGGCCCAAAAAACCAAGTGAAGTCCTGGAATCTCCTAATTTATGGTTTGTAGTCTCCACTCAGTGATCTCAATGGGTATAGTTAGCCTCTTAAATATTTTTCTCGAGAGGGTCTCATCACTTTTTTTCTAGAAATCAAAACAAGGTAAAACATTTGAAAAACTTTCCTTTAGTATAAGAGTGTGGTGGTTTCTTATTACCTTCTACCTCATCGTTTTTCAGCTGTTTTACCTTACTTTGCCTGCAATATACATAGTGGGTGTTCCTGTACTAACACCCATATTTTGGTCTTCACCTTCACTCAGGTGAGTGGGCAGCTGCCCCCTCAAGGTTTATTGCCACTTTGATTGGTTAGTGGCAGTAGCGTAGGCAGAGGGGACAAATGCCCCCCTCCCACCCCCCGCGATCTGGTGCCCCTAAGTCTGTGAATGTTTCCACTCTAAAGTCCCAAATATGTATAAATAAATGTGTATAATACGTTGTCAATTGCCATATTTTGTACAAACCCATCCGCCTATTGCCTCACCACAATTTGTAAAGTTTAGTAAACTGGTTAATTTATGAGTTGACACCCCTTAAATATTTTCTGCCCCCCCCCCCCCCCGGACCCCCCGTTTAGTTGAGAGGTATTGAATACCCCCCAGGCGCCGCGGAAAGTAGTGAACCGCCCCCCCCAAAACAACCTTAATCCACCCCTGCTACAAGGTTATACAAGGGACAAACACAACCGCATGTCCTAGGTGATGAAAAACCTACGCAGGTGGGACTTGAACCCATGACCCTATACCGTAACAAATGAGGACAACCTGCCACCACCAGGGCCAACTAAGATAGTTACATAATATAAAATATTTTACTTATTATGCTGAAAGAGTGAAAAAAATTGTTTAAAAAATAAGAAATAATGTGATCAAAAATAAATATTTTAATACACATTGCAATACAGTGCATGCACTCACATGCATAAAACATTTTACTACTAGTATATACCACAAAATTCATTAAAAAATTGAATGTGTACACATATATCGTTGCATGTAGGAGTCCAAGAAAAATATTACATATATATTATTGCAGTGGTGGGAGAATCTCACTGACTGATCGATACAGTAGTGAGAAAATGAAAATTATTTGGGAATTAAATTTATGTTAAAATTTTCAGTCTTGTCTACTAGTAGCAAGCTTGCTTGTAATAGAGTTATTGGGATTTGTTCTAAAAGGGATGGAAAATTTTTATTGAGACGTAATAATTTGAACACAAATTATAGACTTGCAGATGTTCTTATAAGACCTATATATAGTGACTGGATCCAGTCTTTATATGAAGTACATCACAATGTAGAAACTTGTCTTTAAAGGAACTTGTATACTTGTACCATATGTCATTACCAGGAACTTTCTTTGCATGTTTTCAATAATAATGATGTAAGTAATTTAATAGAGAGGCCACAAAATGGAGTAATATATTGTATTGGTGTTACAAATGAGCAGTATAGGTATATATATAGAAAATATTTTGTTTAGATGATATGACATAATAATAATTATCTTTATTCACTGGTAATAGACCCATTTGCCTAAGGAATTGACGTGCATAGTTGCAACTAGTTCCCCAATGTAGCAAATTAAAACCATAAATCATGTTACAAAAATAAAAATGTTTCAGGTATACATAAACGCCTATAGTTATATGATAATACACACCATTATATTGAGTATAGCATAAGGTAATACTATTGAAAATAAAAGTGAAATATAATAAAAATAAGTAGATCAGTTACAAAATTACAATCAGTTTAACCACGGCCATCGTTTAAAGATGGCCGTGGTTTAACACAAGTACAAACAATAAAACAATTTTAAAAGTTTTCACCCATTTTCAAATTATACACGTTCATAATAAATTAGATCAAAATTACTCAGACAAAGTATAACAGATTTTTAAAAATTGTAATGAGAGGTAAAGATATCAGTATTGCACTTGTTACATAGATTTATTGCCCGGTCCAGTGGTGCAGTGCCAGTTGATTTGAAATGTCTGTAGATCTTGAATTTCTTGAAGGGACATATATATATATTAACTTGCTCCATTTTCATGTTAAATTGAAAGATATTTACCATTTTTTATAATTTTCTAGTCTGAATTTCTTATATAGCTTGTGTATGTACTATAAATTGCCACCAACGCCAAGAAGAATTATGGAATGCGTTTTGAAGTGGGCGGTTCATGGTTATGATGGGTATCGTTTGTTTCGCATTTGTGTTTGTAGTTCAAACGATCCACGTTAGGCGCTTTCAGTCGTTTACTCGTGCGAATTTGTTGGTTGTGTTATGTGAATTATTGAAGTAATCTGATTCTTGGGGAAATTATTTTTATTCAAAATAAGTCGGATAAGAGTTATAGAAAGCATTCTCTTTCCTTTTTTGCGTTGTCATTATTATTTCTGCTCTTTCGTTACTATGTTTTTGTGGAAATGGTGAAATAACGCACGAGTAGTTTTTTGTAACCAACGCTCCTTAAACATCAAGTCGCGGCTGAAATTGTTTTCTTTTTCTTTTGAAATGAGTAAGTTTTTATTTAAAAAAAGTAATCTTATGAAAAACAGGAAATGCTTCTTAAGATTACTGTAATTATATGCGATATCGCTGACTAAGGTAAAATTAATTTTCCTTATGGTGATTATTGAAACCGTCGGTGGACAAGTTAGTTGAAGTGCGAATGAAATTATTTTTCACGACTTCTTCGTCATGGTTTTTAGTGAACTGTTTTTAATTAGTGGATTGAGTTGATTTCACACGAACATTACCATGTCTCAGCATATTAACGGTGTGGTTGCTGGTGATGCCCTGATAGATACCAAGGGGGAAAATACGTCATTTGAGTTGGAGATAAATAAAATTCCTCTCCACTCCGTCGTAAGTATACAACATGTAGTATTTTAATTATGGATAATTGTTTTGGATGCGAAAAAAAGCTACTGAAAATTTCATAATTTCTTTAGGTGTTGAAAACTTGAACGAATTTGCTCTTTATTTTTGCACTTGTGCATTTTTGCACTTGTGCATTTTTGCACTTTGGAATGTGTAATGAGTATGGATGATACATCTATTTAGCAAATCACTAAATAAATCTGCATAATTTAAACACTTTTAAAAATAGATGTGATTGATCCGTTGTGTGGGAAAAGTTGTGCTTCTTAGCGTGTCAGCAACGAAATTAAATCATTTCATTTTCGTCGAACAACCATTATATTGGGATTTTTCTTTGGAAGCTTCGTATGAAAATACGTTTTATACCTTGCCAAAACCTTAGATATAACGTATATTTATCAAAATTCTTTTATTGAATTCGAAGACACGATCCGTTGCACCCAGCGATAGCCGACTGATTAAAATGAGAAATACATTCTGGTTCAACTTTGGTTTGTTTCACAACGAAAGTTGTTTGTTGTTCATCTTAATGATCTTGTGTTTCTTTGCTAAAGGGTGGCATGCGATCAACGGCTATGGAGTCTGTCGGGAACCCTTCACAGAAGCATGGAAGCGAAGCAGAAGTATCAGTTAAGTTGGAGGTTTATGAAGATGGTGGACGTGGAAATTCTGATGAAATTGGAATATTGGTGAAGAAAGAGAATGAATCTGACATTAAAAATGAAGGTAGCGATGACCTTAAAGCAGATGACGCATGCAGAGATCCAGTGAGTGCTAAAGACCCTGATGCCAGCCTCGGGTCTCACATGTGTGGCAATAATGTGGCGGATCGTTTTACGGACGGAAGTTTAGATCGAGAGTGCAGTGGTGACTCGGAGCGGGCCAATTTATACGACACACCGTTTTCTAGTTTACCTAAAGTTGGTCGCAAGAGGCCGGTTGGAAGGCCGAAGGGGAAGAGAAGTGCGGGAAGAGCCAGTTTATCGTTCGAGCATTATCAAAGCGAGGATGCTAACTCTCCCGGTGGCGTCGATTTCCTTTCCACCAGTGTTGGAACACCTGTCCTCGCAGATTCGGGACGAGGTATGGCAATGGAAAAAAGGAAACGGGGTAGGCCAAGAGGCAGCAGGGGTTGTGGACGAGGGGCCATCCCTTTCGAGAGTAGGATGCTGGATGACGTCTACAGCGGTGCGTCCGATTCGGGTGATACTGAAGCAACCGGGTCGAACTTCAGTGACTCTGGACTTGGGGGTGGTGTCATCAGCCCTCAGCCCGTTGCCATAACCAAGGCGGTCCGTGGTGCCTTGCGACCAGGATGCAAGAGCTACCGTGGCCGAGCTTCAGGTATGGGAAGGGGCTTAAGAATGAGTTACGGTGACGATACACCGTCGACCTGGGATGTCGATAGGGGCGTGGTTCCGATGGAATACGAAAGTGCCTTAAGCCCAACTTCTAGGACTGGAGCTTTGGGAAAGAGACGACTAAGCCACTCAGAACATCTGACACCATCTCCTAGGCCCAAAAGGGGTCATGGATCAAGGGGTAGGTCAAGAGGGCGTCCTAGGGGGAGGAAGCCTCGGGCATCATTCGATCATGATTCTGCTGTGGACAATGATTCGTCTGACGTTGGGACTCCTGGATTTGATACACCCGTTTTTAGTGCAACGGACGCTGAGTCTCCAGACCCCAGTGTAAGGACTGAAAGTGATGCAGAAACTCCCGTTGCTGCCACCAAGTACCGTCGTGGGCGAGGCAGAGGTTCTCGTGGAAGTCGCGGCTCTGTGACTCCTGTTGCCAAGGTTTCAGAGGTGAGTGATTTTTGCACGAATCTTAGACCTGAATTAAATGATGCTCCCTTAGTTTTAGTGATTGGAAAGATTATTTTAAGATTTATTTCTTTAGTCCTTCATATGAACCATTAACATTTGTGGAGAGTACACCTGGATAGTTATGTCATAACTAGCCATATAAGATCACCCTTCATATGAGGAAAGGTTTCTTTGGGGTTCCATTGGTTTAAAGGCTCCATATCTGCTCACATTTTGAAGAATGGCTTGCTCTTCATCGTCAGGACTTCAGAATATTTTTTCTCAAACTTTGCTGAATTTTATACATTCATCTTCAGATCAGGTGTCTCTTGATTGGCTGTGCCATTGTCTTACATTCCTGCATTACCTTACATTCCTAATGCATTTCATGGTCAAATTCCAGTTATTACTTTAGTGGAGGCCAGGTGGAACTTCACAAGGTTCTCGGGGGAAATATCAGATCAGCCTTCTTATGTTTAAATAGACTTTACGTGGCTTAGAGTAATTTACCTTGCACTTTCCTTCCAAGATTTGTTGGACATTGAAATACCTTCCAGATTCAGTCCCTCTAATAAACCCACATAAGCCTTTTCCAGTTCCTGTAAAACCTTATCACAAGTTCCCATCAGTTAAACTAAGCGGGGGATACACAAATTGTGAAATTCACTGCGGAAAAATCATTTGTCTGGATTGGTAATCAAACCAAAATTGAAACATGAAATTTACTGTGGATGAGGATACATAGGTGCAAGTTTGAGGTATCTGGGTTTTAATTCCGTTCCAGCAAAATTATTATATTGTTTTGTGAATTTTATGCATGCATTTACCTCACTGCTGCGAACTCCTTCACCTCACCTTCAAATGACCTTCTTCACCTTCAGATGTCCCTCAAACCTCTTCCTTTTCCTCAAAACAATCCAACTCCTATCCAATTGCATAAACCATGCCAAAACCTATCCGTCTCCAGCGATTGTGTAAGATACAAAACATGTGCAATCCTCATGAACCAAACTCTAAGACCCCACATGTCCCACAGGCTTTTGGCAAACAATGCATGATACATTAAAATTTATAGAATTTTAAATGCAGAAACAAACAAAATCATCATTTTAAAAAACAGCCATGTTTTTTGTATGCTCTCCCTTCTTTCTTCGTTAAGAGAGTCTACCACGGCTAAATGAGATTTAATGCTTAAAGAAATTGATTGCTTTTATGTCTTCTCAATACATTGTTTAAGGCTACAGTTGAATAAATATATTGTTACTGTTGGTTATGTGGAAAACAGATTTATAAGAGTGTTCTACCTCTTAAGTGGATTTAGTTATTAATGAATAATAACATGGGCACCTTGAGATAATTGATTTCACCTTTGACAACAAAAGACTTCAATATGTAATCCAATTTGTGGTCAATAATACAATTGCATTTAAGTAATTTGAAACCATTTGCTTAGTTATGATGTTTAATTCCTTAAGCATGTTACCTATGGTTATAAATATAATTTGTAGATCAATTGGCTGTAGATTGCTATGTTTTTAATTATAATTTACTTAATAATCATTTTAGACATTCTTTCTATTATGTTCATTGTTACTTATCCTTAATTCATGTCATTAAAGTATTTCAGGCTCCATACTCACCTTAGGTTACTTGAAAAATTCAGATTCCTCATACTTATTTCTGTGTTGGTACAGAGAATACTATTTCAACCCTGCACTATATCTTGAGAACTGTTAGGAGCAACGAACTATTAGTGATACACTGCCAAACTGAAAATTTCATGCAATTTCATGTGCCATAGTGACTACAATATGAACAGAGCAAGACACTAAGACCTTACATTAACAGACAATTTATGTTCATCCTCTTCTGATTCCTTTTCCCTATTCCCTATCTTATTTCATGGCTAGTGCCCTAACACCCACTGCCTCAAACCCCTGTGGCGGCTTTCAGAGTAGTGTGTAGATGTAGGTATTTGAAGTACAGATTCTGGTGTGATGTAGTGGAACCGCTTAATAATTGATTCTGTAATTGTAGGTGTATTGTTTGATTAAGCAATTTCTTTGATTGCTTATTTTGGTATGTATTTATCCCCAGGAAAAAATTGTCACGTGTGCTGCTTGCAAGGAGTCCATGACGAATACCACATATGTGTATCACAAGTTAAGGGCACACAATGGTTTATCTTGGCGAGAAGGGATAGATGAGCCAATTGTAAGTATTGTATTCCATTTTTATTATGTAATTGATAAGTACTCGTCACTAAGTCTTGACTTGTCTATTTAAGAGAAACGAAATTTTTGGTGGAATTCATAGCAGTTAAACTTTATTTGCTGTTACCTGCTGATGGTAAATGCTAATGTGCAAAATTCTAAATGAAGAAAAATCTTCCCAGTTCAGGTAAATTGTTTCTCACTGTGACTTGCTCGCATGCTAGTGTCTCCTCAGTAGGTGATGTTTGCTAAAGTTTAACTATATACTTTGAATCTCGTGCGAAATAAGGAAAACTCCTTTGTTTTTAAGAGTGACTTTAAGCTCATGGACTTTGGTGCCTCCGGTATGAGTACTTTGAGGTAATAAATGCACAATGTCATAAGAACATTTTGTCCTTTTAAATTCTCTCTGAAATTCATGTTTTGATTATGTTTTTAGTCTAACCCCAGTGGATAATTATTTTATCAGAAAGTGCATAGGCGTATCTAGAAGCATCTGAAGGGGGGAGCGGTTTGCGGGGGTGGTGTGTGTTTGGGGGGTCCGGGAATTTTGAAAATATACGTCTTAAAATGATGTTTTGAAGGTGTTTTGAGCCTAGAAATTCCCTTAGTAATTGCATGTATTGAATCAAAGTTTTTAAAAATTGTTATTAAATTAAGCCATCAATGGGAGGGGTGGGGTTACAACCCCCAAAACACGCCAATGAGTGTATTGGTCATAAATCTTATTCATAGAGTCTCAGTTCAGACTTAAGTGCCCACGCAAGTAGGCAGGCTACATACATCTGTCTGCTGTCCATATTTTGTCTTAATGACTTCAGTGAGAACAACTGCCTACTACAACAGGAAACATAAAAATGGTTTTATCCTTACAGAGAACCCCATTATCCTTACGGGAATCTAACCCAGTGTCCCGTTATAATGAAAGCATTAGCTCTTGATAACAATATCCTCTAAGTTAGCACCCAATGGCTTTACATGAATTTTCTTGAAATTGAGTGAAAAAATTTAGTCGAATCAACAAATTTGGGTATAAAAGGGTATAATTAAAGCCGTTTGTGGAGCATAAATTGAGTGATGTAGGTGTAGACTGAATTCATAAAAGAAAATGGCTCGTTACAGTAGTTTTCATTAGATTGTGATAATCATTGTCTATAATTTCCACTAAATGATTTTTTTCTGTAGCTGATGTGGACGATTTTCTAAGAACAGATGTTTTATTTGAGTTAATTAATGCCACTCCGTTGTTGATAATCTGTTCAAAAAGTGACATTCATATAAAAGAGTAATCAAAGTTATCTATTCAGAAGTGGGAATAATGTCTACTCTCCTTTAGAACTATAGTATTTTGTTCTTAACCTGTCCGTATGTGCGTCCATATTTTTATGTGGAAAATTGCATCGTCATAGTTCTTATTATTATTCCGTCCTTATGTATTAAGAATTTTTTTCTTATAACATATACTGTCTAATTCAAATTTTGTGTGCTGTACTGTGAAATGTCGATTTTGTCCTCCCTTATTTTACATTTTTCCTGATTTTACACCATTTTTATCAGGCTCAATGCAATTCCTTATGTGAAATATGTTAGATTGTGGCTCAATTTCAAACCCCTTAAGATTTATGTTACCCTGAACATGCACTTAATTTTACTGGATTTTTCAGAATGCTGAATTATTTTGTTATGATGAATTTGAATGCAAAGTTTCTGAATAATCTCATACAATATGCCCTGAATATTATCTTTAAGTTCAAATAACTTAAGAACTGGCCATGCAGTACATTTAATGGACTCACTCGCTAGTGACCACACCAATTGCATGAAATTCTCAGTAAAAAAAAAACAATTTGCCATTGAAATACAGTGTAACAGGATGCCTGGGCAGCTTAATGGTTAGTTCACTTGATGTGATAACAAGGGGTCTGGGTTCAAATCCCAGTGAAGGTAAATGGTTTTTCATTGTGACTAAGCTTTAAGAATATCCAAGTTTATCTGAATGTTTTTAGGTTAGCCCTCATCCGTAAAAATTGCTGGAAGTCAACAGTCTCCCCTGCTCTCACTCTGGCATGAGTAATTATTATGGTGCCCTAAATGTGATGGAAAAATTGCTATAGCATTTCATTGTCTGCTTGAAAATGAACCATTAGCATTTTGAACCTCACAAAGCTGATTTTAGAAGAATTAAAAGAGATTTCATTTTGTCTGTTGTCATGTAGAATATCTCTTGTTATTTGTTCCACCAATAGGTCACTTTTGCCAGATGGTGCCAACTATATGCAGGGATGTTACACGTCAGGGAAATGTCAGGGAATTTGTAATCCATCAGGGAAATGTAAGGGAAAATCATCGAGCTGTCAGGGAAAAATTGGATAAGGGCGAAGGTCGATGAATTTGTCAGTGGCCGACGCACCGCAACTATACGTTCATTCGTTGTTGCTGGAGTTGATGTTTTATCTTCTGATTTAGTCTTAGTTTCATCAATTTGTCAATATATTTTATGAATAAAAGTATTATTGGTTTGTTTTTTCAACTTTCTTTTGTACTTAAAATTTTAACTGCTCTCTAAACGTCACACTGCTTAAGGATAATGCCAGGGAAAATGACAGTTTTTGTCAGGGATGTCTCAGGGAATTTCTTTTCCAGAATCTTGTAACAACCCTGATAAGGTCTGACTGCATTTATTGCTTATATGCCCGGCAGTCTTGAATATGTGTTCCTTTCACCTTTAAAGGACTAGTGTACTTTAAATATACACTGGAAAGAGGGCTCATGAGCCGTGCATGCTGAAAAAAGTATGCTGGACTTGGTTTTAAAACCCATCGAGTTTCTATTCAACGCTCAAAATTAAATCTGGCAGGCAGAACATACTACAGGCATTTTAATCCATACGATAAAAATTAAAAGTCTTCAAAAATCCACAGGGGAGAGGGATGCATTCATAGCTTAACTGGCCAAAGCAATTGGTGCGATATCAAGGGGTCCAGGTTTGAGTCCCAGTGAAGGCGAGTGGTTATTCTTTTGAGGAATTTTTTCACTTGTGGGTGTCTCGGTAAAGGTGATGGTTTGACTTGTCTCTGTATCCTAACATTTGTCAGTGTGGTGGGATAAAAGTACCAAGGGTCAGGTCCAAGATCCTAGTGAGAGAACAATGCTTCACCCTCTCAGACCTCAGGCTCTCTACTTAAAAGTATGTACCCCCAAGCTCTGCGTTACCTAGAGTGCTCATCTATCAATTAAAATTGTCATTTCCTGTATGATTACAAATTTTGTTCACTATGAAGCTGTTTTTAAAATTTGTTTTTCAGGATATCGCCAATGAAAAAGTTGTTAAGGCAGTTTTGAAACAGACTCTGCAAAAAAGGAAGCAGTTGACCTGTGAGAAGTGTGGAATCAGTAGGTCAAGTCTTGTTGGATATGAAAGTCACATTACATTCTGTGCCAAATCAGAAGGGGTGAGTAATTTCAACTTCTTGTTATCACTTCATATCTTGTGATTATAAATGGTTTTATGCATAGAGCAGGTGGATGTGAGAAGTTGATTTTGCTTATCAGTTCATTTTGTGTCAATGAATTTTGAGGGAATGGCGAGTGATAAGCTTTTATGTATTTTGATTTGGAGTCCTTCAATTTAAACTGGTGGCTGTCAGATGCTTCTATTTTTGATTTTTATTAATGATATAGGAACCGTAATTAAACCTGTTAATTATCTTATGAATGCTGATGACATTAAGTTATTTCAACCTATAGACTCTTATGCAGATGCTCTTGCACTGCAAAGATGTCTGACAAATATTTCCCAATGGTGCAGGATAAATGCCTTGCATTTTAATGTTAGTAAATGTAATTTACTAACCTTCTGTAAATCTAAGATTCCGGTACTTGTTGATTACTCTTTGTCTGGGCAAAACCTTGTTAGAGTGAACCAGAAACTTGACTTGGGTATATTTTTTGATTCTGACTTAACTTTCAACAGGCATATTGAAGCTACAATTACGAAAGCTTACAAAACTCTCGGCTTCATTTATCGAAATTCCAGAGACTTTAGCAATATGTCTTGTTATAGACTCCTATACATCACCCTAGTGAGACCTATTCTGGAATATTGCTCTATAGTTTGGTCTCCTTACTATCATAAATATGAGTTAGGCTTAGAGAGGGTTCAAAATAAATTTCTAAGATTTGTTGCCTTTAAGGCTGGAATTGTAAGGGAAAGTGGTGAATACGAAAATACTTTGAATCTACTCAATATCCACTCTCTCTCTGCACGTAGGAAACAAATAGGATTAATATTCTTACACTCATTGCTAAATAATCACATTAAGTGTTCTTATCTATTATCTTAAATTAATCTAAGGATTCCATCAGTTCTCTCCAGATCTCACTACCTTTTTCATATTCCACATGTAAGAACTAATTACATGTATCGCCTACCAATTTTTCGAATAATGAGGGATTTTAACAGACGTTGTACATCAACAGATATTTTTCATTAATCTCAAAATGTATTCAGAAAATTAGTGCATCAGAATGTCTAATCTTTTTATTTTTTCTAAGTTAACTATTCTGTCTATTGTAATGTTTTGTAAAAGGACATTTGTCCGTATAATAAATATTATTATTATTATTAATGTACATTTTGGTCAATGGAAGAGTGCCATGAAAAGTTTTAACATGCTTGAAGCTCTTGGACCTACCTTGCATTTGGCATTCCATTGGTATGAGATGCTGTTTATGGTTCCTCTGCATAGAACCCCCATCATAATGAAGAACTGGGATGATCAAAGCTCTGGTATATCACAATTGTGATTTATTGAGTATGACTATGGTTTTACTGTGGTACAGCATCATCAGGTTTTGTAATGAAAATTACTTAGGAATAAAATACATGTGACTAAGGTACTAAGTATGTTTCTTACTTATATACAGTCATGCATTGATTATCAGAAGGGATGTATAGTTGCAAGCCAGTGCTCTATTCAGATCTAGGTATGCAAAATGAGAGTGTTTAAGAAATTTGTTGAGAGGGATACATTCTATGAAAGTACATATGTTGAAATTTAAGTGGTGAATGTTATAAAAGCTAAACATTCTGTTCCAGTGCCTTTGATATTGTTATTATCAAAGACATTTATGTTAGCATTACTTGAAAAGTGGAATTTCCTGGAATACAGGGGTTACAGTCTGCAATTATGCTGTGTTGCATGAATCCACATCGTAGCAAGCATTAGTCTTATGGAAATTTGGGGTTCAGTTTTAATGTGGATGAAAA
The DNA here is from genome assembly GCA_963573305.1 of Pyrrhosoma nymphula. NCBI lineage: Eukaryota > Metazoa > Arthropoda > Insecta > Odonata > Coenagrionidae > Pyrrhosoma > Pyrrhosoma nymphula. The sequence goes on along the minus strand of OY754335.1, from coordinate 46,921,930 downwards.
TACTCCTTCATGGTCTTTTTTTCCATAAGTATGACATTTGATTTTATTTCTTTAAGAAACAACAGGTCACCTCACTGAAAAAATTACAACAGTATATTCACAGAAAACACTAAGCACTGGAAAAACAGCTTAAGTTTGAGAATTTACATGATTTGACACTATTTCAACTGAACTTCATAAATTTGAATATGAAATCCACCTTAATACTATGGTCCAATCTTGGTCTGGCAATTTTAATGAGCTCAGATATTGACTGGGGGTGCAATTGGGCACAAAGAATTTTGTAATGTGAAGCTGCTTTGAGTTTGCAGACTTGGCCCTACGCAGAACTCCACCAAGGAGTTCTGCTAGGGGAAAACAGCTGAATTAGACACCTATTGAATGCCAGGCATTTTTCAACTGATGGATTCCAATTCCAACCAGTGAATATAGTAATTCAAATAAATTTTTTTGCCCACTTCAGATAATTTTCCACAAGCATAACGTTTACTTGGGCTTTTCAGGCTCCAAATCCCCTGAATCACAGTCTTCACTTTCATCTTTACTCAAAGAATTTGCCATTGTATCCTTTTCATCAGCTGTCAGTTCCTCTTTTCCTAAAGAGACTGTAGTAATTCTTCCACTGCACTTTCTTCCTTGTCTTGAAATCCCTAACCTCCAATTTACCAGGCAATATTAATGATCGCCTGCAAGTCGTTAGCATTATCAGGAAAACCTCTGAAGTCACAGATAATATCAGGCCAAATTTTTTCCTGCTAAGGTTCACAGTTTCACTTACTTCATTCCAGGATTCATTTATTATTTCAGTGGTTTTTAAAGTATCACATTTTTTCCTGCCATCACTCGCTGAAAGGGATGGATTCACCTCCAACATGGTAAGAATGTTGGCATAACTTATGCAGGTGTAGTAAAACTTAAAGGCAGCTATATCATCCTGATTGAAGGTCTGTAGAAGAGAATTAGTACTGTGAAACCTCTAATAAACAAAACCCATGGGACCGAAATTATGCCTGCTCTTTGGTCAGAGGATATTTGTGCATTACATCACTCTAGGGGCAAAAAATGTAATCCTGTACTGTGTATAATATTTTGAATTTCAGGTAAAGTGATTTGCTACTCCAAAGTAAAGGTAAAACTATCGCAGATGACCGCATACGTTTATTCTTTTAGTGCCTTTACCTGATAAAACCGTGAAATAACTGCCTATTTACTTGAGGAATCAGCAGGACTTAACCTAAAATCTTTATTGAAATCAGCCTTTTCTCCTCTTAGATAAAAATTCAAATGCTTGTGGTCCTCAGTGTAAATTTTAATGAAATAAATACCATAAATACCTTACCTTCATGGTGCTTAATGAACTTTGCTGAAGCAGTCATCATTTGTAATTCATGACTATTGTGTTATTTAAGAAGCAAATGCAAAGAAACTCAATCATATTACTTATACCATTGAGCCAATTATGTACTGTCAACATTTATACATTTTTGTGAAAAATTGCAAACTGACATGCATTATTAAGCCATGGTAAACTCAATAGGGACCCACTAGAATGATAAATAACCATATCCGAGTAACCATCAGAACTCTTCGAAATATAAATCATTGAGTTAGAAATTACTACCCTATTACTTACCTCACTGCTGCGAAATACTGATGAGCACCCAGAGAAAATTTAGTTTATTACCTGAATCATCTTGAAGTTAATGTAAAAAAATGCCTTTAAAAACAAATTTATCTTTATTTTCACTATTTTTTTGTTGAGTACAACAGCAAAGAAGTTTGCCTTGACTTCCATCTCATTTCCTTTACAATTCCAGTCTTCACTTTCTGAAAGGAAGTGACTGGCACCCTGGCTCCTCCTGAATCCTGGCACCCTCCAGAACATAAAATATACCTCACAATAGTGTCCACTGCTGCACCAACAGAGACAGTTTGGACACTCCATCTCTTCCTCCATAGAGGCTACTTGCATCTCATTGTCAGACGTACTCACATAGTCTTCATCCACAACTGTTTCTAAGTTTTCATCCACCTCCACGCCCATCCTCAAATATCCATTCATCCTCAAATAATGCTTTAATTCCCATCATCTCTTGTAAACCGACCCAGAACTTGTTAGGGCTTTCTGCCACATTGTCACCGACATTGAAGAATGTAAATCCATCCCTACAAAAGTAATTTGAAATCATCAGTGGCGTCACATTCTTCCAAGCCTCACACAGGCGCTGCATAGCCTGAAGTACATTCCACTTTAGGAGTTTGGCATTGGTGCAACTGTCCACCCTGCACACTAAGAACTACCGGCATTCTGTGATAATACATCCAAGGGTCTGACGGAATTGCGATATCTCGTATGGATTACTACTAGCGCCAGTTGTTTCAGGTGCAAATGGAAAATAAGTATGCGTGATAAAGATAAAGATTGCATGTTTCTGCCATAAATATTTTATTTTTTGTGAAAAAAATGCTGTAATTATTCCTTTTGTTGTAAGACGTTTATCAGCCTCCATTTAAAATATGCCTGGGACCACACGAGATATCGCCATTGCAACCGTAAGTAAACAAATAAGATGGCCAAGAAAGTACACTGCACAAACGCCAAGAGAAGGACTGGACGGCATTATTGTGCTGCAATCTGGTTCCAGAATTTCTCAGGATGCAGAATTGATTATACAATTACCCTTTTAAGTTTCCCCTGAGAAATAAATAGGTATTTTCCTACTTAAGTCTGCCAGATATTCAATTAAAGAGTGTACCTGTCGCGCTGATAGTTAGCGCCTGACCGCTAGAGTGCTCTGGGTGAAATGTATAACCATTGGAGTAATGCGAGTGTCAGACCCTTGAATACATCTTGACGGCAGAAATTACTGCTTGCTCAAGAGGCTGCAGCTTATTGGTGCAATAAGGGGGAAAGAAAATAACTTTTTTTATTCCTTAGAATTAACCCCTCCACATTATGTGCAGTGCACTTGTTTAGGAATATCACAATTTTCCTATTTTTCCCTTCCATGCAAGCATCCACTCCCGCTAACCACTGCGGGAATAGAGTGTTAGTCATTCAGGCATTCTTGCTGCTGACATATGGGCAAGGCATATGCATCACATTTTTTAAGAAGTGGGGCTTGGCATATTTGCCCTCTATCAACGGTGGCAACTTCTCGGACCCATCACAATTGGAGCAAAAGAGGGTCCTGAAATGATCCTTACTCACATTCCCTCATGGCAGGCCTCTCCTTTCATATTCAAAGTGCGATCTGGTAGCAGGTTGTAAAAAAAACCTGCTTCTTCAGCATTAAAAATGTATTTTGGGCTGTTGCCCTCACCAATTTAAAAAGGTAGCCTCCAGCTCTCCACCACATCAGGGCTAACTGCAGCCTCCTCCCCAGAGATTTTCAACATTGTGAGGTTCCAATGTTTTTTAATTTTTGGAGCCATCGATTGGATGCCACGAAGTTTTCCATACCTAATTTTAGGGCTTCAATTCTCACCTGCTCCTGTAGGATCCGACTTGAGATAGGTAACAGCTTGGCCAGTGACTGAGAGAGCTAGTTGAAGATAGCCTGATCAAGGTCCTCATTTACATACTCATTTTGGTCTGCAGTCATTTTCTATCGTGTCTCTGCGAAGCTGATTTCATGATTTCCGACCACTGTGCAAGAATGGTGGATAGGGCTTTTGACTGTAGGTCGAATTCATGGGCAACTTCTCCCTTCTTCATCCCCTGGTCCACCGCCTTGAAAACTGGCAATTTCCTCCTCCAGGTAAAATCGCCAACGCTTCATTCCACGATCAGACAGCCTATAAATTTAACCAAAGATGAACTTTAGGAAGACATCAAACAATTTAATTTGTAATTAAGTGATGAGTGTTATAAACTATTTTTATTCAGCATGAAGATTAAGTTTTGCAAAAGCCTAGTGAATAAATAACAAACTTACCTTGAAAAGAAGCAGTTAAACCAGGGAGATAAAACTGCTGTCAGTAGTCACATGCAAGTTTCCCTCGAAATGCCTGAAATTAAGGCTTTCGCAGAAATGAACCGCTGTTTTGCTTCACAATACAGACATACTTCATATAGATACTAATAGACTTCACAATACGGACCATGAGAACACCAACCAAACCATGAGAAAACCAACCATACCATGAGAACACCAAACTAACCATGCCGTCAAAAAGAAATGGCAAAAAGTGACTCTCTAAAGCCAGAAATGTGATGTGCTGGATAAACTCCACTAACTAGCTTTCTGATTGGCTTGTAACTACCACATCTCTAAATGGTCCTCCCAACTTTCAAAAACTCAAATTCTGTGCAAAATATAAAAAATAACATTTCTTCAGAAAAATTCAATTCTGAAGAGGTAAATACTATAGGACAGGGTCAATATTTCATTTTGCTAATCGGGAGTTTATGTTAAGCAGGAGTTTGTTCATGAGAGAAATTTACTAATGCATTAAAATAGGATGTTGGCGTGACCAATGACAGAAGTTCGTTTATCAGAGTTTTTCGTTTAGCAGGAGGTGTTAAGGTAGATGTTTTACTGTATTTAAGGTGGTTAGAATTTCACTGTGATGCTCAGCAAGGGATTTTGCATAGCCTGGTTCATAATTCACCTGCAGGAGCACTTTGAATCCCATAATTTTTTCATTTAAGTACTTTTTTACATCACAAATGAAGCAGTTTTCAGGCCAATCCTCAAAAAGTCTTTCCGTGACCCAGGCCTTACTGTTTCTCATCCAGAATACAGGCAGTGATGATTGGTCTTGCCCTTCAGCACCCTTGGATTTTATACTCTTTTCACAACTTTGGATTACCTTTTAAGTCTCCTGCTGCATTTGTGCATAAGAGAAGAATAACTGTTTTTGGCTTAGCTTTATAAGCCAGGTTCTGACCACTTGTCTTTGGTAGTCCATGTTTGCTTTGGCATTAAAGACTTGCTCAGGTCATTAATCACATCTTTTGATGAGTTCCTTGAACAAAGCAGGGAATTAAAGAGGCTGCTTCATGTTTTCCAGCTATCTTCACATCTTAATTTAGTTTAATTAGTGATAGTTTTTTCAATTAAAAAACCATATTTGGGTGGCTTGAAAAAGAAATCCTTCTTGTTCATCTTTATCTTTCACTTTTAAATGGTTATAAATTTGAAAATCTTAACTTCTTATACATAATAGGTCCATCCAAAGGAGCATGTTTTAGCCCCTGATCTTCTTTCCAAATGTTCATAAGTTTTTCCAATTTTCTCCACTTTTGCCAGCTGTCATAGGAGGCACTAGCCGATGCACCTGAACTAGCACTTGAACGATTTTTTTCTTCAATCTTTTTTATAGTCCTTACTGTCAACTCATTGACACGGAACTGTTGTGCTAATGAAGTGGCTTAAATTCCTCCTTGAAGTTTATGTAATATTGTTAGGTTATCCTGCTCAAGTAATGCCATCTGACTTTCCTCCTAAGGTCATCACCTGTACTTTTACCTGGCCTTTTTGTGCCTATTTTGGGAAATGAAAAAGGAGGAAAGCACACACTTTTTAGTACGTTCACTGTGGCATGACCCACTGGTGGGCCATGCAAATCCAACAAGCGACGCGGCCATGAAATTCATTGAATTATCGTAACTTGCGGGGAGTATTGTGAGAGTAGGAATCGAGAACTTATCGAGTGACTTCACCCAGAGTGTAGTCACATGTCAAATAATAGACTTCTATGTGCGACTTAGTGTGACCCACCGATGTGCCTCGCCGCCCCTCCTGAAACATTTTTCACCGTGAGCGGCGTGGCCTACCAGTGGGTCATGAACAAATGTACATATTTGCGTAACATATCCAAAATATAACATGGCCACTTGAGAGGAAGCAGAGCAGCTTGTTTCCGGGGCCTGTCTAACCGCTGTTTGCTCGACGATGGTACATCTTCCCCGGTTACGTCCCTACGTGGTACATACCAACGATAGAGGAACGTCGTCTTCGCTGGATGACATTGCTTCAAGAAGCAACAGTTAGGATAGTGACTATTTAGCTCACTGACTGCTTTGATAATAAGCCTTTTTCTCCTCAACTTCTTAGCTGTCCGTCACTTGCTCGCAAACTAAACAATCCGAACTGCACTCGCCCGGATGTGTGCGAGAGATAGAGACACTCTTCCATCTCCCCCCTCCATTGAAGGGCAATAGGGAAAGGGGTGTGTACCGTTCTTCAGCCAATCCCTCAGTGGGTGGATAATGTGCCCTTGCTGGGCAAACGTCTTCCAAGTTGCAGACACCACTGTTTTCTGAGACCAACTACTCAAACCTCTTTCCAAGGGACCCCCCTTCCCTTCTCTCATAGTCAGTGCGCGGCGGGCTGGGGGATGGGTGACACGTGGACGGGCATCTACGTCTCACAGACAGGCGTGAACAAGTGCATGGGCAATAAACAGAGATGGGTGGGAGTCTCCCAGGTTTTCCGACTGTCAGCAAATCTCTAGTACATATATTGTATTGTTACCCCTCTCTTCCCCCATTCCGTACCCGGCTCCAGCCGAAAGCGTGTCCCACTGCAGCCGGTAGATGGGTGGGCTGGGAGCGAGCCTGGGAGTCGCTTCCCCCACCCTTCCTCTTATCTCAGGCAAGAGGTGGGTGTTGCCACTCTAACCACCATCCCTCGTCAGCGGCTAGAAGCTTGGAAGGACTGTGGCCCGCTGGTGGGCCATGCCACCTGTGCAAAAGGCTGAGTGTGACCCACCGGTGGGCCACACACCACTGTGAGCGGTAGGGCTTTAATTTGGCCCTGCAGTGAACGTGTTAATGCATATGAAAAATACTATCCACATGCAACTCACTGCTGTGGAATAAGTGATTCCCATCAGCATATTCCTTCCATCTTGTCTTTAGGCAAGACACAGTAGAAAATGAATAGGGGTACCCTGGAGAAGATCGTGCTTACTTCTGATTTCTTTATTTTCTCGGGATAGGTAGCAAGGGGAAGGAGAGGGTCTTGGTACCTTGGGGAAGATTGCACTTACTTTATGTTTCCTGAATAATACCATGTCAAAACAAGCGTATCTCCCTAGGTACTGACCTTCGAGCATACATCTTTTCAATCAATTCCTTCCTTGGATAAGAAGAAGGGAAAGGGAATGGGATCCCTTCCTGGAATAGGAGATTGGGTAAGAAGAATGGGAGTACCTTGTGAAAGACTGTCCTTATTTGGTATTTCTTGAATAACAGCAGGTCAAAACAAGTTGCATCTCAGCAGATTATGACTATGAAACATGTACATATATCATAAGTGATAAAGATTCATCTTTGGCTACCTCTGCTGTAATTTTCTTAAAGTCATGTAGAAGTGAGATCTTAACATGGAAATGGACTTCACATGGATATCCAATTAGATATGTATACTAAATCCTATATTCATTATTCTGTGAAACAATTGGCATAGCATCAAATGTTAAGGTAAAATGCATTAGGCTGATGAAAATGTTGAAGCATCGTGTCAAAACACTGACACAATTTGATTCCGGTGCAGACCTGGATTCAGCATGGAAATGGAAAATTTGTCAGGATTCAGGAGGAACTGTAAAAAAGAACTAACTTTCATGCCTGTGGTTGAGGGTCAGTTCTTGTGTGAAGAATCTCCGTGGTGAAGTAAAGTCAGTGACAAAGATTGGAGGTTTCGATCTTATAGGGGAGAAATAGTAAAAATGACCCCCTAAGGAAACTGTGCATTGCTGAAAGCAGCACTTGGGGAAGTTTCACCGTATTGATACAGTGGCTATCATTGAACCCCCACACTAAATCTTCACTTCAGGGCTGTCAAAAGTAACAAATTGAGGAAAATACTGTGTTGAACTGAGTTTTTTGAGAATTTTGTCTGACCATGCAAAGGATTCTGTCTGCCTGTACACCATTAATGATTGCAACGTAATCAGACCGAAAAACTGATCTTTCCAAACTTTTTATCCTTTCCCACTTCCAAATCTCTTTCTTGTATGTACCCTTGCTTTTTATGGCTGGTGCTCTAACACCCCCTGCATCACACAATTGCGATAGCACACAGGGCAATACATGGATGTGAATGGAAAATTTTTGAAGTTCATTTAATATACAATAGGTGTTAATTACAGCTGAATTATTGCAATTCCAGGAAAGAGATGCATTGATGGAGAACTGTCCTGTCTGTGCACGGCGTATGATGCCTTCGAGCCTTAAAGTTCACATGAGTGTCCATCGTCAAGAGAAGAAGTCACAGGTGACGGAGGAGACGTTAGATTCCTCCCTGGATGATGGCCCTTTTGATCCTGGGGAGGGTAGCTCAACAAGCACTGGGAAAAAAAAGAGAGCAGCAGCCAATCGGTACGCTCTACCTTACTATTTTTATGACTCGGATGGATCTGACACTCTGTAAACATACATTTCTTTTGTTGATGCTCTGTGCAATGTGCGTATGCAAATAATTTCGTGGGTGACATTTTCCTGAAGTAAACCAAGTTTTGTGTGTGTGTTTTTATTACCAATGTGTAATGTTGTAGCGAAGGAAGATTTGTTCTTTCTAAGTGATGCTAGATGAACGGTAATGAATGAAGGATTCAATTTTTTATCCAATGTTTGCCATTCAATATGAGAAGTAATGTAATTACAGAAGCGTGCTTTTATTTACTTGGACATATTTGGCTGGGTTTTTACCTTCTGAAGACAATGTATTTTTGTAGTTCCCCGGAAAATGCCGTGAAAATTGACAAAGCTCTCACATAAATGCAAGTCTTCCCCCATCAGAAATCCATGTTCATTTTTGTACATTTGTAAGATACCATACATCCAAGAGACGTATCAAATTGATTCATATTTTTCAAAGGCACTATTAAGCATGCAGAGATGGTGATGTACATTTGGAAAATGCGGGAACTTGCCTTTTGGCTTCTAGCTAAGCAATACCAAAATTTAATTTTTTTGCACGTTTTTCCGCACATGGAAATGGCTGTTTCGTATGGTTGTAAAGTGTGTTGGCAAAATGATTTTGTAATGTTCTTTTATTCTGTGAATCATATTCACAGTAATGTTTATATGACATTTTTTAATTCATGATGGATGTAGTTGGAGCTGCTGCAAACACCTTGTCATTGGAAATTAAGTGCATGTATTTATTTATTTTACTTAGCCTTTTTTGGAGACAAAAGTGCCATTTTCCATAGTCTAGGTAATTCTTTATTCATTATTCAGGAGCTGGTTTTATTGTACTGCATTATTCTCACTTAATTTGGTCAGGATACAGTCTGAAGTAATTCAGAACATGCAAACTATGTTGTGAATAACTTAGTGAAGAATATTGAACGCCCTCAATTTTAATGTGGGTAATTCATATTATGTTGCACCTTAGTTAGTGTTAGTCCTAACTATAAATTCTTCCCCTTTTCTTTAATCATTTCCTATGCTTAAAAAATATTTTAACCCTTGGCATAACCTGAATATACTGCTGGAACCTGATTATCTTGTAAAGTACGCATAGCACTCTTGACCAGTTTGTTGGTCATGAAGAGATACACAACTTAGGTAGTGTAAACTTAATGCAAATGAAACTAGACCAATTGGAGTGAAGCTGACACTGAAGTAAATAATGGTTCATTGCACCTGGCCAGTACTTTACATTGGATTATTTTTTATGGGCCTGTCCTGTCAGGTCTCATTTAGATAGAGGTTACATGGGTTTCCTTAGCCATCACTCTGTAGACACATTCTGTCCCTGGATGAGATCTTTAATTTTTAATGCTACTTATTTTTCCATCATTTGATATTTTTGGAGAATTTGCAAGCAATTTACATTTTATGTTTTTCCATTTGATATAAATATTTTTGTCAATTTTATTCATTTTTCAGTCTTGTGTTTTGACAATGCATAATTCAAAGATATCGCTAGTTATACTTTCTCTTTTTTTTAATTTAGCAATTTATGTGCTTTATCACTTTTCCACTAAACAAGATGTCTTCTTATAATTCTTTAGTTATTGATGCAATGGAATTAAATTTAACCACAGTCTGTTTCTACGTTGTCTCTAATTATATTTTTTTTAGTTCTGCTGAATTAACAATTTTTTCTTCATTCATATTTCCATCCTTTCTTTTATTATCTATTTAAAAGATTTATTAAGATGCAGTCATATAATTTATTAAAATTCTGGGCATTGAAGCTCATAAAAATATTTACATCCAGTATGCTGTTCACTCTGTGAAAACTCTTAAATTGCTTGAAAGGTTTGCTTGAATTTTATCAATGATTATATTTTAAACAGCCTTGCCATTAAAGACTAGTTTTTAAATTGATGGAAATCAGTTATCTGAGACCAGTTGTTCTTGAGATTAGAAGAAGCAATTGGAAAGTACAAAGTTTTTAATCAGATGAATATTATATGTTGTACCTAAAGGACTAGTTTCTGACTTTTGTTATCATATTTTTACATATTTTAGGGGTTATTACTTAGACATGGGTGTTTTTAGATTTTGTTCTCTCATTTAAAGTTTAACATTTCATGAAAATTGTTAAAATTTATTTTTATATGAATACGTCTGTTCAACGTTAATGCTAAGGTGTGAGAGAGTCATGTTCTTAATATTGTAAGTGATGCTGATAGTAGATGTTGCATCTCAGTAATCAAAATTAGTACTTGTTACTTGCTCAGAGTATGTGAGTGTTTGCTACCCTAATTGGACGGTATATTCTATGAAATACAAAAATAAAAGTGCTGTTGCAGGACTTCACTTTTTGTATTTTATTTCTATAACCTGCTAGATTTAATCATCACCATATGGATTAGAGCACTGCAAAATGCCTCCCAGACTGCAAAATATCACATTAATCGCAATTCAGTTAAATTTTCCTTTCCTAAGTCAGTGAGGCTTCTTGATTTTGCTGACGGACATGTTGATATTGAATTGTGCAAAATGAAAGCTGTGACATCAGCGTGGCCCCCATCCATCGGAAGTAATTGCAGAAAGTCGCTATCACATAACTGAGAGTAGGGCTCTGAACCATGATGCATGCATATGTCTTAATGGAAGAGAGAAACCATCCTCAGTGTGAGAAATGCAACCTTCCTTTCAGCTTCAGATGCCTCACAACGGAAAGTGATGGATAGCAGGAGCTATGTGAGAGGCTGGACTTAAAGGGAAACCTAAGGCATGTTTTTGGTGGTAACCCATATGATGTCAGCAGAATTTCAAAGTAATTAAATGAAACAGGCCTTCTTAGTATGCTGTAAATTTATCTTTTTATCAATTTAATTTTCATGTTCAATCCAAATATGAAATGCCTTGCATTTTTGGTAGTAGTTTAAACTGTGTGAGTGTTGCAAAATGGCCATTGTTGTCTATGTACCCAAATAACCACTAGTATTACTCCTGTTTGAGATTGATTAGGCTGATGCCTAAGGCAGAAGCTGCTTCAAGTGCAGGCATTGCTCTTTATACATCAACTTTATACAACCTTTGCATAGAAGCCACTATCTGTGGGATTTTCAGAAATTTTTGGATTTGCAAAAAGTCTCAATGACTTTTTACCCATGTGTTTGCAATAATTATACATATTGAAAACATATTTTCTTTAGGTATTCAAATTAAGCTTTTTTTGTGGAATGAAGAAAATACACATATGTATTAGGAGGCTGATGCTATTGTGAGCATCAGCTTGGAGGGTATAAAGTATAAACCGATAATTCTTGTACATTTATGGGGAAATTAAACGAAATGTTGTACATATGAAAAACCAGTCTTAAGGCTTTGCTGCAAAACTCAGATGGAATATTAAAAATTAGTAGGACATTAGTGAAAGTGATTGTTTCTGGTGACAGCTAAGCTTTAAGAATGCTGATCAAAGTTCAATATTCAAAGATAGAACAGAATCAAAACCAGGGTGAGCAGTAGTGAGTGATAATGTGGCCATAAATGCCTGAGTCAGCCTACACTCAATTGTTTGCATTCATCCATCTGGCTGCCAGCCAACTGAATACCAGGAGACTGACAGGTGGGCAATGGGAGGACTGTGCAATAGCGTGGAATAAAGCTGATGTCATTCTGCTTTGACATTTTCCCACCTGAGGCATTGGAATCAACTCAATTTCCTAAGTCCAATCGAGTGTATGAGGCATTTTGTAGGGCTCTTATGTGGCTGTGAAAATGCATGGAGTGAATTTCTGGCGATGAGTTCATTATCGCTGGAAGCACGCAACTGCTTAGGTAATGTGCATTAATGAGCATTGTGTGCTGAATATAGAGAAAATAGGGAGAGTGTGGAAATATGGATTGGTGGAGAGAAAATGGATGTATGCATTCCTCTAGCAGGGTACACCTGAGAGAGCATGCGATGAGCAGCATGCTGAACTAAAAAATGAACTTTTGATGTCAGGGAAATTAGGAATAGAATACCGGTTGAATGTCCTGTGATTTAAAAATGAAACCTGAGCCTTATCCGTAAACATTCAGTGTGCGCACCACTTTTCCAATCCAGCCCTTCTTCAGTTTATCTCAACCACATTTGTAGGTTTTTAGTCTCTTTGATTCTTAGTCTTACATTGTAATTATGAACATCCTATCATGTTGCTGAAGGTGTATGCTTTCTTCCTGTAGCTCTCCACCATTTGATCTACTAAAGGTAATTGCCACATGTGCTCTACCCTTTTGAATGGTGCTCAAAACTTGTAGTGGCAGTAAAATATCGATTGTACTCTCCATCAATGGAAATTTATTTAATGAGGGACCCATGAGACCTGAAAATTTTCAGAACAATGCTGATAATGGTGCTTATTTTAGTATTTTTTGAGACTATAGAAGGTTTGTTTTTTCAGTTTATTGAAAGCCGCATGATGTATTTGATTTGGAAATTGGTTATTGTCCTTTTAAGCTTAATTTACCACCTTTGATTGGTAATTAGGTGATGAGATGTAGTCCTCTATTGATAGCTCTGCACTGAAAACAGCCATTCTACACATGTGCCAGATGTTCATTTTATGTTCCTGAGCTGTTCATTTTCTGTTCTTTTTATGCATCTGAAGTGTTCAATAACACTTAGAAGCCCTTCCCTGAGTGTACTTCAGGCTGAATTATTGCGCACCCCAAACCCAAGTTGTGCTTAGGCTGTAATGTTTGAGCCATTACATTTCTACATCTACATGCTACCTTCCTAGCTGCCGCAGAGGCATGTGCCAGAGGGTGATAGGACATTAGCCAAAAAAGGGAATAGGGAAAAGTTGGGAGGAGAGGACAGAGGTGAATTGTATCATGTTGTATATGTTTATTGTACATTATTGCTAGCTTATTTTTCTCGAGCTTAGGCTCCTAAGTCTATTGCCTGGGACGTCAACCTTCATCCTCATTTATTTTTGGAAATTTGCTTCATCTTCTGGCTTTTTAAAGGAGCTTTTTGATTATTAGTGTGTGACATTTTGTAAGTACCCAAAAATACCTTGTGTTTCTAGGCGAAAACAGTTACTCTTAATATTTAGAATTCTAAGTGTTGATCATTGTTTGTGATTGAGAAGAACATGTCCCATGTGACCAGTGAATCTATGAGAAACTATGTGGATTCTACTCGAGGAACAAACTGAAGATACCAAGCACATTAGAAGAATTGATCTAATTTTGATGGAGGAAAACATCAAGAAGATATATTCCGTGGGTATGCCCTTGATCCACAATCTGTGGAAAATTCTGTGAACACATCAACAAAGAGTATTGTTGAAAATGTCTCAAATGCATTCAATGGGAAGCTCTTTTCCTGGTTGCAATGTTGTTGGAAATATGCTGAGATGTAAAAATGAACTCACAATGTTCATAAATTTTCATCAGGATTATGAGAAGAACTTATACGAAGCATTTTATAAATTTAAATTTTCAGAAAGGATCTTGAATCTCCCCCTCAACAGTTCAGGTATCATTTTTTAAATCATAATTGGCATATTATTAATTAGTTCCATGCAGAATCCATAGAATAGCATGGTACTTACTACCTTTCGCAGTTAATGTGTTATCAATCAAGATTTAATGTATTTTTATGATTGATGAGCATTTAATAAAACTTCTAGTACTCTTTGGTAATTATAAGTAACTCTTCTCCACTTAGTCATCTGCCTTTCTCAATTTTTGAGTTCCAGTGATGTTGGCCATTGATAAATACCCCAGGTTTGTAAATGAGGTGTTTGACATTACTATGTTTACATTGACTATGACATGAAAGGGGAATATTTGCTTTTTAGTGTTCATGAAATCTTATTTAACAGTTTTTGGCCAATTAAGAGAAATATGATAACTTTGCTGTAATTAACTTGTTTTTTTTAATCAGTGATATTCCATTACTATTTTCAAATTTATGATTTTTTTTAAATTTCTCAACATTTGTTTTTAGCTTCATATAAAAAGTAAGGACCTTTTCTTTCCTCAAAGATGTGCTACTGCTTGATTCTATCATTCTAAAAACTTTTGAATTGACTTCATTTCTGCATTAATTGCTGAATTAGATGCTGAATTTTTTTCAGCATTACAACTTATCAAATTTTCCATGCCTGAATATTTTCCTCATTATTGCAAGAATTTTGATTAAGTCAATTCCATTTTGGTTGAATAATTGTATTCAATGAAAAATAACTACATCACTAACAATATAAATAAGTAATATTGGTGTGCCCATAAAATGGTGTATTAGTAATCAAGGCTATTTTCACCAAGCTGAACATGTGGTCCTGGCACACCTGTCATTCTGTTCTCCATAAATCAGACATCAGGTTAGCTCATTTTGATCAGGTTTTTGTTATGCTTGATATGAACTTAATGTGAGACAAACTGAAGAGAGATTTAGTAAGTTTCCACATGTCTTCATTAAATTCCAATTTCCTCATAAAATTAACATTTTTCTGCATCACTTTGTGGAAACGCATATTAACTTATGGTGACATAATAGGCAAATTCCATACTCGGGTAGTACTGGAAGATGCCATTAAAGTTATAACTAATAACAAGGTCCTGGAGTTTTGAAGTTTATTTTCAATTTGATATTCCTTTTATTAATTACTGCTATGTTTTTACTTCATATCATCATCTTAGTTACCATAAACCAGTTGGTGAAGCACCACACATGGTTCAACCTGATATGCAGCTTGCATAACATTAAGAAAAATGTATCAGAGGAATGAATGCATATTTTGAAAAAACGTGAAGGGAAAAATATATCAACATTATAATAAACTAGTCAGATGAACATTGACATTTTTCTATGTGCATCACAAATCAAAAGGAGGTCCGGCATAATGGATGTAAATTCCTCTTTTAACTGCACATTTTGACACCATTTTCATATTTGCAACAGGTGCTCACAATTATGACTAATGGTATGATGACATGTCGGGGATAATCAGGACTGGATGAAGAACTGAATTGGGAAAATTTAAATTTTAGGAACTTCATGCTCAGTGGCGAGATTTGCATAACTCTTCTGGATTATGATGAATAACATTTTTCATGTAATCTTGGTAGCTTAGGCCTGTGTGAAAGAATGGAAGCCATTTATGCCAGCTTCTCAGTTGGTGTAATAATATGGATCATGTTATTTTGAAGAGACCCTTACACAGTGTCAAAATGACTATGAAACCCTGGCAAGACAAGGGTAGTAAGTTTGAAAACTCCATTTATCCTAAACTTCAGAAGTAGAAGGAAATAAATTGTTCTGTTGAAGTGATATGTATATTTTTGCTGTCGTAAATGCTCACAATTGGACTATTGGAGCTAAAATATCTTGGGGGTGGATTGAGCGCAGGTAGTCACCTATTCCTTATTTGATGATATTCCACTCATATACTCCTTTTTTTGTGAGAAGTCTTCATTACACATTCCTGGACTGCTACCTTTCTTTTACAAGACACCACAATAGTTAAGTGTTGTTGAGCACTCATCATTTTTTCAATGTTACCCTTACGACTTTTATTGTTTTGTGTGTCCTTTCCCTTAGTCATGTAATATATCTTGTCATTTCTTATATAAAATTTGTTATGTGCTGTTTGTAATAATATCTGGGGCTCTCAATGAGTCAAAAAATTATAAATAATTCTGTGAATGGGAAAGGGCTTGATTATCTACATGCAGCTTGATCATTTTTCAATATCAGAAGTGTACTGTGTCATCCTCAGATAAAAGTTTATTCATAATTATTGGTTTTCCTAATGTGATGCCTCCAACACTTACAATCCCACATTTACATCCAATAAATGCTGTTATTGATAGTGAAATTCAGGTATTAAAACAAGTCACATCAGGCAAACTTCCACAACCATGCCCTGGTAGGTGAAAATTACACCCTGGCAGGACTTGAACCTATGACCCTAGGGTTGGCAGGGAGGGACTATATCCCACTTCAATTGAGGTTTTACAGAGAAATTGGTAGTAGTATTTTTGTTTAACGTGCTTCGACAGCTAAGGTCATTTCGCACATACTGTCTGCCACCTGCAGACAGGGGCAACAGCACTTGGACGAATCGGAGGATCACCCCTCCAAACTCGGGCCGAGCCCAACGATGCTTAACTTCGGTGACTGATCAGGAACCGGTTTTTCCATCGTGGCAGGCCGTTGCCCCAGAGAAATTGTCCAGACATTTCAAATCATTTTACATGGCTGGTAATTTTACTTTGTGGTTAGTCATTTCTTAATTTTATTAGTCATCATCACAGCCTGTAATAGTTAGTCCTAGTTAGTGGTTGAAACTTCTCATCAGACTACAGTGCTTTGTGGAAATTAATCCTTCAACGACGAGTGACGTAGTCACTACGTTGGGTACGACTTCACATGCCATTGAGCGACATAGTGACTACATCGCAGCGATTCCATTTAAATCAGCAGAAAACCAGCGATTCCATTTAAATCTCCTCCAAACTACGAGATGGGATTCATTTAAATCCCATCCGGTCTTGAAGGGTTAATGAGGTAGTCATCTGAACCATAGGGTGAAGATTGCATCAAAAACATTTGTTTTTGTTTAATGTTTAAACAAAAAGCAGATAAACTGCAGAGCATTGCAATTAATGAATTGCAATGTTATTCATCATTATATCTTATGTTAATTAATCAACGGAATCATTGTAAGAATGAACTTTTACTGCTAACTTAATTTTTGTTGCTTTGTCATGACAATTTTTCTTTCACAAAATCACCCTTCCTCTTGATTTTTAAGAATCTGTAACAGAATGATTGAGACTAAAGAAAACATTTGGGTGACTCTATAAAGCATTTTAATCCCACATAATGTTGGGATGGAAATTGGGCTCCAGGCACAATAGAACATGTGACAACTGTGGCATGTGTGGATTGATCTTCTGCGTATATCTATAAGTAACCATTTCAAGTGGTGGAGAGGAAGAAAAAGGAATGAGCATATTTTCAAGATCTCCTCTCTTCTACTCCTCCCAGGGCTGTCTCCTTGATGCAGAGCTTCATCAAAGGAGAAGATATAGAAATGGAGGAAGTTCCCAAAATAAAAGCTCCCATCTCTTTAGAACTGGTAAGTCTCGTTAGTATGCTGTGCTTAAAATTTGCTGTATATTTAGAAGTTTTTATTTTATTTTAAGGACTTAAATGGATTGAATTGGCATAAAAAAGTTGTTGGTGGTTTTTGATATATTGCCAATTGTGGAATGATGTTTCAATTTCGTCAGTACAAATAATGTTCCTGGAACTCATTCTTATATTTTCTCATTTTATAATTGCAAGATTTTTCAAATTTCATATACTTTTGCTCTACATTCCCATCAGTCCCTTTTCCACAAGCTGTGTTAAAAAGCCCAAATATTGGTCTAAGTTGTACGAGAATGAAGGGACAGCTGGAGGAATTTTTTTCACCCTTGCAAGTTAGCTTTTCTGCACCCCTCCCCCTATGCTTTATCTTAATATCCAAAATTCTTTTGTAAATTATTAGTATCACTAAGAAATATATTATTTTTATAAATCCATGTAAAACCTGGATATTTTGCAATTAGGCCTTAATTTGGAACCCTGGGCTATTGCCCAGGTGATATGGACCTTAAGCCATCCCTTGGAGAACTGGTTGCTTTCATTATTTTTCCCAATCGCATAATTCTTCACAACTCCTTCAGTTTTGTCACAATCATTCATAGGCTCATGCATGCTCTATTTTTCATGATATTTCATGACTTGAAATCTCTTTGAATGTAGTTAACCATTACTCTTCTTTCTTGGTATTCCTCTTGCATCATTTTCTGCTCTTTTCTGATGTATCTGGTAGTTGATTGACTCTCAGTATTCATCTAGGTTCAAATAATTGTAGTGTTCTTTCATACTTGTCCATTGCTAAAACTTAAAATCCTCAATCTGTCATTGCCCTCTCATTCCCTGTAGTATTGCAGTTTTGTGTGGTTTACTGGCTAAAGTCATTTTGCATTTACTGTCTACCACTTGCGGACTGGGGCCATTGCACACAGAATGAATCAGATGTTCCCCTATCCAAACTCGAGGTGACCCCAACAATGTTTAACTTGGTGGTGATCGAGTGGGAATCAGTGAAGTGATCAGATCGAGTGAGAATCGTCATGGCTGGCTGTTGACCTTATTCTGTTCCTCCTTTAAGCCCAGGCACACTAGCAGGGTTGTTACAGGTCTGAAAAACCAGTAATACCTGGAAAAGTCATGGAAATTGAAAAAGGTGTCTGAAAAACCTGGAAAAGTCATGGGAAATAAAAAATTAAGGTGTAAATTTACTTTCCAAGTGAAAATCTAATTGTTTTCAATAAGTCAGGAGTACCTACCATTTTAGGCAGGCAAGGGCCTAGCCATGTATAAATACAGTTTCCCATCAGATCTCCAAAGTTAAACAACGTTGGGCCTGGATGGGGGTTGGAGGGGTGGCCCTCCTCCATACCTCTACCGGGGTGGATGGAGAGGTGACACTCCTCCAGACCAATCTGTGTGGCCGGAGGGAAGACCCAGACTGGGAATGTTAGAGACAGGTGGCCCTCTTCCATACTTGTACCAGGAAGGTTGGGGGTGGTCCTTCCTCCATACCTCTACCGTGGTGCTCTTGTCCCCTGTCTGCAAGTGGCAGGCAGGTTAAACGTGGGACGGCATAATGGACCAAGAGGTCTGAGTGTCAGGAGGGCTCCAGAAGGCCCTTACCCACCCATACAATCCAAAATCTACCATTTTAGGCAGTGTCTGTTGGTGTGTGCCCCTAAGGGCAGCCGGAATGAGAGAGTTAAATAGAATGTTTCAAATGCATACCTGGTTGTCCAATGTGCCTCCGTTTGGTGGCGAGGGTAAATGACGCTCAGGGCAGGCAAGCTGCCAGTAATCCATCACCCATTTGGATGATGAGTCCATCACCTTACTGTATTTGAATTTCTCTGGTTGTGAATGAGACCTAAGAATAATAAGCCATCAGAGATGAAGCCTATTTTCCCCAAGAGCAATAGTGGCAGCCACTCCATTTGTTGGGAAACAATGCCACCATAGTACATGTTGATCTGTTGTGGTCTTATTCTTTAGTTTTTTTTAAATACACACCAAAGAATGGATATTTTCACGTGAAAAATGAAAATTTAAGCCTGGTATACCTGGAAAAGTCCTGGAAGTGCATAATCTCCAGCCTGTGCCAACCCTAAGTACCATTTGCCCCCTTACATTGTTGCTTATCATGCGATGCCTGAATTTATCTTCTATATGTAATGGTGGAGAGTGGTAAATATTGATCCAACTACCTTTAATAAAATATTCACTGAAGAACCACGGCATTATCTGCTTCTTCAGTCTTTTCTGCATGGTTATCCTCATTATGAAGTTATAAATCCTAGCCTCCTTATCACATAGGACAGTTTTGGTTTTGGATGCATTTAGTCTTAAGCGTTCCCCATTCTCTTGTAAAGTTTATTGTGGACATGCTGTAAATTGTGCCATTCTGTTAAGATATATGGATTCATTTATTGGTGCACAGAAAAACTCTTTCATTAGCAGAGTGATACATTCTCCATCAACATCTTCTATCTTTCCTACAATTACATTTCCCTATTACCTTCCCTTTACATTACTGGTGCCCTGTCAACCCCTTCCCCCATGCCCTGGTGACAATTCATGGATGGGGTGGTAATCGGTTATAGGATTACTCTCTTGAAAGTTTTACTTGCCATGTGTAGTAAAAAAGATATTGTGCTGTGTAACCTAATATTGAAGTAAATTAATTGAGTAGTTATTGAAACTTGTTGAGTAGTGCACCCTAATGAAAGATCTCAGGGAATGTTGGTGTTTAACATCTCCAACTCAGACCTATGCCTATATTCTTATTTCCTGCATTCCATCTCTAACATATTGATCTATTATATTGAATGGCCACAGTAAATTTTTTCATCCTTGCCAATGCTTGCTTAACCAAGTAAAACTTTGCAGAATTAGACTCCATGAAAGCTTCTGTGGCTGATTTAGGAATTTATAAAGTGGCTCTGGCCTTGATAGCCAGTTTTGTTATGTAGTGGCCTCGAAGCCTGTGGTCTCAGGTTTGAATCCCGCTTCAGGAATGGATGGGACGTTCACCTTAAGATATGACATCTGGTTAGACGAAGAAGTACATATAACCTCAGCTGTTAAATCACCTAAAATCCAATATCAACTACTCTACTATATTTACATAATCTAATGGGTAAATCTGAACAGGAGATTTACCTGAAAGCCGGTTGGAACATAATAGAAGCCCTTCATTTAATTTGCAGGTCACAAAGCTAGTCAAGGGTCACAAAGTTTGTTGAGTTTTTGTAATCAGTTGATAACAGGGCTACTTCTGAGCTGGATTTAGATACATATTTGTCTCATTTTCATTATGAAAACATTATCAAAACTATAAAAGAAGTTTAGTTAGATTTGAGGGAATCCCTGAATAAGGCTATCATCTTACAAATTAGTTAAATGTGCTAAATCAGTCAGAAAATACATAATCAGGAGAGTGCACTTTTAATATCATGCCAAAACAGAGATTATTTCAATATAAGGACTTAAATCTTACTATGAAAAAGACTTTAATTGGCATTCTTTGAAAAGTTTAAAATGTTTTGAATTACTCCTGTTATTTTTTATGCCTCTCAATATGTTTAACTCCTAAGCAAGATGGTTCAACCACCTCATTTAGGTGTTACACATACATATTTAAAAGTCAGGTGTGGGTACTTATTCAGGCATGTTGAACACCCTTTCCCTTACAATATATATTCTTTTGGTGGCATGACACTTCTCCAAAGCCCATACAAGGTCACCTTTAGAGGATGCTCATTTGAAAAGTGTGTTTTCCTGTTTTACACCTGATTTTTAAATATTTATTGTATCAAAAAGCTGTTAACTTCCCCATGCAACAAGAAAATAGTTAGTATTTCACCTAAACTTTCTTGTAAGCATATTAATGCCACTAAATTTAAGAACAATGCAACTATGGAAATTTTCTTGCCATTGATGTACCATTAAGTGACGTAATTAGGCATTGCAAAGGTATAATCAAACATCTGCCATCCAGCTAAGGTAAATAATCTCCAGAAGATACCTGTAAGAGTGCTCAAGGAGTTAGCACTACAAATTTCACCATTTTAGAAACCATATTTAATAAATCATTAACGGAAGGTGAAGAGTCATAAGACTGGAAAGTAGCCCATGTCATTCAATTCTGATACACTTTTAATGCAGCTAAATTTTCATGAAGAATTCATACAATGACATGAATAAACAAGTGACACAAAAGAACAGAAAATGGCAAATAATGCAAAAACCTGGAAGTTGAAAGAGACTCTCCCATACTGATACAATGTTGCTGCTAAACTGCGGGAGGGTGAAAACATGGTGGCAGATGTGCTCTGAGCTTCCTAGCTGCATACTTAGTGACAAGAGATCCATGACATGCATGCCTGCCATCTGCCTCAGTGGAATGAATAGCTCTAATGATATGTATATGTACCTACATATCATCCCTGAAGGTGTTAAAGGCAGTGACATATAAGATTAAGAAATAATTGGCGTATATCATTGATTTCCTTTTCCTGATATATTCTTGAGCAAATAGTTGTTAGTAATATCATGAACTTTGTGGATAATCAAAACTTCTTCCTCAATCATCAATATGGTTTTCAAATTGGTAGATCTTGCATAACCCAGCTTGGGTCCAGCTCCATGCTATCCTAAAATCAGGATAGTCATAAATGAAGAAGATAAAATATTCTTGGATTTTAAGAATACATTCTACAGAGTTCCACACAATCAACCGATATTAAATCTGCTGTTGGGTGGAATAGATGACAAAATAGTAGATTGAATTTGTCACTTGTTGACTGATTGCAAGCAAAAATTCATATTGATGGAAGTTGTTCCAACATAAAAGGGTGACATCCAGTTGAGTGAAATACTCTAACATTGCCATGACTTCAGACCTGTCATGGGGAAAACACATTCAGAACACTTGAAGTACTGCATTAAAAAATGTAGATTCATAAAAAAAATAACAGGCAAAAAAGTAGAAAAGAAATGTTAATTCATTCCAGTTAAGTATGTATTAAGTTACATCACAAGTATTCCTTAAACCAGCGTTTCCCATAGTATGACCCGTGGCCCAATACCGGTCCTTGGTGAAAAAATCCCAGGTCTGCAAAGTTTGTATTAACTGATTCCCCAGGATTATAAAATTTGGAAAATACTGCCTCAATCATTCGGGACCCAGCAGAGAAAGATTGCATTGGAAATTTCAATAAAATGGAAAGAAAAGCTACTTATTTTGTTAAAAACTACCATATTTCCTAGCCCATACACTGGCCCAGTGAGATGCACTGCGATTTTTCGGGTTAAATTTTAGAAGAAAAAAATATAATCAAATTCCGTTGATGTTCCCAGTTGTAGAAAGAAAATAGGACTGTTAATTTCTAAAAACAGCAGCTTAATTAAAGTAATTCCTCATAGAATCCCAGAAACAAATGATGGGGAGTGCACCTTAAGCTTGCTCTGTCAGTGCAATCTCCAGTGAAAGTTGGAAGGATGGCAAAAATATTAGGGCTGGGTTGGGGGCCAGTAAGAAATTTTGGCCCCCAACTCCAAGGATACCGATTAAGCTAAGGTTAATAGAAAAATTCTTATCTTACAACTTCCACATGATACTCCAGGTATTATTTTATCTCTCCTCTACATCTATAATAATAATTTGGCTCTACTGGGGCTAAGTTGAGACTTAAGAGTAGTACAAGCAAACGCTTCAAAATAATGGAGGTGCACTGGTGAACAGATTGGGTCGAGAATTCTTTCTTTTGCCTTCCATTGATGACTGTGATATGAATGTATTGAGGCACTAATTCTAACAAATTATTCCTCATTTATTATCCCTTTCCTCCTTAATTCTTTTTCCTTATACCCTTCTTTTTTAAGTCATTTTTTTAACATCCCCTTGCCACACACCCTTGCGGTGGTGCATTGGATGTAACATAGATGCAGATGTATCAGTTTTTATACAGAAACTTGTATCATCTCTTTCTTCATGTATGCATAGTGATTTATTTAGTGGTTCAAAATTACTTGAAGACTATTGACAAACTGATGTTTTAAACTTGACATAAGGAATATACAAAATGATTTTCTTATATTTTCACTTAGGAGCTAAGTTTGACTCACTTTGAGCTGGAAGTGGCTGGTTGAGTCTTAGTTGATCTATAATAAAATATAGAATAAATGTCGTATTTATTTTCAATTGCATGTTGGACTTCACAGTCCTTTCTGACAAAGTACTCAAATATAACATTACACATACATCCATGTCCTGGGGGTGAAAAACCCACTCAGACAGGATTCAAACCTGCGACCTTTGGGGTAGCAAGTGAGGACTTGACCCTTCCACCACTGAAGCTAACATCTCTTTTCATTTACTCTGAATTAATATTATATAACTCTGAAATAATACGCTGAATTAACTCGTTAAATACTGAGTTGATGGCAGTTTTATATGTATGTACTCAATTTCTTTTTCATAGAGTGAAATGTATTCAGGGGTCAAAGAAAAGACGCCTGATGGGGGCGATGATTCATCATCCAAGAAGAATGATAAGGGGGAAAATCCAACCCTTTACCAAGTAGCAGCATGGATGAGGACTGTGCAGCGACATGGGAAGGCCAACTGCAAGAATCCTGGGTGTTCCTTTAGTTCCACTGTAAAAGCAGATCTTATTGAGCATTACAAGACTTGTGAACTGAAGCCTAAAATAGTGAGTTCTAGTATGTACATGTATGTTTCTGGTGTTATGCACCATGAATTCTTTTCTGTCGCATGCTACTTCTGCTCTTTATTCATTTTATTAGTTTCATTTATGCAGAGTGAAACTGGCCCGACATCCCACATAACTGTGTGGAACGTTGCCTCCATTCTTACGTATCAACCCAGTCTTTAGACTGATTAGTGCCACTTTATTTGCAAAGCAGTCTCAAATCAGTCTATACTTTTTATGTCCCAAGACTTCACAGTTTACCTGCCTTTACCCTGTGGATGCACAAAAGATTTTACTACCTTTCTACCTTTCCAAAGTCTTCCTTTTAGCAACATTGCCAGTCTATTTCCATCCACTGACCAGGAAAAGCAGAATAGTTCCAGCGTATTGTTTCCCACCAGGTTGAGGGCTACATATAAGCGTTATTCACCAGGAAAGCACCAGGTCTTACTTACCCTTGTTGTATTTTCTTCTTGTATCCCATTAGGTGCACCTGCATGCATGATCCTTGTCACTTAATTTGTATCTTAGCCTAGGGATATCAACTCTCTTTCTTAGAAAATGAAGACTTATGTATAAAAAAATGAGGACTTCTTTGGACACTCATCTCTGAGATGCTGAGAGATGAGAGAGATCTTACTTTGCCATAGATTTTAAAAGATTTTTGGTGAACTGGTTTTCAATTGGTGGTTGATTTTGATTTTTAGGTACCTTAACTACTAACTTCATAATGTAACATCTAACCTAAGACCTAAATCACTATAATCTTGAATCTAGGCCACATCTTGAATATGTTGCAAGCATTTGGGACCCTCCACAGAAAGATTTAACTCACAAAGTAAATAAAACACAAAGGAAAGCTGCACGCTTCATTAAAAACTGCTATGGGCAAACAGGAAATGTCACACAGCTGATGGGAGGTAGGGATGGGCAATTACAATATCGAATAACCACTTCAGTGTCACATAAAAAAATATTTTTGGCCAAACATAATCAGGTTTTTTTTATTCGTAGTTTAAAAAATCTAATTTGATATATTTTATGGAGAAACACTTTTAATGTCCAAAATATTAATGGTTTATGAGGAATGCTGTTTAATAACAAAATATTTATTTTTCACAAAATTTTTATCAAAATACATTTTAGTATATATCTTAGTGTATTTGGTCTCTTTAGATGAAAGAGGACACTGGTAAGTTCTTATGGTTTCATAATATACCTAAAAATAATTGTTTATAACAATTAATAGTTTAAACATTTTTTATTTTGCATTTTTAAAAGTTTGTAGTTTTAACTATGTACAGTAATATTTGTGCAAGTCAAAAACTATTTTAAATTGTGAAAATATAAAAATGGTGCAAAGTTGTAAATTAAAAAAAATGACAACTTAAAAATTTTCTTTTGTGCGGTATACCTATACGAAAACATGGAGCCACACAGAGACCAGCATCACCATTTGCACAACAATATCGACTTTCTCTCCTCACTTTCTTCCCTTTGTCATCTCTTTTCATGCTACATACGACACATTGCCTCGCAGGGTTTGTTTTTTTTCCAGTTGCGGGTGTCATTTCAGGAAAATGGCGTTCAGTCAGACGAAGTGGATTTTTCAATATACGGGGTCTCCTACCTTTTGGAGAGAATTCTGGAGAGTGGTACTTTTCAATCATCCACTCCACGACTGAAATTCTATATTATAATGGTGGCATTTTACCTCCTGATTTGGTGTACAATGCATACGAATTCCACAATGCTTGCACTAGTAGGTGGAAAAACATCTTCTTATAATATTTTTTCCCTCGTTTTCTTGGGATTGGGTAGTGTGACATATGCTGATTTACTTTGTCCACACCACCCATCGTGCAATTGTAATCAATTACAGCTTGTGGTTTCTTCATAATTCCTCCTCTCTTGTGAGCATTTACCAAGGCAGCATTGTGGATGGTTGACAATATCGTCACATCTTTCTTTTCTCTACAGCGTATAACAGCTACCTTTCCCCTCTGATATGCCTTCATTTCTCCATTTTTTAGTTTTCCATTCTTCAATTCTGGTAGCATTTCCTTTCTTGTGATTTTCACGGTCCCATACATATTGTCATTCACAAAAGGAGGATATCGGCCAGTTGTGGAGATGTATAATAATTGTCCGTTGTGAGACAATAACCTTTGTCCAGTAATGGTCGCATTAGAGATAGGACAACTTGGGTGGACATGAAGTTTTTTCAACTCTTCCCCAGGTATCATTCCTTTCCCAGTGTAGATGATTGATGACCATATATAACTGGCCAAGTCCAGCCAAGTCTCCTTTTGTAGAGCATTAGACTTTCATTGATCGTTACATCTCTATCAGGAGTGTATACAGATTTAAATTTTTGATTCAAATAGTTAAAAACTGGCCATATTTTATTTAATTTTTGTTGCAGATGTGTTTCTGGATTGTAGGATGTATTATCGATGAAATGAAGGTACTTCTTTATCTTAACAAATCTACGGTAAGACAATCTTAGAAAAGAAGGGAGTTACTAAACTCAGTCTCTTAGTCCAAAATAGTTTCTGTTCTGGTTTGCATACAACACTTTGTAAAATTATGACAGACAAAAAAGTGCACAGTTCCTTGTTTGTTGTAGGATGCCACTGATTGCTTCTTGCTTGGTGGTGCGTACCCCCCTCTGATTGCAGGCTCTGAACTGCGTATAGATTTGTCTCTCTTGTTATTATATCTAACAAAGTTTCATCAAAGAAAATGTTGAAATATTGTAAAATGTCACCTTCGGGATCAAAATTAGCAATTACTGAGGATACACCTGTGAATGGAAACCTTGGAGGGGCTGAAGGAATTTCCCCATTTGTGTGCAATTTGCACCAGACATGTGACTCTAACAGCAGTTTTCTGAACTGAAGTTTTCTCGTCAGCACTCTCTGACTACTATCTTCTGAAATCAAAGATTCGCTACTTGTAATGATTTCTTCCAATTCCCAATCGCTATCACTATCTAAATCCATGGCTGTAATAGCCATACAATAAATACATTTTTAAAAACCTACTTAAGTATACGGGAGCAAAATAATTTATAAAAAATAGTAACTCTTGCGTAAAATGAAGTTAGTTATTCAAAAAAGGAAACATAAAAAATCTATGATTACCATATTTTACAGCTTATAAATGCAATTTTTGCCATTGATAATCATTCTGCTTCTAATATGGCCATATTTATTCGTATATTTTTCCAAAATATGCAGCCGAAACTAGAGTGCGTCTTATTTGCCGGAAAATACAGTAACTCGACTTCCAGGCACAAGGGGAGTTCACGACATAACACTTGCTATGTAGCCAGAGAACTGATTTTGATTCACTCTTGAACTATCGAAATATGAAAACAGATAGTGCCAAATAAAACCAGTGCAAATTGAGTACAAAGTACAAAGTCAAGTCACAATGTGACTCTTGCTACTTGGGGAACTGGTTTTGATTACCTCGCAGTCTATCAAAACATGAAGACTAAGAGTGCCAAAAAAATCCACGGAGCGGAGGAAGATTACAATGTAAGAGTCACCAAGTGAGCTAACTTCACAGGAGTTGAACCCATGGGGCTCTCCATAAATGACTTCCACATGATTGGGGGTGGTGGGTCACCACCTTGTGATAATATGTGTGAGGGTGGAAAGGGGGGCTATGCTTCGTGTGGCATCCGCACTTCCACTGCATATTAAGTCTTATTTTTACTCAGACTTTGGAGGGTAGTAGAAGTTTTGTTAATTTTTGTGACATCATTAAAAGGGGGGGGTGACACCATTTGTGATTAACTGTGACTGGGGGAGGGTGGAGGGGTCAAGTTTGGTCCAAACTTGTGTGACACAATTTATGGACACCACTTATACATAAATATAAATTATTTTTGACAATTAATCGAAAATTTGGAATCGATCAATACATCAGCCGATATCGATTGTATACCCTATTAATTTGACCAATTATCGATTATTTTGGAATTTTGTGTCTGGTGAACTGTGACGGTTTCGGCAGCTAACGTTCCGCAAGGTGACAGTCTAGCGGGATGGGTGAGTAAGTTCGTTCTGTTGTAGCTGGACTGTCGGTTCGATCCTATTGAGTCCAGAAAGCACTATGCAATCACCTCGATGCTGGACCCGCGGTTCAAAAAACTGTACTTGAAGAGTCCGATCGCTGTAGCCAATGCCATGAGCACCGTCATCGCTGTGATGGCTGAGATCTTTCACGAGGAGGATCAGGTGAACGTCCTGCAGATGTTTTCACACGCTGAGCGTGATGTAGCACCATCTGGGGGGTTATTTTGTAATCCCACTAAAGTGAGAATACGCCATAAAATGTGGAAAATTATGTCATTTTTCATAGTTCAACTCTGCAACCCAGGCGGCGCGGCGTGACCATCTTCGGCTCTCATGTGGTGAACTGCCGGTCTATTTTTTTGATTCATCCGCTCTTTCAACTCTATCTGTATCTTTCAACTCTTGATCCGTTTCATTTGGCTCCGCATTTCATTAGTTCCATCTCACCTGTCGTTAGGAACGTGAAATGGAGCCACCATCGGACCTTGGTGGATCGTGAGCTGATCATTAAGAGAGTGAAATGGATCTGCCGCCTTCCTGCAAAGAGTCATTAAAAAGGTGAGATTACAAAATAACCCCCTCAGATGACCTCTGGAGCTTTCTTGACACTGAAGCAGCATCACAGAGAACCCTGTATAATGAAGATGTCGCCGGTCAGACACCATTTGAGTTACAGCAATTTCTCAACCGACTCGTCGTTGACCACCATTTGAATCCTTTTTCAGTGTGGGAATCAATGAAAACTGAATACCCTCACTTATACAGGTAGCCAGGAAGTACCTACCAAGAGTAGCAACATCAGTTCCATCAGATAGACTCTTTTTCGATATGAGACTAATTCAATCTGATCTGAGAAGTCGCCTTACCAGTACCTACTTATAAAAATTGCAATTTTTTGCTTCAGTTCCTATAAACAAAAAGGGAGGAATCAGGCGAGATGTTGTGGAATATGAACATAATAAGAACTAAGACGATTGTAACACCAAGAAGCAATCGACGGATCCGGAGCCAAGGGTAAATGACAAATTAGGCCACGGTTGAGATGGAGTTTATTTGATCTACTACCGATTACATCTTGTGCGCGACTGCCGCGTGCCTCCAACACCTCCGTGTCTCGGCGTCTCCTCAACGTCCCCTCGTGACTTCCCTTCAAGCATCCCCATTGGCTCGCGATGTCGTCAGTTGCATTGCGCGTCTAGGTACAAAGATCATGCTGACTAGGTTGGAGGAAGTGAGGAACAGAATGGAAATGTGGGCAGGAAGTGGGTGGGAGTGGGAGGAATAAAGGGGGGGGGAAGGAATGCCTACTCAGGGCTGGGACACAGCAGCAAAGGCGAAGGAAATGCTGGTCTGCAATCTTACACGATGCAATTTTCCACAGATAAAATAATGCAGTGCATCGAAACCCGGGTCGATTAAAAATTTTATCTGTGGAAAATTGCATTGTCTTAGTTCTTATTAAGTTCCTATAAACATTTGGCAATCGTCCAAAATTTAAATTAAGTTATGAAATTTTTCCCAACTCTGTTCCCTGACACGCCTCCTGGAAGTTTATCTAAATTTTACAATTTGTACTCATGATATCATCAACCTTGTACAATTTAAAAGATTTTTTGCTTTATTTGCGGAGGGACCATGACCTTGCCAGCTATGTTTTGTATGTTGTCATAATTGAATCGGTTAATTGATGTATCGATTAATAAAATCAATTAATCGGGCGCAATTAATCGGCTACTTGCAATTAATCGCACCCGACAAAATATCGATTATTTTATGTTAATCGCCCATCCCTAATGGAAGGATTAGCTTTGGAACCATTAGAGACTTCGAGGCTACTTGCTAGGCTTAGATTACTCGAAAAACTCTGATCAGGTGGGTTTCATCACTGCACTGAGGGTATTATTTTAACCCCACCCCATACAGGGGCGGCTCCATACCAGAGGCTTTGGAGGGAGGGGGAGGGAAACCAGTGGCTGTTGGGGTATGGAATACCCCCCAGGATAAGGAGGGTTCATGGGTCTCGTCCCGGAAATTTGTAACAAGCGATGTGGAAAATGGCACGTTATAAGTGGTTTGGAATAAAAAGTTTGCCTTTCAAGAAGAGCAAGTTTTTACTAAATGCTTATTTCCCTTTTAGACTACCGCTGAGTTTCAACTAATTCCAAAATTATTTTGATTTAAATTCACATTTATCTTGTGGTTTTAAAAACCATTTTAGTTTATATAGAATTTAACTGGATTTTAAATAAAAATAACCAAAACTTTGATAGCAAAAAAGCAACAAAATAATTTAGGCTTTTAATTTAATGTCTATGACAAAGAAATATGCCTGGTTTTTGGGAAGGAGGCAGTTGCCCCCTCCCCAAAAACTGCTTACTGCCCTCTGCCCTTGGGGCCACCAATGACCCCATATCTCTACAACTGATAGGAGTGGCAAAATTAGGGATATACACTGTCTGGACTGGCAGGTACAAAAATCCTTTCTTTCCACGCACCATTAGTGATTATGACAAAAACAGCATGACACTAATATAAGACACATCGTTAACATTAAATTTGCCTCTGTTCTCTCCCCCCTCCTTTTCTTCATGCCCTCCCTTTCTATGGCTGGTGTCCTAACAACCCCAACCACATGCCTCTTCAGTGGCTCGTAGGATAGCATGTAGATGTAGATTTAAGACCACGCTTGGATGGGATTCAATCGAACTACCCTTGTGTTTCCAGGCTGGAATGATATCATCCTGGGTACCACTGCCAATTTAATTACCATGAATTTTCAATTTAACTTATGAGGGAGGTTTCAAATTGTATGCATAAAAATTCCAGACATGCATGAATACCTCATGGTCTGCTTAATGCTGCATTAAACAAATGAGGACATGCCTGGGAATGATGAGGATGGTTGGCAGCCTTATCTTATTATTTCCTTGTTGTGCTTCACAGAATTATCTCTGCAAGATGTGTAGCTTTGGCTGCGAGGAGGAGGAGATGATGAAAAAGCACATTCAGTCTGATCACATGGGTGGAAGTGAAGGGGGGGATGAGGCTGTTGAAAACTTGAGCGAGTTTGAATCTGAAGAAACTGGGGAGTCTGAAATGGATTCTGATGAACTGCTTAGGGAAGGGGCTGTGGAAGGTAATTATGTGGGCGAAAAGCCACCGAGGAAGAAGAAAAAGATTGAGAAGAAACCAAAAAAGGAGCAAACAGGAACTGAGGAAAAGCCTAAGGTAGGCAATTTTTATAATTTGTCCACCCTTCTCTTTTTTGCCTCTTGTTATCATAGTTTGATTCCTTTTGCTGACATTAAACTCATCTATTTGCCATTCATTTCTGTGCTAAAACTGATGCTAGCTGGTACATCAGTTGACATTTTTATGCACACAAATAAGTATAAATTTGTTAATTTTAATTTTCATCAAAATTCATTTTGAACAGTGAGGGTAAGGGAAACACTAAAATTCCACAAAATTATATATTTTAATAACCTTGGTTTCGGTGCAGTGCTTCACCCTCAGGTGCACCATATTCACCTGAAAATGATGCACTCCATCGAAACCATGGTCATTTAAAAATATAATATTGTGGAATTGCCGTGCTTTCTTTACCCTCATTATGAAGGAATTTCACTTAGTAAAGCCAGAGACTATCACCTGCATTCTGCATTTATTTTTACCATTCGGCTACCAAATGTATGGCTAACATTTGAAAAAGTATAAAATATGTAATAATTTTTTAAAACCTTCAAAACTGCAATATTAACTCTGGTTGACTCATTTTTGACCTGCCTCATAATGTTTTCTCTCCTCTCTCACTTGAATTTACTCATATTTTTGTTTTTCATAAACACACAAAATTTTAATGTTCAAGGGGCTGTGCATCACCCATTGAAAAAAATACAAACTGTCAAAAAATTGTGGTTGGGTCATTTTTGGCCAACAATGTTTCAAAAGTCATTAATGATTAGAATTCTAGGACATTTTCATTTTTAGTTGTCCCTATTTCATTGATATTCTCTTTGTGGCATTAATAAAGTACATATTTAGTTGCGATGTACCAAGGCATAAATGTAGTAGAAATTAGTGGTGCTCAACAGCAAATATTTTTAGATCAGGGAGGGGAGAAGCAAGCATGTTTTAGCAGCCAGAGAGACCTGGATGTCTCCAGTTGGGACCTTTCAGTGTTCTGTGGTCCCTTTACCCAAACAACTGTGCATATTTTCCTTTCCCTGATGTCAGATTCTATGCACGCAGGTGCCACAAAGTTGTGCAGCATTTATAGTATGTACAAAGCAATCATTCATATTTGCAAAAGTTGCATTGAAAATTTGATAATGGTAACTTGCAGAAAACAAAATTCATGGAAACATTTTGTAGCACCTCCAGAAAAAAAGCTTTTGAAATCTCAAATTGCCTTATGAAATAATTTTATTTTCCTAATAATGATGTTAAAAAAAAATATTTTTGCATCTATTTAGCTGCAAATCAAGGAAAAATATCATATTTACTTACAATATATCTTGCAATTGCAATGTTCAAATGGTGAATGTGCAAAAGATGTTCTTTTCTTAAAATTATGCTTCTTTTTACTTATTTCCATTGGCAGTGAAAGGAAAGATTGTTGAGCAAGTTACCATCAAACTGTATCATTTTGTCAGATAGTTGGGAGAGAGCTGAGCCATCTATTCTGTTTTTCTCAAAAATATTTTTGCTTTAAAGAAGCTTAAGAAAATGATTGTCATCAGTCAATCTGTAATTCTCTTCAGTTTGTTGTGCATGATTAGATTTTGTGCATCTGGTAATCTCCAGTGTTAGTTTCATTCCTGAATCCTAAGCCATTGTATGCAGACTTTAATGTAGGTTACTTTTCTGCCTCATATGTGGAAGAATTAATATCACTAAAATGTGGTCCACTGTTTTAAGAGTAAACTTCACGATAAAACCAGTAAACTCGAAATCCTGGATTTTTGGAAACTTTTATATAAAGGCATGACATATTTTATTCTGGTGCTTTATTTTCTATTCTACATACTCATTTTCATTATTACTTTAATATTTAAAAATTCCAGGAAGGGGATGGGAAAACACCAAAAACTGTGAAATACACCAGGAATGTTAACTTCTTAGCAAAACATGGATTATATCGTCGCTCAGGTCTTCAGGGCTACATAGCAACACTTCGGTGGAATCTTGACTTGTGAGTTATTAGCTACATAATTACTGTAAAATACTTTGGTTCTTAACAACTTGTGATCAGGGTAAATCCAGGCAATAGTGGCATGGAGTACTTAGTTTTGAAATTTCATGATGTGTAATGGGAACTAAATTTCATATGCATCGATGTAAATTCTAGTATGTAATGTATTCCTGAATAAAATAAAATTGTTTTCTTAGTGTGTATTGTAATTTATACAATGTAAATTGAAGTTTGATTTAAAAAATATATTTTGTTTAGTAAACAATTGGAAAATTTTCAAAAGTAATTAATAATTTAACAGTAGGTGTTTAAGTGGGCCCTGTCATCACAATTGATGTTGCAAGGTTAAAAGGTTTAACTAAATATGCTTTACTGATGAATGTGTGGTATTGCTTTTAACCAGTCATAACCTTAGATGCTGTAAGAAATTCTGTCATTTTTGCAGATGTGATGTTTTGCCTCTCTTTACAGCCAGCTTTCTAATTTCTCCATACCATCATTGTACACCGAGTGGATGCCTTATGCAAAAGATTGGATTCATCTAGGTGAAAAGGAAGCTAATACTTACTTGCCTAAGGCTAGAGTCTCTCCCCATTTTGCAACGATGGACATTTTAAGTGAGCTCTACAAACCAAAAGTTAGCCAAAAGAAGTCACTGCCTCCCTTCAGCCACCTACCTCTTTTTGGCTCTTCAATCAAACCATCAGCAAAATCCTCCCAGTCAGGTGAGTAGTTTCAGTTAGACCTCTCTCCACTTAAGTAAATTGCTGTATGGTAATTAGGGAAGGCTGCAGGCAACTCAAGTTATTTTTCTCTGATAT
Source organism: Pyrrhosoma nymphula (assembly GCA_963573305.1). Classification (NCBI taxonomy): domain Eukaryota; kingdom Metazoa; phylum Arthropoda; class Insecta; order Odonata; family Coenagrionidae; genus Pyrrhosoma; species Pyrrhosoma nymphula. Next base: position 46,887,604 of record OY754335.1, on the reverse strand, counting down.
CTTCAGATATTTCAAGTGAGACAGACTTGGAAGAAGCAGGTGAGACATGTATGTAGGTAGAATAGAATAGAATTTATTCTCCAAAGACCATACAAACATGTGTAAGTATAGAATTCGTCATTTAAAAATACAAAAAATATTTTATCCAATTTAATTTTATATATATATATATATATATATATATATATATATATATGGAATTTATTCGTTTTTCCCATTTAAAATCATTAAAAAACAAAATACCATCTGGACTCGAAACCAATGAAAAATATTGGAATTTTCGATTTTTTCCTGACTTGACACCAAATTCAAACCCTTCCCTGAAAATCTCAACCTTTTAGCTCGATTAGAAATGCCCACGAATTCGTGTCAATGAGTGAGTGAGTCAGTTTTGTAGCTTTATATATATATAGCTATATATATATATTAGTAATATATATATATATATATATATATATATATATATATATATATATTAGTAATATATAAAGCTACAAAACTGACTCACTCACTCATTGACACGAATTCGTGGGCATTTCTAATCGAGCTAAAAGGTTGAGATTTTCAGGGATGGGTTTGAATTTGGTGTCAAGTCAGGAAAAAATCGAAAATTCCAATATTTTTCATTGGTTTCGAGTCCAGATGGTATTTTGTTTTTTAATGGGTTTAAATGGGAAAAACGAATAAATTCCGTGTAGAGTAATTTTCTTTCATTCATTAAAATATGGAATAATTGAGATACAAGTTTCATTCTTTAATTTAAATGAGGCCAATACATCAAAGAATTTAATTCTTGCAACCGATTTTTCTCTATCAATCGATAAACTGAAATATATGAAGTTTAAACGCAAAATTCATGCATATTTCGATCTTTTTTCATTTTCGTTGCTAGGCAATTTTTCCATTGTTTCCGAGACTTCACGTACCTTATACACTGATAAAGGTTGAATTTAAGAGAATTGAACCTTCTCTGTGCGTGTTTCAATAGTCTTTAACGATAGTATGCCTTCAACCTATGCGATTTACAATGTTTGATAATGATATATATAAACTGTTTCGTAGCTTTGACACTTCTCCATTTGCTCATGTCTACGGAATCCGTTAGGGTCACACCGGATTCCTCCATTTTATTTTTGACACAATCTTTACACCTTATTCCGGGTTTCCCTCTCTCTGTTTTTCAAGGAAACATTAATCCTTGCACCTCTTTTCTGAAATGTACCTCGAAATGCCATTCTACAAGTCAAAACCATGTAAAATGATAATGTTCTCTGCTGCATTATCTCTTGGATTTTGTAATTATGAATTCAAGTACTACACCATGTGTTTAATATGTAAATTATAATAATTGAGATCAGCAAAAATAAAATGAAATGTGAAAATCTATTGTATGTAGTTAGGCTGATATTGATTGAATTTCAAATTGCCAAAAAATTATAATCATGTTTAATTACAAATATATTACTTAAAAACTGATCATTGGCATGAAAATAAAAGGAAAAATATAGCAATTACTAAGAAGAACAAAGTACATATGTCATGGAGCCATTCTTTTTATGCTATTTTCTCATTATTAGTATATTCTTAAGTCAGAAATAGACCCAGCTTAAATCATTTCCATAAGAAGTAAGACCTTATTGCATTCGTTTTTAATGATTTACTATGTACTATGATACGCTCTACGCCTTCCGCTTGCAAACAGCAAGCACCCATTTACTCGTTAGTAATATATAAAGCTACAAAACTGACTCACTCACTCACTCACTCATTGACACGAATTCCTGGGCATTTCTAATCGAGCTAGAAGATTGAAATTTTCAGGGAGGGGTTTAAATTTGGTGTCGAGTCAGGAAAAAATCGAAAATCCTAAAATTTTTCATTGGTTTCGAGTCCAGATAGGATTTTGTTTTTTAACGGGTTTAAATGGGAAAAACGAATAAATTCCGTGTAGAGTAATTTTCTTTCATTCATTAAAATATGAAATAATTAAGATACAAGTTTCATTCTTTGCCTTAAATGAGGCCAATACATCAAAGAATTTAATTCTTGCAGCCGATTTTTCTCTATTGATCGATAAATTGAAATATCTGAAGTTTAAACGCAAAATTAATGCAAATTTCGATCTTTTTTCATTTTCGTTGCTAAGCAATTTTTCCATGGTTTCCGAGACTTCCAGTACCTTATACACTGGCTATAAAGGCTGTATTCAAGAGAATTTAACCTTCTCGGAGCGTGTTTCAATAGCTTTTAACGATGTTATGCCTTCAACCTATACGATTTACAATGTTTTATTATGATATACATAAACTGTTACGTAGCTTTGACACTCCTCCATTTGCTCATGCCTACGGAATCCGTTGGGATCACACCAGATTCCTCCATTTTACTTCTGACACATTCTTTACACCTTATTCCGGGTTTCCCTCTCTCTGTTTTTCCAGGAAACATTAATCCTTGCACCTCCTTTCCGATATGTACCTCGAAACGTCATTCTACAAGTGAAAACCGTGTAAAATGATAATGTTCTATGCAGCATTATCTGTTGGATTTTGTATTTATGAATTCAAGTACTACGCCATGTGCTTAATATGCAAATTATAATAATTGAGATCAGCAAAAATAAAATGAAATGTGAAAATCCATTGTATGTAGTTAGGCTGATATTGATTGAATTTCAAATTGCCAAATAACTATAATCATGTTTAATTACAAATATTTTACTTCAAAATTGCTCAATGGCATGAAAATAAATGGAAAAATATAGCAATTACTAAGAAGAACAAAGTACATATGTCATGGAGCCATTCGTTTTATGCTATTTTCTCATTATTATATTCTTAGGTCAGAAGTGGACCCAGCTAAAATCATTTCCATAAGAAGTAATACCTTATTGCATTCGTATATATATATTATTTTTTGTATTGGATAAAATATTTATATATATATGGTGCATATATATTTAACACTAGAAGGACGGCAGGGGTCATTTGACCCATTTTCAGAATTCAAATTAATTTTTCTCTGTGTAAAATATTTTTTAATATTTCGAAACTTTTAGACTTTCTTCATTTCTACCTGAAATTAGATAAATTGACATACATATGACTCGAATATTTTTTTGTTAACTTTTATAAGAGGTTATACCTAGAAGGACGGCTGCGGGTCATTTGACCCACAACTTGTTTTCGCGCTGTATCTTTATATTCCTCTTACCCTTAGGCTCGTAATTTTTTATAAAGGTTCTTTGATTTGGTGGAATGGTAGTCTAGTGGGTATAGTGCTCCGTTTTGAACCAGATGGTACCCGGTTCAATACCGGGTGATGCCTCTGGACACCCATATCAAAACGTTAGCTAAGTGAACATTTTTGTACCCAATCTTTCGGGAAACCACAAGCGGAAAAGGGAAAGCAAGTGGCACCCCTTATTACTTTATGTGAATATCACACGCTAATGGTCTTTTTCTATTGGTATTTTTCTTAATTTACAAATCTTGTTTTTTTATCCTCACATCGAAAATCACATGCACTCCCATTTATGTATATGTTTATCCACCCATGCGTCATACAACCATAGTATAGAGGCCATTGAGAACCGGCGCGAAATATTGTTGTCCATCCACCCCAAATCCTCTTCTTCGATTAACTATTTTCGTCTCTGTCCGGATTGCATTGTCACCCGACCCATCTCTTTTGCCGGGTGTCCGGCCGTGTGCCTGGGACAAACCCTTGTCCCTTTTAGGGAGAGCAGAGGAATTGCATAAGTTGTAATATTCTATTGTATTTCCTACCCATGGAATTCCTTCCTTGAACGGGGAAGAAGAAGTATTAGGGCAAGTTCTTGGAAGAGGAGGATCAACACATGGTTGGCAGTCGGGCGACCGCCTTTCGTACGGAAATTGGCACTTCGTAAATATTCGTCAAAACCCTTTTGTATGCATTAGGGATTCTCTCTGTCTCTCTATCTTATGAATCATGATTGGTGCTTATCGAGATAAGAACTTCTAATATTTATCGCATTGATATATGCAAGAGGCATTTGGAACAGCAGCATATGTCTATAAAAATCTGCTGGGATAAAACCTGGGGCTCAAAAATATTTTCTAGCGCAATGCCTATGGATCGATTCTTGAATATAATGAAACATTTATGGTTCGATTCAAGGGCGTCTCATAGTCAAGCACTAAGCGCAGATAAATTTCGTTTGGCTTCTGAACCTTGGAACAATTTTCTCACTAATTCCCGAGTCCGCTACAGTTCAAGTGAAAGCGTAACGGCCAATGAACAGCTCTATACATTGAAATGCAGGTACCCTTTCATACAGTATATGCCGAATAAACCGGACAAATTCAGAATCAAGTACTAAGTTTTGGCTGACGTGAAATCTAAATACTGTCAAAAGCATTTCCGTATTGTGGGGAAGATGATGAGAGGCCATCAAATCAAGCATTGGGTGAAAATGTTGTAATGAGATTGACTGATCCGTATAAGAATTCAGGCATAAACGTAACCTGCAACAAAAATTTTTTCATCAATTCACCTGACTGAAAACTTGAAAAAAAAAGGAAAATTTCTCTTGTCGGAAAACAGGCGACACTTACCTCCTCCTGTCCACATGAATAATGAAATTCATTCAACTAGAGTACATAAAAACACCCAAGACCATACGCTCACAAATTTCCAAGCAAAAAAGAAGAAAGATGATCCTTACTTAGTACCATGCACTCATGTGTCACGATTTCCGACACAAAAGAAAGCCAGAAACCATCCTCTTTTACAACAAAAACAGATTGGGAGTAGATGTTATGGACAGCATGTGCCGGAAATATTCCACACGATCAGCTACTAAGAGGTGATCTGTTCATGTATTTTTCAATATGCTGGATCAGGCCTCGATAAATAGCTGGGTGCTCTACAGGGAAACTACAAATTGTAAACTGAGTCGCATGAAATTGATCCAAAAATTTGTCGAATGAAAGTTGGGAATCTCATTTCCGACGGAACCCTTACTTTCATGCTCAAATCAAACAAAAAAAACTCCCTCAAATACCACATCCTTATCCCTAAGATCACAAAAGAGGAAAAGGGGCCAAATATATCCAAATCTTCACAAGAAATCATCCAATGTACGTTTTCAATGCAAAAAAATATTTTGTGGAAAGTGCGCCGAAAAATAAACATGTGTCTGAAATGTACGACAAAGTAATTTTTTTGTATATTTTATTGCAATGTATGAAAAACCATTATGCTCATTATGAAATTTTGAAGCACACCTTTGTATTAAGTAAAAATAATAATGCAATTTCGTGATTAGAGCGGCTATACATTTGAAACTCATGACAACTGAATATTATATATATATCATGATTTTTAGAAGTGATAATTATGTATTGTTAACTATCGGAATACCATACTAAATGCTATGATGTGTTTTTAAAGAATGAATATGAACATTTCTACAGTAAAACAGTCTATGGGAAGAAAAAAATGGCTTTTAATTTAACAAAACAGATTTGGGGTCAAATGACCCCTAGCCGTCCTTCTAGGTAGCGCGAAACTCCCGTCCTCCTAGTGTTAAATATATATATATATATATATATATATATATATGGTGCATGAGTGACTCTTATTTCAATTATTATGCTCTGTTTTTTATAATTTTTCACTAAATTTTAGGTAGTGAATTAGCTAATGGCACCCATATTGGTCGGCCATCTTTCCTGTACTTTATGGTACTATGGTACTGCACAAATTAAGTTAAATGGCCCACTTGCTGATTTTCCTAGATTAACTCATTTACCTATATCCAGGGAAGGGGTTGTGTTATTGTTTTGAGGCCCCAGAACTAGTTATTTTTCTCTCTTGTATGTATGTTGTAGTAATGATAACAGAGATTAGATGGTCATTAGTCATGTAATGTTTCACCTTGAAATCTAGTAAGTGACACATGTGCACGTTCATTATTTGATGGGATCAGGGTTCAGATTCAAGATTCAGAATTTGAATATCGATAAAAAAAGAGATTCAGATAATTATGGATTTGATTGATCAGTCATTATAATGATTGATTTTATGTGCAGAAATGATTGGTTTTAAATTGACTCATTTGAGAATATTATGGAGTAAAATATTGAGTTCCTGTGTAAAATTGTTGGCTGAATAGCAGGGAAACTTTTGAATAGTTTTCGAAATGCTCGTCACAGTTTTATGCTTTTATCTTTGACCTTGGATTAAAGTTGCATTATAGCATGTTTTTCAATTTGCTGATGCATGGGAATTTGTGTCATAATCTCATTTGATACCATTTATTTCTGAATTTGTTAAATTTTATCTTTAAGGATTCATCACTATGTTTGTTGGTGGTCCTGTGTGGGCACAGGCCTGGTGTCCGACACCATTATATATCAACTGTTTCAGCTCCAGTAAAGATGGTCATGGTAGCAACAAAGGAATACACCCACCAATATCTCAGTTTTTAGCCGTATGCTGCAACCCTGATTTTGACAGCTACCATAATGTGGAGAGTCAAGTGCATGGAGAAAAAAGCATGATTCAAATTTGGGATTGTGGGCCTATAAATAACCTTGAAAGGTATGTTGTAGCTTTATATTTTACTGGAGTTGAGAGACCTGTTTTTATTTGTTGGTCATTCTTTGTTGTTGTTCTGGTCCCATTATTTCAGGCAATTCAATGAATCATATATGAGTAAAGCAATGCTAATATCTAGTATGTTTTATGTTTGGTCAACTTTAACCATTAGAAGATAGAGCCTTAATGTTCATGGATTGTTTAATGCTAGTTGTGGTTTTGAAAATTACATTAGACTCCAGGATAGTTATTTAAAGGGCAAAGACTATTACGAAGCTCTTGTACTCTCTTTTTTATGTTAACTGTAAAAGTGTATTTGTGGTGGATCACCGAATCATCATCATCCTCATATTTTAGGAATGGAATGCTCCTCGGACAGTCTTGTATTTAATTTTCTTACTTATGGGGTCATCTCTTGCATTGCCTTTAGAAAACCATCTGCTTTTTCTTTGTGCAATCCCATTTAAAACTATTTTTTATATTTTGCTTCCCTTAATACAGTCTTAGGGAATATGGGGCGGGCACCTGTTAGTCTTGGGGAATTTCACTCTCTTCCATATAAACCAACCTGAACTGATAGATCTCCTCTAATATAATTATACAGTCTAAAATTCCTATTCCTGTCCTCCTTCCATACAACCCAGCATTCTCTCCTCTGTCATCCTCCTTGGTTGTTTTCTATTTTTGCTGCCTCCTTTAAACTTTTCCTCTTTGCCTTCTTTCCTCCCTTCCATGTTAGCACTTCTTCTTTTCATAAAATGTATGTCATGGCCTATCACCACAATAATATTATGCTGTGATAATGCAAGTACTAAATGAAATGTGCACTCACAGATCATATGTAGTTTCAGGTATGGATTTGAGATGTTAGAAACAACTGTCTTTCAAACCTCCAGGTGATTCATGAATTGGGAAACTATTGTCTTCTAATGAAAGATCAAAGGCTTTCCTGGTGATTGGCGATGTTAGTGGATTTTCAGGTTTCCGACTGGGTCTCTCTCTCAATTCCTGCCGAAACGTCGGCAGGAATGGTTAGAGAGACTCGGTCGGAAACCTGAAAATCCACTACTATTGCCTTCTAGTTTCATTCACCTAAGCAATGAAGTGTACGCATTAATTTAACACTTGTAATCATCATGGCAGAAGCACGGTTGAAACATATCAAGACCTGGAACTCCATGTTATCTGTGTGTGAATGCTTCATTTAGTAATTTCCTTACCACATGGCATGATAATATTTTGGTGTTAAACTCTGTCAGTCCTTTAAATTACTTGAGGTTACCTTTTATTTTAATTAATTTAATTATCAAACATGATAACCTTTTTATGTCATTGCCTTTTTGTTCTTCTCTTGAACGTATTCCTCCTTTTCAAAAGCCACTACTCAACGCTCACTCTCTTTGCTCAGACTGAAGAGCATAAAAATTTGATCCCTGAATGAAGCATACACACACAGATAACATGAAGTTCCAGGTCTTGATATGTGTTTCAACTGTGCATCTGCCATGATGAGCACAAGTGTTAAATTAGGGCGTAAACATAGTTGCTTTGGTGAATGAAACTAGAAGACAATAGTTTCCCAATTCATGGATCACCTGGAAGTTTAAAAAACAGTAGTTTCTACTGTAATTTATTTTTGTGCTTTGCTTCGCTCCATCGTCGCTCCATCGTCGCTCCCGCCATGGCCTCTCATTTGGATAAATGCAAAATGAACTGTGAGTTGACGTCATTAGCAATTTGGAATCGATGTAATGTATCCTAAGTTAGAAAAATTTCATTTTTATTAGGAGAAATCAGGACTTGGTCATTTTCGTTACAAGCCTCAAGTTCGTTTCTTTACAAGCTAGTAATCTATCGATTTAAATTGCTGGGGGCTACAGCCAATAAACTGCTAACTTGTGATAAGTATGCCTCAACACCCCTACCCTAAGATCCTGGCCAATCCGGTGTCCTGCTTCTGCACTGGTAGGTAACTCCCACCCCCGATGTCCTCCCGAGGGGGGGTGGTAGATGCAAGTACTTCCAATTGGGCTACGATGCTGACGAGGTTTTATGCTCCCTCTCTGACAGCGTGACTTTCGGCATCTCATAGGATGGTTCCACTTATCCTCTTCTTGTTTATATCTCCAATAAGGATTAAGCTACAAAACCCTTATTTAATTCTCAATCAATCTGCAGGAACGCAGCTGAGCTCTCATTTAGGATATTTTTTCAATCACTGGGTTGAAGCGAAAAGGGAGAAAGGAACCTACACCATTTTCCGATACAAATATGTATGGGTGCTTGAGATTTAATTTCCCTTTGATTATGCATGCGCCCAGTGCTTGTCATACTTTAGAATTAATGTGCGTAAAAGTAATTGGTCGTACGAACCGTGGAACTCATATTTTCTCTGGTTTCCTTGGCTGTTGGCGACGGAAGAAGGGAAGGGCAATACCTTGCTCGAAGACTAAATCAAAGCGTTCAATTAGTGCGGGAAATTAAACCTGATTCTTTCGATGATAGCTATTGCCAGCCGGAATAATTATGCCGTGGAGCAAGGTTGAGTGGAATCAGTCTGAAATAGTGCGAAAAAAAGCTTCCTTGGGTTCTATTCACGACTGAATCTACCGCTCGAACAATATAGCACCATCTCCGATACTTGTCATAGTTTTTGAGCTCACACGCACAGCAAACGAATGCTGTACCAGGAATATTCATCATGGATTAATGCTTTGGAAAATTGGTAGCAAAAAATGCCAGGGATTATGAGAGGAAAATGCTGGTAGTAGCAATTAGTTTCTCGTGGGCGAGTATATCTCTACACGACTAATTTACATTTTTTTAATCGTTGGCAACTCTGTGGACTCGTGGTAACAAAGCCGAACGCATTTTTAGTCCGATTGGTTCCATATTTTATGTGCTACGATGCCTACGATTCAAAGTCGTCCTTAAGGTCTGGTTTCACTGGGGCGTCCAGCGGCCACGTCCAGCCGCCGCGTCTGGACGTCGCGGCTGGATGACGTGGCCGGGTTTCATTCAGGCAAGTACATCCCGTTTCCGCGGCTGGGCGATGTAGAAGAATGTGGATTTAGTTTAATTACGTCTACGTCTCGACTGCTCTCGAAGCAGTCGAGATGTAGACGTCGGGCATCAGCCATTGAACTCAATGGCCGAGACATATCAGTGAAACCAAACACATTTTTTTCATTGGATGAGTACGGCCGTGACTTCCGACTGCTGGACGTGGACGCCGGACGCGGTATGCCCCAGCGAAACCTCACCTTTACTATTGTAGCATTGAAAAATGAGATATCGTTCAGGTAATACATTCAGTGCATAATGTATTCGGCGACAATCATTAATTAGATGTTTAACTCTGAAAAGGAGTGCCGAAAAATGTTACTGTGATCCATCACTATTCGTATAAATGAGTAACTTTTTCACGTCGGGACCAAGATCCGAGGTTTCTTAATTTTAAAACTTCGTTATTTCGTAATATCGCGTACTGTTACATACACTTACAATTAGAAACCATTTTGGTCGGGACCGAAGATTTTGCTTCGTAAAATCAAAATTTCGTAATTTTGAGTTTCTACTGTAACATCTCAAATCCATACCTGGAACTACATGTGATCTGTGAGTGCACATTTCATTTAGTACTTGCATTATCACAGCATAATACTATTATGGTGATAGGCCATGGCATTCATTTTATGAAAAGAAGTAGTGTTATACATAGAAGGGGAGGAGAGAAGGCAATGAGGAAAAGTTTAACCTTTATCATACGGATTAAAATTCCCACTTTGGACTCTGCCGGTCAGATTTAATTTTGAACACTCAATAGAAACTCTATGGGTTTAAATACCACATCCAGTGAGCATTATAATGCATGCACTGCCGTAGGACCCCACATCCCAGTGTGAATTTTAATGCACCCTAGTCCTTAAAAGGTTAAAGGAGGCCGCAAAAGTAGAAAACAACCAAGGAGGATGACAGGAGAGATTTTTGGGTAGTATGGAAGAGGTAGGATAAGAATAGGAATTTTAGACTTAATAATTATTATTTTTATATCAAGAGTTCATGTAATGTTTAAGTAAAGATTTTCCCATTCAATGAATCATATAGTGAATTAATTATAATTAAATCTGATTGAGAGGCAAGAGTCCTTTGTATTTGTTTTCATACAGAAGTTAGGGTACCTGAGTTAATGTGATTATGATCTTCATTATCAATTCTTGGTGTTTCTATCCTAGATTGGTTTACTGCAACAATCCTCTTTTCTCTGATCATAGCTGGTCCTATTACTTCCTAGTAGATAATTCATCTTGCCTACATCCATCTGCATTTGGTCTATATATGTATTTATATTTCTTGGTCTTCCTCTTTGGACCTCCCCTTCTGCTTTTCCTTCAATCCTTTTTCCAACCAATTTTTATTTTCCTAATAAATCCATCATGTCTTAGGGTATTTCCAATTCACCTGCTTCTTCTTTGCTGTGTATGTGGTCGTATAATTTATCTTATAACTTTGATGCATCAGTTATTTTCATTTCATCAATGACATAGTGGCACAGGCAAGTTATCTAAAGAGATAAATTCCTTGATACTTGATTTTATCTTTTTCAGTACTGAGCTTGTACCTCCCGTTATGGCCTTGGGTATAGCACATGACTTTGGTCCAGTGTGGGCATTAGAGTGGTGTCCATCAGGTTGTTATGATTTGGATACAGAAACAGATGAAATGAGTGAAAGCAAAACAGAGCCATCTGCATTGAATGAAGGGACCAAGCCCTTGAGACGGTTGGGAGTCCTCGCAGCTGCATGTGGTGATGGAACAATTAGAATATTCCCAGTGCCATTTCCATCTGAGCTGGCCAAAGATAAACCTGTCCATGGATCATCTGAAGGAGATTCTCCATCAGTTGGTATCAGTTGTGGGGCACAGCCAACTCTGGGAACAAGTGGAAGCGAAGAGGTAGTTCAGAGGACAGAAATCAGTAAGCCAGAGGACCATGATAGTGATGTGTGTGTAGAGGTTGAGGAAAGGGTTGGCAAAAATAAGTCTGTCTCAAGCTCCATTGGGAAACCCTGTACAAAAGAAATTCCAAACCAAAGTGCCTTTTCCAGTTCTGGTGTGACTCATTCCAAAAGTGGAAGTGAAAACTCCAGATCAACGGATAAAACCTCTAAAACAAACCAATCCTTACCTATTTTCAAGCCCTCCTCTGTGATTACATTGGTTGTGAATAGTTGTAGCAGTGATAAATCGTCAGAGAACTGGCAGTGTCTGTGCCTCTCATGGAGTTTGCTTGGGAAATCACACTCTGTTCTGGCTGCTGGTTTTAGTAATGGTCTTATTGCTCTCTGGGACATGAAAACTTCATCACCTCTGCTGCGTGTGACAAAGGTGCAGCAGGATGGTAGTTTGGGTGTGTTTCTACGCCCATACCATATGTTTCTTGGTCACAAAAACTATGTTACAGGTAAGATTTAAATATCAGTTCATTATTTTGATTGGGTATGTGGTCATCATTTGCCTTCTGCTAACTACCTTTTATTCCTGCCTGAATAGAATAGTAATTCATTCAGTGCCATTTTTATGAAGAGATGTCATTATTCCACAGTGGAATACTTGTCTGAAAATCATACTAGGTATACAATTATTATAGAATCAGTTTTAGTATTTAAAAAAGTAGTTGTTCAAAATACTGGGTTTGGAGGGGGACAATGTGTATCTGAATGCATTTTTTTATTTGTGTATTGCTTTCTCCTGCACATTGCTTGTTGTACCAACAGCAGTTGAATTAACAGAGACCATGGTCTATGTTTTTAAGGATTATCTCTGTTCTCAGTTGGGCATAACATGCTAGCAGCTTAACTGTCTCTTAAAAGTGGGGAGGGAAATGTTGTAGTCTCAATTGTTTTCTGGCTTCAGTCCAACAGCTGTCAATGTGTGGAAACTGAGCGTAAGGTGAAATATGATTATCCCAAAAGTGATTTTTCTTACTGTAGTACAAGGAGTTGAGATATCAACATACAAATTTCACTGTGTGGCTTAGATTACTGCTAGAATTTTTACATATTGTTAGAGTTGGAAATAAATGCTATTAAAGGCTTAGCAATGGTTTAAATTGGCCATATCCATCATTTTTCACAAAAATTGAGAACAAATAAAAAATAGCATTGTTTCAATACTCAATTTCAACACAAAACTTAACAGTAAGTAGAGTCGGCTGTAATTTATTAGTGAAATTAGAATTATCAAAAGCCCTGCATACTAAAAGTGACTCACTGAGAAATTGGGGAAGCAGAGCAAGGCAACTTACCAAAAAAACCAACCAACACTCCACATTTACTAATTAAACTTTTACTTGATTTCAACATGGTAATATTATTCTAAATGGTTGAGTCTTTTATCAAAATGATGTGGGAATATAGGAGAAACTGGTGAGTGTAAGTAGTTAGATTAAGAGTTAAATATTATTTGGAGTTTATTTTGTGTGAGACATCTTTGCTCTAATATCAGAGCCACAATGAGAGGTGAGCTACAATCTGAGGATTTCTACCCAAACAGCACAAACAAAGTGGAATTGGTGTAAATTCTGCATATTACCTGTGGTTTATCTTGTCGAAAAACTGACTCTACAGGTCAAAATGGTGGAAAAGTGGTGTATATTTGGTCTTAGCCAATATTTCTTGTGTAAACAGGTGTATTGACAAGCAGCCAATCATGGGAACCATGCCGATCATAAATTTTTCACAAATAGAAGAATGTCTATCTCATGATACGGTGACATGTCTGTGAAAATATTTCAAACTCAGGTTAAAAAAAAAGTTTCAGCCTAAGAAAAACAAAAAAAAGGTGATTCACTGAAGCCTCAAACCAGCAAACCTGATGTCATGGAGCAGGTGCTTTGCCCACTTGCCCACCGTATCTTATCTAGAGCCAGGCAGGATGGTGTTCTATTACCAACCTATCTGGGTATCTGTGTAGTTAAGAGTACTGAATCCGATTTCAGTTATTTATGGCTCACCTTATTCTTAATATTATTCCTGAGAGCCATATTTACATGCAAAAGCTATCACTATTTACATATCTCCATTCAGGCTTCATATTTTGGGAAGAAGCAGTAGTACAGAAATCTTAAATAGTCGGTGTCCTTCTCCTCACTAGGAAATTTGAGGGACATTTTTCCATTAGTACTTGTTGTTGGAAAGCACCTTATGCGAACAATTGATGCTTGATAAATATCGAGCACGGTATCAATGATTTACTGGAATGCATAAATCATCAATGTACGGCAAGTAAACTGTTGACTGCTATTTAGAAAATGCAGGGTGAGGGATTTACCTTTCGTCGATAAAAATATATGTTATCTTTAATTTCTACCACAATGTGCCTCAAACAACCTACAAACACCTTTCTCAATTTAAAGTACAATGGCACTAACATTTACAGAAATGTATTTGTAGCATCAAACAATTAATTGTTTATTAAATAACAGCATAATTAGAAAGATGAGGCGGAAGAACAGCAGACTAGCTAAACCATAACCTTTTCTGCATTATCCGTGTTCGAAAAACCTTTTTTATTATGTATTTATCTTTGGAAATGGATTCAATTGCAAATAAATGATTGTTATTATTATTATAATGTATTAGGCTCTTCTGCGACTGCAAGTCTGATATTTATGCTGGAAATATACCGGTTTTTAGCCTCACATGACATTCTGACCAAAACAACACAAGTATATCTCAACCCTGTGCTATATGGGTAACCTTGTGAAATCATGATCTGGGAAAATTGGTACCCATATGGTGTCTTGCAAATGGGATTAAAATAATGAAATTTTGATTCACTGAAATATTTCCTGGTTGACTTAAAATTCACTGAAAAAAATGCTTGTTTTTTACCACATATTATCATTTTATTATTTATATCATTTTTTATATTATTATCATCTATTTTATTATTTTTTACCAATTTTATCGCCTATAATTCAGAAATACTCTTTTCATATTAATTCATCAGTGAAGTAGGACCAGACATGCCTCATTTGTTCCTCATTCAAAAAATCAGATAAAATGCTGCCACATAATAAGCTTTATTGTCCACTTTTAATGTCAGATGCTCTTATTAATGGAAGGAAATTACGTGAATTGCTGAGTTGTAAGTAGTCTTATCTGCCTATATAATTACTGTGTAATGGAGTCTGCCAAACTATATTTGACCATATAAAAATAAGAGGTGAAGTGGATTGTTTCTTAAACTTTGATGAATGGCATTGTGGTCTATGGATATACTGTATAGCTGTACATATTTGCAATTTTCAGCATTATATTAACAAGTGTTTCTATAATTTCAGCTGTCGTACTTGCAGTTTGTTCTCCAGTGGACAGACATCCAAGTGGTGAGAAGTATCCCCGATACTTAATCTCGGGATCTCGTGACAGATATGTTAAGGTCTGGGATTTGGAAGACACAGGAGCACCTCTTTCTTCACATCCTCGTGGGCTGGTTACAAGTGTGGCTTGTCTGAACAACTGGATGTCCTTCATATGCTCCATAGATGATAGTTTTGCGTGAGTTTTCTGCTATTTTTCTTGATATGCTTTTACAACATTACTTTGGTTTAAGTGTAGGATATCCTTTGGATATCTGCTACATTGAGTCAAGGTTTTCATGACAACATTTCATATACATCATCGCATTGCCTTTCTTCAGGTCTGAAGTGCTTTGGTTGAAAAAAATGTGTCCTTATATTGGAATATATTGGCTTGATAATGTATGCCTATATTTGAGAGATCTCAGATTCCTTACGGGGTCTGTTCAAAAAGTTCCTGGACTAATCTAAAAAATGAGTTTGTGAAAAAACATGGCAACTTATTAAACATTATCCCCTTCAAATTTTTTCCCCCGCCTAGCAGCACAGTCCTAATCTAATCTGCAACTGATCACGAAAAATTGCTTTAACAAAAGCAGTTGTAGGTCTTCAACGCTAGATGTAACAGCAATGTACAAAAAGGAGGTTACTTCAACTGGTTTGACTGCTAGAATCATGAGGAAAATATGTTTTGATATGTGCTATCTTTGGTCTCAGAAAACTTTTGGTTTATCACTGTGATGATTGAACTTTAGTTTCCATGTCGTACCTGCAAACCTGTGTTTTGTTACCTGTAGTGGCAGTCTAAAGAAATGTGTCATCTTTGCTTGCCCTCTCAAGATGATTCTGACTGGCTTCTTCAAATGGAAGTTGTTTTAGTTCCTCAGTCATTCGCGGGGACTGATCATAAAGTTGCAGAACATGAAAAAATGCTTAAACAAAAACAGCTGCAGCTTGATAATGAGTTGATTTAACATCAATACAGTAGAACCTCGATTTACGATGGTAATCCATTCCATAAAACTGTTCGTAATGTGAATTCCAGTGGTAAAGTGAACCAGCATATTACTGGAAAAGGGATCGGTTTAAATACATCAACGCCAGTGCATTCAGTGGTACACAATTGAGTATTGGTACGAAATATGCTGGAATAAACTTATTAAAAGTATTATTTAAACTTTAATAAGATAAAATTGTCAACTTATGTCAACTTACAGTCAAAGATGTTATAATTTGTCAACACATCGAATTTCATTGCACGAATATGCAAGATGTACCACCACGCCCCAGTACTCACCATCTAACTGCGAGCCAATTTCAGCGACTTTATAATTAACTGCATTTTTAAGCAATGGTAAGAGAATGTGGACTAGAAATTACTCAACTCTCAATATACCTCTGCTTACTACTCGGTATTGGCAACTAGGCATCTTTGTTTTGGTCTCATACCATCATCTCTACATTGCAATTACTTCAGCGATACCTGAAGAAATGCATGCGTAGAAAGTGGCGTTGTAAGCTTATTGAAACTATGGACACAAAATTAGGCATTGAGTCATGATAGAAATTGGCTAAGTATAAGTGAGAAGTAGCTTTTAGTAATACATAGACAGTAGATGGATTAGTCTCTAACCTTTCCACAAATAATAAATTATGTGTGCATCACTGTCATCGCACGCCTGTCTTCCACTTCTGAAGATCTTCCTTCTCCTTATGCCAAACCAGCAGCATTGATATCGCTCTCCCAGTTAAGGGCATCCCTTGGAGATTGAATAGCCAAATAACAATAGAGATAGCAACAGATGGGAGAACCTTCACTCAAAGTTGTTTTCTTGTAACAGCTGACCTGACTCTTCGGAGCTGGGAGAGTTATTGGGGGTTGGTTGTTTACTTAGGAACTCACATCCTTCTTAGAGGCATCAACACATTGAGTACAAGAACACTGAGGACATAAAGTGCTAACTGGAGCACCCTCATCGTGTTTTTTCACTGTCTCATACTTGCTTTTATTTGTTATTTTTTGCTTGAGCTACACTTTAGGGGGTATGGTCACTACAGAAACTTAACGCAATTTTCAACCTACTTCTGGCAAGTTATGTTATCAAATGGTTAATGCAGTTGGAAAAGAGATGGTTCACAGTTCAAACTATGCCCTTTGTCGACAAAACCACTTCGCACAGAAGACACCCGAAGACTGATATTCACACAACGGTAGAGCGCATCGGCAACCTTGATGGCAGTGTGACACAGATTTTCTTGGTATCTCCGAGCGAAGTCATAATAGCATGAATTTCGATACAAATTTATACAGTCAACTCTCGATTATCCGGCTTCCGATTATCCGGTTATCGGATTATCTATTTTCTCATCCCTACGCCTCAAAGTTTGAAAAATATTCCAATGGTAAAATGAAGTAAATTCTTTGAAAGTTCGATGTATCTAAATAGAATTGCAAGTTTGTAAATGTCACTTTTTAGTTTAACTTTTTTATTTAATCACAATATATTGGAAATTGTTTGCTTCGTTTAAGAATGATGAAAACTCAGCCGCATCTTCTTCTGAAATTATTTTATCCGTTCTTTCCCATTACCCTTTGCCACTGAATATTCTATCTTCCTAAAACGAACAGAAAACTAAATATACAATGGAAATAATTTCAAATAAATCACTTGTAAATAAACTAACTTATATTATACTTAAAAATAACTACTTATTGTTCCGTATGTTCTTACTTTTTGGCCTGAATTAATAAATACGAAACTATCAGTGCTCCCTGGTCATTATTCGCCGTTGAACAGTCATTTGTTTTTACCCAGATACGATTGTGCCAGCTCATTCGTGTGGAAATCTCAATAACTTCAAAGTTCCATTCATTACTATAGTGTCGCGACAAAGCTGATGCAAATGGCAAAAAAACAGAAGAAAATTGTCCTTTTCATCGCGAAAAACTAGAATTGATTAAAGAAATGAAAAAAGAGTGACTCCGCTTAAACTGGCAAAAGAATATGATGTGGAGTTACAAACAATTTGCGGCATAATTAAGAATAAAAGTAAGCTGATGAAGTTCGCTGCAACCTCGCACAGTGGTTTGGGACCCTTAAAGCGTAAGACTATGAAACGATCAACCTTTAAAGATTTAGACTCCGCCATATGCTTCTTTGGTTCAACCAAAAACATGGTATATCCGTCTCAAATCCCATGCACGCACAACAGGCGAAACTTTTTCATGAGTCTCTATGGATAGAAGGAGATTTTAAAGCTTCTTCTGGGTGGTTGACGAGATTCAAGCCGCGACATAAAATTCGTGAAATTGCTATTCAGGGAGAGCGATTGAGTGGCAGTGTTTCAGCTGCTGATTCTTTTCGCTTAGAGTTCATAAAATACGTAAAGGAAGAAGAGCTGGCACCCGCACAGAAGCTCTGGCGAGTGTTGAAACTTAGCTGGAGTACATGCGACAATTGGATTTTGATTATTGCGACGTAAAAAAAGAACTGCAATAAAAGAAAAAATGAATAAAACAAGTGAACAGCAAAAAATAACTTGTTATTTCCGAGATTCACGATAAATGAATGTGCTCTATTCTGATATTCACTTCGATAATGATTTTTACATTGACTTCAAATACGCAAGACATGCTACTGTTTTTATTATCGATATGGTCAAGTAAAGAACCTATTATCTTTTATTTCAAGCATTAGAAACTATTTATTAGATTAGAAAATATTTATGGATGAACATTGAAGTTTTCATGATACTCGAAATAAACAAACTGGAAAATTAGCATTTCGTTATTCACTTGTTTTCTTGGCGTAACACCTGCTGTCAATTGTAATTGCGAAATATTTCTAATCCTACCAATTCCGAATCTATATATTATAACACGATATATCAGAGGCTCACGATTATAACAATGTTTTGTATTATATAATCACTTCGATGTCATACATTTACTGAAAATAAGCAAGATGTCAGCTTTTATTATCTACGTGGTCAAGCTAAGTAAGTACCCATTATGTTGTGTTTCAAGCATAAGAAGTTTTATATTTATAAATTTTTATGATATTATTATATTTCAAAATAATAGAAATATTTAGTATTTCATTAGTTGTCTTGCGGTAACCACTGCAGTCTGTTATGTGAAATAGTTTCCATCCTATGAACTGAAATATCAATACACGACCGCATTTTTCATGTTTTTCGGTTATCCGTGTTTTTCGATTATCCGTGCCTCGTCGTGCATCCATTAGCACGGATAATCGAGAGTTGACTGTATAATCCATTGCAGTATGTCCCTATCATTTACCGAGAAAGTTTGCAATATAATTCAACTCGTTTCATTGGTGTGATTTATTATCTCGCACCAGCTGTATCAATTATGGAATCATATCACATCATTGGTAGGTAATGCACTCTAACTATAAGTTACTCTCTGGCGGAAGTTCTCATATTTTTACAAGTTGGTAAACAAAATGATGTCCCTATAATGGCTAATGAAAGCCTTAATCTGAATCATCATGGATGTGATCCTGAGTACGTAAGGAATGTTGCGCTATCTTGTTGGTGCTTATTGGTGGCAGTGCTAATCACTGCATCATCAGCTTAGTATTTTTAAATTAATTTTTAAATTAATGGTAACATTGGTATTTTAAAGAAATGCATGTTGATTTCAAAACCGATTTCTCTGTAAGTTTCGACTTAAAATAATTGAAGTGGGCACACGACTTATAAAAATATGGGGATGTTTGCTAGCAAATCATACCCTTTTTCAGGATCTATTATCTGCTTTAGTTAAGCATGCAAATGTTCATGTTTTGAAAGTTGGAAGCAATCCATATGAGTATGATTAAGGTTACTTAAGTTGTGGAAGTTTGTGAAATGAGATTACCTATCTTTATAATTCAGTATCTTCCTTTAAATGATGGTATTGTGTAAGCCATGTATTTTTTTGCTCTATAGATTTGTAATGTTAATGTTTTCATTTCAGCTGTGGCCGTGCTAATTCAAAAGCACAAGCTATTCGCTCATACGGGTATAAGCCTTCTCCCATGTTAAATCAGAATTCCCCAGTTATGGTAAGTAGCTTCAGTTGTATTTGAATCATTATAATAGGAATCTTATCATTGTATAGAATGAAAATGAAAATTTTTAATATTTTGACTAGATTTGATAGTGCAGTGTAATTATGGAAACCTACCTGTTGTACATTTAGTTGATGATATTTCTAGGCAAAGGAAACCATTGTAAGATGGTTTCTGATGTCACTGAGTAGACTTGTTTTAAGTCAAAGAAATGTTATTTTGGATTTTGTGTATAGTTCTTATTATAATCTTTTCTTCCCCCTTAAACGCCTTTGAGTCTGAGCATTTCGTACCCCGTATACTCCTGGAGACTGGCTTTTGTGGTGTTTTTAATCAATTATTTTTAAAATAATCATAAAAGGCAGTGAAATAGTTATTATCTTGTTCCAAAATTGTTCTTCCTTCTTTTGGCTTTGTCTTTAATTTTCAATCTTTGAGCATTATTAGTAAATATTATTAATTTATATATTGTTTTTTTGCTGAACATATGGGATATGGGCTCTATGTACATTAATGACGTGACCCGTATCATTTTCGAGTATAGATCTGAATTTTTGACCATCCTACCCTATCCATGTGTAGCCTATTCAGCGATAGTGGCAATATTTCTTTCTCTCCTGCACTAAACTGACCCAAGAGAAAAAAAGAGCGATGTTAGATATCCTGATTGCACGCACTCCGCATCACACGCGTGTGTTGCCGTGTTAGCTATGTGATGAGGCTCCTTAGTGCAGGGGTTGGCAACCAATGTGTGTAAGTTTGCCACAATTTAAATACTTAGCTATTTAATTACAATACAAGCTGGGCGCATGCCACACTTAAACAATGGCATAAAGTATCAGAAAATTTAATTTATTCTTCGTTTTCTTGGTGTACCACCAACAAACCTTTTGCGTTCGACCTGAAGGCATGCTTTCCATAGGTTGGCGATCATTGCCCTAGTGCAATGCCATATTGTTCACTATTTTAGTATTTCCTCACTTGTTCTGCTATGCTTACCCATAAGTGGTATGTGCTTGGCGATTTAGGGGTACACCATTGTATAATGTTCACAGAAATTTTAATTTGGTACTACCGGTTTCAACACAGGCATTATCATTGGTTACAGAATCCTCTGGTATGTGACTTATACCCTTACTGTAAGGGGTCTTATTAATTGTGATACCTTGGGGAAATAGGCTTCTCAGGGGTGTAAAAGTAAAAAAATGTTGGCCCTGCTGCACTGTTTTAACCCCTCAGCTGCGGGAAACGTAGTTATACTTTTGCCAGAGTAACTTTTGGGAATACTTACTTGCACAAAATATATTTATTTGCCTTTATTTTACTTTTTGGTTCCATCATGTTTGGTTGCTTCATGTACTATGGGGGAAAAAGTTTCCCAACAAACAGAGTGGCACCACTATCGCTCGAGGGAAAATCAGCTTCCTTTCTGATGGTACATTATTCTTGGGTCTTGGCCACGACGAAGGAAGATCAAACATGGTAAGGTGATCGACTCATCGTTCAAGTATGTGACGTATTACCGGCAGCTTGCCTGCCTCGGGCATCATTTGCGCTGGCAACCAGGATGGAGGCATATTAGACAACCTTGTATACATTTTAAACCTTCTATTTAACTCTCATTCTCGCCGAGCTTTCCTCCACATTCTTCCTCTTCCCTCCCTTTTCCTTGTAGGCTTCACTTCTTCTATCACACTCTGGCAAGGTCCTGGGATTCACCCAGTGTCCGCCTCTGCTCTCTCTCTCGTTTGAAAAAGTGAAGAAGTTGATATTCTTTAGTAATCAGGTAGAGAGCTGCCATTAAATACTGCTTTGAGCATATGGAAGGATTTAGCGCAGGGTGTTGTATAACCTACGATACTTAACAGAGCACCTGCATGAAAAAGACTTTCCTTTAATTAACGTGAATACAAACCGTATGTCCAATGCACCTTTCAATCATAGCGACAGCTTATGCAAAAGAGCTGTGAATGGGCAAAAATGAATGAACGGATGAAAATGCAAATAATAAAGACAAAAAAGTAGTAGGAAAATATGTTGCATATTCCTTGTGGCTAGTTAATTTTGAAAATATTTAAGCTCGAAGGTGAACTATTTATCTGCTTTAAATAATGTAATTTCACTTGTAATGTACTCCTTTCAACGAAAAATAATGCAATGAAAAGTATACATTCAACATGGATTCATTCACAAGAGTAACTGCTCCTATTTTCGAGGAAATGATTCACAAAAACTTGGATTCTAATCGTTATAATAACATTTGAGACAATATATGTTTCTGCACCACTAGCACTTGGCGAAACCCAGTTCCTCATTGTTATATTTGATTTTCAGTATACCATCACGAAATACAAATTGCTTCACATTTAGGAAAACCTGTCTTCCCCGTGCGAGCCCAGCGGCAAGCCACACATACAATAACATTTGCTTAACCCTGGGGCCAAAAGCTGTTAAGGATTTAGGGAATGGATTTTAATGATATCATTTCGATTGGTTTAATAATATTTCTTATGAAGAAGGTATGAAGATTTATGGATAGAATAAATTAATAATTTGACTTACCTATAAATGTAAACATCACACAGCTGAAAAATGGGAGTGCACTTTGGTGGCATTAGTTTTTTTGTGCATGTTGGTTGGCTGAAATCATCCACAAATCCTTCGTCAAAAAGAGAAAGATTGGTTTAACCAGCCCAAGTGTCAACAAATAAAAGGAACTTATTGTGTTTATGAAGGGGTCAGCACTTGGTCTAAATACAGTTCATATGTATTGCTTAATAGCTTCCCCAACTTTGGGCAAGCCACATAAAAAATCTGAAAACGATTATCAGCCCCTTCAACTTCTTTTATTCACTTTGAACCAAATCGCCCGGACACCCCTTAGAGACAAAAACTTTGGGCATAAGTGATGCAGAGTAAGTTCCCTTGTATTGAGCTGTATTTGAATGGGTCATTTCACTTAATTGGCCTATTCTCATGTCCTTAGTTTTTTCTCCGTTATGAGGAAGCGTCTACCTAATTTCCACCCTATACTCACACCATGTTTAGTCTGTATTGATCACAAATTCAGGGTAATAATGTGGAACGATTTCCGGCTTTGTTCTTGGAAGAATTTTATTTGTTTCTCATTTTTGTGGTCACATGTTCTCCTATTCCCCTCCCTCACAAAATCTATGTTAAGTCCACGAGTCTGTCAGATCAAAGAGCAGAGGCAGACAGGGGGTCAATCCCAGGACCTCAACAGAGTGTGAGAGAAAGAGCAAAGTCTAGAAGGAAAAGGGAGGAAAGAGGAAGAAAGCTCGGTGAGAAGGAGAGAGTTAAATAGAATGTTTAAAATGCGTACAAGGTTATCTAACATGCCTCCGTTCTGGTCGCCAGTGCGAATAACGTCCAGGGCAGGGAAGCCGCCGGTAATTCATCATATACTTGGACGACGAGTCCATCACCTTACCGTGTTTGAAATTCCCTTGTTGTGGCTGAGCCCAAGATTAATGTACCGACTGAAAGGATGCCGATTTTCCCTCCGAGCGATAGTGACAGCACTCCATTTGTTGGGAAACTTTCTTCCCCCATAGTACAATGTTTCACCTCTCATCTAAGAGGCATCTTCAGGTAGAAGTATTCTTGTTGCTATTTGGCTGTGAATTATAGGCATTTTGGCCACTATATGTTGGGCAACTAGTTGCTAAAGAGAATTTTGATTGGCTGTTGTAGTTTAAATTTGAATCTGAGCACCTTGATTGACCATTTCGTTATGTCAAGTAGTTACTCTTTTTGGTCACTGTGAGGGTGTGACCATATTCCCTAATTACTAATTCCTTCATTCTGATCACATTACAGTTTCATATTTTTCAATTATTTTCACCCTAATTTAAGCGAGATTAAAATATTTTATGTAATTTATCCATCCATTCATGTACTTTGCATATATATTGTAAGTTGGGCCATCTTTTCTTTTTACTATGACTTGTCCCACATTTTACTCTTGTATAATATCAGGATCAATAAATATATTATTATTATATTATTATTATATTATTATTATATTATTATTATATTATTATTGTTTAAAATTAAAGCTTTTATTTTCAATTGCTTTTGCAGTCTGTTATATGTAGTGACTGGCTGAATACTTTCGCTCATGGAACAAATGCTGGAGAAGCATGTTTATTGGCTGCAAGCCAGGTGCTGTTGGCTGTTGAATCTTCGAAAGTTATAAAGGATAGAAGAATGGTAAGTTTAATGACTGTTAAAAAATGGTTGTAATATTATGTATTTATGTGAAGCTTAAAACCATCTGAAATGTATTTTGAATTGTGTTCAATTTTATTTTGAACCTTCTCAGTATTGCTAAAGGTTAAAAACAATAAAAATCCTCGAGAAGTCGTGAAAACTCAAATTAGGTCCAAAAATTCTGAAATATCATTGAAAATTTTTGGTAGTTAACTTATGAATATTTTATTTATCCTACAAAATACTGATTGAGATTTTTCTTAATGTGAACATTTTCATTACAGCCAATTTCAATTATGTCTGTAGTGCATGGGTGCTGAAAACCTTGCCCATAAACCTATAAAATTAAACAGAGAATATGAAAAACTAATACTAAGAAATATTTATTTCTAAACAGAACATTTATAGAATGAAATAAATTACCTAAAGAGCTATATGATCCTTCCTTGCAAGTGTGAATGTATTTAAGAAAAGATATGGTGCTGCATTTTCTTCATAATTCTGTTTGATCCTGATCCGAACTTTCATTGCTGATCATAACTTTCATTGATATTATTTTAATTTTAATGTTTTGTAATTTTAATTTTAAATTTTATGTATGATTCTTGATATAATGCTAAAAGGATAATCAAATTTGTGCCACCATACCCTGTCCACATGCTCCTTACGAGCTAATAATTAAATAATTAGGTAAACATCATTACCATTTATCCAGGTAGCTTCTCAGTTGTGACTCTGCAGTGAAAGATTGCATATTATATGATTGGTGGTGATGATTGAAACTAATGCCTTTCAAAAAAATCCTCAGTCCTCCTTGGCTAAGTAAACGATAAAGTTTAAATGTCTTTTTGTACATTACCATTGAAATGAGGTATAGCCTGCACAAAGTATTTCTCAAAGTTATGTAGTGTTAGCATAAAAAACTAGAACTTTTTCTAAGGAATTTCTTATTACAGGTATCCTTCTCTTGCCACGAATTCATTTAACAAGGTTCCCTAACATTCCCTACAACATGAAGAGCCATCTGTGAATGTATATCATTATAAATACCGTATTTACTCGTGTAAGCCGCGCCCTCGTGTATCCCGCGCACCCCCATTTTCGGGCAGGCTCGTGAGGAAAAAAATTATTTTTTACAAAAAATCAATTTTTTTCCCTTGAGCCTGCATCATTTTGTCATTCCATGAATGCACGATCTTTAATAGAAATGCACTACGTTATTTATCCCATTGATGTGGCGATGCGTTTCAAAGCTTATTCGGGCGCTACGCAACATAATTTCAGGTTGTGGAAAAATCATGAAGGAGTGCGAAGTCAACCTCACAGCTACCACCGGGGTAAGGGTACAATTTGAATCGACTGAAATAACGGCTCCCTCGTTCGAGCATCGGCCGTACCAATCTAGTGTTGGCTGCCGAGGCCCCTGAAAGGAGGTCCAACCCCTCCCCCACTATTGAAAGGCACCTGGATAAAAGCGAAACTGGGTGAGGGTAGATAATAACAGATAAGGTGAAGGAGTGATCCTCTCGGGTTACCCCCTTTTCTTTCTCGCTGAATGAGTCCCTCGCAGATGAAAGTCGTCGCGCCCAGAAATAAGGAACGAAGAACTTTTTTCTTGAGGTACTTCTGGGAAAAACCGGTTTGGACACGCCAATTGTTCAGATCTGACTGAGGTATCACCCTAAAATCTGACAGCTTTATTGTTTCCGGCTGAGTGATTAAGAGGGATAGCTGGATGGAAGGACTGCCTGTAAGGCAATTTCCACAAACCCTGGGAAGGATATTTTACCATTCGTTATGATAACCTGAATAGAGCCTCGTATTGCAGGTAATAATTATTTGTCATCACAAAACGAATGAGTGAATGGAATCATGCCTCTATTAGATGCGAAGGCAGCTTGACACATGGAAGTCAATTTCCATTGAAATGTAAAGAGTAGCAATATCTCCAAATATATCACTACTTGCAGGGCATCTTTCGGCTTTCGTCTTACTTCCGAATCATCCGTAAAAATTTATGACGCAAGTAAACAATTAACATTGCAAATTGATATATCGAGATAATATTGTTAAAATTCGTCGCGGCAAAGAGGGGTAGTACCAATCCGCGAGTTGCTGCACGCCACACCGCCGGCTGCAACGGCAAAATAACTTATCCGGTGGCGTCAAATTTGACATTACTTCACACGTTTGAATTTTTTGATTGGATATGTATGTTCGTATGTCAGATGATCGTAAGGCGAGGACTTACTGTATTCACTTTGGAGAAACTAACGGCAGGAATTTAAGGTAAAATGGTGTGCGGCTTTCATGAAAATTTAGAGGATTCGTGTAAGCCGCGCACCCCCATTTTTTCACCGGCATTTTCGGAAAAAAGGTGCGCGGCTTACACGAGTAAATACGGTAGTTAGAATGAATGGATGAACTCATCAATCGTCACAATAACACTTTTATCAAGTTAAAATATTTTCAATTGGTTTGTTATGCATCTGCCATATTGTTTACCTTTATTTTTAACATCATCTATGTGGCCATTTATCGAAACAATGAAGTTATTGAATGTTTCTGCAATGCATTTTGAACAAATTCCTTGAAATGTAGACCTCATAACTCTATTTAATACAAATGTGTTGTCGCTGTGTTTTCTACAACTAAGCATTAGTCATTTAAGTTCTTGAAGATGCTTGTTTCTCATTAACATCTGCTATGTAGATTTAAGAAATATGTCATATCTTGTGCTAATGATGGTATGGTCTGCAGTTTGTATTCTACACAGAGTTGGTAGACCTTAAGGGGGATGAGAATGGAAAAGAGGTGGAACATGATGCCTCTGGAAGTAAGGGAGAGACAGATGGAGCTGTCAAAGCTTCTGAGGACTCAGGAGATTCTGCTCCTCCAAAAGAAGATCCTGGGAAGTGTTCCGAAAGTGTTATCAATGGCAGCGAAGACAAGAGTCATAAGAACCAGACAGAGAAGGCCAAGGTGGTAAAGAAGAAAGCAAAGAAGATGCGTAAAAAGGAAGATGGGGAAATGGAGAGTGATGATGAGACTGTTGTGGATCCTGATGTAGAATTCAAGGAGAGCCCTCGCACTTACACTGAAGCCACAGACAGATATGGGCTTCTCTTCTGTGATTGTGGTGTGGTAAGTAACTAATACCAATAATGCACATTTGAGGGAATGATCCTGTATTGATTAAGGTTGAATCATTGCTTGGCAGAGAAAATGCTCTGCATCAGTTGATTCTTCCTCACAATATGTTTATGGCAACAAGAGGTGGATCCATTTATGTGACAGCTGATCAGTTACTAATGAGTATGATGTTACATGGTTACAATTGTGTGAAATGGCAGAGATCCATGTTTGCCATATGGAATGTCCATGGTTCAGATGTGAACAATGCATCTCATTAACCCATTGGGGTAAAGCGCCGGTGATTCGCCGGTGTGTTTTACTTTGCCTTACGGTAAAAAGCCAGCGATTCGCCGGTCCTGTTATAAACGTATTTATTGTTGCTTC
Source organism: Pyrrhosoma nymphula (assembly GCA_963573305.1). Taxonomy (NCBI): domain Eukaryota; kingdom Metazoa; phylum Arthropoda; class Insecta; order Odonata; family Coenagrionidae; genus Pyrrhosoma; species Pyrrhosoma nymphula. The sequence continues at coordinate 46,859,824 of OY754335.1, read as the reverse complement.
AGCGGGGGAATTCAATGGTCTAATACTATTCTTTTCTTCTCCAATAGTATATATAAGTACTGTTTTTTATTCAATGAAAATAATTTTTGAAATATTTATTGTAGAATTAATTTTATAATACAGTAAATATTGTTCACTTTTGTATTTTTTCGTGGCATAGTTATTATATTTCCATTTAGATAGTTAAATATCTCAGTAAACCATACTTTTTATTGTAGGTGTGTTTGTTATCTTTTACTTCCCTGCCATTCTCTTATTTTATACTTATTGTTCTTTCTTTGTAATAAATGTTATTTATGAGCAATATCTGACAGCAAAAATATGCTGAGTCAGCTTAATATTTCCGACAATGCACAAGTGACCCTTCTATTCGCTACGTATAAAAGCTAAAACCTTAGTATTGTAGGTGGGTTTGTTATCTTTCACTTCCATACCATTCTCTTATATTATACTTTTTGTTCTTTCTGTGCAACAAATTTTATTTTGTGGGCGAAATCCAATCGCTAGCATATGCATGAGTCAGCGCAATGTTTCCGATGATGCTCAAGCATCCCATCAAGTTGCTGCATATGAAACCAATGCTTTGCATTCTAGGTGTTTTTGGTATACTTTACTTACATATGCTATTCTCTTATTTATGCTTATTGTTCTTTATTTGTAACAAATCTTATTTTGTAGCCCAAATCTGATCGCTACAATATGCTTGAGTCAGCACAATATTTCCTATGATGCACAAGTGACCCTTCTAGCCGCTGCATATGAGAGTCATGTGCTGATGATGGCATTTTGTTTCATTAGATAAATTGTACAAAAAGTTCTACAAAGTTATATAATGATCGTTATATAAAACCATGGAGAATCATTCCATCATTCAGTCCTTCGAAAACATTTCTTTGAACCAGACGCACGTCAATACATACTTGGAAATGGTAGTAAGCTGCATAGGGGGTTAGTGATATGATTTATCTTCTATTAGAAAACAACAATGAAAGTGACCAAAATATATTCTCGATTCTGTTGAAGCTGAGTCAAGCAGCGAGAGCTGAAGTGAAGATGAAGGAGCTGCAGTGAAGTGGCATCCGTGTCTATCATTCTAGTCATCTGGTCCTCAGGTCTGAATATGAAGAATCTCCACCAAGACCAAGTGGTCCAAAAATACTGAGACTGAAAATTTTCAAATTTACTGCTTCGCCTGTGGTGAAATCAACTGTTCTGAGAGAACTGGGATGTGCACTGAGTGAGATAGATTTTGTTTTCAATACACTATAGGCCAGTTTTTGGAATTCTGTGCGTAGGGAAACTGACAGGTATATGGATTGCTATTTGAGGTCTCCTTCAACCTGCAAAAATGCTTTGACAAAGGAATTGTTCAAAACTAGTGCCGATGAAATATAATCATTTTTTGCATTGTGTGTATTGATGGTGCAAGTAAAAAAAATGAAATAAAAAAATATTGAAGTCTCCCTGCAGTACCGAAACAGCTAAGTGATGCTGTATAGGCAGTTTCTACTCCTTTCAAAATTTTTGCATTATGTTGACAATGAACAAATAGATGAAAACAACAAACTACGAAAAAGTTTGCCTATGATTGATAATGTGAACAGAATAAATGATCCACAGCAAAATCTTGTGGTCGATGAGTTTGATAAAATTTTGCGTAAGGTATAGCGTAAAATATTTTTTATATAATGGACATGACACTGTAAATTTTACGTATTGTTTAAAAAAGTTACAAGCAAAAAACTGCAGTTAGATGACTTTAGGGAAAATGTGGTGGAGCAAATCCTGGAGTGAGTAAAATTGAGGGAGTACAAGTGGTGAGGACGACTGACATCTAGTCCTTCGCGGATAAGATTTCAAGCAGCAATCTGTGATCATTTTTCAAATCGGATATCTATCCCATAAAAAAGAATCCATCTCTAATCTGTGAACTTTGTGAATGACTGGGGAAGAAGAGTAAAGCTGAGTTCACATGTATCTGGAACGGGTGCGGAATGCGTAACGTGGAAATGCATCTATTTAGACAATCACACTCCACCTTTCCGCAACTTCCTTGCTTGTGATTGGCTAGATGTATTTCTGCATTCTGCATCCGTTCTGGATCTATGTGAACTCGCTTGAGAGTAGATAGGGAAGTGAACAATGCAAAGTCGCATTACACTTTCTAGATTAATTAAAAAAATATCATTCAAAAGAGACATCGATGTATGATGAAAATTTTCACAATATTTTTAATTTAAAAATTATAATTTATTTTAAAGTACTGGTGTTAATTGAGGTTTTTCTTTGAATGTACATTTAACCAAAGTAGAATAAAAGTTATTATGATTATAATGAGAAAAACACCCCGGGACCAGTACAAATGAAAGATGATTTTTTGATTTTTTTACAGAGTACACCTACATTGAAATTGCAATAAAATAATAAATAAAAACTAAAACAAACTTAAAACTTCAATGATGAAAGTATGCATTATTAAAAAGAAATAAAAGTTTAAAGCTAATTTCTATCAAAATAAACAGTATTGTTATGCAAGATAGTAGGCAAAGTTGTATATTTTACATTGTTTATTAAAAATAATATTTTATTGTGCATTTAAATATTATAAATCAATGGAAAATACTATGATAAAACAACTGACTAAATTTCATTTTGAACTGTAGTCTACAATCAGAGATAAAAAATAATTTCCAAATTAAAATTTTCAGAAAATTAAATAGGGTTTTAAGGGCAGAAATTCCATGGAAAATTAAGAGGCGAATGGGTTAAGTGCGTTTTTAGGCGTTTGGGAAATATAACTCATCTATCTACCCTGATGCATGATTTATGTAGTTATTTTTTTGCAATAATTTTACAATAAATTTTTTTCGTAGCCTATTTATTCATTTTTGTTTTGTGTAAAAAGTATAATTTTTGTGGTATTTCTGAAAAGGTATGTGGATTGATCAATTTTGGCTTTGCCTTTACTTAATGAGTGTTTCTTGCTTTATTTCTACCTAAGGATCAAGAATTTGGTAAATTACCTAAGGAGGCAATGTGGATCCTTCAGCAGAGTGAGAGGATGAAAACTATTCCTTGTGACCTGTATCCCATTTCTGCCATTAATAGGGTAAGTTAATTGCTCCTGTAATTGGATCTATTATTTGCTATCATTGTCTAGATTTGTTGTGCTCTGTTTTGTAAAATTTTCATTTTCAACTTCGATATCTTAATGGTATGCTCTCTATATTGGTTGATTAGATCGAGTTAGTCAACTTTCTGGTTTTTGTGGTGAGTTAATCATCAGATGAGTCATTATCTTCCTGTTATTATCAGGAAATACCTTTTATTTTCACTATCTGTTCGACAGTGACTCTTATTTTGTTGCTTCTGTCAGTTCTAAAGATGTAATGTGTATTCTGAGTTATATCCAAGTAAAGTATTTTCAGTAAATAGTGATTCTTAGTATATAAAATGAAGATATAACAAGATCTCTGAGAGAATAAAATTGTTCCCCCATTTTTTCCAATTGTTGTCCCTTTGCAGAAACCTATTTTTGAACCAAGTAAATCTATGATGGCATTATGTGCCCTCTTGAGGGTGTAGATGAATGTAACATTATCCTTTGGGACTTCTCTGAGACTACTTGCCTTCCCAGCCAACCTCACAGCTTTTACTGCTTCCTTTAATTTTTTTTTCACATGCATGACTTACTGATAAGCCAGCTAAAACCATGCTGTCAGCTGCCCTGTGTACCTAATCCCCCTTGCCTTTACCTCTCTCATGAGGGACTATTATGCTTTCCCTCCCAAGTTTCTTCCTCCTGAGGCACCCTGCCTTCAGCTTGCTGCCATTCTACACTGTTAGGGGTCATAAGCTTTCAGATGTGCCCTACTTTTTGAGTCAAATACTTTTTGTGCTCCACTTTGAAATCAGTTATAAAGGAACAAGACTTTAGACACTTGTATTATATCATTTCTGGGGTTCTCACACATGAAAGCATGCCAATAAACATTTTTCCTGGCATAATTTTGATAAATCACTATCTTAAAATGTGAGTTTCTGAGGGAATAAATTCTATGGGCTGATGTATAGGAGATTCATCATGATAACCACATGAATTGTTTGATATAAGTTAAGTATAAGTAAATAAAATGTTGATGGTCACATGGTATGCATGTAGGGAGTATGTCATTTGTACTTATTTCTTTTATATATTATTTGTATTAATTTTTTTAAACATGGCTGCCACCACCTATGTTGTCTTGCCATTTGAGTTTTATGAAATATCTTGTTCCATTTTTTTTCTCTTTTTGTTCTTATCAGATGATAAATGTTTTATGTTAATGTATGTTAATTTTTTTCTGAAAGAACAATTTATGGGTCTACGACAACAAATATTGACTAGTATTACTTTTTTGATAATATTATATGTGCATAATTTTGATTATTATGTTCACTCATTTTGATTTTTAAAAAATGATCATTGCAGATGTCCTGGAATCCCAACTTGCAGAGCTGCATTTGGCTGGCGAGTGGCCATCAGTCAGGGCTTGTACGATTATGTAGAGTGCAAAAGACTCGTAACAAAATAGTTGAAATGTTTGAAGGAAATGCTCAGAAAAAAATTAGGCAAGTATTTATGCAGAGGAAAGGTTGTGATAGCTGACATTGACATCCATTCAATGTGCCTCTTGGAAATTGTAGTAAAAAATAATAATTTATTTAGGGAAGCAAAGGATTCATTTGCATTTTTGGGCCAACTGCAAGGTTTATCACATTTTCTTTTAGCTGTAAGAGTTGTTTTTTTTGTGACAATCCATAGTCTTCCAGTATATTTGTGAGGGCTTATCTTCCAGAGATGCAGTATAACTTGGGAAAACCCATGACTGGCTATGGTATGTTGTGATACAAAAAGTAATATTTTTATTTGTTATGGTTGGTTATACAGGTTTTCCATTTTCCAGGCTAGTGAAATATTTTTGACAGTGAATAACTGTAGATTCTTAAATGCTGTTACTCAGGGCTTCAACACATCTCAGGTTTCTGTTATGGAGAGTGGTATTTGATTTGATTAAGGGATGACTGTGTGATCCATTTTGCCTTAACAACTATAGGGAGTGAAATTGGTGTGTGTTGACAAGCACTCATATCATCTCTGAGCTATTCAAGTTACCCTTCTCAAGTCAATATTCTTCAACAAGTGAAAGTTACTGCAATTTTCTGTGATGAGTCTAATGGTACTTGTTTTGGATGTCAGTGTTGCCAAAGAAGTTAAAGTGATATATTAGCTTAATTTGTTATATGTTTATACTGTAAGCAGCTAGTAATTGAGATGCATATTAGGCTTCACTGCCTCTAATATTTAGAGGCATGTTGGTTTGTAACGTTCAAGAAATGCCCTAAAATTGGTGTGAATAGTGTCCTAAGGAATCTGTTACATTTAATGAAAGCCGTGGCAAGGTTTTAGGAGCATTCTGATGAGTTTTCTGTGTTATGGAGATTAGTTTACTTTATTGTGTATTTTTGGATTGATTTTATACGATCTTATGAGGCTAAAAATATTATTTTCATTGATTGTGGAATTCCTACTTTCAAATAGTTGTAGAGGTGGTAGATTTAATTCCATTTTAGTAAGGTAAAAACTCCTTTTGAGAGTTTCAAGTTGTCTTGTCAAAAATAAAAAAATCTGTCTTTGTGATCAGGAAGGGAGATGAGTTAAAAAAAAGTATTTGAATTTGATTGATGTCAGTTTGCTTCATGGATTGAAATTCTTGTTAACTCAATGGGTTATTGTTTACCATTTATTCCTGTGCCATACATTGAAAGGATGGTAATAGCATTGTAATGACATGAAAACTCATGTATAGGATACATATACCCTTAAATTTCAATGTTGAGCAGATGAATACATGTTCAACTGAAATTTATCTGGTCTGATATTTTACTATTTTCTGATCAAAATAGACATAAGTAATACAGTAACATGCTAAGTGCTCTCAATTTTGCTCTCTCCCTTCTACAAATGAGCTGTTATCTTTTGATATTTGTTGTCTATTTAGAATAGGTTTTCTCAAGTGTGGTCCGAAGTTTAGCATTTAGCTCATTTCTTTTATTTTGGATTCTATGTACATGCTGCACCATTCTTCCTAAGTCCACTGACTTACAGTTGTGAATAAAGAAATCAGTGTCACCATAAATGTACATTTTTGGCAGTTTATTCCCCATGCTGACATTTACAATTTTTCATTCACTTAAATTTTAAAAAAATAATAAGGCTGTAGTAATGTGCAAAACTATAATGAAGGAATAGCTTATTACTTTCTTCACTGTTTATCCTGAAAAGGAACCGACCCAGGTAACTGTCATTCTGGAAGTCACCTTGAGAATGACAGCTATCTATTGAAAACTGGGTTGCTTTCTTTTTCAAATGAATCAGTGTGGAAAGCACTAAGATATTTCTTTCTTATTGAGCATTTCCACAAAGTAAAGACCTTTTGTGCAATGTGCCAAAGTGTGTTGCATACCTTTTGATGTTGACATGTGATTTTTTTGTATTTCACCTTGGAGATGAAAAGCTGAACAACCATTTTTTTATTATTGAGTGAAATGTTAATGAAATCAGAACTTTAAATTTTCCACTGCAGTTTTTCGAGTGAAGTTCAGTAATATTTCTTGTTACCTGTACTTTGTGATGCGATTAATTCTAAAAAATCTGTGCAAACATTTCACCATTTTATGGGCTAATATATGTGCATGGGATTTTATGGTATGTTCTTTAAAAGTACCAAGAAGCAATTTTAGTCCATTGCTTTTTATTCTTTTCAAAATAATCTAATTGTTATATATAAATTCTGTATTCATGTTGGATGGAATTTGATGTCTTTCTCAGCATTTTTGTATTTTATCAACTCAGTATTCATCAGAAGTTTGCTCCTAAAATTGATTGTTGAGGTTAAAATGGATAGTATGTATGGGGTTCTTAAGTGTATTGATATATTTAGCATGTGCCTTATGTCTCATCTTTGTTACATGATAGTTATTTCCACCAATTATTCTGGGCTGAAAGTGAATTTTTGTTCTTCTAAGGAAAGCTGAAATAAAAGGTTTTGACTTAATATGCATTGTACATTTTTTATTAATCTACTTTCTGTCATTAGAGTTGAGTTTTATGTTAGTTCTATTGATAGTACATATAATAAAACTTCAGTTAATATTGATCCAAGTTTTTGGAATGTTATAGATATCGTTGCTAGAATAGATATCCTTGAGTTTACAATCCAGGGTCCAAACTTATGTTCTCCTCCAGTGAAACTTGGCGTTAACACTTTACTGCCAGTGGGCTGTTCTTTGGCTTTTGAAGCCTATGTGGAAACTGCCTCCAGCTTATGTATTGGCTGGCATTTTTGTCCAAAAAAATATGTTAAATTAATTTTCATTAGCCTCTAATGAAATCTGCATGGATTATTTTTCATCATTGAATTCCTGAGTGCGTACCTAATATTTGAAAAATTAACCTTTTTAAAATAAATGAGGTAAGTGAAATAAAAAAACAGCCAGTTTCCTTGGCTTAACGGCAATAAATAAGCTCTTTTTGACTCTCTCCCCAGGAGTGGAATGGCATAATGAGTATGTAGAATAAATGAACATATATATTGGTTTTTTTTTTAATGTAAGCTCTACCTCATTCAAAAATATAAGGAAATGGGCTAAGTAGTCTCAGTGCACCATACTTAAAATTTTCTGGCAGTGAAATGGCTAAGGATAGGAAAGCTTAAACTTTTTTACTTGGATTTGTGAAACATATGGGTAATGCTGGATGCAGAAATAACAGGATAATATAAGTTTTCTTAAGGCCGTTTTACACGAAAGATTTTGTACAAACAAATGTACGTGAGATTGTATGTTTGTCTCAATGAAATTAGAACAGGTTCTATTTCCAGTGCAGGCATTGAGACATTCATACAAGCGTTCAAACAATTTGCTGCTTTACACAATACATTTTGCCTCATGCAAGAGTTTACGGAAGAGTTAGTACAAAAAAATGTACCGTGTAAAACAGCCTTTACACATGAATCTCGCATTTAGTATTCCTTTTTGTATGCTAGAAAATAGGAGTGCTTTGTGGGAATTTTTTACTGATCGACCAGGATTCCAGATAATGTGGAATATTTTGTTATATTGAGGGCATAATTGAGGGATGGAGGAAATTATGAGTGGAGGTATCATGCAAAGGCATTTATGGGCCCTCTTGAATTTCTTCTTTTGGTTTATAAGTATGAATCAGAGTTAAATCAGTCTCCCGATTCTTCAATTGTAATAAATAATCCTTTTTTGTTGAAAAATTATAGTTTGGCACGCTCCTAAGCCTGAGGAATGGAGAGTGAACTAAAAAAAGATAGGTGTGTCCCTTACTCAGATTATATTAAGATCGTCGTAATCCCTAGGTAAAGGGAGATGAAAGAGTTTTACTTGCACAGTTTTAATTTCAGAATGACATTAAATCCTCTTCTTGAAAATCTTGTATTCCAGAAAGTGATAATCATTGCCATGAATTTTATGTTTGAGAATGGCAAATAATACAAATTTCAACATGATTTACCAGCATTTGTAAGTTTTAATTTATAATTGTGTTGGTGTAAATAAAATTTGTATTGATGTTCTGAAGAGAAAATCTCCTGATGTTTTGTCGTAAAGAAGTACTCAGTATATGCTTTTCAAAGGATTAAAAAAAATTATTATTCCAACTTTCTATGATTGCGGGAAGCTTTTAAAATCATTTTATCATAATGATTCCATTGAGCATAGCATATCCAATCAATTTCGCTTGTCCCTTCACTCTTACTGAAATCCTTTTTAGGGAACTATTAAATTGGTTGATATAGAGATATTTTGAAGTTAAACTTAATTGTATTTTCTGACATACATTGAATGACATCTAGTCTCATTATGGCAATGAGCTGAGTTGTACCACAAAGTAACACCTCGAGTTGTTTTGTTGAATTAACATCAAACTCATGTAATGAAATCATGAATCATGCAAAACCAGAAAATTATGTGGATAACTTAATTCTAATATTTGGATTGTAACACATGTTTGATATGACTTACTGTTTTAATAAAATGAGACTAAATACCCATTAACCTCAATTGATATTTCATTCTTATTCTTTTACATTGCTAATACCTAAGATTGTAGTAATTTTAATTTAACATTCATGATAATTTGGATTACCTATAATAATTAACTAAATTTTGATGTAATCAATGATAATTATTATGGTAAATAACCTAAAGTTGGGATTGGGATATAATAGATCTGACTGTAGTATCAGGAAGGGATAACAAACAGGGTTTGAGGAGACAAAAATGGGCAATGGGAATAGTAAACTTTAATTTCTTTGCAATGAAGGGCAACTATTTTGGAGTCTCAAACCAGATATAAATTCCAATGAGTTAAGGTGGTAAATTCCCATTGTAGTTGCATGGTAAATGGTAATACAGAATGGCAGGGTTGTACCACAATGATGATTAACTCCCAAATATTACCAAGGGTTCTTACTCTGCATGGCTATCAAGCATGAGATTGTTTTCCATGGAAACTTCAATTTTTTTTCTTTCTTGGCATTTGATAGATGACCATTCTCAATTGAAGTGTCAAGGCTATTTTGTACTCGTATTTTGAATGGAGAATGCAACAAACACTTCATAGTATATGCTGATCACTCAGTCAGAAATATTAGCAATGGTTCATGATTTTGATAAATGTATTTGGCGTTAACTCAGCTTAAAAAAAACATATTGCATAGAAAGTATTGAACTGCATTAAAAATTCTTATTTAATAATAATTATCAAAATTTTCAAATTCTAAATTGAGGGGCTTTGCTTTCTTGAGCTTTCCTCTGGATTATTCTTGTTGGAGCATAATAGAGCCTGCATGTATTAATTTTGTTTTTCGCATTCGAAAATTTTATATACTAGGTAACATTAAAGGTGGAATTGAAGGGCAGTGCTATTTGGAGAAAAATATCTTAAAATTTAAGATAACCATTTCACCCTTACTACTGGAATCACTTTCGCCATATTAAATCGTAATTAACTAGTGAATGAAAAAAATTGAAAATGTAGTCAATGAAGATGCAATTCAACTTGAACGATGGCTATCAGATGAAATATATTTAAACGTTGTACCAGAGCGTAATATTTTTCTTCTGATGCAACGTTTAGTACAACGTTAAGAATTTCAAGCTACACCACTTTATTTCCAGTTAAACACTTTGGCAACATTTGAGGTAAACATTTATCATCAAAATAATACTCCGGAAAAAAGCGAGAATAATAAGAAAATTGTCTCGTTATGAATTAAGAATTTTTACTTGCCGGGGTTAAAAACAATACGCGGCGTTGATTATAGCAAATAGAAACTCACAGTGCCTCTCGCGGGCAGGTGTTCACTTCGTATTCGCGCTTCTGGCGGGCTAGAAATCTTTGCGTGTTCCCCCTCACCGTTTTGTTAAACGGAACATCCTTCGCTATTATGTTTTATCGTTCCCCGCGAGCCATCGTCCACTATTATCTAGTGGTGTTGAAACGCATCCAAGCCGTGAGCTATTGATTCTCTTCCCTGCTAAACCCCCCACCCAACATCCCTGCCCGATCTCGCTCTGTACGTAATCAATTTTTAGGTAGACAGGCTGCACACGCTCTGGCAGGAGGGGAGGTGAAGTAGGGGGAAAGGAGTGGAGGGGGGAAGGCTGTGTGAGGAGAGGGGAAGCGTAGGAGGGGGGTAACACAACGAAGGGTGTACGAGAGTTGGAGAGGAGAAGGTGGGGAGGTAAGTCATTCCCCCATCCTTCCCGCGTTTGAAACTCGCGCGTCGCATTCGACCCTGCCCCTGATTATATGTTCCCCTGCTGGCCGAACAGCCTACCCCGGTCCGCTCTGACCTGGGGGACCCACACTGCAGCAGTCTCCAGGTTATCGGGAAGAGAGGCGGAAGAGATGGGAGGAGGCGCGAGGGCCTTCTGTGCGAAGCTTTTAGCAGCTGAAGAGATCGACAAAACGGGAAGTGCCGCCGCGTCCGGCAGGTGAAAGGAGGGCCCCCGTATAAAAAGGGTCCCATCACCATCCGGCCCTGGGACCTTTTTTGAAATTCGCCTCTCTTGGATTATTTCCTGGGGCCGTGCGACGCGATCACCCTCTCTTCGGACGATTTCGGTATCACGTGGTGACTTGTGTTAACCGTGAAAAAGCCCATCCCCTCTTCTCTTTTTTTATTTTCTCTCTCACGTTCGATATCTCGTGTTTATGATTTCTGGGGCGACAGCTGGTGAAGGACCTCAGCCTTTTGCATCCCTCTTACCCCCCCAGTGAAGAGGTAGGACTGCTGGGCCATAATATTTATTCGGAGGGGTGAGTACTTGTGAACGTGAGCCACCTCTCTATCTTTGTTTCTTTTGGAATATGGTATTTCGCGGTTATGTGCTATCTAAGTGGTTTTGATGCTACGTGTTGCTTTATCGTCGCGAAGTATGTGAGACTTTCTAAAGCCTATGTTTCATATTAGGCTGATTGCAGCCGTTCGAATTTTATGGAGTTACCTTCTGTGAACGGGCCCCGTACTTCATGTGGTTTCTAGCGGCTAGCATTTCGTTTTTGTTGAGCGCAATTGCATGAAAATCATTTATATCACAATATAAATGCATTCTTTTGTGGGAAATTAAGCTTTCTTTGAAAAAAGTGGATGTATGCTGTCGGAATGAGTCCAGATGTCTAATGTTTAAACTAAAAATCGAAGGAAAGGGCTCGAAAAATAATACTAAATGAATAGGATGTGTGTACCAATGTATTACTAAAAGATATCTGTAATTCCTTCGGGAATTGGTTGAATTATTTACAAAAAGTGTGCTTTTACTAATTTTGCGTTTTTTCACTACTCTGTCGGTTAAAGCCAGTATGTTGTGTGTATATTATTAAATAGAAAGTACAAAAGTTGAGTGTTAAGATTCTGCTTAACTTATTGCTTATCAAGCCTTATATAAACGAGGAAAATGTTGTTTAAATAGTGGAATTGTTCGCCAATATTCCCTTCCCCTCGGAAGTACGTGCTTTGATGTAAAATGCATCGGCCTCCAGAATTTTCTTAGGTTTTGGAAATAAATGTAAATATTTTAATCGGAGCTCACTGTTAGCACTTGACCAATTGCCCCAGTTATGCTTAGCGGAAAAACAAAAGAATCTGCTCACAGCACACCGTAAACTCTGTGATAAGGAGATAATTGAATTTTATACGTTATTCAGGGTGAGGTAATCCTCTGAGACGACCAATACAATATTTTGCCCCAGTAATAGATACTTTTGTGATTGTGCATATCGAGTTTTGTCTTAATTGTAATTATGCATCATGTCGATTAGGTTTAAAATATTAAATGAGAGGTGTAGCTCCATGGCTTCGGAGGGAATTCTGTCATTGCTATGTTAGGCAATGTAAAAGCAAATAAAATATATCACGGCAAATATTTAAACTGTGGTGAGTCTTGATAGATAAATGTATCCTCCCTTTTCAATGGCCTGTGATCTAACACCCCTTGCCACGCACCCCTGTGACGGCTCTCGGAGAAATTGTACCCCTAGAGGTATGCGGGTGTATTGAGGGAAAATATGAGATGCATAAGTTCTAGGATAATCGATACATGTGCCACTGGGATGGAAGTGCATTGAGGATGGATTTGTAAGGAGGAACTGGTACTCGTTACGAGTTATATTCTGAGTCAAGTACTGCAAAATCGTCCAGTACACTTGTGGTGTACCTGATCAGAGTTCGTTTTGATTGGCGGCATTATCTTGCAGCGAGTGGAGAGGTCAGTAAGCCAAGTGAATCCGAACCTAGATCCTATGAAGAGGGGGGGGGGAGGGAAGCCTAGTTCTTTTTTTAGGTATGATTTGAGAAAGAGAAAGATAGTTCGGATGACATTTTTGTAAATAATTTAATCAGAAAAACTGACTTAAATAGATAAAGAGAGAATTTTGAAGTCAATTAGAATTTTGAGGCTTTGTAAGACTAGAGCTGAATAAATTAAAATTTACGCACTTGAAAATATTCAGTTTTACTTTACCATGCTCTAAAAATGCGTTAGTAATTCCTTTTCATTAGTTATAATGAAAAGGAATTACTAAGTACATAGAAAGGCAGAATGAATCACAGATTACTTAATCCATTGAAGTGGAATGTTTTAATGTCTTGACTCATCTCTTAAGGATAACTTTCCCGAACTCAATTTTGTAAACTTTCTGGCTGAAGTATGTTTGTAATTTTGAGTCTCAGTAGAGTTTAAAAATCCAGGAGTTGTGGAATGGTTTCATTTTATACTGCCACACTCAAGGTACATTTATCGCTGGTGTTATTTCCATTTTTAGACCTTAATTGCAGTGGTAGTTTGCTAACATTGTTCTTTTGGTGGCATAAGGAGTACTGAACAGAAAGGCATTCTACAGACAGCTCAGCTGAAATCAATTTGATTAGATCCGTTTTATGATTTTCTTTGTCATGATAAATTTCAAGTAAGATTTTGGATTTTAGAGTTTCGTCAGTGCTCAAATTTAAATAAGAAAGCATTTGGAAAAAGGAGTTTGTAAAAAAAAGTCACCTTCGGCTTCAGGAAAAACAGATAACAATTCAGTTTCAAGCGGAACTTAGATTCTTGTTTTTTTCTTCAAAGTAGGTACGTAAGCCTTTAAAGTTGCCGACGCGTAGCATACATGAATCTTCGATCAAGTACGTCAAGCTTATCAAGTCAGTAGCGGGTTTTTAAGAATGAATGGTTCACTTAAAAATTTTCCTTACTTCCACACTTTTTCCTATCGCTTTGATTACGTTCAATTCATAGATATTGGTTTGAGCGAAAATTGACTTGGGCTCGACTGCTATCGATATTAGCAAACTCCGATGGCTACACTCACCCATTGTCGTATATTTTGCGGTACGTAGTATTCCAGGATAATATATTATATATATATATATATATATATATATATATATATATATATATATATATATATATATATATATATATATATATATATATTCCTGATTTGGAACCTGTACTGCGTTACATTATTACCCGAATATTACCAGCTTCAGCGTATCCGTTCGCCATGGACGTACGAGCATCTAGTAAAAATAATAATCTTTCGAAACCGAATGCGGAAAAATGTCTTTTTACTATCTTTTGAGTAGGAAGATGAGTACACAAACTCTTGGTAGTTATAGTTAGTCTGTTCGCTTTTAGGCGATTAAATACTTTCGAGAAGTGTAATAGAATGTACAAAACTATGTTGATAGTACCTACGAGGAAATCTACAAAAAGGATTTAAAAGATACCGGCAGAGAAAAGTTAACAAGCGACATAAATATCACTTATTTTTTCATTGGTGACCAAGTAACAATGTGCTTTTCCCTGAATGAATTTTTCTTTATTATTAATTTTAGTGAATAAGAATTTATCTGAAATTTTAGTTTTTTTTCACGCGTATAACAATTGGCTGTCTCTTTGTTTTATGAACATCGTATGTTCAAGATCTTAGCCATCCTTAAAGAAACTCGTTTCTACGTGAGTCAAGATCATCGTGATCATCTCCAAAATCCCAGTCGACGCGATATTTTAATTGGTGTGGCGTATTATCGCACTCACTATAATTGTGATTAGTCTTCTTATGCTTTGGTCTTGACTAGTATTAGTTGTTTCCTATTTAGAAGTGAGAATGATGTTATTATAGTATTGTCTCCACATTTTGAATCAACATCTCTCAATAATAATTTTTTATGAATGTTTTAAAATAAGATACCTAGACAAACTACATACTAATGCTCGAGATGAGATTCGAACCCTCCACCTTTTGGAGGAAAGGCCAAGGCTACTACAAGTAGCCAGGTTGCCAACGGATCTTAGTTGGCTGCTTTTATCTTTCTTGTCAATCTCATTCCCATTATCTTCAGATAGTATACTAAAACAGTAAAAGAATTAGGTGTCTAGGTGCTCCAACTGCCGAGTTTGTATCGCTCCGTCTAACCAAAGACCTTAGTTCTAAGAAAAACTCGGCAGCCACGCAAGAGGCGAGAGTCGAACTCACGTTCCTAAGAGTGACGCATTGACTACCTGGCTGCTACGGTCGGCATTACATCCAACCAGAAAGGGAAGGCTCATTATACTGGCGGAATAATTATCGCCTTCCTACGTTTGGTCTTGTGTTAACGTTACTTTTTTTGACCTATCCATTGACATTAACCTCTCCAACTTTACTTTGGGTGAAACGTGCTCAAACGTTTTGGAATAAATGACCGGCGTAAGAAGTCATGGAATAGGTGTCGAGCAGTCAGGTGTCTCGGAGAATCAAATAAGGGATATCAAATTCACTTGCGTCGAGCTATGTGTTTTTATTCAGCGAGAGCTGGGGCGAGACATTGTGTAATTGCTGAAGCTGAGTCGCAAGCAGTTAACAATATCTTTTAATTTTGCTGCGTCGGCATACTGCGTCGATACGGTTATTCAACATTAATACACCGTAAACGGTCCAAAAGGTCGTTCAAATATGACGTGTTGTTTTCTAGTCATCAACGTTCATTGTGGTGGTACGTTTTATTCTCATTGGAAAACAATTAATTTTTTCTTCGAACAAAGCATTACGGCGTACAAGAAATACTAAAAAATAATTTAAAAATGAAATATGCCAATTTTACTCGTCAAATCAACCAAAAGTGTGACAATGTCCACTAAACCATTTGCGATTCTCAATAACTTCAGCGCATTGAAAGAACTCATTCATATAATCCAAGCCATACTTTTCTCCTTTTTTTATATCATCTTGTCTTCAGTTATAATCAATCAAAATTAAAAAAATGCCGGAAAATTTACTTGCAGAGCAAACAGTAAAAGCTGATATCGTTGAATCTATCAAGGATATTCCGTTGGTTTAGGATTCATCGTTAAAGTCTTGGATTGGATGCTAACTTTCAACTGCAACGATGTGAGATTTAGGCCTTAAACAATCGCGAAAAATCGAACAATTAATTTATAATAACACTTTTGCAATGAGTATATTTTTAAGATTCTAACAACTATATTACTAATTTCTTCTATAATAACTCAGCTTAAATTTTATCTTGGAAGTTGGAATCGCTACAAGATCAACTCAGAAAGAGAATGTCATAAAAAATATTCACTTTTGTTGTGTACCCATTATCCGTTTGAGACGGTGAGCTCGGGTGGCTTTACGTTAAGTAACCCAATAGAATGGAAATAACATGTGAATTTCTCTTAATTAGCTGGTTACTTCACTGCAAAAGATTCATTGGTTATCGAGGTGCATCACTTAAACTGAGATCTTTCGATAGTTTTCACTGTGGACAGTGAAACAGTCGTGATCAGTGTTGACCGAAATATGTGAGAACCAGCTATACGGTCAAGATAATGCAATGGCGACTTCCAAGACGACTGTCCCGAATCGGTCGGTGTTCTAATGCACGCAAATGCGAGGGTTCAGGTAGCAGAATAATGGGAGAGTCCCATTCAAGGTGTTGAAGTTAGCGGAGATCGGAAAACATCAGCGTACATGAACGACGATGAATGGAACGATGTACGCAGGCGAAACGGTCCGTAACCTAAAAATGAAATTCCTCAGCAGTTTTCCACTTTTGTTTTATTAAATATAGGTTTGTGCGACCAGTTTCGATGTATTTCATCATTGTCAAGCACGTTATAATACTAAAATTATAACGTGTTTGACAATGATGTAACTGTCAAGCACGTAAAAACCTGTCCGTGGGCACACTGTTCTGTACGTTCTCATTAGTCACGGCCGAATATTTTTATTTAAAAAAATCGGATTCGTTCAACCAATGTACTTGAAGTATGATTTTTTACCGCAGAGTAATACAAATTTTATATTATAAAAAATGACGCCGTCACTGAAAATCTACACAAAAGCAATATGGGTTGCAATAATCGGTGTTCTTTTATTCTTTGGTGCAGATCAACTCTGCTCCCGAGCTGTTGTGAAGTACGCTGCTTGGTGCGAAGGGTCTGAAACGAATGGAAAGCAACTACTCTGTTGTGTTACGAAGTGAGCAGGGCACCAAAGGGAATGGGAAGCACTCAATGCCTCCTCATGCGCTGTTTGTTTCCATGGAGGTCATTGGGCAGAATTTTTATGAGTGTTAATTTTATTATCACCCCAATCTGCTTCATCATACTTATTTCAAGTAGATATGCCTTAAATTGCCTAGGAGCTCATGAAAGCAGGGTGCGCTGTCGTCTTCCAATCCATAGTGTTCAAAATAGGGCTATTGTTTTATTCTCCGAAAAAATATGGGAATATTGTTTTCAAAACTAAGCCGCATAGAGAATATTATGCTCATCATCACCAGTAATCAATCCGAAGATTGAAAAAAGATTTAATGTGGCGAATGCTTAGCGTAAATTCTTCTCGGAATTTCCACCGGGTTAAATTGGCAAAAAGTACCAACGTTTCTACGGACGACTCGTCCATCGTATTTGGGGTAATAATCGTTGTCGTCAACGACTTTTACCCTGAAGACGATAGACGAGTCGTCCGTAGAAACGTCGATATTTTTTTGCCAATTTAAGCCGGTGGAAATCCCGAGAAGAATTTACGCGAATACGAAGATTGCTTTGCCAAAGCTGTCCACTCTTAGGTGAAAGATAAAATTTGTATAGTCCACGGTAAACTTTTAATTTAATATGCCGACCAAGGTTTCGTCTTACACAGTCATTATCAAGACAGTTTGTGCAAGTTAACGGACGAGTATATATAGGTGTAGAAATGGATGAAAGATGTGAATAGCTGTGGTGAAGGGCGAAGGAGAAGGAATAGGTGAAAAGGGAAGGGGTGTATAGTATGCGTAAACAGGTTAGAAATGGTGAGTGATATTGAATAAAAACTGCAAATCATCAGAGGTCAAGACGTAGGTAGTGGAGGGGGAACGTGTAGGGAATGCAGGGGTGAGTGGAATAAGGAAACGACATAATTGAGAAGGTTCTCGTTGTTTCAGGATGAGGATAATATTTCAAACATTTTCAAGAAGTCCCCTTTCATACCTTCCTATATATACTCGTCCGATAACTTACACAAACTTCCTTGATAATGACTGTGCAAGTAAAACCTTGGTTGGCAAATTAAATAAAAAGTTTATCGTGGACTATACAAGTTTCTCTTTTACCTAGTAGTGGAGTACCGCAAAGTAACGCCTGAGAAAATTAAGGCTGTCCACCCCGTTCTCCTATCAGAATATCGCTTTATTCCCAGCCATAAGTCTTCCTTTGTACATCCGATGTTTTCCTTCCTTGGTCTTCCTCTGTAAGTCTCTCCATTCATTACCTTAGTAGAGTTTCCATTGAGCACCTTAATCTCAAACTCGTATTTCTATTTAAGATGTGAAATAACTTTAATTTAAGCTTATTTCCCTGCAACTTAAACATCTTGTATTCAGATATCTCAACTTTTTTAATGGACATTAACCGTTTATTTTATTGAACTAGAAACCGTCGCAAAAAAGGTTGAGTTGTTAATCTGCAAATATTTATAATATTCGATAAATAATTAAGATTAGCTGACAGCTTCATGAGTAACAATATGGAAATCTTTCATCGTAGGAATGAAAGGTGAATTTATAATACTGTAATTTCCACAATACATTTTATTTTTCATGACCATGGTTTCGTTGCAAAGCAACATCATTGAGTTGTTGATTCTGCTTTTGGCGAAGCCATAGTCGTGAACAATCAAATGCATTGTGGGAATTGCGGTGTTATAAATTTACCTTTCATTCCTACGAGTTAACTTAAGTTTTTTGTATGAATTCTAAACTCAAGTAAAAATTCCAATCCGTAACAATAAGTTTAACTGTACAATGTTTGAAAAATTTAGAAATGTGTAAGTATAAATGAAAGGAAACTTTGATTTTTAGTAGCAGTACAAAAATATTTTTTGCTATCCTTTAAATATAGCATTTGGTAGATTCGTAAAAGTTAGCCTTGTGCATAACGATGTTAGCTATCTTCGATTTGCAGGTAATTGCGTCAAAATCGATTCATTGGTTATCGAGATTCAAAATCTCAAACTCAGGTACATGAATAACATATGTAGTATATTCATGCTCAAGTACCCCTCTCGATTTTTTTATCATGGACATTGGAGAGGCCGTGACCCTATTTGACCGAGATATGTAAGAGCCAGCAGAGAGCTAGAGCAATGCGGTCGAGATAATACGAGTGCGACTCTTCCAGACGGCCCAGACCTGCCTGCCAGTATCCTCATGCAGTAGAAGCGAAGGGGTCAGGCGGGATCGACAAAGCCTCCACTCGCTCTCATTTTACCCATGGAGGAGGACATCGTGGCAGATTTTTCACGGTATCGCGAGCATGATACCAATGGTCCTGACGGGTCTCACGGGGGAAAAACTTCCATTTGACTCGGTAACATGTCCGAGCTCATGGTAGTCCGGATGGATATATTTTTTTATTTTCATCCTGTCGTCAAAAGGGCTTGAATACGGGGTGTCATTGTCATTGTTCGCGGACGATTCTTTGCCTCGCGGAAGGTGTGAAGGAGAGTGGTATGAAAAGGATATATATATAAAATGCAGACATGATGGTCCCTGAGCTCAACATATGTTACGAGAGAATTTCACTGCTCAATGACCTGGCGCGATTTGTTAGCGCTCTTCGCATGGCATGAGGGCGAAAGGGTGGGATTCTCTTCAGCATGGATTGACTTATTTTTTTCGGTATAAATTGGGACGGGATATGGGTTGAAGTAATACCGAAATTTTGCGGCACGCCGCATTTTAAATTTAAAACTTGAGGGATTGGTTGGTGCATTAAAATTAGGGGTTGAAGCCAATGCACGCTCAAAGCTCGCATTGAGAGTTATGTTAAATCGTTTTTCGTCGAAGTGAAGGAGTATAACATACGTTAGGTGAGGATTGGAGACTGATTGGAGAAATCAAGAGGTCTAGCAAAATGCTTAAGAGGGTTGTAGAGGAAGGAGAACGCTGATTAATCGTGGAGGAGGGAAGAGAGGAAAAGTAATTTTGACCGGCATCGAGACGTGGAAAGGAATGTTATATTCTGACTTACGCGGTTGTAAGTACGTAGCAATACAGAAAATCCCCCTCAATTTTGAGGAAATGATGACTGTTCAGTGTTCACGGATCTACAATTTGCCTACCCCTGTTGTAGCGGGGTAGTGTCCTCGTCCACCCTTAAGCTTCCCCTAGGGTCGCGGGTTTGAGTTCCGCCTAGGAGGATTTTTCTCCGCTAGGGGTTTAGGCGTTTAAGTGACGTGTAAGAGTTAAATGTAAGGCAGGACTGAATAGCCCTAATTTCACTCTGAATAAAGATGCAATTATTATTGTTATTATTTATTTGGTTGATTATCTGTGGTGATGTTGCTCAGATGCTAATCCAAGTGATATGAGTGTATTAAATACACAATTCATTCATGGCAAAGTATCTACAGTCATTCGTTGAATAAATAAATTACCCTAAAAAATTATTCAAATATCTGTCTTGTTTGATCGAATGAATGCCAAGATGCTTCAATTATCAGGTAGTGCATTACGGTTTTTCATCTGCGACCTCGACGAAGTGAAACAAGAGACCTGTTAGTTTTTTCCTTATTTTGGTAGCATAAGTACGGCATCGTAAGAGCCATTCAGAACCTTTATAATTTACCTTATTTGGTCGCTTAGCATTAATGTGCTTTCGTTCGGTAAATTGATAGGTATTTTTTGGCAGGTCATTTTTTTAATTGCTATTTGGTGTTTTCGACAAAGTCATCGTTTTCCGAAACTATTTTCAGTCGGGAAGTTGACCTTTGTAACCGCTAATTAAAAAATGAAATATTTTAAAGAGACGCTACTATTAGCCACCGCGACTGAAGTTGTTGTCTGGGGCATCTAACTCCTGAGACAATTGCTGTCACAGAAAGGGCTCTTAAGGTATTTAGGGCATGTACAGAATTGGTGAGCCAATTTTCAGTATTACTCATCTTGCAGCTTTAACCAGCCTTGCTATTTCGGTCGAAAATACAGGTCATCCAAATTCACTCCAATTATCCTTTATAACCATTGCTATAATAGTTTACGAAAGGGTGAAGCCATAATGTATTAATTTCCTTAAGGATCAGTTCGCTTCTTAATAGAACAGTTTTTCTCCCTATATTCTGACATTTTCTGTGTGATAAAACTTAAAGAATCAGGCGAAAATGCGTCTCCTTGGATAACATTTTACCTGAAAAAAGTTTTTGCAAACATTCATTTGTCAGTTATCAACAGGATTTAGTCATTTGTGAATAAAAAAATGGACGCTTAATCCAATACTGTTTAAAGTTTTAATGCACTGAATGTAAATGTAAACACGCAATCTATTTGAAATAAATTATTTAAATGCTAACACAATCCCTTGCTTTTTATGCATCATTATTTAACTTTTGAAAGTGCTGTAATGGAATTTCACGTAACTGAGTGTCCCCTGAAACGAGTGTACCATGTGCCTATTTTATCCCGGAAAATTATTACAAACAGCGTGCCATGCTAGCACAAAACGATCACGAGTCTTGTGGATATAGCTGGTGGGATATTCCATTGCCAACAAATGGAGTGATCAAATATGCATGAAAGTCGTGCCACTCGGTTGATGAATCGCCTCTCCCTGTCTCTGCCCCAGTTTATCTGTTAACGAGAGTTCATCAGATGGAGTTCTGATCTAATTTTAGGATGCCATTGCTATAGTTTTTGTGATTTAAATTCATTGGTGTCCTTTTTATCATCATAACAGTGTATGACAGTCTGGTCATCGAGCAAGTCTGAAGGAAATGTTGATCGAATTTCCTACTGTCTCTAGATTCGTTTGTTTAACCTGGTTGAAACAATATGAATCGGGAGTTTCTCTCTCTGGATTTAAATTATAAAAAGCATTTGGATTTCGGCCAGTTTTTCAAATTCCAAGCTAGATCACGAATATAAAAATGAATAAATAGATTTGATAGCGGAATATGCGCGGATTTTTTTCTTCTAGAATTGCGCGATAGCTACATTAATGGCCCATGGGCCATTATAACCCATTCACCAATAGTTTTAAGCTCCAAAAAATGAACTCTTACCTAAATTATCACGCTCTAAAAATCGGATTCCAGTAAGGCATTGATGCCTGATATTAACAATATTTCATTGGATGTGATCGAGCGATAAGATGATATCCGAAGTTTTTCACTAGTGAATTTATCAACACATTTAATCTCTATATATCTCTTGATTTAAATCTCTAGATTTCAGCGTAAGACCGGAATCTACTTGTTTCATTTGCCGTAACCATTCTTTAAAATGACAGTGAGGCAGAAAACTACGTCATTGGCAGTCATTGAAATAGAGTGGTCTATGACATGGCTCAACTGGGGCGTTGCGGTTATTGGAATTAATTAGCTTTTTTTTTTTAAAAATCGTAACATAATTTTGCATGCAATGGTTGGTTGACTTTAATGAAATGTAATGCATTAATGTTCATAAGCCCCGAAACAAAGTTGAGAATTGTTATGATAGAAATTCGCCTAACCTACTGCATCTGAGTTGTAAGCAAATCATTTAACAAATTCAATAATTTTACAAATGGTCCGTTTAAAGTGCTTTTGGTTATTATGTATATAAAACTTTTAAGGCTCACTTAATCTTTAGTTCATTAAGTTACTGTCCTGAGATCATTTTTAACGCTCTCCGTTTCATTCCGGTACTTACATACTTAATCTTTATCACATTTTGCTGTTATATAGGGTTATTTCATGCCCTTCATCAACAGTCACGGGCGCGTTTTTGGGAGATGAGGATTAAATTGCGTAACGCAGCGTCCTTGGCCATCAGAAGTCAGGCCAGTTCTTTATGGAGACCATCTCCTGAAAGCATTTCGAGATGAAATGAGAATTCTGCAGATTTGTTTTAATCAGTGAAATTGAGGGAGAAGCCTTGGCCTATAATCCTTTTGCGTGTGGCCGTAACAGTCAAGAGTCTTATTTCAACACGGATCGAGAGGTAGGTTATATTTGTTATACTTGAAGCCTGGATTCGATGCATTCAAAGCTCATCAATTAAAGTTTCTAAAATTCTCCTTGGCCGTTTTTTTGTATTGCGCAGCAGAGTTGTTGAAAGTATTTTCATGAAAAAGGAAAACGTGCAATTTGCGTGATCTTTTTAGAAGTAACTAATGGCTAATTGGTCCGGGGTAATTATTTCGTGTAGCAAGCATAGAAGACTAAATACAAAGGTTGAGAAGTTCAACCAAATTGGACAAATTTGTTTGCGTCATAAATATCAAAATGCTTCTTCATGCTTCTTATAGCTAATTTAATTTTAAAATTGAGTTAAGGAAGCCAAATAATGAAAAAAAGTTATGACAGTTAAAAAAAAATAAAAGTCAGGAACAATTGGGTTAGATGCTTCAGTAATGGAAATGTATGGAAAGAGCGTGAGTCGTTGGTTTGGCCAAGTTGAAAGATTGGATGATAGTCTCATTACAGGAGCAGATGGTGACAGACAATAGCAGAACAGAACGGTCGGTGGAGTGAATGGTGTGAGACGAAGAGGCAGACCAAGAAATTCACGGGTGAATGTCGTGGAGGTCTCTAAAGAGAAGGAATATTAGGAGTCTTAATAATAGGAGAGCGTGTATGAAGTAATGTGTGAGTGTAAGAGAAGCAAAATAGGTATGCAAGGGATGGGCAATATGAAGGAAATCATTAAAAAGAGATCCAGTTTCCTAGGACGAACAGCAATAACTAAGATCTTTGACTTTGCCAAACCAGAATGGGAATGGCGTTATGGTTATGTGTGTATGCAAGGGTGTACCCAGGTTCTGAACTAGGGAGAGGAGGCTCATGTTAGACGTGGGGGAGAGTAGAGTGGGGGAAGGGAGGGAGTGGCAATGGCAAGGTGCTTCTGTTTGGTCTTCCTTGTGAGTGCACGAAGCTAGGTTACGATTTTGTCTTCAGCTGAGCAGGTAGCCTTGCTTGCACCAACATGAAACACGGTGTGACGCAATTATTTAAAAGTCACAGAAACTCATTTACTTCAGGCTTCTTTTCGTGGAAGTTACATATATCCATCTTATTTACGTTTGTACGTAACGTTTATATCGGTACTATACGTTGTTCATTTGAATAATAATGGCAACTTATTCACTTAATGCGTATATTTTTATTTTATTACTATTTTATCTTATTTATACCTATTTTAGTTTTATTTTTGAGCTTCGTGAGGGGGGTAGTGGTACCCCTAGCATGGGCGTACCCCTAGCTGGGTACGCCCATGCTTGTATGGAATAAAATTCTAATTTTGTAGGTATTTATTATGAATAGAGAATAATCTCTCTCAAGCTACCTTTTAATGATTTACTCATAGAGTTTAATGTATGCCCTATTTAAGGTTAGCTGAGGATTTTTTAGTTATTTTGTGATTTAACTTACCGCGCGCCACGGAAGAGGTAGGTACTCTTCAGAGTTCCTTGTCCCGATTTCTTGAAAAAATTTGCCACCAGAATTATCTCCAAACATAACTTATGAGTGAGCTGCGTGAAGAAAAAAAACAGGAAGTGACAGACTCGGCGGGGATCGTGTTTTGGGAGTGCAACATATTTCCTTGTTAATGCTCTCCACCCATGAATACGCGTGCGCGACTGTGGAAAAATGCGCTTTGATTTACTTCTGGCGCTTAACCATCCTCAACAATCCCTAGGCAACAGTTTTATTTCGCTGTGATAGAGATATAAAAATGGGGATAAAACGCCTCTGGAATTTTGTAGAAGTCTACGCGAGATTTGAATGTTTTTCTCGTACAGTTCTAGACCTGGAACTTACTGGAAGATACTCTTAAGAGAAGGAATATTAGGAGTTTTAAGTCACATAAGGTACTCTGTCCGTCGGAAGGGACAATAAATTGTGAACCCTTTAGTACCTTTCGCTAAGAACAGGAGGGAGTGCATTAAATATTGTATGAGGTTAACTGAAGCTAATGAGATATGTAAGGATAGGACAGTTTAGGGAGAGGAGAGGTAATAACATTTTATCAATGACAAAAATCCACGCAAAAATATTAGGAATATATATGTACAATTGTACATACCTTACTAACGATATTCCTGTTTTGGTCTCCGACTCTTTACAATTAGTAAGTGCAATTCAAAAGTAGTCATTGTTAGTAGTTCAAATTTCATTCAGAACATATTCATTTCAAATTTCAATTAGTAGTTCAAAGTTCATTGTTAGTAGTAGTTAGTAATTCGAAAGTAATCAGTGTTACTCTCCTGTCAGTGTGCTCCAGCATTCAAATGGAGTTTTTTAAATGCCATTTGAATGCTGGAGCACAAGAAATTGCAATACTAAAGAAGAGTTGGCGAAACAACTTAGGTATAATGTTTTTATATTTTATACATAATTTTAACCCAATATTTGACCTATATATAATACCACTACTATATAACCTATATTAATAATAATAACCTATTACATAATTATAGATATAACTGTATTGTAGGCAAAGGTATTCTCAAAAAAGTCTTTTTTTACATCGGATGTCCCCATTTTCTTAGAAAGAGAGCTGGCAACCCTACCTGAGATGTAAGAACTAAGGAAGCATTCGTGCACTGCAGAGAGAATCCAAGTTAAAAGAGTTCGGTTTCTTCCCTCGGGGGACGACAAACCTTAGTTGCGTTCTCGGTTGAAGTTTCGAATGTGATCAGTTTCCTTCCCGGCTACACGTCCTTCACGGAATGAGCTCTTAGGCACGCCCCATTTCGGATTGGGCCCTTCTTTTTGAAAGAGAAGTGACGAAGTTATTGCGGCACCTCGCGAAAGGGTTAGGTACTAAGCGGTTTGATATTCGCCAAGAGGCGACTCTAAACAGGGGATCACCCTGAGCTGCTTAATTCGAACATTATGGGCGAAAAGCTTTTCCGCGATGCCAAATGGATTAAAGGAATTGGATACGCCGTGGAGAAGCCGACGTTTCTTGAGCCGGCCATTTGGTACCCACGTAAAATTGAATGGGCGACAATAAACTGGGAGTGTGAAGATAGTTTGCTGGATAAGAATTGGATGAAAAAATGAAGGTTCTCAATCCGCGCAATGTGTAGCGCATTGAGGTGAAAGGGCAATCGTTTGTTCCCGATCCCTACTTGGATACTATGTGCAGAGCACTTCAAGTGCGGCGGTAGGTAGGTACTCCGTCCGTCGGAAGGGACGTTAAATTGAGAACCCTTTAGTACAGCGGTTCTCAACCTGTGGGTCGCGACCCCTTTGGGGTCGAACGATACTTTCACAGGGGTCGCCTAAGACCATCGGAAAACACGCGTTTCCGATGGTCTTATGGTGGTTTCCATATTTCCGGAGGTCACCACAACATGAGGAACTGTAAGGGTCACGGCATTAGGAAGGTTGAGAACCACTGCTTTAGTACCTTTCGTTAAAAGCGGTGACGACACCGGGTTTCTCTTCGCCTTTCCTCCATCCCTCAGGACATTTATTTCTTCATTATCTTACCTGCCTATCCTCAATCGTGCGAATGTCCTCGATTTCCGCTCGCATGGTGTACACTTATATTCATGGCCGCTTGCCCCCCAAATAACCAAACCAACTACCTGGTGCTACCCTGGTGAATCATGTGAGTAAATTCTTCACGGGTTTCCAACGGGGTCTCGAGTTCTGGTTCCGACATCACTCCATCCGAGTACCGGCAGAGTTAGCCGTGAAGAATTTACTCTTGCAGACTCTCGTTTGCCAGTCGAAAATGGTACTCATCACCATAGTAGTTGCTCAAATGTGAGAAATATATATCTGGACTGGGATCCGAAACAAGGTCCCACACATACTCCTTGAACACTGGAGCCAAGTAAAACCAACCAACTTGAAGCAGATGCCGAGGTATCTTCTTCTCCTTTCACCGAGGGCTTTAACCAATTAAAGTATGTGCGATCATCTTCGGCTGTGAATTTCAGGAAGGCCTTAAGGTAGTGGTTCTATTCCTTTTTTGCTCAGTTCCCCTCATTTCACCATAGTTCAGAATATCATTCCCCCATTCTGAGATAGTCTATCGAAAAATATGCTTTTCAAATAATTTGTACAAAATATTGGAAATATCTTGTTTTGCCTGAAAACACAAAAAAATAATTTTATAATAGAGTAAATTAATACAAATTTAGCTAATTTTGCCCTTTTATTTTTAACCTCACGATAAAAAATCAAACTCGTCGTGTATATCTTCGTTTACTTTCAAGTGCATGAATGTTATGACGGAACTGGGTATGGAATAGGCTTCGAGAAAAGCCTTTGTCAAAATTTGAAATATATTTTTATCCTGCAAATTTACATTCACCCTATGGTTTAATGAAAAAATTAAAACTAATGTAAACACGGAAATGTTTATTTCAAAGTATAGTGAGGTGGATTTTTAAACCTGGTGTTGACAAACGGTGTGCATCGTTAAATATCGTAAAATTAGCATGTGATTGAATTATATTTTTTAAAATATTTAATACAGCCTTTGGAAGGTTTGCTCGTTGGTGATTTAAATTGAATATCAAACGTTTGAATTTTCCTATCAGAAGTTATTTTTTAAGTACTCATACTTGTACGTAAACCCTAAAATCATACATATAGGCGAAAGGAAAGACAAAGTAAGATTTGAAATGGAAGAAAGTAATGGTGAGGATTTTTATTTTTCAACAGGATGATCGATATTTATTACAAATTCATTGATTCCTCTTCATTAGCTGTGGTTGTTTGAAGTTCAGAGGAAAAGAAATACTCGAACCCAATACACATAGTCCATTTCAATGATTTTGGCCCTTTATCTGCCCTGCTGGTTAGATTATTTTTTTACTTCAATTTATAGTCTTTGAAATGTCACGTGCTAATTAGATACACTTTGTCAAAGATCGACTGAAATAAGTAGCGTTTGAACAATATGAAATGTTTCATTACCGTTTTAGTGTATGATGTCGAAGCTGTGAAGGATATCCACCCTATCCATTATGTATGAAGGCCCCTGCATTTCTAGCTGAAATCTTCGTCGATAACATTAATTTTGGGCGTAATCCGATGACTAAACAGTTAAGCCATGATAACCGTAGGATTTTCGCAAGCTTAGCAACACCCTTTGGGTTCGTTTATTGCCTATTCGAACCTGTCGTTCGATGAACTCCGGAACCGATCATGGACCACTTAACATCGACTCGGGTTTATCTGTATTATGGCAGGGATTCAATATCGTTTGACTGAATGTAATACGAAAGTGCGGGCGTTGTGGGAAGTAAAAGCAGGAGCGATGAATTCTGCAGTTCAAATATCGAGCAGTCCTTAGTAGCGCACCACGAAATAAACACAAACTTTTCTTAGAAAGCTGGGTCGGTTGAATTGCGGTGGACTGAGTAGTCATATTATTCCATTTATAATATAATAATGCCTTATTTGATAACGTGGCTAAACCTTCTGAAAGTAAAATTAGTGTAGTATTGGAATCGAATTCGATGGACGTATTTTTTAGCAACCTCTTTTCGATCGAGCTTTGGAGTAGAATGTTAAGCCTTTGGTATCTAACTAGCGCATTCCAGTAACTGGCTATACTCTGTAGTAAAATTAGGCTGGTACCTTCATCCCATTACAACGAAATCTTCGAAAAATTGCACATTATACATCAGTCATGAGACAGTAGCGCGCCTTTGTTCAAATAAAATAGTTCTTTTACCTATGTTACGCTTATTTAATTGTAGTGCATAAAGTGTGGAGGAAGAGGAAGATTAGTTTTTTTCGTCATTTTTATAATAAATTAAATTTTTATAATAATAATAAATATGAAAAAGGCTCATTTTCGATCCAGCTTCTATGTATATGATCTACTATGACGGAAAATCAAGACGGTCTTTCGCCAAAAGTTTTTAAAAACCAATTCAACATCAGTTCCAATACTGAACCAGTTGATCTGAGGAGAATCTTTAAATATCTATAAATAATTTTCTCTCAATATACTGCCATGGGGTGAGTGATATTCCAGCGCTTTTTAGTCCATCGGAAGTCCAGGAATCAAATTCAGGGAAAGCTTCTCTGGACACCCTAGATAAAATTCGGAGAAGGCGGTACAACTTTATGGAAACAAAAACTTCGTGCGAGACCTCATACTAACAAGGGGAAAGAAGTCCGCCCATTTTCAGGACGCGCAAACTTATTATATGTTAGCGTTATCAAATCATACTAATATATAAAAATTGAATGGTGTCTGTCCGTCTGTCTGTTGCTCAATCACGCAAACACTACTGAACCTATTGAGCTGAAATTTTGCATGTAGGCATAAAATGTACATGGGTTGAACATAGGCTTTATAAAAAAGCCCTCAGGGCCCCCGAAGGCCCCCCTGGTGGTCCCTGGTGGGCCATGCTAAGCATTGGGTTCGGCGCAGTTGTTTCAATTTTTGCTTTTTAAAAGTACTTTCACTCAAGATAGAGGATTGGAATTTTTTCTATCGGATGGCTGAATAAATCAAGTTTCTAATTATTTCAATCGATTTTCTTTTACGCTTCGTAATTGTCTGAATATCATACTTTTTGCTGAAAAATCTGACATTTTTCTCTTTAATCAACAATAGCATATTTCCTTGACAACCAGAGATTTGAATTTCAAAGGATATTCACGCATCTGGCATTTAAGTTTTCCTGTCGGCCCGTGATAGCACGTAGAAAAAAAAATTGCATAAGAAGCGCCCAGAGTCCCAAGGGCCATGATAGATTGCTTCAGTGGGTAATCGATAAATTCAATGCATATTTACAAGCATAATCTTCAATGTCTATTCTCAAAGTAGCTCTCATAGAGGAACTGCATACGAGAGAACACTTATGTAGAAAACGATACACATAAAGGAATTAAACGTGGAAGAATATTTACGTGAAGCGAATAATAATGTTAATAATGCCTCTGTTGCTACAACAAACACGGCATCGTTTATTATAGTTTAATACTCAGATGTATTACACTTAGTGGAACCGTCTGCCTCTCATTACGATTGCGAACTGTTTTTTAGACAAATTCCCACATAAACTTGACGAGTTATTTATATGTACTTAAACGTGTTAAAATGCAGTTTACTTACATTCGCTCAATAATCAAGTTGCCTATTCGAGTCTCTCACTTACCTCTGTGTTTCCCCTCCTTGGACTTCAAAATATATCCATAAACATGCCTAATAGAATAAAGGGTCACCTTTTGAAAAAATCTTCGGAAGCATGAGGAATGTCTTCTTTGCGAGAAAATGAGTCCTTGCATGAAAAACGACAAAGGTTAGCCTTGGATGCTCAAAGACATGCCTACCAGCAATCTCATGATAATCTCCCCGTGGTGTTTCTCGGATTACGCCAAGAACAGCACAAATTTCATCCTAGCCCAACCTACGGACGGGTAACCAGTTATAAATCTGGTTCAAATATAGACCCATCTGTTCAAACTTCAATCTTTATTAAGATGGCAGAAATTATAATGATGTCACTACATGCTTCTTACCCGAAAGAGTACGGAAATTCTGCGCACTGAACGACATCCGTGCATGAAAATGCTCATGTGCGCTAAGAAGAGACCTACGTACTACACCTATTAAACCTTGATACAGCTCTAGAGTTCAAGAGTGATGATTGGTGTTCCAATGGGCTCAAGCCCCTGATTAGTGCTCTCTATTTTGCCTAGGAATGAATGAAGTAATGTGCCGTTTATCTTAAAATTTTGCGTGAAGGTACATGATAGTTATTTAAAATGAAATTTGAATATGGTTCCTATTGGAGCTGGAATAAATGACGATCAAATTAACTTTAGGGAAAATATGCTCGAAGTTTATGGTGATTTCCCCCACGACCCCTTCGAAACTGGTATACTTTTTAGTTTAACTGTTTTAAGAATAAACAATGTCAGTAAAATAGCTTAATACTATGCATCACTAAGCGAAAAAACGGAAAATTTTCACTTAGTGAAAAAACTAAGATGAGAAATGAGAACTCAGAGCATAGAACTACTATATTATATCTTAGTTTTATCTCTCTTGTTGAGACTCAACGGGCATTTCTGATATGTACGTAATAAAAATTATCTTCGAGTTGTTCTCTACGTTAGCAAAATCCAATTAAATTGCTCCTCTGATGTGTTTTAAAGCATGTTGACGTTTGAAAATTTGTTTTTCGCGGTGAGGGTGTTCATGCTTCTTGAGTTACCACCGTGCAATCCTTATGGAAAACAGAGAACCATGAAAATGTTTATAATTTTCGCTTTTGATGTTCAGAAAGTCGTTAACGAGCCGCACCCAATCTCAGATGGCCCTTCGTTAAAAATATTGACATTAAAAACGGTAGCAAAATTTACCTTTAAAGAACTAGCGTGCATTAAAATGCACGCTGGGATGTGGAGTCCTACGGCCGTGCGTGAATTATAATGCACGCTGGATGTGGTATTTAAATCCATAAGAGTTTCAAATGAAAATGAGTGTTAAAAATTAAATCCGACCGGCAGCGACCGAAGCGGGAATCTTAATCCGTACGATAAAGGTTAAAATTATCATTGGCAATAGCAATATTAACATTTACAGCATTGGGAGGCGTCATAATACGTGCACACGTCATTTGCACTGAACTTAGCGCGGGGTCCTTTTATGTGCATGTTTCAATGTTCCAAATGGTCATAGTATTTTCTTCCCTGTTTCCTTTTACAACTAGTGTCTCCGGAAAACGTAAATTGAAGGATTATTTTCTGAAAACGTCAGGAAATTCTCCCGCGGATTATCCCGATTTCGGAAGTTAAGCGTGTACTGTATACATGTTCATTTACATAAATATGCTTACAGTACACGCCATGTTTCTCCATACCACGCAGTACAGTACGTATCATACATCTACTCTCTGAGCGACGCGCCCGTTCTGATTTCCCTGTTAGCTTGTGCTTTATTTATCTGATAAAATCAAATTTTTAAAAATACGGCATTTTGGTTAGGGTTTGGGGAGTTAGGTACCTCGATACCGAAAGCCTCCCAGTCTGCGTTACTGCCTGTCACATCACCGGCATATCGATTCTACAAATAATATTTGGGGCCATAAGTGTATACATTGAATGACTCGTTAGTGTGCCCAGTCGTTTGAATTCCGTCGGAGGGTAAATTTTCAGCTAAATTCTATGCCGAAAAACTTCGCTTTACGTCAATTTTTTCAACGTCACGGTGGACTGTGAATGTGTACTGGTTTTGCGTATGTTTTTTGTGCTATAAAGCGAACGTTACTGTTAGTTTATGACTACGAAGAGAGCTCTTACAACTAATAATTGTTTTTAGGTCCTCTGAAATTTTGGTGGCTTCACTCTTCGGAAGGATCTCATTCCATGTGTGCGCTTTCATCAGGACACACTGAAATATACGTGCCATGAAGCTGAAAATCGGCCACATTTTTTTCCCGAGCTATTTTGTCCACCTTCGGAGTTAGTTCTAACAAAGTCATAGTATTAACAAGTGATATGGGGTTATTTATTTTGTTTTACGAGGAAGATCGTACTACGTGGAAACGGTGTACGTGGTGTTATCCACCTGAGAATTCACGACATTATTTTCATCCACGGAACGTCATCGCGATGAGTGTGGTGGAGGACATTCTATTTTATGACTCGCTTTATGACGCTGCCCTTTGAATTGAGATGCAGATTGGGCACAGCATTATGTGCGTGACCCGATTACATCAAGATTCGCGAGATGGGGAGCGAGTGTATCTGGCCGTACGAGCAGGGGATTACGGTAAGGATAATTCCGCGAATTCTTTGTTCGAAGCATTGCGTACGGGACTAAGGAGGGCATTCTCTATGGAGGAAATCCAGTTTTTCCTCGTTATCTCTTTTATACCAGGCAGAGATATCAGGTTAATTGGCTCAGCCTTTTTAACCTCGTGGCACTGTCTGTCTTCAGGTAACCTCTCCATTTTTTTGTCATAGCTTGTTTCCTCATCGGTATTACTGTATCTTCTTTATTATAACAGACATATGGAAGGTAATATAAATTACGTTAAAAATACCCCCAACATGTTTATTATCTAAATTTTGCAGTGAATGTTAGTATATATCCATTATCATTAGATATCTATCTACGGGAATGTAGTCCCATATCCAAGAATAATTACTTCCTATTCCATTAGGTTCATTTTTATTAGACAGAGAACACTTATCGCCGAGTTGTTATTGCTGTTATGAATCGGTTGTAAGAATTCGGCCTGATTATAGAAGTAAAGGCAAGCTTGAATATTTATTATGAAATATTTTCACTCCTCTGCTGATAAATAATGGTACTAGCTATATCCCGTCACAAATGATGTCCCCCTATGCGAATTTGGTGTTGGTATAATCAATTATTGTATTGCAGCGTATTTATAGACCATTTCTTCGTCAAATTTATCAATACGTTTTTTATAGCAACATGGTAATCAAGATAAATATCCATCACATGCCTCAGATGAATATTTATTTGTTTATCTATCCTTTTAAAACCAGACAAAAAACAGTTGGATAAAAAATATTGTCTAATACGATTTTTTGGGTTGGATCTAGTGATGGGCCAAGTCGGTCTTTTAAGAGATCTAGGTCACGCCTATCACTCCCACTTGTGATTCGATCGTGAGTGTAAGATCATGATTGATTGATTTTCCAGCTAGTGATCTGTTCAAGTTGCCTACGATCAATGATCTCTCAGGAAAGTCGTGATTGATACAAAATCGTAACGAACGCTGCTCTCGCTGGCCATTCGTGATTCCTAATACTATACAGCCGCATGTGTGACTCTCTCACCCACGTAATCAAATTCCCGACCACTTCTAGACGAGCTAGGAGCCTTACATTTTTCGCGGACCTTCCTTGAAAGAATTCATCGGAGGAAAAATCCCGAAAGCATGGAATTTTTAATCGAAAGTGACCCAAAAAAATAAAAATGGCGGATTTTTGGACTTTTCGAAAAGTAGACTTTCAGTTTTCGCTTCATATCTTTTGAACGGTGGGTCGGATCTGAAATCTGATGAAATTTTCATCACGGGGATTTGAATTTTCTTGACCATGCAAAAAACATTGGTGTTCTACACTTCGTAGTTTTCTTACCAGGCACAATATTTAGTGAAGAGTTTCCATCTTTTGCGGTTTTTTTACTACAGCTCCTAAACTAGGATTCTGATTTGAAATTTATTTTTCCCAGGGATTTAGATCTCATCGTGACCTACAACTTCATGCTTTTTGTTTTTTTTCTAACTGTTATAGTAGTACTCTGGTAGCATGGTGCCAAAGTCGAATTTTGGTAAAACTCAAATGTTTCTGACACTTGACATGGGCATGCGCCTTAACGTGCCCTTTGCAAGTAATTAGTAAAAACCTGGACTATACCAATAGTTGGCTGGTAACATGGCGCCAAATTCGGATGTTTGTGAAACTTGCTGTTTTTCGTCTGTAGCTTCTAAATTAGAAGTCGGATCTAGAATCTGTTGGTTTAGGGCCTACAACTTTATTCTATTCGTTCTTTACCATTCCTTTTATTTACCTGGTAACATGGTGTAAAAGACGGCTTTTCGTGAGACTCGTGGTTTTTAGACTGTAGCTTCTAAACTAGAAGTCGGATCTTGAATCTGTTGAGCGGTTATTTTACATCTCATGCAGACCTACGATTCTCTGCTATCCGTTTTTTTCATCCCTCATAGTTCTCTGGGAACATGGTGCCAAAATCGGCTAATTCATGAAACTCTCTCATTTTTCTTTCCCTCACGCCCTCACCAGTGTAGGTATGACCTTGAAAATCGGCAGGGGTATGCGTCTGACACGATCTTTACGGATAATTAGCAAAAACACGGATTCCCTCGCAGTTCTATGGCAACATGGTGCCAAAGGGATATTTTCGAATGTTTCTTTCCCTCACGTCTCGTAGCTGCTAAATTAAGAGTCTGATCTCGAATCTGTTGGGCGGCATTTTCATATCTCATCAAATCCTAGTATTTGTATCAATCATTTCTCTCTAACACTTTTAGTTCGCTGGAAACATGGCGCCAAATTTGGATTTTTCGGTTTTTCCTCTGTAGATTCTAAACTAGCAGTCGGGTCTCAAATCTGTTGGGTGTTTTCTTAGATCTCATCGAGGCCTACAACTTTATGCTTAACCTTACTCTCTATCACTTATAGTTTGATGGCAACATGGTGCCAAAGTCAACTTTAATTTTGAACACACACAGACGTTGGGGGCGAAGCCCCAAAACGGCTACGGCGAGCAAATCTAACCGTCGCGGGGATTCTAGGGTATAAAGCGAGTACATACTGTAATCATGACGGATGTGTACAGCTACCTCGTTTCGTGCCGGTTTCCGTGGAGTTGTTGGTAATCCTTCGAAAACAATTGAAGGCACAATCGTGCAATACGGTCGAAGGTTTGTTTTGATCATACACAGTGTTCTTGGTTTGTGATTTTAAGTATAATATTAGAAATATCCCTTACGATTACAAAACTATTGAAAAGTGACATTTTATGGACACAAAATATTCGAAACTCACTATAAAAACCAATGATAAATAGTAGCATAGAACGCTGCGAAAGTGCATTTTGGTTTGTAGTTTGAACCGATCAACGTTTTCATTTGGCTGTAAGAATTTAAAAAAATTATCCGACTGTAGCAATTAAAATAAATTTTCAATTACAGTTGGTATCACTAATGATTGATTTGTGTAGTTAAGCAATGTAGGTATTATAGATAGATATTAGTGTATAGTTTTTAATTCACTTCTTTCGATAAATTTTGCCGCCTCAGCGTCATCTCTTTATTTTATCTCAATATTGTTTGGCCGGTCTCACATCTCGTGATCGATACTTGATGTCATACAATCATTCCTATCGTGATCGGTAAAGATGAACTCCTAGGTCATTGGAGAGATCCAGTTCATTTATCAATCTTTTTAGAGAACTTGATCTCGGGATTCGATCAATCACGACCGACCCATCACTAGTTGGATCCATGATTCGAATTATAGATATTTAATAATATATAAAAATGAAATTCACTTTCAATCAAATTGAATTCACGACTGGCAACATTACAGACCGACAGACATACCTAGGTCAAATTCTAGTACCCTAGGCCATTACCTGTATAGTTTGATATAATACGATGATTTTCCGTTAATGTAGTCTCTGTTATTTGGAGCTTTCTATTCAAAGCGCTGAAGTTAGCGTAGGTCGGCACACACCAGCTCTCTTCAGCGCACACGAACGACGATAAATAAAACGAGGTGCGCCGAATGAACCTTTCGTAGTTACCCGAAGGTGATATTCTGTGGGTAGGTACTCAATAATTACGGGCGAATTTTTCAGTAAAAAGTTAAATTATTTCCAACTTCACTCTAAAAAATATAAGCTTTTTACCACAGCCAAGATGAAAGACTTCACTGAGAGTTTTTATTACACGACCGGTTTCATCGAATGGTCTAAATCATCAGGTGTCGGTCGTGTAATAAAAAACATTCTCTGTGAAATTTACAAGGTTTTTCTTCTTAGCTTTTCACCACGGAATTTCTCAAAACTGAGCCAGAAACTGTTGAACTTTTTACTACACTTTACATACGCCATGTTCAACGTTTAACTGAAAAAAAAAAACAAAAATCGCGGGTGCTATAGCCTGAAGTTCTTATCTTCTCAAGCGAACTCCAGCGGGCATAAACTCTTCTCCCTTTCTGTCTTGAAGTGAGTTGCTAAGTGCACAAGGTCTGAAACAAGTGTAAAGCAACTTTTTTGCTGAGTTACGAAGTGAGTAGCGCACTGGAGCGAATGGAAAGCGTCCATCAATATCCACTGTGATAATATTATCGCTTTTGCTCATTATCGGGTCCAACCATAGGTAGAAGGAGATGGCGCTCTATGGTGGCTAATACTTGAAGCTGTAACGTGGACGTGGCCGGTACTACGCCATCTTTGTCCACCCCGATTCACCTTAGCGCTTACGGGCTGACGCAATAATGTTTCAATTTTAGGATATTTTCCATCGATAACTCACTTGAAATCAGCATGTATTTACGTCATGAAAATGCAATATTTATATATTTATTTATTTTAATTAATAACAACCCTATTCCCCGCGAAAAAGCATATTAAAATCGAGTAGAATCATTACCTACAAGTAACTAATAAATTTTTAAAGAGTTACTTACCTTAAATTTTCAACAGAAGGTAGATATTCTTGCTTTATAACCGTTAATGCGTTAAATTGTCCGTGCAATTCGAAGGCAAGAATGTAAAGAACAGAAGGAAGCAACATGGTGGATATTTCGGTTGTCAGGTTACAGTTTTATGACATCATCCCCTTTCCATCTACCTCAATGGGTCCAACAGTTTGTTAATGGTGGATTATTATGCCAGACAAAATATCTTTGAATGATTCTCAATTAAATCTCCCGTTTGCACCGGATTATAACGGAAGAAGAAATTAATTGAGGCCTGTTTTTTAATGAACTGATGAGTTTGATTATTGTAGTTTGTTTGAGTAAATTAGAGTACACATGATGAAAGATTTGACGCTTTCTTGGCGAATGACTTAGATAAATTCTTCTAGAGCTTCACACCGGGTTAGATTTTTCATAGCGGCTGGCGTTTCAAAGGGAGACTTCAGGGCT
The DNA here is from genome assembly GCA_963573305.1 of Pyrrhosoma nymphula. Lineage (NCBI taxonomy): Eukaryota > Metazoa > Arthropoda > Insecta > Odonata > Coenagrionidae > Pyrrhosoma > Pyrrhosoma nymphula. The sequence continues at coordinate 46,822,101 of OY754335.1, read as the reverse complement.
AATGATTAGGATCGTCAGCTCTGAAGACGATGGAGAAGTCTCCCATTGAAACGTCGGCCACAATGGAAAGCCTAACCGGTGTGAAGCCTTAGAAGAATTTACCAAAGAAAACCTATTTTTAAAAGATTGTAAGGCACAAATAACCAACTTACCATTGCATATCATTTTCTTCATAACCTGAGGATATTGGAATTAAAATGGGCACACATTGGCATCCTATTAGATATCCAATAATTTCCCATCTATAATTTCGTCATGTAATACTTTCATTGATATGAGCCATATAGTAGCGTATTGCGGGATGTTCGAAAAAAAACCTAACCAAATCTATCAATTCAATGTAAAAAATAATATATCCTCTGATATACCTCCATATTGGGAAGCGGTTTCAGTGATATCTGTAAATAGAGGGGAAAAATATTAACTTTAAATTGATAGATAAATTGATTACTGGTTAATATCGAAACTAGGGGATTATCATCGTATTTTAACGCTGAATTAAGGCGTTTTAACAAGAAAGCCCCGATAATTCTTTATCCCGTCAAAGTAGTAAGTGCCATAAGTTCTGTGTTGGAAAGCTCATCATGAACGCCAACTAGAAGATTTTTGGCTGTAGTTATTCCGCTTTTATGTTATTTATGTGTACAAAAGATTGTAGAGAGACAAGGGTATGAGATATAACCACCCGATGGAAACTTTTCATAGGTGAGTTTTATTTTTAAAATTCGCTGGGACGACATCATGGTAAGTCCATGGGTGATGCCGATTATCTTCTTTTTGTAAGATGGTGCTGGATATAAAATACAGGAGGCTGTTTTTGGCGAATGGGTCATCAGTGTTTCCATTCGATATTTTTAAAGCGTTCTTCCACGCGATTAATCGCCTGTGTTTGAGGATGTTGGGGAAATGTCGTCGGCGAAATTGCAGTTTAAATGCGTGAATGGTCCGGTTTTTTTTGCTGTAGTTCAGTTTAGCAGTACGAGAACGTTAATAAATGTCACTAAAACGTTTATTGATTCCAATCCGCGGCACAGCAAAACATTATTTTCGGAGGCGGGTAAAATGGAGGATGCTCTTCAGTTTTAAGGGTGTAAACCCCGTTTGTTGTCATGGCAACGGCGACCTTGATCGTCCTACCACCCACATGCTCTAGCTGCGACCTATTCTTTCCTATAAGTCAATCACTCAAGTTTATCTGTTGTAGAGCTGGAATTCTTGTAATTTTTTCATACGCGTGTTAGATATAGTAAAATAAGTCCTCTTAAAAAAACAAATCTATAGTAAAATTGACATTGACAGGCTACATTTTGTAGAAGTTCATTGTCTTAGTTTTCATGATTAGTTAAAATTCTTAGTTATTTTCTGCAAATTTTTATTTGTGCGACGCGTTTCACCGATTCACGGCATCGTTAGATACAGGAAGTTATAAGTACGGAAAACTTTCTGTACCTGACGATGCCGTCAACCGGTGAACCGCGTCGTTCAAATAAAAATGAATAAAAAAGTACTAAGTATTTTAATTCATCTTGAATACTAACATAAGCTCTATAAAATATTTCCACACTATTTTTTCCTCGAATTAAACGTGCAATCATGTAAATGGGCTTTAAGGCAAAAGTAAACGAAGCTTAGGAAAAATTATATTTTTTCTGTCACATAGTAATAGTAGGATAACCAATATTAGAGACTTAATTAAAAAATAGCTAAAATTTTACCGTGACTAAAGCACTACACCATCTTAGTTTTGAATTTTTGGAAAATTGATGCAATTATTGAAGACAAAATTAGCTAATTCATTAGGGTCTGCAGTCTGATAATATATTTTTTCTGCACTGTGCAAATATTTCACTTGATGAGAATACACTAGAGACGAGAATTTCATGAAAAAATTAATGGTAATAAGACTAAGGCACCAAATAGTCTTATTTTTGAGTTAATAAAAAAATTGATGAATCGTTGACGAGAAAATTCGATAATTATATTTTTACCCTGCAGTTTTCTTTTTGGGTTTTAAAATGTATTCTTTATCTTTGCAGGGGACAGGAAAGTGTGTTCGTTATTCGTTAGTTCATGTTCGTCGACAAATCTATATTTTTAGTTACTCGCTTTTGCTTTTCAGTCGGTTAGGCACGAATACGTTTCGTTAAAATGATTGCCTCGGGATAAATCAGGGAACGCAAAAATAATGTGTTATTCAATTAATGACTGATGGTGAGTTGGGTAGACTGATATTCGAGCTGCAAGAAAATGCATTCGACTGGCAATTAAGAATGCACCAGCTCGCACAATGCACTTCTCTGCTCTCCTTTCACTGCCGTGCACAAGAGTCACCGTGACGCACAGTAGAAGTAGAGGGTCAAATTGAAATTAACATTGCAAATTAATAATTGCCCAAGATCAATTTTGTAAAATGGAATAGCATCATGAAATTAAGAAATAATTATTTTAATGTTTATTGCTAAAATTTATTTTTTTATGACCAACCTCCGTAATATTTAAATGTTGCAAATAATAATTTCTTTAATATTTTCACTAAAATCTTTTATGACTTGATGGAAAAATAATGTAATAGCGCATAATCGTGTCGATATTTTTTGGAATTTTATAGTTGAAGATAACGAATAAAAAAATAAATGCTTCAAAAAGATGCTTATACGGGTTTTACACGCACGAATACTGTGTTGCTTAAATAATCATGGTACTTCAAATGGACTCATGGACTGACATCGCATTTCCTCTCTCTCCCACTACTACCCTGTCTACTCTCTTTCGCCACTAGCATGCCGTGTTCAAAGTAACGATCAAAACAGACATGGTAGCAAATATATTGAGTAGCAAATCTTTCAATATAATTTCATTGTTAGAGCAGGTACACCTGATCCTCTTCGTACTCTGCCACACATGGAGAGGGCAGGGTAAAAATTATCACACCGAAGTTCTTACTGCAAGTCTCAAATTATTCATTTAACCTGTGCTTTGAATGCTATAGGCGTGAATATACATTTAAACCTATGAAATTGCCGTTAAAAGGATTAATGCCGGCTACCAAGGAAATTTATATTATTTTAATGGGAGAAAAATGGACTATTTGAAGAAGAAGAAGACGCAATTTTAGAAATAAAAGATGAGTATAAGAATACTGAAGGAAAGAATAAAAATTAAATTCTTAAAGCTACCCGATGGTGAAAACCTATCTAATATCTTGAGTGAAAGGAATTTAAAAAAGCAAAGAAAGAAGCGTCTGCACCGAATTCCAGGCTTTGCTGACGGGACTAAAATTAATAATAAAAAAACGGGAGTAAAAATAATGGGGTAAAAACCACCCAATAAAATTGGCTTTCGAGGAAAATTTTGAAACGGAAAAATTGAAATAATTATTTATTTTGCACATGTAACTTCAGATATCTTTCAACAACCTTAAAAAAATGTATGAATGCACATTTTCATATCAATCCTGCAATTTTTTCATATTTTGCCCCTTTAGGAATTCTTCCCCACCGTGGGGAAGCTTCTGGTGTGACCTCTACTATCTCGACAGTGAAGGTTGACGTCTGAGATGTCTCTCTCTCGCTCTAATTTATGAATATTTAAATTCGCGTCTGAATTTATTGATCTAATGGCTCCAAAGTTCCTCAGCCATTAGCATTAGTACAATAGGCCATACCACAGAGGTACGTTGATCCCGCCTTCATTTTTCTTCAGCCAGATCAATCCTCGAATAATATTCCAGTGAAACAGGACGACAGTTTTTTTCCAGGCTTCTGAATTCAGAGATAAGGCTAATAAAACTCGCCGGAGAAATGGAATGACTGTCCCTCAAAGCCCACCGAAGCGTGAAGGAAAGATAAATAAAAGAATACAAGAAATATCAGGGCAAATAGTACTAATTTCCGTCCGTTGGTGTTGGGGGAAGTGCTTATCAAAGAGAGAAGAATATCCTCCTATCTATTTCGAAATTTTGTTCAGGCAGGTACACTCATTCATCGTTAATCCTATTACTGTTAATCCTGTTGTTTGATGATTCGAGGATGCCTTGAGTAATTAATCGTGGAAATGAATAGAGATGATGTTATCTCATTGGTGTTGCGGTGTAATTTAGCGCTACTTTCACCTTCCCCTATTAATTGACATAAATATATATATATATATATATATATATATATATATATATATATATATATATATATATACGGAAGCCTGAAAAATATGTAATTTGTTATGGTTTTCAGCGCAGACAATTTATGAGAATTTAGTGACCAGCTTTAGTAATGACTATGGTGGTGAAATGAAGGATTTCGGACCCCCTCTTAAAGATGGAGGTGAATTATTTTCCTCCTCTGACATTCTGATAGCATGAAGCTGTCAAAAGATACTAAATTAGAAGAAACAGGACTTTTTGGAGGAGGGTAGTGACACGTATTCATTCACTCTAGCCGTAACTTGACTTGCTGGGTATATTTTCTCCGAAGGCGAGAAAGGTATGTTTCCATAATTATTATTTGACTTTTTATTCGGAAATTATTTTTTCGTGACAATGTTACCCTCTTCACCTTTTAATAAGAAATTTTTTCTGATTGGTTTGCTATATCACCAATACTGGTGATAAAATTGCGTCGTTTCAGCCTAAACCATAATCACATCTTGTTTCGACCACAATGTTCAAAGGTAGTAGAGTTTGGGAATTTCTTTATTAATATTTAAGGGACGTACCTTTTTAATCTTAGTGCCTAATTCAGTGGCTTGATTTTGTAACATTGTTACCATGGAGCTGGACAGTTTTTGCATAATTATTTTCATCGATTTTTTATTTTGGGTACACATAGATATTAATTTTTTTATTATTCTGTATATAAAATTTTATTTTTAATTAGTGATTCTATTGTCACCACTAGTTGTAATTATTTGCGGTAACAACTTTAAAATTCTTGTATCTTAAATAACCTATGTCTGCATGTTAAAAATTGAAGATTAGATTTTTACTTATATTCAAATTACGTCGAAGGTACTAATACTCGGAGTTCCATTTCGGCAGAATACGGGGACGGCCACGATCGTGGTGTGACATTTGAAAGTGATGGTACTAGATACTTATATTATGTTTTTCTAGGCTTACTATTCAAAGGAATGAATATTAATATTTTACAGCTCTGATGTTTTGCTTGCATGCTGTATTTAATAAAATTAGCCCCAATTAAGTTAAAGGAGATTTACAAAACGTATGCAACGATTTTTGCGACTGGTAAATCAAAGAAGAAAGATCAAAACCCCATAACCGTTCTGAGTCCAAGCCATAATGCGCAAGCAAACACATCATCTAAGCCCGAGGCAGTATATACGAACCTAAGAATTTCGGGTGGCAACGCCGTCGCGTAGTCAACATGTCTTCCGAGGTAGGCGGCTCGTTAATAGTTGCTTAAATAGAAGAAGCGACTGAGATATTGTTATTTAGAATCAAGGAAAACTTACCAGAGCGTAATTCAATTACTGACGCAAGATGTTCATCGTATATGTATTATAGAAGAGATTAGATAGCGTCTTGTCGCACGAAAGTAAAGCCTCTTTTTTTGTTGCGAAAAATGATCCATCTAAAATGGATATTGGGTGCAACTTGTCCATGAATCATTTGAGTGATGTAGTACTTATTGGAAATTTTTTCGATTAATCATTTCTTTGGATAAATAATTACGGTACTGCATCAATTCCGCCTCTAACTTCTGGGTGTTAAGTGGAAAGCTGATCCATTCAATATGACCGATTGCGCATTTTATTGGCTACAGTATTCTCCTGTTCTATCGTACGGAATGGTTTCATCTATTCTATTCATTAATCAATGATCTGTGTAGTGAAATTTTTCCTGGTTTTAATCTGCGAAATTAGTTGACGCATTTTGCCCGAGAAACAAAGTGTGACTCCGTCGTCCTTTATTGGTTTGCTTCCAAGTTACGCCAGCAACACGTATGCTTTGCACCCTCTCATTTTTGCTACCGAAGAAGGAAATCATTTCCTCGTGGAAATTGTTTCCACGCGACGGAATTCAGATTAAAAAAGGATTGCCCTTAAAAGTTTTATTTCTCACGCCCGCAAGACCACTCATTTGGCTTTTGCAAAAATTTACGAGGATCCCAGTAATTCGGACGTTGAATGCTAGTTTTGCCTCGTCGCTTCGTTTTGGGAGCCTCAGTTTGGCACCGTGCTCATCAGCGGTTAATCATGACGCCTTAGCGCCTTTTTAAGTTAGCCTCCCCTGATCCCCGAGGAAAAATAAAAATGATTTTCGTTCTCACATTTTATATTTTTTCGGTTTCTCATTTCACGGACTAATGAGGACGCAATCTCACCTAAGCACGCCATTTTTGCTCACCGCGTCGACTGAATGATAACTGGCTCCATCTATCAACCTACTGGTCACCCTTGGAGTCCCTGTATAATCTTTTGATACTAAACTAAAGAGCCGTCGTTTGCGTGTAGACTTTAAAGCGACAAACTACTAATTTTAAGCTGACGTTAATTGTATTTAAATACGAACCCGGGCATCGGTGTCAGGTGATGTCAAATAATAGGATCTATATAAAGGAAATACCGTGCAAGCCACTTCCAGGGTGTGTGGCACGGAGTGGTTCCACACCAGGCATGCAGCTCTTTTATTTTGCTTTTGTCAGCCTCTGAAATTATCCGTAATTTGCGTGATCACTCGATAATGATCGTGATAGTGCAAAATTTAGGGTAAGAATGGGCGAAAATCACAGTGTTTTAATAATGTTGTCTCGGGACTTATGTGGTCGACCTTATACATGGCGAAAGAACTACTTGCAATTTTTCACTGATAAATGCGATCGGTTACGATGTTGAAAATTATTTTTAAGCCTTGAAAATAATGTAAAACTTCGAAATCCGTCGGGTAGAATATTTATCTGTGGATAATTGCAATGAGTTCTTCTTTGGTGGCAGTGTCATCTTTCATTGCGGTGATGTGTACTGTACGATGATATTAAACTATCCTTTGGCAGAAAAAAACCTCTCCTAAAATTTCCCTAGCCCATTTATCTTCGGTATCGCAAATGACCTCAGTTATCGTTCTCCCCCCAAAAAACATCGACAAAAAAGTTATTTGTTGGACACGTCAGGTATTTTGTACAGTTTTAGCTGTAGACTAATGTGATCGCATGACCAGAGTGAACTAACTGAACGTTTGAAGTCATCAACTGGATGGATTTTAATCCCGCGACCCTCTTAGCGCAAGAGTGCCGCCTTGGTAAGCCCTCTTTTTCCCCGCGGAGAAAGCGGACGCATTCCCTGAGGGCAATTTGTTTTGAGTTGTGGGGAGAATTTATTTTATGGCGCGGGGGATGTAAAAAATAGGGGCTTTGCCGGGGCCGACAGACGGGAATAATTTTGTCGTCGGAAATGACCCGCCGGCTCTTAAAATACACGGAGTCACCGGGGAACACCAGGAGCAAACAAATACACCTGGCTGGCAAAGGAAACACTTGAATTCCAGTCAAATCGAAGGGTTTTTTTGGTGGTACATTTACAAGCATCGATGATTCGTTGCACCCGGGTGCGTAACCTCACTGTGTCATTTGACATTGGATTTTTGTTTTACGTGGTTCGAGCGTTAGCCGTGGGTCATTGATTGCACATTATAATAATTTTTCAAGGAAGTCGAAAAATATTCTGAGACCACATTTCATTTAAGTAGATGTGCTTTTCTGCGGTGGAACTCACCATACATGCACCAATTGAAATTGTGCAAGAATTATATTTTATTTATGTTAATTGAAGCACTGTAAGTACTTGGGTTTTCGGTGCTATGTTCGAAATTGAGGTGAAAACTATATTTAAATTTGTTTTCTCGAACCTTTAACTTGGCATATACGATTATATTTGTTAGTAGCCATTATAATAATGTTAAATGTATTATGTTGCACTTAGAAGAAAAATCCGTGCATATTTATTTGAATTATTACGTAATATATGTCATATTCTACTAGTTGAGTAGAAAAATATCTCATGTGCGACAAAATTATGCGTTATAATAGATTTCAAAAAACCAAATAGGTAGAATGAATTTTTTTCACTTTTATCCATACATATCGCAAACAAGAACATTTATGCAAACTTTCACGCATTTTTATTGATAATCAAAAATAGCTCCAACCGACTTTATTGGTCACTCGTATACGTCTATGCGGTACCATGCAAAGCAAGCCACCTCAAGAATGTGCGGCAGGGAGTGAATCGACACCAGGCATAAAGTAACCGGCAAACGCACTATCATAATGTTATAGCCATTTTGATAAATATAATTTTATGTTAAAGTAAGTAACGTACGTCGAAGGGACTTCACATGCAATGCGGGCGTAAACCTTCGCTATACTTTTTCGGGACCGGCTCTGCTCTCATGAATCACGGGAATCTCTGAAAATCGGATAAGTTGAATTTTATCCTGCGCGTTATGAGGTTGGTGTGATGGATTGTATTTGACTTCCGATCCTCAAGGACGGTAATAATATGATGTAGATGACCTCTACGACCTCAAATATAAGAACAAGAGACTTGGACTCATAAATTTAGAAACTCATTTGGATACATATATGTATGCCGTATTGCAATCGGCCATAACATAAGAACTTTCGTCTTTCATTTGTCACATTAAAATAAATCCAGCAAAATGATTTTAGAATGAATGATATGCGGAAAAAGTTCGCCAATATCCACTATCCTTCTCACTGTTGTACAATGTTTCTCCAAAAAAACACCGAAGTTTGGACTGCTTTTGTTTGATTTTTGATAACCCATCCTCAGTCATATGGTTTTAGGATATAAATTTGATGAAAATATTATCAGTACCCATTTTAATATGCAACATTCACATTTAAAAATGTGTGCTTGATTCAAAATAGAAATAAACAGAGTTAGAACTAACTGGCTGACACACTTGGCAGGCAACTGAAAGATCCGAGTTTGTATCCCAGTCAAGTCAAATGATTTTTTCCGTGATGAATTCCAACACTTAAGGCTGGTTCATATTGAATGCATGAAAATAACGTAAGGACATAATATAAAACTAGAAAATCACGATAGTTCACAATGCCATATGTCAAGTTCAACCAATAAGAAAGCTAATTAGAAAATCTCTGCTCTACTACTTAGGAATTGTTAAGCATTGAGGAATAAATGGCGAAAAACTTGTGTCGATGTAAAAATAACATTAGTCTATGATATTTGATTCATTTCCGATTTTGTTATCGTTGCTATTTGAACATTCTTAACTTCCCTTCCATTCCCTTCATTGCCGAAGCATAAGCAACACTCGCTCGTGATTGGCCATCTTTAAGCCACGCGCTTCGACGTGATTGGACAATTAAACGACATAACATTAAAGACGAACGTGTTCTATTTTTTACGTTATTTTGTGTCATCACAGTGCATTTTGATCGCCTCCACTACAGCGCAAGCTCCCGACTCTTAAGTTCTTATTTAATGTCTTTACGTTATGTTAAAAAAATTGAATGTGAACTGGTCTTTAGGGTGGGGTTACGATCGAAGTTTCCTGACGTGACGGAAATGGACGGTGGCGTTCAGTTTACCGTCGTCTTCTTGTCAAGGAGGAGTGTATTATAATTGACAGGAGTATCAGCGCCAATCGTTGACCGTTTTCACAAACGGAGTTAAAAACGGTTGCGAAGTAGCTGTTTTCTTCTCCATAATTTATAATCAAAAGATATACGATCCGCAACAATACTGAAAAATACTACTTCGAAAAGGAAAATAATGTTTCATTGTAATATTAAATAGTAAGATGGACAATCTGGAAATAGTATTTTGGAAATATCGATAAAAATCTCTCCTCTGATTGGCTGTCGTTGATATAGCTCGGTGGAAAAGTTAGACTTTGGCTAGGTTCTCTCGTCGTCCGCTAACAGCGACGTCGACGTCCGGCCATCGTAATAAGCTCCACTACATCACAATCTTAAAATTTCGTGAACGCCATTGGCCGCTTCCGTCACGTCAGAATACGTCGATCGTAACCTCGCCCTGACAAACTTTACTCATCGTCCGTTGACGACGATGTCAATCTCTGGCCGTCGTAATCGGTTCCATTACATCACAATCACCATTCTTCACGAATGCCACAGGCCGCTTCGTCACGTCATGAGACGTCGATTGCAATCCCACCCTGACTGGTCTCGCTCGTCGTCAGTTGATTACTATTTCAACGTCCGTCCTTCGTAATAAGCTCCACTAAATTACAACCTCAAAGTTTTGCGAACGCCTCCGGCCTTTTCCGTCACGTCATAAGACGTCGATCGTAATCCTGCTCTCAGGCGTTATTCCTGTTTTTTTTCGAGTCCCACCTGATAGGAGCATACCTACTTCTCGTGTCGTTGCGGGTGGCAGTGAGAAACTACGGGGTGACGTCTTGCTTTATTTCCCGCTCGTGTCCGCTACGCCACACGATCCGGGGGGCAAAAAAAGGTCTGAGGATGAGAGGAAAAGAACGTGGAAAGAGCAAGCAAAGCAAAGCCATTCATCTCGTCCTCCTCAACCCATCCATCCATCCAGGGACGGAGAGGAGAGCACACTCCCGGGCCTTTTCATCAGCGCGCGCAACACAATTGGCATAAACAGTGATTCCGAGGGGTTTTTGAGAACTGGGAAGGAAGAGGGCTTTCGAGTTGTTTTTTAATTTTTCTCTCCTCTTCTCTGAATGACGCGAGTCTTCCTTTTGATTTGGAGGAGGAGGCTCATCCACATCGAATCTTCTCTCCCGTCCGTGTTTTATCTCTCTCTCTCTCATTCTCGCTTCCATTGAGCTCCTTCCTCCATTACCGTTCATTCTCTCACCCCACGTTTCCTTTCCCTCTCACTGTGTGCTTTCGGTTTTAATTTGCTCACGTCCCTTATTTTTTCCTCCATCTCTCTCGTTCTTCCTCTTCCTGCCTTTTTCTCTCTCTTTTGATTTCCCTTTGTCTCACAGATTTATCTCTCCTCTCTCCCCGTTCCTTTCACCAGTTCTTTTCTTTCTGTGCCCCCCCCCCGTCCTCCCCCTGTAGGCGGCGAGCGGGGGGAATAAAAAGTTTTTTTTTCGCGTTCCCCAGGCGAGTGACAAAGGGATTGAGGGCAGGAACAAGGTGAGGTGGAGGGATGGATGATTCCTTTCTGTCTTTCTATCTGATCCCTCTCTCGCTGTCGAGGATATGCCAGGGAACGTTCCCTTGCTCCCCTTGCTAGCTCAAAAATCCCTAGCGTGTGTGGTGGAACTCCGAGGAGAGTTCTTCAAATCGGAATTAAATAATACTACGCCGTTAGGAAATCGAACGCCTGGATTGTGGGCGTTTGTTGAACGCACCAATTTTATGGGTGGATCTGGGAGAAAAGTTACGCCTTAAGCTAAACATCGTACAAGATATCCTTGAAGATGTCCTTCATATCCTGGCGGGGCTGATAGTAGGAGCTTAAAATATTGATGCTGCCGTATGAAGTGTAAATTTGATAGAAATTGCCAGCGTTGATGGTAATACCTTATGCTCAAGAAGATGACGGATTCAGCTTTAAGGAATTTTATTGTCAGCGCGCCATTGTGTTCTCTCGCTGCCATATCATTTTAATCATAATTAGAATACATTTCTCAAGCTATAATGCGTTCCACAGTAATTTGACAGTGTGGGTGCAATGGAGAACGTTGTTGGCAAACCTACGCTCCGCGTACACCCCCTTACGCCATGTAGGCAACCATTTTCTACGCCGCGCTAAATTTAAGTAAGTTACTTCAGGGAACAATATTAGCATATTGGAGGACTCCTAGATGTGTAGTTAGTCAACTGCATAGCACTGAATAATTTTCCGGTGCTATTAGCAACATCGCATCACCGACCGCATGGAGAATTGTACAGGAAAAGAATATCCATAAGAGCCCATACTGCCAACTAAATGTGGAACGCCCTATAACAGAGAGGTGTTGTATGAGGACAAACCGAACAGTGACCCTTTATCAGAGTTAAATATGACGCTCCGTGGTCAGCGTAATAAAATCACCGCAGCATTATTGTCAATTTCATTTCATTCTTCATGTGGAGAAATGTGGAGTAATTTCCTACCATTTAATTTGTAATTTTTCCCTTCCTCAGTGGATACCTTTCTTGATTGGTCAAGCCTATCCACAATGCCATGTTGATGGTTTTTTCTTGAGGTGATTTTCCTCCTGTGGTTTATCCTAGCGATTCCACTTCTGTCATTAATTTGAATATTTTTATTGACCGTAGGGAATCAGTCCTGTAATGCTTGAAATTTTGTTAGCAAATAGATTATGATTAAAAAAAAGACGAGTTAAAAAAAAAATTCATTGTTTACGTTATAGCCATCGGTATCATTGGAAGTCATCAGGTAGTTGTTATTTGATAATAATAATTATTATTTATATGTATACTAACCGAAACACATGAAGAAGACGGACGACTTTATTTAAGTAACCGAACGAACTTTGCCATTTCCTGGATGGCGATGAAACCATGAAAATAATAAGTTTAGGGCTTATTATTCGAAGAAAGGCATCTTACATATAAAAAATCCTTAGTAAAGCACGGTTTCGATTCATAGGCTTATTTGGATGGGATTCACGACGTGTACTCAGGCAAGTCCATCGAGATATATATCGGTGGTCTTGACTCGGGACGCTTCCACTGCACCACTCAGCGTCAGAATGTTGAAATTATATACAAAAAGAAAAAAAATGCTCCGAGGAGCTTTCACGAGTTGAGCTAACATAACTTGAAACGAGAAATTGCTTTTTTCAAGTCAAAATCTGATCGTTTTCAATAAGTTAGGAGTATTATTTTCACTGTGTGTTGATGTGTGGATTTGAAATGCAAGAATATGACAAGAAAAGGACCAGAAAGTTAGTACGTTGCCTGAATGAGGCAATTTGTTTGTCATTATTTTGTATTTAGAAATTAATTTTGCCCCTAAAATTAACTTTCTGGCCCTATTCTTTACATTAATGCTGATGGAGATGGAATATTATTTTTCCTCAGATTTAATACTAGTAATTCGTGGCCCTCATTGTTGCCAATACCTAAGAATAATATTTCCTCAGAAAGGAAGTCGATTTTCCCCCAGAGCGATAGTGGGGTTCTCCATTTGTTGGGAAAATGTATTCCCCCAATGGATTCTGCGTTAACGTGTGATGCTCCTAATATTTTGCCTCCTTTTAAATACACAATTACCAAAGAACGGATATTTTAACCTGGAAAAATGAAAATTTTAGCCAGGAGAAATCCCGGAATATCATAATTTATGGTCTTTAGCAACACTGAACATAAATTAGAATGCCCTCTGTCTATTCCTACTCTTTTACCATATATTAAAAATGGATTAGGATCGCTTTAATCGACATAAATGAGTATTTTTTTTAATATATGACGGCAATTTTTTAAGGAATTAGTTGTTCAGTCGCTCGATTCCCTACTGACCGTTGAGTAATCGATCTTGGAGCGATATGTTATGCGTATCTGGCCGTATATCTACGTTGGACATATCGTAATCAATTTTTAAGTGATTAATGTGACAGCTTTCCTGGTCCTGATACTTTCGATCTAAGAGAAGATGTGGTTGGATAAGTGATGCATTCGAGTAATTTACATTTTTGACCAAAGTTTTTAGGGCTTTTATATTTATTCCTTTATGAGATAGTAGAGTATGACGGATTGGTGAAAACTGTAATTCAGTGTGTGGCACTGAATGGATCGGAAACTTGGTTATCACGGAAAGAATATGAGCATAGACTGGAGGAATGTGAGATGCGGGTTTGGAGAAGAATTGAGAGAGTGAGTTGGGTAGCGAGGAAGAGGTGAGATAAAGTGTTGGAGATGGTGAGAGATGAACGGACGTTGGTTGCGGAGGTTCGGATGAGAAGCAATGATGGATGGAAGACGTGTCGAGAGGAGAGAGCACGTTGAAGAGTGCGATAGAGGGGAAAATCCTGGCGAAGTTTGGAAGATTTTGGGCGACATAAGGAGAGAGTATGAGGAATTCAAGTGAGAGACCTGATGGCGAGCAGGTTATGTGCAGGGAAGTGAAAATATGTCCCTGAAATGGTGAATTTTGGTTGAGGAGAGTCAAAAATCCTACCAATCAGATGCTAGAACACCCTAATATACGTACGGTATTGACCTTGGAGTTTTGGGAAGATTTAAAGAGGTCACATACTTACATTTTGGAAGTATCAAAGTTACCCTCCCTCTAATTACTACATAAATACCTTGGATATTCCATGTTTAAATCTTTGATTTTCTCGTTGACTTCAGTAAATATTCAATATTTTGATTGTGTTTTGAGGGTGTAAATGTGGTCAAAATTTATACTGATGTAACTGACTTGAAACTCGTACGAAAGACCAGCCAAATCGATTATTTGGCACGTATAACAACGACTGTATCCCAGAGCCTGTGCATGTTGATTTGATTCCTTCATTATTATGAGCATACGTACGTGAATTGAACGAGTAATCTTGACATTCTATTGCTGTGATGTGATGAATTGTCACTTTACCGGGAATATCCACCAGTCATCATCACCAGTGAATAACTACCAATGACGATTTGTCATACTACTACCTGTAATAAAATCGATGTCGAATTTATTTAATTTTGTGCTCGATCATGTCTCAAGAACCTAAATTAATAATTGAGGCAACGACCCTTTTATGTCTTAGCGGACTACGAAGTTTTCTTATCATCCAAAATATTCCTTTAACTAGGAAATACCGGTTTATTTTTTTCGTTTATAAGAGTACGAGTTATTCTTCTTATTTGTTGGTTCTGTGTGTGGCATTCGGAATGAATAAAACTCTGGAGGAGTTTAGGAAGAGGCAGAGTAGGTAGTTGGAAGAGGAAATTAGGGTCGAAGGATTGCTTAAGGCCGTGATAAATGGTAGGATGTTAAGTAAGCGGGGAAGGGAAAGAAAGAGAATAGGTATCATAGACGGGATGAAGAAGACCCGTGGATGTACGCGTAAATGTAGATGTACGCTGAAATTAAGAGAGAAATATTATAGTTAGACAGGGCCTATCACAGGTAAAAATCTGGAGGGTTTTTACTCACTTCCATTTAAACCTGCCTCAACCGATAAATTACCTAAATATTATTAATAATCGTTCCTTTATTATTTTTTTCTGGTGCTCCACTCCACATTTTCGCCCGGGTCTCAATACCCGAAGGGCGGCCGTTTGGCGAGAGACGAGGGCGTGAAAGTGGAGTGGCCGAACTGTGGCATGCGGTCTCTCATGTGTACACGTACACACACAGGGATTGGCCCGTTGCCCTGTTTGCATTCGCATCCTTGAGAGACGCCAAACCAGCAGAACACAAACCCATCATCCGCTCTCTCTCTGACACACACTCACTCTTTCTCTTCTTCAGGCTTAAGGGAGAGTTTTCCCTTCGGTCGGATTTTCACTCTCCGCCCCCCGGTATTTTTCTTTTTTTTATCCTCGCTCTCTCTCAAGGGCGGTGGAGGAAAAAAATCAGCGTTCCCTGTTGGGAGGAATAAAAAAGAGAGAGAGACTGAATGGTACATTTCGACGAGTGATTAATTAAAAGCAATGCCTTAGGCGGATTGGGGGGGGGGGGGGGAGTGAGGAGAAAAAAAAGCGAAATGCTTCCTCCTCTCGTGAAGGTAATTTCGAATAACACGTGTGGACGTGAGAGGAAGTCGGAGGCGGTGGCATCGGAAAACGAAATGGAACTTTTTTTTCATCCTTTCTGGACTTCGTTTTTTTTATATGCACGAGTGACGTAACGGATAGACTTCTGTGTAAAAACATGTGTATACATGCGTGGGTGTTTTCTATTTAATTATTTAGTCGATGTACGCAACGAGTGTATGCTTTGCATGTTCTTTCATACATTTATTTTCTTATATATATTTGCAACATAGCTTTATGTATAAGAATCACTAGGCTTACCACACTTCCCAGTTTGAAGGGTCTGTCCCGGTGTTCGGCCCGGTTGGAAAACTTTGTCCCGGCTGACTCTTGAAATGTACCGGAGCGTTTCCGTTCATTGGTCCGCTGTCCAATGCACAGAGAAATGTGTAGAGACGAATGTATGGAAAGAAATGAATGTGTAAATCTACAACATTGTATCAAATTATATCACTCTTCCTCGAAGGCAATTACCTATAGATATCGATTGCGTATGTAGATTTACTATAGGAGTGAGACTTAAAACTAGGTTTGCCGATAGGTAGTTAAGCCTATTAGTTGATTTTCTCCCTGATATTGTTTGTTTAAATCTGCAACGTAGTACTAACATCACATTTTGCATGCTTCTTGTGCGACTGTTGTATCTCTGTGCGTTTATGTACCTAGTTGCAAAATACATTGATACAAATAATTTCTTTAACATTGGTAGCATACCTATAGTGAAGTGCATGCTGTTGAAATGCTACCTCCTGGCAAGTATTTGAAGGTTTTTACTAATGTATGAATAGTCATAGTTTCATTTACTTTATTAGGTTATATTGTAGTGCATTTTGGTGATAATTCACCCCTTCAACACACCCTTGAGGTGTCTTGCAGGGTATTATGTAGATGTAGGTGTGCTGTTGAGTGTACTCAGGCTTAACATTGTGGAATCGTTCCATCGTAAAAACAAAAGAAATACTCGTAATTAGCTACCCACGCAAAAATTGTGTTGACTGAGCGCGGTTACAATGGATAGCCGTTAATTTTAAAACTTCAAAATGACGGCTATCCGTTGAAACCATAATCTGTAAATAAACGTGTATATTGGAAGTGACGGTCTCAAACCTTGAAAATGACGGATGTCTGTCGAAACCATAATCAGCAAATAAAATTTTAGTGTGGGTATTTAAAATTTACGAGTGCTTCTTTTTTTCATAATAACATATCTAAACTTACGCGATCTTTCTCATTGATAAACACTCACCTGCGAAAACTTCCGAAACCAAGTGGGTTCCGTCCACTCATCTCGACACGTTGCCAAAGCAAACCTCGCGTGCGTGTATTCTTCCCTGCCTCCTGTGGCGATTAATGGTTCCGGCGACGTGGGGGGAGAGGTCATAAAGTCGCAAGCCACGTAGGAGCAAAAATTAGCAAAACCGGCAACAGCGCTCCCGTCAATTCTGAACCCTCGAATCCACTCCACCCCCACCTTCGTCTTTTCCTCTCAACCCACATATCTCCCATCAACGCTCTCTCTCTCTGCTTACATCGAGACCCCTTCCCCCGTTACCACCCCTCCACTCTCTCGCATATACGCTGCCTCTTTCATTCTGGGGATAACCCCCTCGACTTCACTCTCTCCATTGTTTCTCCTTCGTCCTTCACCCTCCCCCTTTTCTTCTCTCCCGGAGAAAGGAAAAAAATAAACCCTCACCCAGCCATCCTCAGTTTACCACTGCTTTCCCTTCACGTGCGTTCTCATGTGCGTACACGCATTCTGAGTGTGCGCGCACTCGTTTGTGTGCAAGTGTGCACATGTATTCTTCGTCGGTGGATGTGACGTGGGTCCCATATTTTATCTTCACACTTGAATGTAGGAGCTATATATCCTTTTAGTGAATCCTAATCTACGATTTTGTTGACCAAGTACTATTCCGATGCCGAATTTTGAGGATACCGAGACTGGCCACGGTATTACCTTTACGGATTCATCCGCAAGTGCGTATATATACGATCGAAATTTCGCAGAGGAAAAATCATTCGACTTGTCCGGGACTCGAACCCGGATCCCTCGACATCCCGCCGAGATCTTAGTCAGTTAAGCTACCGAGGCGTCCCTCTTTCAAAAATCCAGCAATGCTAGTCATTATTAATTAACCCGTGCACTACATGTCAACATGTTTATGAACGTAGCACTCTCCTAATTTCTGGTTTTCCCAGCCTTGTTCTATTGACTGCTTTTGGTCCTTGCCTTGCGGGCCGAGGAGTATACGAGGTTCAAATTTGAACTGGGGCGAGTGTTGCATGCCTGTTTTGGAATCACCCCGTGCCACATATCCTGGAGCTGGTTTGCACGGTATATCGCGAACGTGGAGATTAGAGTACATAATATTTTTAGATATATTGTATGCTACCTACTGCATACAAACATACATTTAAGTACTTATACGAAGATATATTTCACATTGGTACGAACTTTCGAGTAATAAGGAAAACTGCGTAAACATACCTAGTTAAACTTAAATACACCACTTATTCATGCTTATGTAAACTATTTAATACGCATTTAAATTAATGCGTTTGGAGTATATGTAAGTGCACCTATTTATGTAAAAAATATGAAACAAATTTACTTACTCATACTTGGACGTACATATAATTTACTAGGTACGTATCCATATTTAAATGAACTCCATATGTGTTTATACATTTTAGAAATATAGTAAAGCCTTTATCATCCGAAGTAATGTGGACAAAGGCCACATCGGATAGTAAAATAACTCGGATAATACCTAAGGTGAGGATAAATTGCGACAAAAGTAAGATGTTTATATGCCTTGCCGTACGCAATCTTTCGACATGATTGAGATAAAATATTTCTATATTCCCTTATATTTGGAGATAAAAATGATTGCCGAATCCTGACGTTCGTTTGCAAGAGCTAAATTGGCTCGGTCCAGCCGCGAAATATAAAGTTATTGCCTATAATTTGGAAACCGAACAGATTGCCGGATTCTGAAATTCATTTGCATGGGTAAAACTTGCTGGGCGCAGCCACAACGTAAGGATCTGCACGACGGATGATACAGAACCTTGATAAATCGGGACTCGGATAAATCGAGAGACTACTGCAATGCCACTCGCATTTACCCTTGCACATGGTACTACTACTTCAAGATGGGGGTTGTGCATCGTTTGGGTCGGACGCTGTGACTTAGTTTGGATTACATCGAGCGCTAGAGTGCATTATGTATAATTTTATACTTGTGTGGTATTTGGATATAACAGCAATGCGAGGTAACATTTGAGTGAAGAGAATTTTTTGACATCTCATTTATACATCTACACGGGCGAAGCGAGTCCAGGTTTACTGGAGACAAGACAACTTTAATGTTGAAAATGGTTAGTTTCGACTTTCATTTGAAAATAAATTGTTGCTAGGGTTATTTCCGCTGTAAATAGGTTTGAATTCTCAAACTGCACATTTAATAATTATAACCGATCAAATTTGTTTTATATCAACACTTAAGGATACAAATATCTATCCATTCTGTCTTTGATAAAAACTAAATTATCAGAGCTTTCATCCATTATTCCTATTCTAATTTTAGAGTCATCTACTGCTGCTGCTGCTGCTTAACTACCTTGTATTAGTAGTAATATGCCATTACGTGCATTTCGTATCTACTTAAGTGTGCTCAGAAAGTACATTGTGCACTTGTATATACTAGTTGTGCATACTAAATTTATGTAGGCACTTAAAGATACATATATACTTGTATGTGTCTCTCCCTTCCTTATTCAGCCACCCAATTCACGCATTCCTCCTTCCCTTCCATTTCTCTCTCTCTCTTTCCGCGTCGCTCATCTGTTACTCCCCTCTCTCCTTTCTAATTAATCACCACGAATTTCCCATTTTCCTCTTCCCCCTTTCCGCCGTTCCCTCCCTTCCCCACGTTTATCTACCCCTCCCACCCCTCTCTCTCTCCGTCTACATCCCTCCTCCAAATACCACTCCTTCCTTTACATTCCCCTCCGATGGGTGACTTTCCGCTAAGTTCCACGAATCAGCCCGCGATCAACGCCCACGAGAATTAGAAATTATCTTATTAGGTATGTAAATAAAAAATTGCATCAATTTGGACGAATTATTTAGGAGAGAGAGGCGAAAGGTGGATAGAGTGTCAATATTAAAGCACTATACTATGATTAATGTCGTAGATGAGAGAAGGAAAACCGCAATGGCGCCTACTTAGTTATGTCGGAGAGGCTAGGAAAATGCCGTAGAAGTTCGTCGATTCTAATTCGGCGACTCTCTGAGAATCCGGTAGATGGCAATCATTAACAGAATTGAAATTAATGGCATGAAAGATACAGAGTGACTTCAAAAGCACTTTTTCAGAAAAAGATTTTTCATTTTTCTCCATCGTGGTTTGCGTAGTCGTCATAAAAATTGTACACCAAATAAATGAATTTTTCAAAAAGAGAACACACCGTGGAAAATATTTTTAAGTTTGTATTTTCTATCTCGAGATGGCGACCGGGAAAGTGGAGGAGAGAAAACGCGTTAAAGGATCTGAATATGGGACGAAAAATGTGCTGCTACCCATATTATTCAAAGGGCTAAATTGAAACTACATCCTCGCTAATTAAAACGCCAGTTATGTTTAAAAGAATAATTCGTTTGGATAATGGCTGAAAAAACATTAAGGGGGCGCATAATTGTAATCAAATATTACCCTCGAGTAAATGGAGATTATGTAAAGAGTAAATAATTAATGTGCTATTAGGAACCGCCATGAGATGAAATATTTCGCCAGATATATCAAAGTCGTCTTTGGAGGATCAGATAACGGCTGTTACAATTCCATTTTCTAATTGGAAACACTCAAGTCCCCCCGCTGTAATCAAGAGGTATCTTACCTACCTATCTTAATTTGAGATAGATTTGACTTTTCAAGGGGAACGGGTGATTAGCAAATTACTGTCTCCCCATTCAGAGAATTCGAGTTTGAATTCAGGCGGTGGCGTGGATTTTTCAGTTGAATTTTGTTGTGGCTTGGCTGTTTTTTGGAGAGCGCTTTCATTGTAATAATCAATCCGTCGCGTCGGTCGGTTAGAAGTAATCGTCGTCGACGAATATAACTTTGTGGAAAGAACTCATAATTTGTTTTCTTCGTATTTCTGCAAGTATTAGACATTGAGGCGGTTACGACCTTTTTCAACCTGGGTCTTTCCATCTCTTGCGTGGACGTCCCAGAGACATGCCTCTTCACTCTATATTTCTGTATTTTATTTTTCCTATTATTGCTTCGTATATTCTTTCTAAATGCTCTCTCCATCTATTTCTGTATTATCGCATTGTTTTTTCATGCCTCGCACGCCGAATTCTTGCCTTATATCCCCTTTTACATTTCTGTCTCTTCCGCTGTCTGTTCCTGTACAGCCAGCAGCTCTTCTTGAAAATTTCATTTTAGCCGTTTATAATATTTGTCCATTCGCTTTTTCAGACTGAACGGACCAAACTCCTTATTTATTACGAGGATAAAATACACATGGAAACTTAACACAATTTTTATTTTCAAACAGGAACTATTAAAAATGAAGTTCAAGCTCGCCAATCAACATCAGATCTAGAGCTTTTTGAACAGGATCGCCTTCTTAGTTATGCGATTTCTACGGATAGATGTAATTGTCGGCGACGTCACTTTGTGCAATGAACTCATAACTTATCACGAGGATAAGAAACACTTCTTATTTTTACTTACATTTTTTATTTTTAAATAAAATATTGGAAAATTATCACGTTTTTTTTAATTCTCGTGATAAGTAACTAAAGTGTCCGTCAGTTTGGACGTTATGCTGAAGAACCCATGACGCTTTTCGTCGAGTGTAGGCCAATGCTGACGCCGAGTATATTTCAATCTCCGTTCCCCTTGCAATCATTTCTTTACCAATCTACCCTCCTATCCTATACGGCACAAATAACCTCAATCGTCTGTCACCTCCTAAAATAAAAAAAAACCAACTTTACAAAATATGGTGTCTTTCTCCTCTCATGAACGATTGCGTTTTCATACGAAATCATATGCTTTCTAACCTTCTTAACGAATAAATATACAACTTACTGCGTTATAATTTCTCCTCGAGATCATTGTGACTTGCTCGTTCTTTCGTTACAATCATTGCTTCATTTTATCTTCTTTTTTCATTTGAATTTTTGTATAATTATTTCGGTCACCTGACACTTTTCTCTCACCTTTCTGGTATATTTTAAGAAGTAATCCTAGAAGCCAGTATGCTCGGATTACATGATACCTTTTACTTAACTCAATATCACGTTTCATTTCTTCCTATGTAACCAACGCCAACTTTGGCCGACCTTTCAGGGATCATATTTTAGCTGCACGGGTGTCTGTAATAAGATAGGCTCAAATTTCAAGCCTCGGGTTTCGGACGTCCCGAAAAAAAACGCGCTCGCAAAAAAAAGATTAGGCTATCTTGCGAGGCTGGCACGCGCTGGTTCGTTTCAGAAGCGAAAAAAAACATTTTTACCAAGAATTTCTGTGCCCCTAGACATTGAGGCTAGAGGCTACTAGCTGATCGAACCATTAATCAGTAATTTTAGATATTTTAAATTTATTAAACATTTTCGGTGCGATATTTCTGTGGTTGTAGTTACAAAACATCTTTCATTGATGCAGCGGAATAGTATAATCGCGTAACATTATCAAAGAGCGATTACAAAGAAAGATCATGGTTCCTTAAATCTTTAAAATAATTCAGCCAAAAAATTATTGTATGCATCTAGCTGTACCCATTCCGTTTTTGGTTTTCACAACAGATGATTTACTTTAGGATTTCACCCTCGGTTTTTGCTTTCGAGGCTCGTTCTTGTGGGAAACGTTGCGACAAATATCCTAGTATGTACACTAAAACTTTTGATTGACTCCTAATCACAATTGCATTTAATGTGAATTGTGTAATGATTATGACTACTTGCCCGAATCGTAGTTTGCAAGTTTTACTCTCGTAAGTCTTATTTACACGAACTCTTTATGTACTCTCGTGAGTAAACTTGGAACATTTGCCAGAACAAATTCATAGAATTAGTGTATTTCATGGATACGAGCTCGCGCACTCGCGCAAATCGACGTGCATACGCTATACAATTTTGAAGTAACATTTGTTAACACATCTCTATTTGCACAAGTATACACACCGTGTAAACGGTGTGTATACTTGTGGCCTTTTTGGCCTTTTCAGTTGTATTCGCAATTTGAATACCTACCTGAATATTAGTCCCCAGTTTAAGAGACACAGGGCAGAGCCAATTTCAAATTGCCACCGACATGACAATGACCCAATGAACCCGAATTTTTCTGTCCCCTCATTTGCGTGGACACTCATTGATTATCATAGGTTGGCCTGAATATTTCATTAAATTGGTATAATGTGCACTTGTAGAAATCTTGAGCAAAGCCAGCGCTTCTCCAAATTTTTAACCGTTTATTGCTACTTTTAATGCTCTAAGGAGTCAGGAAGGACACTCCAATTAATTGGACCTGTCCGGGACGCCTTAAATAATTGAATTCCAGGTTTTGTGTGTTCGGCCAGTGTAATTAATGGTTGAGCGCCAAACACTGCGACCTTTTCCCACGTCCCTCCCCCCCGAGCAGGATAACCGGGTGAAATTACGTAGGATCCGGCCTGTTGGCTTTCCTGACGCGGTAGACAACTTGCTTCTGCTGCTTTAAGTACTAACATTAGCCCTCTCCATTGTAAGAACGCATATTTACCAATACTTCAGCTGAAGGTAGTGCCCTGCATGGGGGTTTAAATTAAGTGTGTTACAATTTCCATTCTGGATTTCTTACAGATAAAATATTTTTTTAGTACTCTACCGGTTTGAGCGTCTGGTCCTTAGTGAGGTGGCTGAAAAATGGAGTGTGACCTTGTTAAGATGGACATTCAGGTGATGGTGCCTCTTGATATGATAGTGAGGTCGTAGGCGGGAATAGAAATGAATTATATCTACCTACCATGAACGCCATAATGACTCGGTGGAAAGTAACTGTTTGGAATTTTAGGGTTGTGGGCACAATTAAAGGTACACCGTACCACATTGGTACGGAAAATGTACATAGTGATTTTGTACCACTATTCCGTCCTACATATGATTTCTATGGAAAATATTTTTTAATATTATTCACGAAACGAATACCTTGGGCTAGTGCCTATTATGGAATCTCAATGATGACTCTACAATCTGCGTTTTGAAGGGTTAAAGAATGGGAAGGGTGGGGAGATATTTTTATGAAATAATATCATAATATGGCTTTCTGACGTTGTGGAGCTAAAAGAGAGAGAAACTCACCGAAAAAAGAGACAAAGGTTTTGGTAGGTAGGGTTATTTTGGGGAAGGAGGAAGGGAGGAGAGAAACTCGGGATTAGCATTAGCCTACTGTCAACAAAATGCGTAAAAAGATTCATGGTTTTAAGTCCCATTCTTGCGTATATCGTTCTTGAGGTTCTCTTTACGTGGATCATAAGCAGGGAAAGGAAGAAAAAGTGAAACACTAAAATGTACGCACAGTGTTTTGCAAGTCTGGAGAAAAGAAAGAAGAGGGACCGATTTTTGCTGGAGGAGGTGAACTTGATATCTGAACTTAAACAAACAATAAAAATAATCAGAGGAAGGATATCTTTTAGAAATGCTGATTTTTCACGCATTTTGGGTTAGAGGCAAGAGTAAAAGTTAAAAAAAAGAATGTGTACGCATGGATGTAATTTCGTATTTCGCAGTTTCAGGAAAAATATTTCTCACATTTATACGGTACCTCAATTTTAGGTCTAAATTACAACGCACCTCACCCTCCTTTCGTAGCACACTACCTCTTGCTACACTCAATGGACTTATCCTCGTTGGAACAATCTCTCTGGTAGAGGGATGAAGACGGTTGGTTGGGAGGGAGGTACATAATAATACAGGAGAAAAATCCTTACCGCAACTACAGGGAGGGACATTTTTTATATCGTTGTCAGTAATACGATACTTTACGCAAACACTTTTGAGTCACAGACTTATTTTAATGGGAATCGAGCTGTGTTTTGAATGGCTGGAGAATGAAAAGCAGAATTACCGTTTTTCGGCAAGAGCACTTAAACTGGGTGCTCTTGATTTCGGAACTATTACGGAAAACAAACAATTGAAAATAACAGAGGAAGGATTCCTTTTAGAAGTACTGATTTTTCACACATTTCGAATAAGAGGAAAGAGGATAAGTCGGAAAAAAGGTGAGGATAAACGTGATATAATATCGTAATTTCGTAGAGTGCTGTTCCTAGAAAAATATTTCGTCTATATGTACACACGTCTACTTAATACAAAAGGGTAAACAATACCAGTATTCTTTATTCTATGATAATAAGCCTTCTCAAGGGTGTGTTGCAGGGAGTGAGTTGTCATCAGCATTCACTACACAACACCCTACGAAAGTCAAAGAAACTGCGACTATTTACGCATTAGCAAAAACCTGTCGTTGGAAAAAAATCATCAAATTATGATTAATTCTGAATGTTAACCGGTGCGACGGGCTGATTTAACACATTTTTACGGTGCCTTAATTTACAACCTAAATTTTATCGCACCTCACCACCATTACGGTACTATCGCACCCATTGGCACACTCAACGGACTTATCCTCGTTGGAAGAATCCTTTTGGTAGAGGGATTAAAGTCGGTGGAATGGGAGGTAGGGACAGAAGGATAAGACGGTATGGGGGAGAAGAATAAATTTGAGAGGGAGAGAAAGGGGGAGAGAGAGAGCATAATGAAAGTGGGAAGATGGTTTTAAGATGAGCCAGGGAACGTGGTGAGTGGCAGGGGGAAGAGAGAAGAGCAAGACGTTGAGATAAGAGCTGAGGGGTAGCAATTAAGGTCGAAAATGAGGAAAGTTAAAAATATAAAGGTAGAGGAGGAGGTAGGGTTTTTTGGTGGGGGTAGGGATGGGTTGAGAGAAGGTAACGAGGGACGTGGAGGGGGGATGGGGGGTAAGAGGGCTTCAGGGGTGGGTGTTGAAGGGGTTACGGAGCGGTTGACGTCTACAGGGGGGTGGGAACGAGGCATTGTGTTGCATTGTTTGGGAGTGCGTCGACAGCTAAGGTCATTAGTGGCCGTGGAATGAGTAGGGAGAGATGAGCTGTGGGAGGGGTATAGAGATGCGGGGATGTGGGGAGAAAGAGAAAAGAAACTCATAGCTGTATCATTGTCCCTCCGCCTTCCTCTGCCTTAATAAAGTATTCCGGGGGTCAAGCTGTTCAACCCTCCTCCCACCCACCACCCTATCCCGCACCGAGGTTATTCTGAAAAATTGTCTGTTTTCTCTCTTTTGGGTTAAGTCCAGCTTTCTTTCTTTTTTGCTTGCTTTTGATAAATAAAAACAGTTGTGTAGAAAAGGAGAAAAATCTTTCTTTCGTAGCTCCTTCGTGGTATTCTTTGTTACAGGAATTTGCTTATCAAAAATCTTTTACTACACCAAAGTGCAAGAATGCAGCTCGTTGAAATACAGCTCGTGAGTTGAGAATTGTGATTTGTAAATAGATTTCCTCTTCTAATGAAAAGCATTTCGGACATAATGAGGAATTTAAATTTGTCCTTTGAAGTCTTAAAATTAGTCACTTACCACCTCTCGCGCATCGATTATTTTTAAAAATTGTGTTTTAGTCCGGCATTCTTCCAATTCGCCTTTGATCAAAACAAACAATTCTGTAGAAATGAAACGCTTCCTTTTATTTCTTTCCGTGGCTGCATCGTAGTACCCTCTGATGTACGAATTTATTACAAAAGAAAATTTTACATAGGATAGGGTTAAAAATGAGTGGGTGGTGAAAGAACGAGGGTTGGGTGCTTCAATAATTGCCATGTATGAAATGAGTGTGCTTCGTTGGTTTGGCCTTGTCGAGAGAATGGAGTAGAATAACGAAACAGGTATACGATAGTGAAGTGAATGGTGTGAGAGGAAGGGGTAGACCGCGAGAGACATGAGCGAATGTGGTAGAAGAGACTCTAAGGAGAGGAATATTAGGAGTCATAAAAATAGGAGAGCATGTATGCAACATGAGTGCATGAGAAGAAAAATTGGATTGCAAGGATAGGGAATTAGGGAGGAAATTATTAAAAGTGAGCCAGCTTTCTTGGGCTAACAGCAATAACTAAATTCTTTGACTTTGCCTACCCCGAAAAGGAATGGCTTGATGGGTATGTATGTATGTATGTAGAAACCGCCGCCACAATGTAGGAATGGAGCTAATTGAAACCCGGCTCGTGAGTTGTTTGCTCGCCTTGTGGTGTTGTAAAAGGTTTTCGTAGAATAAATTCGTAAATTAATGTTCTCTTCTAATAAAAAATATTATGGTCTAGAAGAATGTAACTTTGTTCTTTGAAGTCTTAAAATTGGTGACCACCTCTCGAGAATCGATTATTTTTACAATTAGTCTGTTTTCTTTCTCTTACTCTTCCCAATTTCTCATAATAAATATAGAAATTAATAATTTTGCAAAAATAAAGTATTTCCTCCGTCACTTAGTGGTTTTCGTCGCTGAGCGAATTTATTCATCAAAAAGCTTTTACTATTCCCCTAGGTAATAATACAACTAATCAAAAGCCGTGTTTTATGCTTGCCTTTAAGTGTAGTAAAAGTTAGTTTGCGAGTTAATTTGTGGAATAATTTCGTCTCCCGAAATTTTTCGGCCCAAGAGGGTTGTTATTTCGAGGTCCCAGGCTAATTTTTATATCCATAGGTTATATATTTTCTCGGCACGATAACAAAAGTAGATATGTTCTCTCATCGATGACGTTCACATCAACTAACCGAGAGTCTGATTCATATTTATATGACCCAAACGCACAGTAAACATTACGTCAACGCTAAGGCTAAGTATTCTATCGGTTAAATTTGACCAAATACCATAAATCCGGACCTTAGTCCCTCAAACTCAACCACCTCCTACGTAGGGTGATACGAAAATGTGTTTATTTTCTGTCTCTTGATAGGCTCACTTTCGTTTGTTTGATAAAAATTCGTTTCCCACTACGAAATATTTCAGCTTGGGAGAATACAACTTGAGTTTTCGAGGACAGAGCCCCATTTTCATAAAAAAAATGTACGATTTGTAATCAGCTCAGTTTGCATTAGCTCGGTTATCTCAGTTATCACCTTATTATGTAGAATGACAGATAATGCTTCCTCTTGATAGTTTTATTTCGTTTTACGACCTTTTATTATTAGTTTTACGGCCTTTTTATTACTACGAAATATTTGCTATAAAATTGAAATTTATTTATCCCAAACCGAGTTATTATCACTGGAGATAGAGGAATTGAAACAAGAGATAGGTTTCACTCCTTACGATTTACTTAATGAATTTGGCATTCGATGATCAACTTATTACGACGATTTTTCCTGACGCAATTCAGTCCTTTTTCTGTATCTGCTCTCTGCTCTATGTCACTCTGCAACCCACCTCAGGGGTTTGTGGAAGAGGTTATATTTTCGCGAGACGTTCGTTACATGCTATGAAAGTGTTGAAAGGAACTATACTGTCGTTAACGTGTGCTAAAGGGATAACTCCAAGGATGTATGCATGCATAAGTATCGCCGAATCACGAAAATGAAAGCTGGCACACGAGACTTACTGCTGGAATTCGTTAGCTTTGGAAAAATATTATACTTAGATGTAGACTACTGGGATGCCAATCAAACAATCATGTCTATCTACATTTAAATAATACCCTAAAAGCCACCTTGTCATGCAAAATGTCCATTATGTTCAAATATCGCTCAGCTTTGCGTGATTGCGAGAGTTATAAAATAAGCTCTTGATTCTGCTACGACATTTACTCACCAGTTCGGAAATTACTTCATTTATCTGCCGAGGGAGTGTTTGCACTATGATGCAAATATTCGCTCCCTCGGCGCGCGTCACAGAAGTTCATAATGAATGTATTCGAGGCATGAATGATTTAAACGCATTAACAGTTTGCGATGGGCCCGTGGAACAAAGTATAAGAACAAAGAAAGAAGAACATATTTGTTTTGATAATTGAGGGTAGAGGCCGCCTCTTGCTTACACCCCACGCGTGGACAAGAGATTACAAATTCATGCAGGTGTATGTGGCGAAAGAACTACTATTTCCTGTCCTGACTGCGGTTTTCTGTTATAACGAGGTGTTAGCACATCCTGACCTAAGGATGCATTATATTTTTGAATGATTGCTATTTGACCCGAAAAATATTGTACTCCACGTTTCCTCAGTAAATTTGGTGTTACGTTTTGAATTTATTTGTAATGTTGCGGCGAAACACCTTCTTGTATCTCTCTAATTAATTGAATAAATAAGTGCATTAGCATAAAATCAGTTTTTTTATTGACGATTTTCGATCGATAATTGTTTGTATCAAAGAAGAATGACAATAAATTATTTCAGTCATTGCGTAGGTACTTGAATATCACAACTTACAAGACGGAGTGGCTTGCGATAACTACTAAGTTTTAAAAGAAATTAAATCTGAGAGCCACCAGTTTACTCCTATTCACTTTCCACCCATAAACATTTAATATTGATGTTTTCTGACTTTCTACTATCAAGAAAGTACTCATATTTTGTAATCTTACGTGTCAGTTTAATCCCTGTGTGTCCTATGTACTTAATTCTCGAAACTAAATGATCCTAACAGCCGGACATGAGGAACAACATTTTGATTATAATCAAATCCTGAAATTTATGTTGGCAAGTAGAAGAGTAGATCTCATAGATACGTAATCGATATTATTACATTTACGTTGCACCCCACTACTCGCCACTTGAGCTCAATGCAGGGAGTGATTGTTACAGCCATTTTCGTGTTATTTCGAAATAAAAAGCGTCTTGTAAATAGGTACATAATTATGTTTCAATTGAATTTATGGGAGATTTTCCGAAGTTCTATTATCAGGGGTGTTCTTAGGGGTGTGCGGATCCTACCTCTGCTGACCAACCCCATGCGGGGCCAGTTATGTCAAATCTGTTACCAGTGTTGGCTGTTTAAACTTGCCCGCGAGTTTAGTAAGATCAATGTCAACACACACAGGATTTTATCGTTAAAATATTCATCTAAATTGAAACAAGATAACACTCGGAAATTATCGAAATATAACGATATTATCTATTAATTAAGTGCAACTTATTATTTACGACAATACTACAACTGTGCGAAATGTAATGCGGTGTCAAGCAGTAAGGAATTTGACCATGGTAGAACCTGAAAAATTCAATTATCATTACCACTTACTTTTGTGAATGCCTCTGCGTTATCGCTGGATGCGTGTAGCTCTTCGATTTATGGCTCTGTTGCATGATTTATGTGCAATTTTCAACCTGTATAAAATTCGCAAAAATCGGTAGCTCCTCATAGCTTTTAATTCGAACTGAAAGAAAAGTTTTTTTTGTGAGTGATGGCTCGACACAAGTTTTCCCGACTCAAATCTAATACATATAATTCACTTCCTGATATTCCAACCTATTAGGTACTGTTGATGCACAAATACCAGCCACATAATTACACACTGCTGGTACCTAATCATATAAGCACAATGCTGTATTTTTTTACAAGGTAAAACACACTTAAACTTAAATATTCTTTATTTATGTAACATTGAATCCAATTATAGCTCACCATATTATATTACAGGTATCCGTCGAAATATATTCTGCTAACAATCATCCCTTGCTAAAATATTTATCATAAATTTTAACTTGAACACATCACTAGGTCAAAGCACGCTATAAAAGCTACCAAACTGATGGAGTACTTCAGAGGGAATTTAAAACAACAAACGACTCTTTCCTGTTGTCAATCTTGTGAGACGCTGTATGTAAAGTTTTGCCTTCCAAGCTTTCATGTCCATTGCAGGCCGCATAATCTAGTATAATAAGAGTAACTGACAGCGGTTATTCTCCCCATAAACTTAGAGGCTCTCGTAATTTACAGCAGGTAACGATCCTCGCTGTGAAAGTCTACGTTCATTGACAAACTACTCCAACTTCCTTGATGGACCGTTTTAACACACGACGGTTGATTCCTGTAGAGATTGCCCGTAACATCCTTTTGAATCAAGAAATCCTGAGATGATTCGTTGTCGTTGTATTGTCCCGGAAAGTCTTTTAATTCTTTGCTTCCGATATCCTGACGCTGACAATATCCTGCAGATATTTCCCAATATATCGGAGCGAGCGATGCAATGAATTAATCAGCAGTATCAAAATTGGCCGATATGTATTGGATAAGCCCTAGTTTTGTGTTATTTTGTTGAGATGCGGCGTAGTACGTTGTTTTAATTTTATTCCAAGCCACGTCCCGTCGCAAAGAAAGGGGCGAAAGAAATAAAGGAAAGGAAAGGTGCTGTTATTATTTTTTTGAACATCCGCTACTACACCTCTCTCCCTTCCAAGGTTGGTTGGTCTCCCTTCACTTATTTTTTTAATTCTCGTCGCACGAGGGAGGGAGGCGCGCCCTCCGGGGTACCATTAATTAATAGTCCGCGGAAGGCACTTGAATCCGGGAGAGTAAAAGTGGGGAGATAAAAATGAGCTTCCTTGGAGGCAACAAAAGCGGGCTGGAATCGGGGATTCGGAGAGGCGAGATGGTGGTATTTTTGGGTCGAGGGGTCACGTGGGAGGGGGTGGGTGAAGGGAATAGGGAGGGGTGGAGGGACTCGTGACGCTGTTAAGGAGGGGGAAAGGGATCGGGAGAATTTCTTTAGCCAATGACAAGGCGTCGTCCTTCAGGAGGTGTGAAGATGGGGCATTGTTTCGTCTCTCTCAAGGTCAGGAACTCCGGACCGTTCTAAAAACTCCATTACGATTCTCTGGAAAGCAAGGGAAAATCAGCTACTTCTCCCATGTTAGACCCCTCTTGGAATACGCTGCCAGTATTTGGGATCCTTATGAAGTAGGCTAAAAGCCGAGTTAGAACGCGTGCAGCGAAGATCGGCAAGATACTACGTAAAAGATCGTTATGATAATCTCGTTAGAGTTACAAGCTTCCTGCAACAACTGGGATGAGAATCACTTTCAGACCCTCGATTAAAATTTAAACACAATATTTTATGTAAATTCCAAGCCAATTTATTTTATGATGATTAACTAGACTGCAGAACAGACAGGTTTAAAATGTCACGCTTAAGCACACCAAAACAGTGGCCAACGAGTCTTTTAACTAGGTGTGTGATAGGTAGGTGGTGTAGCTAATTAGTTAATTTGTTCCCAAATACTTGCTTCTTAATCTTCTATGTAATACTAACAGCACGTCGTGCTTGTTTCCGGTATTGTGGTATACCCTGTGTGCATTCATGTAGTTGCAAAATACACTACTACAAGTAGTTTCTATGAAATTGGTGGCATATTTCAGTGCAAGTTGGTGAAATTTCACCCCCTGGCCAGTATTTGCAGGTTTTTGGTAATGTACCAATAATCGTAACGTCATTAACATTATTAGGGTACAGTGTAGTGCAAGTTGGTGATAACTCACCTCCTGCCACACAACCTTGAGGTGGCTTTCAGTGTATTATGTAGGTGCAGATGTACAAATAGTTTTAAAAATTAATGCATGATCCCATTTACAATTTCAAAGATTTGCAATAGAGGAGTGAATGATGCTAGAGGAAGTAATAGCCGAGAAGATCTTGGTGAACGTGGTGGAAGAGACTCTTAAGAAGAGGTATGTTAAGTTTTAAGAAATATGAGAGAGAAAATATTCTCCCACATCTACAAAGTAAACTACTAGCCTCAGGGTGTGAGGCAATGCCTGCAGTTAATGGTTTTACATATAACTTATATTTTTGAGTGAGTTGGAAATACTGCTCCCTTGTTCAACTTAAATATGAGACAAAAATTTAATGCAGGTTTACTCCATTGCAGGGACTGAAAAACATTTATTCGCTACGATTCCACGCCCAGCTTGCCACGTGTAGTGATTAACGACGGGGTTGTCCAACCATTTCCGATAAATTTAAGTTTAGAAACGTGAATTCTGTGTCGGCTTGGACAAGTGCGATGTGTGTTCTTCTCTAGTCACTTTAGTATCGCGAGTAGCCATCGTATACCTTGTGGTGCTCTAACATTGCCGTCGTCACTAGCATTAATTAGCTGTGGCTCTGCGGCAAATTAGGTTGGCGGATTGTTTGCCAAATGGTGTGCAAGTGTCCAGGTGCGTGTCTTGCATGTAACAGGGCGCTTATGACGTAAGGGTCGTCTTGGTCGTCTTGTGTCTCCATGTGTCGGCCCAAGTGACGACGAGGGGGAGTTGCTCTTCCCGAGATAAGGGGCCCTTTCCCTTTCCCACAGGGTCGCCCAACACCGTACGAATTGGGGGGAGCAAAGGGTGTCATCCTTGGAAGGGGCCAAGGGGTCTTGACTCGTGCGTGTTGCAGAGTTAAGTGAGCTTGTCAGTCGGTTAGTTGTGGGACAGCGGGGGGATAAAAGGCAAGGAGGCCGGAGACGTTGTTGCCCGCGAAGATGGTGGTGATTAAAGATGCTGAGGATGTCGCTCGACGGATCCCTCCAATGATACGACCCGTCCAGCGAAGATGCTGTGTTCAGAGTGCGGTTCGTATTTATGAGATGCTGTCACCATTGATACATTGGTTTTTAAGTACGTCACTAGGTTACGCATCTATATTTTTATTATCATAGAATGTTCTTATCTTTAGAGTGCATGTTACAATGGGATAGATGAGAACCTCCAATTAATGTGTCACGGCAAGTTCGTTGGCCGCGACAGGGCCGGGCGTAAGCCGCAGCCAAAACTTTTATTTATCCGAAACAAATGTCTTTTTGGAGTGTTTTTTTATTAGGTAATCTACCGGTGTAATTTTAAATGAGACTGAGTAAAAATCCTCTAGATTTTTACAAGTGCACGGTCCTATCTACCAATAATATTTCTTTCTTCGTCTCAACATACATCCATGTAATATTTTTCTTTGGTTTTCTACGAACTAAATGGAATATTTTTTCCCACCTAACGTTACACTTTCCCGTTTGTCACCCTCGTAACCCGGCTTACCTTCTCCATTGTTGTCCGCGCCCACGCCCACATCTTAAAAGCTTCAATTCTTTCCTTTCTGCAGTGCCTACGAAAATATGCGAAAGAGGGATCCATTCAATGTGAAAGTTATAGAAAGATTAATCGTATTAATAGAAAAATATTCCTCGAGCGATTGCTGACAAATATGAAAGTGTGCTAATAGTGCTTGGAAACAATTCTAATGCAAGGAAGCACAAAGATCTTCAGTTGATTGACATGCATGTAATGACATTATAGTCAATCCATCACAATTTTAATTATATGAAAACGATAAATCAGATATCATGAAACCTGGCCTAAGTCTGATTATAGTCTCTTGTCATAACATATGCGATGGCGTAGTATACTAAACAAACTCTCGACAATATGCTCACATTTACCTTAATCCATATTTTTTTTCTCAGGAGTTCTCAAGCGAAATAATATTTAACTCTCTTTAAGGCCATGAGAACTCATACTTTCGAGTTACATCGTCTTAAAACCTTTGTGGAGACGTCATTGCGGGCACGCAAAAACCCCTAATGTTCCCCCAAAAACTTTAACTTAAAAGGTTCGATTTTCAGCTGAAAAATTCATATCGAGTGTAAAAAAAGGTTCAATCAACCTTGGGTTTCTTTGTCAATTTGTCCGCCCATTTACTACCAAATAGTGCTATACATTTCGCATGTACATCCCACAGATGTAATACCGCAGGTATCTCATTTTAGGATATTACAATTTTTTTCAATATAATCTTAAAAGTAAGCCTGAGAGTACGGAGGATATCATCCATGTGTGAGTGGTACCAAATCAGGTGGTGGAAATCTACTTCTGTTTAACTGTGCTCTCACTAGAGTTAGACTTGGTCGTAATAGGTATTTTAGCGAAATGAGAACTGTTTCCCAAAACCGTCTGGAACTTTGGGTTCATTAAACCTTGGACTCATTCAGAGACTTCCGCCGAAACGGGGAATAAACTTATAGAACTATCTGAGAAATCGAAGAATTTTTGGCTCTGAACATTGCTGAAGAATTTAAGACCTTGAATTTCACTTTATTTGTTGTATCAACCTTTGGGTCTGCGAAATAACTTAAGCGTGTGACAATAGAATCCGGAAAATTTATCTGCGATCAGTGTCATGACGTGAAGCAGTTTAAAGAGCCATCCGTGGAAAAGTTTTCTGCTGAAGGAGTTGGGTAATTACATTGTTTGCCTGCCGGTATGTAAGACACCAAAGTGGAAATTCACCATGAAAATTATCATTACACTTGATCGGGATTAGAATTCGGATCTCCCTATTACCGATCAGTCATGTTAGCTAGTTAAGAAATCCAGCATTTTCAATATCATTTGGCACACTTTGTGGTTAAATCTTGCTACCATGCGCGAGACTGCCTACTTGCGGCACTTTGCAAATTATTATTGTTCATGCAATTGTTTCTCTGAAAAACTTGGCATATTTTCCGTGGGGAGTCAGAAACCGTTGAGAACACGTTGTATTTCAATTGCTTGTTTGATTAATTTAATTGTGTTACAAACGCTCTTCGTCCAGAGTTTTGCATACACCGTTACGACTATCAATCGGGTGTTCGTTTTCCTGATTACAGCCAATCTCACGCGGGCAGGCGTTAAATTTATAAAAAGGGCTCAATGACGTGAATCGTGACCGTGGGGGATTCGTATGGCTTTAGTTATTTTTTTCATAAATAATATTCTCGCGTTTGCACATTTTTTTATGCGTTAAATGCAGCGGGCCGACCGCAGGATTGTGGAAGCTTTATTGATTGTGTGGTGCCACTCTGAACAAACCGAGATATTCAGTCGTATTCGCATTCTCTCTCGTTATGCCTCGCGGAGCAGCTAACGCAGCAGCTCGGCGCGCGCGATAATTTTTTCAATTCCAAAATTTTCGCATCTGTGTAAGTGCCGCGAGCTCGCCACTGCAGGAAAGGAATTTCCGAAAAATGAAAAAGGAAGGAAGAAGAGCGCATTTACATTTGCCGAACGGAATGAGCGCACTCAGTGCTTCTTTTGTTTTCCCCCCTTTTTTTTTAGTGATTCCGGCGCCCACAAACCACGTTTGTTCACCGAGCTGCCGTCGAAAAATGTAGCTCCCATGGTCGTAGTGATGAATACCTACTAGTGCCTTGGAAACAGTGATTAATAATACTTGTGGTTGTTGACTTTTTCATTCGATGCCTCTCTGTAAGTTTTTCACCACAAATTCTAATAACTTATTATTTGAAATTAATCGATTGTGGCGATATTTTGTGGAAATTGAAGATAGAATTCATTGTTACAAAAACACAGTACAAAATTCCACTAATTATTTTAATGATTTCGACCGGTTTCGACGTCTAAAGCGTCATTTACAAGACAAAATAGAAGCTGTTTTGTCTTTTAAATGACGCTTTAGACGTCGAAACGGGTCGACAGCATTACAGTAATTTGTGGAATTTTGTACTGTGTTTTTGTAACAATGAATTTATCATTTGATTGGGATTTTTATTTCTTCGATAATGTAATCATTAATGGGTAGATATATATTATTCTGATTCATGATTTTGTCTTTAACTTCAAACAGAAACCTATAATTAAACAATAATTGTAGAAGCAAACATTTTGAATAATTATTGCGTCCTTTTAAACGAGCATACGGTTTCAGGCCCAATGACAAAGCACCTGTCGAGGTTTCACTGTCTAATTCTTTCATGTTTTTGAGAAATGGTAGATACCAAGACTATAAGGTGGCTAGAGTGATATTTGTGTATTTTCAGATTTGCGTGAAACTTTGAATACGTGCTTTTCTTTGTTATATCTATCTATCTATCTATAGATTTAAAAAAATGGCTTCATGCCGATTTGGTTTTTTGAAAATTTAATGCTATTTTACACGTAGTCTTATGGCACATGACATATACTTCGTAATAATTTGGTTACATATGTGTATATTTTCTTCTGAGCAAGTGAGAATAAATTTATCATTATTTTAATGGTTTCCAACAAATATCAAGGTGTCACGCCGAGTCCAATATATAAAAAAAAACATTTCAATACAATTTTGTCTAAATTTTGAATACCGCGCCGAAAACTCTAGTGATAATAAGCATTAATTAAGGAAATCATTTAAGATATAATTATTGTATCATTTCCATCAATGCCTGTATGGTGCATCCCAACGCATAAACAGATGGACTTAAGTATAGCCCAAGAAATATTTTCAAATTACTTGGAAAATTATTAGAATATACGACTTGACCCACGATTACCGCTGCAGCAACCTTAATTACGAAAGTTTTAACAGGAACAGGAATTCAACTTAGTAAATTACTTTGCACCCTGGTCTTATAATCATGATGATCAACTAGATGATCAATTAGACGTACGATTATACGTTCTTGCCTCATAATCATCCACGAATTGCACAGATAAAGTAAACAAATATTCATTTTCACTTTCAACTTTAATATATTTATAAATTTGTAATAGAAAGTTTTTTTAACTTTGTAAATGTCAATCTAAAATTTATTTTCTACTTTTTAGTGCATTTTTATTTTTTTTACTTTTTAGTGCATTTTGAAATAAGACCAGTTTAAAAAAAGTGTTTTAATATATTTTTATTAAATATATGTCTATAAAATTTGATTGTTCCGAATTGGGCCCATTGGTCAAAGTTAAATGAGCTGAAATGACTCCAGAGGAATGCGCTGAATTCGATACATTGAAGGGATAAGAATGTTTCGCGGCTTCTCTAAGAGTTTTCGTCTCGGCGTACCATTGAGGATGCTTGTTCCACTTTCAAGCCTGCATTTTGCTTATGTAAATTCTTTCAACGATTCCATCGTCAATTAACGCAAGCGCATTTAGCTGGCGGTTGGGATGTTTATTAAAACCCTCCGAGCCCAAAAATGAGGAAGAGGAATGCGGTGAGCACCTGTTTATTCAGCAAAAGCATTCCTATCGAGAGTTCACGCCCCACCGATCGCTACTGAAAAGAACACTTGCTCTTGGATGGAAAACGGCCCTGAGTTATGAGAGCGGGTCGTATGGCTGGTGTGATAATGGGTTTTCACACAAACAGCCCGCGTTTGATTTCCCAAAGTGTTATTGTTTTTTAAGGATGAATTCCGATCCCCTTGTTGGCGTTCTCCGTGGAGTTTTCAAAATGCGCAGAATCCTCCACAGCGAAGCAAGCAAAACGCATGGGCTCCGTTCATGCTGTTTCCGTATTGTTATCTTTTAAGAGCCTGCTGGATAAAGTAATACTTTTTATGGACCATGTAAAATATGACATGGCGTTGTTTTTTGTCTTTAAATACTTTAATGCTTGGTTCAATATTTTTATACGAGCATCCATGCAGTTCTTCTTTTCAATCTCTTTTTTCATTGTCTACCAATTATCATTGTCGCTCTAATAATACCCATAAACTTCTCTCTGTAGCAAATTTTTACAACATTTGATTTTCTACCTTCGTCGGCTGTCTTCCTGACACTTTGTTTTCGCCTACTATATAGCAATTGAGTGGAGAACTCAGTCAAGCCAAAAAAGTAAAAAGTTGAGTGAAATTACTTTCGTTAAAAGCCGGATAGACTTAATAAA
Source organism: Pyrrhosoma nymphula (assembly GCA_963573305.1). Taxonomy (NCBI): domain Eukaryota; kingdom Metazoa; phylum Arthropoda; class Insecta; order Odonata; family Coenagrionidae; genus Pyrrhosoma; species Pyrrhosoma nymphula. The sequence goes on along the minus strand of OY754335.1, from coordinate 46,783,711 downwards.
GCCTTTACTTTTTGCATTTACATTTGTAACAAAATCATCTGAACCTCGGACTGAAATTAAAATTACTATGTAAAGGAAAATATGGTCTTCCAATGCTTCGGATAGCATTATGTTTTCCCCTGCTTGCTATGAATATTTTGATTAATATAAATTTCTGAGAACGAAGAAGCCTAAGTTATAGATGAAGTAGAAGGGCATAAGCTAGAACAAGTGGAAAAAGTCTGCACCACGTTGGTATCTTAATTGAAACTGGGTTCAGGCTATACTAATTATAATAGGTTGGGAGTTGCATTAGGAAACGTGGCCCGCTGCTGCTCTTACTCCATACTTCATATAAAGAGAAAGCTTGAAAACAACATATTAATATCATATGTTTGCATTGCTGAAGATGGAGTGCTATGCTGAGAAATTTACCGAGGAGAGTGGTTTCTTTGGGAACCGAAGCGCGTGACTCACTTGTCATCCGAGCCTGAAATAAACCAATCTGTGTGTTTTCTTTGTGATTATCAGTGTTCTTGTAAGAATACGCTCAATGGAGTTCGAATCAAATGACCGAAACTCTCTTATTCCGGATCCAGAACTAACTTATCTCTGAAGTTTCTATGGGGATGAGTAGTGGCCATGGAAACTGAACTAAACAAAACGCTTGTCATCCGAGTCGGAACTGAACGAAACCGTGGGTTTCTCGGGCATGCATTGCTTTTTTTGAGACCAAATCACATGAAACGCTCTCATTCCGGTGCCTGAACGGGATCAATCTTTCGCCTCTGATGGCAAAAGCTGTTTTCATGAAGAGCGAGTCATAAGATCCGCTCTTCTTCCGGGACAGAACCGGATCTTCGACCAAGGGGTGGGATGCTCATTTTTTCCTCCTTCATTCGACCTTTTTTTCGCCTCACTATCTCGAACCACTCTCATCCAGAGAGGATGGGGGGAGTCGGGAGTGGAAGCGCTCGTAGCACACAAGGAGACGGTGGTCGGAAGATAAACCCTTATTCCTCTTCCAACTCCCCTTCCACTCTTTTCCTCCCCACACCCTGGCTATAAAAAAATAAATAACCCTGAAGATCCCTCCCTGCCCCCCCTCCCCACCCTCTTCAGGGTGCCTCCGTGGATTCATCCCACCGCCTTCCAAGATGTTTTTTTATTCTCTTACATCTTTCTTTATCCCTTCCCTATCCACGAACCGCAGCTCATCCCTCACGAAGAGAGCAACTCCCGGTTGGCGACGACCGTGGTTACTTTTTCTACCCGAGTAAACATAAGCACCTTTATATCTATCTGTAGTTGTTGTCTTCTGCCATTTGAATGCACGTTAGTTACTATGTTTGCCAAATCAATCGACATCATCGCCATGTGACCAAGAAAGTCGGTGAGAAACTAAAATTTCGCACGTCAAAGGAAGTAAACATTTCGTTAGTAATGTTAATTGAGGCAACGTGCGAACGCGGAAGCGAAAATGTCGTGCGTCAAAGGGAGTAAATACTTAGATAGTGATGGTACTTGAGCCGGATGGAGAACGAAAACCAAGGAAAAACACACGCAGAATCCTGTTGAAGTTACAAAGTTTTTCATTGATGTTCGTACTCCATCCGACATCTTGAAGTTCCACTTAGTTGAGCCTGAGACCCTTTTTTATTTATGATGATTAAGGCTATGTGCGAATGTGGGTAGAACTTAAGGTAGTTTGAGCGAGATATTTCCTAGTCATAATGGTGGCCATATTCGAATTTTATTTTTTAATTTCAGCGTCTGTTAGAAGTATGAAGTAGGGACGTGCGGTATATAAAAATATACCGATATGTCAAAATCCGATATTTTTAAAATATACCTATTTGCCGATAGGCATATCGTTGAAAAATATACCGGTGTACCGGTATATCGGTACTATTTATATAATATGTAATTATGCTACTGATTTTGCTGGCATTTGCTATCTACTTGTACCTACTTACCTACTATCTTTCGCTAATCTTATTTAGTTCTGATAATACTAGAAAGCGAAGTAGAACCGTGTAAACTATTAATATTAAGGAAACGAGCAATAACTAGGTAATTTCGATTTTTTATTAAAATATGTGTTCATTAGAAAATATTTTCAAGGAAACATTTTTCAATATTTTTGTTCGATTCATTGTGGTTTCCAATCCAAGAATATGCTGAATAAATGCACAACTGGTATATGCTAAACATGAATTATTAGATGAGTACAATTTTTAAAAGATATTTTTTATCCAGAAAGCACATACTCTGATAATTACCAAATGCTATTTCCATCATTCTCAGTTAGGGTACAGTTTTCCACGCACGATAGCTTCTATAAAAACACAAAAATAGGCTAAGAAGTAAGCCTAAAACAACTTCATCATTGTATCATAACAGATTATGAATATATGTATTAGATGTTGTCAAGGTAGAGACATACAGTACACAGGTCTCAACAAAGTATTCAGAATTATAATATACCATGTATTGATGTAATATCTCCAAGAGTGTGGTAAGGGCTTAACAAATTCCTAGCTTGGCTGATGATGTAGTGACAAGGGCAAGGAAAGTAGGCTAAGATCTGCCGAACACAGTCACAGATGTTTGGGTTGGGGCTTTAATCACTCTTCCTTTATTAAAAAATAGAAAACAGTATAACTTGGTGACCTTCTACTCCTCCCACTGTCTTCCCTCGACTCACTTTCCTTCCTTTTCTCTCGATTTTTCCACCACCCCTTCCTTCTCACTCTGCCATGCCCCAACCTCTCTCTCCCCCATTTCAAACCAACCCCCACCATTTTTGAACTTTCTCTGGGTATAAATTGTATGAAATGAGCTTCAGAATGTGCCAGAAGATGCCTTATTAAGGTGAAACCGGTCGCAGTTTTTAAATAAAGTGTGGAAAAGTACAAAGTTTTTGATTAAAAATGGATACACATTGTTAGTTTTTTGACGAAATCTAGGTGTTATAAATTCCAATTTTTTTTCAATAGTCTCCCTCTGGAGCGCACAGTCGTAATCTATCCAATGTAAAACAGCTAATATTTATAGGCAAATTACTCGAAAAGTAGTTCGGCAAGGGATTAGTATTTTAATATCATTGTACATATGAGAGATTTTTCTTTAAAATGATGTCAAATTTATCAAATTCTAGGTGAAGTGATATAAGCTCAAATCCAAACAACATTAATGCATAATAACTTGCATTGGTAGAAAGCTAGTTCATAATACTAACAAAGCAAGACACCTGCTTAAGTTTACATGCATCCGTACCCATCACGTCGTTCCCTTCCAGGGTTTACGCAGTCAAAAGAGCTTGATTCTCGATGATAGGCCTGTAAACCTGACTACGTTTTTGATAATTTCTTCCAAACTGTCCTATCCCTGCATATCTCTTTAGCTTTAGTTGCCATCATACATTGCTTCATACACACCCTTCTGTTCTTAATACCCTTAATATTCCTTCTCTTAAGGGTATCTGCCTCCACATACGCCAATGACTTTCTCAGTCTACCCCTTCCTCTCACACCATTCACTCCTCTATCATGAATCTGCTTTGTTATTCGACTCTCATGTATTTTCTCGAAATTTCCAAACCAACGAAGCAAGCTCCTGTCATACATGTCCATTTGCGCCTTTCCATCCAAAACTCATTCTTTCATCTCCCTATCGTTCCTAACTCTATCCCATCTACTTTGACCGTAAATGATTCTCAGATACCCCATTCCCATTGCATTTAGTCTACTATTATTCTTATCCTGGAATACCAAAATTTCGCAAACATACAACGAAGTGGGAAGGAGCACCATTCTATACCCTGAATTTTTGCTTCCTTGGAAAAATATTGATTCCGCTTAGAGTAGTTTGGGTGAGATTTTTCCCAGTCATAATAATGACCATATTTGAATTTAACTTTTAAAACTAAGCAGTTGTAAGAATCATGAAGTCAATGTAGTAATATTAATAACGCAAAAATCTTTCTTTACATGACCGTAATTCTTAGTGATCAACTTAATATCCGTGTAAGAGACTTTAACTTGACTCATTTGTTCCATGCTGTACGCTGATAATGCCTTCACAACCGGAGTTTTATTTTGCAATTTTGTGCTTAGTATCACGGTGAATATTCAATATAAATTTGAAAGTAGTTGAGAAAGCATACGAAATACTCACCTTAACATTTCTGACACGATCTGTGCGTCGTAAATTCATTTTTTTTAAATAATAACTCTCTGTAGCGCATAGGCGTGAAAACCGATTTCTCGTAGAAAACGGCTTGTACATTAAGGCGAATTTACCGAAAAGTAGTACGGTAAGTGGCAAATATTTTGGCATAATTAAACAGATGAGACCATCTTCTTAATAAGGACGCCTAATTCATTGAGTTTCATTAGAAGTGGTGTCTCGCTCAAATTACCTTAAGTCTGTTAAGTCTTTACCGGCGAATGCTTATGATGAAGAGTTCTCGGGTTTTCAGCCGGCTTATGGTGTTGACCTGCACCGATGCTTCGATGGCTTTGTCTGCCATCGTCACCCTAAAGACGATGGCAGATAAAGTCATCGAAACTTCGGTGCAGTTCAACACCATAACCCGGCTGGAAACCCGAGAAGTCTTCATCCTACCTCAAGTTTAACTGCTTTGAATTTTAACTAACCAATAAATTCAAACATTACATGACTCACCCCCGACCTCCATCATTTTTTGCGTCCTTTCAGGTCTCATCTCAACGCCTCTCCCAGGATGTTTAACTTTTATTTCCCCTCTTACATTTTCCTTTTCCTCCTCGAACCGCAGCTCATCCCAGCCTCCCTGAGAGCAGAATTCTCCCGTCTACCTCTCTCTTACACACACTCACTCTCTCTCTTCTACGCTGCACTCTTCGGCCTTTTTTTGGAGTGGGCCTCTTTGAGAGGTTGCCCCAGCAGCCACTCGCGACACAAAGCGACCGAGTACACTTGGTCCGACCCAGGGCGAAGGGGGGTAGGGAGGTACAAAGGGGTGGATGAGAGGGACCCTTGGAAAGGGGTTAGCAGGGGAGGCTAGGGTGGGGATATTTGAAGGAAGAGGGTCCCTGCATAAGGGGGAGGGTGGGTGTTGCCGAAAAAGGGAAGAGGTTTGTCACGAGTTGAAGGTGAAGTGTTCCTTCCCGAAAGGTCCTTAATCCGTTCTCTCGCCGTGTGCGGTATTGTTCTGTGGGATCTCCAACAGTTTGAAGGCGGCTTCAAGAAGGGGCGGGGGGGAAAGAGGGAATGATATGCGGACAATGTGACTTCGCCTTCGGTGAAGTCCGCGGATCTATTTCCGTCCTTTATTTGCGAGGACGATTAAAACAAAAAGATCAGGATGAAAACTTGATACAGCAAACTGTGTGAGGCTGTACAGTAAGGTCTATTCTTGTTATCCTAAGCTTCGCGGATACTGACCTAAAACTACGTTCTCATTCGTCCGATTTTGCGTTTCTGTAGACTGCGTGGCCAATCAGGTGCAAGATCGCCAACGGAGAATTCTTCATCGTCTGAGGTATAAAATTTTACGCTCGTTGCAGCAGCGAGCTAATAGTGCTCTTTCCGTCACTATCTTGTCCGTATGAAGTTCTCTAATCGGGGAGATTTGGCACTCACATTACTGCGCGTGACACAATTTTCTTCCCTATTTTACACTCCGCCAATTTGACAGCACTCAGCTATTCTGGTTCTCTCTAGTATAGACTGCGACCTCTGCTTCTTCTCGCTATCTCTTCGACAGTATACAACATGGTTCTTATGGGTCGTGAGTTGTGGTTATATTTGTTCGTAGCGAGTTAGTAGTCGAATTTCAGCCAAATGTGAGATATGTGGGGGACCAAGGAGTGCTGCAATATATGCTCCAATTTTAATCTTATGCGCTAGGGAATTTCATGAGCACATGAAAGTTTTTGCTTAAGGTATTTTTAACTGGCCTCCCGAAGCCTTTTTGAGAGTATGCGAAAAATGTAACGTAGTGCCACAAGGTCTTGCTGCGGACGTTTCCTTTGTTGTTCATTCCAGAGAGAGAGAAAATAGTTTGAACTTGTGTAAGATTTATATAACTATTGGGACGAGTGCGGAACACACAGGGTCCGAGAAATTCCGAGGTAATGTTACATTTGAGCCGCTATAATTTATTCACGTTGGTACCGTAATTAGCGGTGGGCTTCTGGTAAGGATTCCCAACTTATAAAGATATTTCTGAAAATTTATGAACATTTGATGGAATTCTACTTTTTATATCTGCAGTTTTTCTTTATGAATGCACGCCCGCGCATGCTCGGGGCTTCTAAAATACACGTCTATAGTTTAAAGTTTATGAACTGTTCCATAAGGGGCCGTTCAAGTATTACGTAAGACAATTTATGCCATTTTTGACCCCCCCTCTCTCTCTCAGTCTTACGTAAGACGTTAGATATTTGTATCTACTGTTCGTTAAATGCTCGCTTTCTGCAGTTTCATCTTTCCATAGAACCCATCGTACGGATTTGAGCACTGAATATCGTACAATTACATAATTCAGCTAGCCAGTCAGGCGACAGAGTAGGAGCATTGGTGTACCGGTAAGATTACGGAAAATACGCCATTAACGAGAGGATTCTCCATGTCTCTGCTAAATTTCATTCGAAAACGATGCAACGTTTCAAGACGGACAAAAATCTTACACAAGTTGGTTTCAGACCCCCTGCTCCCCTAAATATGACAATGTAGGATTATCCCAACCCACCCACAAAAACGTCTTACGTAATACTTGAATGGCCCCTAAGGGTTAGAGAGAGGTTGAGAGCGAGTAGGAGAAGTAATCTCCTACTCACTCAAGCAATCTTACTCGTTACTCTTGTAATGAATGAGAATAGGAGCCCCACGACGTGAAATTCACCCTTGGAAATGTGTGCAGCAATCGACGGGTGCTCACTAATATATTGACCCCTAATGTAGCCTCACCCCAGTCCTCCGTGCATGAAAAAAACGGGATTCTTTCATCTTGTGACAATTTTTCAATGTATTTTTCCTTTCTTCCGGTGAGAAATTCCTGACGGCTTATAAAAACCTAGTGCTGGATAGTAGTGAGTTTAAATGAGTCCTCCAAAACCGGAGTGTTAGTTCGTTTAAGTGTTTTTAGCAAATGTGATAGATTTAATGGATAAAACTGATACTATCATGCCTGACCTCGTGGAAATGATGGATATCCATGATGAGAAAACTACGCACATGAGTATGCCACAGTGTGGTGAATCGCGCGGCGTGCCAGCATAATAAAGCTTTGTGGAAATAACAAGGGTGGTTTTCTCATCATGGATTTAATGGAGTTAACTTGTTTTCATTTTCCTCCTTGATCAGTGCTGTAATCGCTTTAGCTTACATATGACTTTAAATTTTTGCTTTAAGCGCTACTGGACCAGCCGCGAGAGTATCTTTAGTGGATTTACCCGCAGATAGACTAATGCGTGAAAAACACTAGTATTAAAAGTATTTTATTTTTATTATTTTTCCATTTCCCCGAAATGAGGCGATATACCCCTCTTCATCGGGGGTTATACATACAATATAATAAACACATTTTTACTCATTTAAAAAAAACTATCGTGCCAGAATCTATGGTGCAATAGAAATATTATCGCTTAAATTAAACTATGAAACAATCAATCTTATTTAAACCCCTTAACTCATTCTATTATCTATTCCTCAAACAAATCAATCAAATATATTCGTAATCTTAATATAGAACCAAATCTGAGTGGTCTAGACCAATAATGGTCGTTGCAATAGTTCTAACCATGGCAGAGAGGGAAAAACGCTAAAATTATACGCTTTAACTATTACTTCTCAATTTAGAGATCACGCAAAAATCGGACACAAGAAAATAAAAATATACTCTTTTACACATATTTCAGTTCAAGTCTCGCTGTTGCAGGTGTATTTTCCCATATTTTAATGAGCGAAAGAAAATTGATCTGCAAGGCAAGTTTTCGTTTTTTCTATTCAATCCCATTGAAAAATGAAATTCTGTCTGTGCTCGAAATATGGAGACTTTGGTTCTCAGAGTTTTTGATTCTGTTTCCGACTCACTGGGGGATAAGCAACATTCCCTGAAAAATTCAGCCCTCCAGATTGATTATAAATGCCCAGGAATTTGTATCAAAGAGATTTGACGTCATCGGACGTTATTCCGTGTCATGTCGCTCATGAGATGGTTTTACTCCTCATCAAGCGAACATGTTTACAGCGGGCGCTGCAGCGGAAGTAAAATACATGACGACAGCAAAGAAGTTTCACTTCAAAACATGAAAAAATGAATGTGTAAACATAATTTGAGATGAAAGAAAAGGAAAAAAACCACTTATTATTATGTAAATTGTTTTCATTGAAAGAAGTATACATTGTATTCAAGAGCGTTTATGATAAAGCCTGGTGCGAGGGTTCCCACTAGCGCGGGGTATGGGCATGCACCCGGTTTTTCGACCTCGAGGCGATTCTGCTATCAAATATTTTATGGATTCACTAGAGGATTGTGCACGTTTAATTTTAAACTGGAAGAAGAAAGAAATAAAATTGTTGCAAATGATAAAATAAATCCTCTCAAAATGAAGTGCCAAATGCATTCACTATGTGGTAGTCATCGACCTCTCATGGAGGGGTTTGGGTGAAAAATATCTCCAATAAAAATTTCTTAATTTGGTTTGGGGTTTAATTCTGTCATATTGTTCATTTAACGTAAGGCGTAAGTGACCCGGGCATTAGTTCCAATTTCAAAGCTGTGCCGCGGTTTCCAAGTAAGTGATAATTTTGTATTGTTGTAGTAACTTGCAAAGATTAATTATTTTGGAGCCTAAAATTCAAGTTTTAGAAAACAGCGAAGGGTATACGAAAATCGAACGCCAGAGTTAAAATATTTCTTCTATTAGTCATCCCTTACTAAACATTTGAAGCCTATACCATGAGTGCAAGTAATATAAAGAAAGCAAAAAATCAAACCGCTGCACCGAATCCATTGCTTTTCTTATGGCAGTAAAAGTTTAAAAAAGGGCCTTCTTAGGGTTCTTGAACCTTTTTAACATATTCAATGGTGTAGATAATGCTGTATTATAGATATCAATGTTATAGATAATACTTGGATGGATATAAAAGATTATCCGTGACGTTACGCATGCTAAAAGATAGCTTGATTTGTTGATTTTTTCACTTTTCGCTCCAATTTAGAGCACTCGTCGCTAGAAATGAAGATAATTCCAGTCTCATTTGATGCAGACATCTCTAGGTCACAGATGCGGGATCTCCTTTCTTTTCTTGTTCGTTTCGAGAGGAAACAGTGCAACTGCCAACCGTGGATAGCTTCTCAATCTGTTGCCTTTCACCCCCCTTCACTCCTCCCCTCCCCTGTAGCTTTTCCAACTGCCTCAGGGAGCAGAAAGCGTCCCTTATCTGCATCCGACTGCTCCAATCTACTCTTCACCCCCTTCTTTCCCTTCATTCCACGCTCTTCCATCCCCATCCTTGCCACCATCTCTTCTCCGAGTCTTTCCGGAATTACAATTCGGAAAAGGGTTTGTGACGAAATGGAAGCAGTTGACGGAAACGTATTACACCATACGAAATGGACAAAATTATGGCAATCCATTCGCTTCAGTCAGCGCATTGTCGTGTCACGCATGCATGCATCGAGATAAAACCTATTCTCTTTCTTCTCCTTCCCCGCTTACCCAACATCCTTCCCTCTATCACGGCCACTTTTCATTCCTTCGTTCAGCATCCCTTAGTTCCTCGTTACCTCTCCCAGCCACTTACTTTGCCTACTCCTAATCTCCTCCAGGAGTTTCTTCTCCTCACCCACAATACCAAGCACGTCCTCGTTTGTTTTACTATCCATCCACCGCACCTTCTCCAATTCTCCCCCACATCCACATCTCAAACGTCAGTAGCATATTCTCGTCTTTCTTTCTCAGAGTCAACATTTTACTTGCCTAATATATGATAAATTAACTCACAGAAATTACCCTGAATCGCAAAATAACTATTATTTTGATTTTAATTTGGAGTTTGGGAGTTTATACATAGATACCCATCAAGCTGCTCTCTTTTGGGGGTATATAAAGGCACAGGTTTAATCCTCGGTGATCGCCCAGTGAAGATGGCTCTGCTAATTTTGATAATTTCCACCACACTACGCTATCCTTGCATACCACTTTTCATTCTGTTATATTCATGAATTGCTTCATGCTCGCCCTCCTGTTTTTAAGACTCCTAATATTCCTCCTCTTAAGTGTATCTCCCACCATATTCTCCTGTGACTTCCTCGGTCTACCACTTCCACTCACACTATTCACTCGTTTATCATAAATGTAATTCATTATACGATTCTCCAGCATTCTCTCAAAATGCCCAAGCTGTCAAAGCACGCTCCTTACATGCATTTCCATTACCGGAGCATATGTATCACATTCTTTCATCGCCCACTCATTCCTAACCCCTTTTTCCTAATTCTACCGCAAAAACTTCTCAGTTACCCCATACCCACTGCATGATTACTGCATTCCCAATTTTCGCTACCGGGAGTATATGAGACTTAGTTATTGAGCGATTCGGGGTAATTTTAACTGTGTTTTAATTGTCATGTATTTTGCAAGAAACTCACGCATAATGCAAGACCGCCGAGATTCGCATATTTTGCAGAGGGGGCCGCTCTCTTTTAGTACCCTTCCTTGCAATCCGGGAAATCAGGTCAGGGATTCGGGACGGGAAAACTCTTGGAGCTCGTTCTGGGCCAAGTGCGTGAGGGGGAACTAAAACCAGTAGGAGGAAAAGAACAGAAACGGGGAAGCGTGGCTTATGCCGGAGAACAATGGGACGTGATTTAAGGTGGTCGGGGCGATTTTTATGTACAGATTTGCGTGAAACTTAGCATACGTGTACTATAGTAGTATCTATGGATAAAAGTGAAAAAAATTGCATTTTTCCTATTTGATTTTCTGGCAATTGAATGCTAATTCAACACGTCATTTATGGCACATGACATATTTTTCGAAATAATTCGATTACATATGTATGTACAGATCTTTTTCCGAACCTGAAATTATACGTTTCATAGTGTTATAAATGGTGCTAATAAATGTGAAGATATAATTCCGAGTGAAAAAACGTTTTTAGAAATAACGTTCACCTAAATTTCGAGAACAGGGCTGAAAACTCACGTCATAACATGATTAAATTAAGGCGGAAAATATAAAATATAATTCATGCATCATTTCCGTTATTGCATGTATGGTGATTTCCACCGCATAAACAGATGTACTTAAATTTAATGTGGCCATAGAATTTTGTGGAGAAGTGTTACATATTGAAGACATTAACAAGTGTAACTGGCTTAGTAAAGAAAATAGAAGTGTTACATAGTATGATAAAGCCTCCAAGAAGTAAATTTGGCATCCGCCATATTTGTTACTTTTGGAACTTATTGCTAGTTTTAAAATTCATTTCATCAGTACAAAGAGGTCATGATACCATCAATGATATCAATAAATTTATCGAATGTTTTTACAACGCATATTGAACGAATAATTTTTTATTATCAGCTACAATGCATATTGAACGAATGATTTTTATTATCAGCCATAATTGTGAGTGAACGTGAGAGAACCATAATTGTAGTATTCAGGGTGATGGGCTGTGCGCTAATAGCGTCTATAATTTTATATGGGGCTATTTTCGTCACTGTGGTGGATTGTGTTTGGATTGCTTTCTTTCCCCTCTTTACGGGGTTCCTCAATATTGACTCAGCTCGAGAGCTAATGTAACGCCGATCGGGGCATTCTACGCTTAGTCCTTTTCGAGTTTGATGAGTGTTTTTTCGGCGTAAAATTTTGTCCTCTGCTGTGTATCTCATTATCCTCACGGAGAATCGAGGATTAAAGACAATAGAGGTGGAATTGAGGGCAGTGGAGGAGAATAAATGGAGGCAGTAAAAGCTGTTTTATATGAGGGCGCTTTATCTTATTGTTAGCATGAATCGACTCGTAGACAAGGATATCCGGCCATGCAACTTCCACCCTATTTTACTCGGTACTTTAATATTTTTTATCATATTTATTTCTAGCCTAACTACACAGTACTGTAAACAATAAACAAATCGTCAATCAGTAAATGTTTACTACTGACACTTCTTTAAGCGGACTTGCGCGGAAATTCAGCAATTCTCTGTAATTTTTATTTGAGTAGTTTATTGGTACTCGTGGTTGAAAAATTTGGACAATTTTCCATATTTTTAGTACCAAAAACTCAGGAACTCATGGTTTTGGCATGATTTTGAAATGAGGATCAAAAAGTGATACTCATTTATGCCAGGATCCCATTGTGATATTTTAAATGGCTTATTTAATATAATATCAAATATTATTGGGAAACATCATGCAACATGCGATATCGTTGAGGTCGGACTTGAGGTAAAAATTTTATTTTAGTCTTGAGCAGTTTATGGCGAGTACTAAATATCAACTTTGTGGCTGCTAATTTATGTAAGAACTGATCTCCAAAATGTGTTGCGACAGCTTAGATATAAACAAACGTCCGCAAGGGGTAATGGGACAGTAAAGTTGTGTTCAGGCTAAATTAGAAAAACATTATACACATAATACGTTTTGTGTTACAATCGTCTCGCCCGAAATGACTCCTCACTTAAGGTTATTTTTAGTAATTTATTGATTTTATCGATGAAAGATTCAAAAGATGGAGCAGGAAGAATCTTTAAGCAATTTTACTGTTGTACGAGCAGAAATGGTCGTTGATTCTCAACGGGAGGGATAAATGTAAGAAATAATATTGTGGTTCATGTTATACCGAAGTGGATCTATTTTCCTATGTCTTATCTTATTTTTTTAATAAGTGGGAATTGCTCATTTAGCCGCTCAAAGGCTCATAGTATTAAGCTATTTTACAGATTTTTTTATTTTTAAAACAGTAAAAATCTATCAATATACAAACTTTTCGGTCTAGCGTTCTTTTGAGAAACTCACTACTTTGAGCACTACTGGAAAATATAGGTATTACATGTTGAAACATAAAATTTTAATCTGATCTAATTGCATCATCACTTCAATTGCAAGACCATATATCTATGCACAAAATTGACGGGGTTACCGATAACCACCTTCCTCATTCTATTTTAAAATAGAGAAGTTATCAGCCTATATATTAATATTTTTTTTCGTGATTTATGCGACTATTTCTATTTGTACCCACAAATGGGGTAGCCATGTTTACAAACGGCCCAATCGACAAACCAGTAATCTAATACCACAAAATTTGAGTGTCTAAAATGGTTTTTAATCGATATTCAAACGTAAATAGATAATTAATAGCATCACCAACGTGGAAGTCGCAGTCCGCTAAGTGCATCTTTGCATCGTCAATCTATTACATAATAACTCAATCATGGCAACACGGAGAACACTAATAACACAATATTACAATGTAATTCTGAAATATAAATTTACCAACAATTCAATTAAAGGAAGTGACGTAGAAGTCGCTATTAACTCAATTAAATACAATACTAATGAAATATTTTAGTTTTAATTGACGATTTCGAGTGGAATCGGAAAATCAAAGAATAAGGAAATCCCAGTGGAATTTACATCAAAAAGGTAAATAATTGAAAACTGAACACTATAATATGGTATTAAAATAATGCAAATGAAAATGGAAATTCGGTTCAGAAAAATATGTTATTCATGAAAGTGTTTATGGCGTTTTTATAACTTTTCTGATACGGTGAGACTGTACTTAAATATTGCCATATTGTTAGTAATTCCAGCAGTACATTTTCGCATTGATTTCATATAGGCCTATTTCCCTATGTGTTCTTATGAGAGGCAAGCTCAACAATCCCGTTGGTCGTCAAGGGAATGGGGCTGTTTTAAATGAAAACATTCACCAGAAATCGCCATGTTTTACGAAATTTCCTGAATTTTTGATCTGTACTCTATGATAATTGTATATGAATATGATTCTATATGTATTCTATGATAATAATAAGAATATTTATTTAATTTTATTTCCGCTGACATGTATCTTAAGTTTGTACGTTTATTTTTATTTGGATTTTGCAAAAGAGATAAATCCTGCAAGTAGTAAAAATGAAGTTAACACGTATTCCTTATGCGAACGGTTTGACTGGTCTGGGGTCGAACCGGAGACCATTATTTGCATGTAGAGTAGCCAATTATTTGCGCATGGGTGACAAATCCTTAAAGTTTGAAAACTGTTCTATATTTGGTTCTCGAGTTTTAGGCTAACATAAATACATAAAAGCATACATACATAGGTATATTGTACTTTATTTATAGAATTGTAGTGAAGACAAACTTTTCTTGAGAAAGAATTGTTTTGAAAGTATGAATTTTTATATAATTCTACTTAAGTCAAGTTTACTAACGCCTTTGGAATTTGGTTTTAAAGGAAATATGTATATGTGGTTTGTTTCTAAACCTATAATAACATTGCAGTTAGCTAGAAGTGAGAAATAGAAGTTTTAATGTAGTAGTTGCTTGCAAGAAATGATAGTAGGGTATATGACGAAGAAAACAACGTTTGGTAACGATTTTTTATGCTTACTTTTAGTATGTTAATAATGAAACATGTCTGGTGTATTATATTATTATAGTTTCAAATAAATTAAATAATATGTTAGTGTGTTTCTTCTGTTAATTTCTGGTTGTTAGGCATTGACTTTATTTTTAATATATGAATTCGGCGTGCATATAAATAGCTCTCTGAACGTATTAGAGTTTTTGTTCATGCATATTTATTTCATGCCATGCACTGGATGATTTGATTACTTACCATTATATGCCCGAGTTTGCAGAATTTAAGGCTAAATATTTTACTTAATTATGGTAAACTATCAAGGATTTGGATAATATATCCTTAAAGTTTCTCTTATATTGCCTTCGAAATGACCATGCGGGCAAAGGGAAATCAGGAATCATTAAATTTGCCTGTGAGATATGGGCATAAGGGTGAAGCTAATATTTTGTGAAAAATGAACCACTCAACATCTCCATATCACGAAAAGTATACTTAAAATTGTATGAAATACTCTGTTTTATCATTTTCGGTTTTAATACGTTTAGATCAGGGGTTCTCAACCAGTGGGAAATTTTCCCCATGGTGAAATTTCGAGGATTTAGGAGGGTTTTGGGGGGACCTACTATCAGCAAAATGTGGTGTTCTGAACTTAATGTGGGGCCTGTAAAATCATAGTTTGTATTAATTTATTTTGTGGCGTTCAATGAAGTTTATTAAATGCCACAGGTTAAAATTGAATCTTTAATTTGCGCATATTATTTGAAAAGTATATCTTGAGTCAGACTATCTTGATAAGGGTATGATATTCTATTCTAATAACTATGATATTCTAAACTTTGGTGAACGGGGGAGTTGAGAAAAAACCGATTGAGAACCACTGGTTTTGATAAATCATCACGATACCACGATGCTTCATGACTAATGCCACTTTTCTTGTCGCATTCAATGCAGGAAACATCCATTTTATAGATTCAATAGCGAATTTCAGTAGATTCCGTATTCCCTCATGCTATCTTCTCGTGTTGTATCATATGTTCTTTTCTTTAGTCTGCAGTTCTGACGTTGAATTTCGGGGTTTGATCAAACATTGGTACGTAAAAGAAATCCACCTGGATCACGAATCGAAGCAAGGATCTTTGACTTCCCAGGCGAATGCGCAGATCACTACTATACATATACAAGCTTCCTAATTCCTGTGGCGTTTTGTGGAGGATTCTAGGGAACTGGATGTAATGCAAAGCCCTGTGGTAAATCAAAGGTCCATGGTTCGATTCCCGGTCCAGTTGGAGTTTTACACATGGAGATTTCAACTTATTTCATAGCCTTAATTCGAAGAGGGTGAAAATCATCATTTCCGGTGCTTGCCCACAACTTCTTTCATCTGTGATTTTGACCATGAAATATCGGGATCAACCCAAGTTCTGTTAATCCTCTATCGACCGGGTCGAAGAAGTACCGTATTGAGCGAATCGGATGGTCGTGAATCTATCCTGATTAGCCACTTCTCCTTCGCCCTCCAAGATAAAGATTTCAAGAGGAGGAAGAAGGGCTTGCTTTTGGAGTGTCAAGGCATCCCCCGGTGGATGATGGGAAACCTTGCTGCGCTCTTCCCCCCTCATTCTCATCGTTACGGGATTCGATCTTCTTTTATTTTACGTGTTTCACCCCTCCCTCTCTTTTTTGGAAGAGCAGCAGGCCCTTTTGACTGTAATTGCCTTCGCCCGCTTGAGACGCGCGTCGTTTCAAGATCTCTCTCTCTTTTTTTCTCTTCTCTCTTGAAAACTCGTGGATCTAGAACGCGCCTCCCAATTCAGGCGAATTGAGACAGAAAGATCCTGCGAGGTTTAATTTTCTTTTATGTTTTGGTCCAGAATCCAGTTTTGCGCGGATTCCTACCCCGATCGGGAATCGATTCAGTTGATGGGATTAGGGTATCTCTCGTGTAGTTGAGGGCAAGTACTCCGTGATCGCGTGCAACTGCAATCATTATCCGCTTTCGTTTTACTCTCGCGAACACGGTGCTAGTCAAATTTTGCGAGTGGTACACTTGCTCATCAGTCGACCGGTTTTTGTTTCACGAGCTTTTGGAAGTACATATCCTCAAAGCACATAACCTACCTTACAGCCTTGTATTGGTGCTGCTCACAAATGACGGAGGTATCCATCTTTTTCACTCGGAAAGAAAGTTGTTTGCGTAAACGAAATGTGGTTTATCATTTGATGTCATGAATCAGATTAGATATAACAAATTTTGAGGGTACCGGGACTAGCCGCGGTGTTACCTTTATGGAGTCACCCGCAACTGCTCATAAGTGTGAAATTTCACAGTGGAAAAAAATCATTCGCCTTGACCGGGACTCGAACCCGGACCCCTCGGTATCGTGCCGAGTGCATATTGAGTGTGATTACGCTAAAGAACTCGGCACGATATCGAGGGATCCGAGTTCGAGTCTTGCTCAAGGCTAATAACTTTTCTTTTGTGGAATTTCACACACTGCATTAAGTCATTGATAAGAGAACAAATATTTGCTTCTTTGTGTTACCGTTTGTAGTTATATCACCTGGAAATAGCAGTATTTTGGGAACATTTATTACACATCATCGGGTTTTTATAGAAAATTTAGCTAATTGCATGAGGCCTTGAAAATAGTACTTTACGAGAGGTAATAGCCCTTTTAATGCGGTCAGACAATATTACCTTGAATTGAAAAGCTCCTATTTCGGGCCGAGTTTTTTTTTTATATTTTCGGATTTTTTAGAACGCTTTGAGGGAAGTGAGAATTGAGAAAATTTCATTAATGAAAATTTAAGTTAAAATTCTTTTTTTTTATTCTTCCAATGTTCTATTCTTGAGTATCTTCATCAAAATATTCTGCAGCCTATTATCAGTTAAAATATTAATTGTTCTCTTCCTTACATGACAAATCGAACCCCGCTTTTCCCCACAAATATTGATTTCGCTGACACGACCTAAGTTTCAACGTAGGACGCCCCTCATTAATTCAAATTGTTCCTTCGCGATGAACAGATCCCACAAGTGTATGCCAAGAGACTGAGGATTCCTCATTTATCTAGGGTGTTCAATTTACGCCGTAATAGGATTACATTATTCCTTTACTCCGCTAGAACGATACCGCCTGATACGTGGTAGAATGTTAAAATTTCTTCCGGAGTACAAGGCTTTAGTTTTTGGATGCATAAAGTAATTTCTATAGAGTACCATGCCTGAAGAATTTGTAGGAAAAAGTCCAACCAATACACAATTTTACAAGAAATTTTTCAATTGGCACTATCATTTTCTATCCTTAAGTACCTCATGATGACGCCCTAGCGTCTAACCCAGGAGTACTAGTTGAAAAAAAATGTGGCAATTTTACGTTGATTATGCATTTTTGTTTCGGCATAAATTAATACGAAGTGGAAGCCAAATCCTTTAACTTCTCAAAAAACAGTCCAAAAATTATTTTTATAGCATATATTTATCTTATTTTCACCCTTATGCAATCTCTTGTGCTTGCTATGTACTGCACGTGCCACGTGTTACATATCTGTCGACATTTCATCCCTTTGATATTAAACCACGAATCCAGCTGGTATGTGCCAAATGTTATGTTTTAACTCGCAAATTGCCACCCCTCAGAATGTAGCCTGAGCCCACAACTTGACTTTACCACCAGTAGAAACACTCTTGAAGTCTGTGCATGTATGCATGGGCGATCAGCGGATATTTAACCACGAAATGGGGAGCATGCATTATTTTTTTGAAGCTGTTTGTGTGTGAAGTTCGTATTCCAAAATGCACAGGACCAACATTTAGATGACGAACAACATTTATTTTATGAAATTTTTCTTGTTAAATAATAACTTAAGCTCTGCACCGTAAAAACACCACATCATGAGGAATATGGCGTATGATGTCACGGAATATCGACAGAAAAAATCTTTTTCGAAAAAAATTCATCGAAAAACAACGTTTAATGATTTTTTTCTTGTTAAAAAATGCAAGCTCTGCGGCATAATAACACTACATCACATGGAATATGGCTTGTGACGTCACGGAACGGTATTGCTGCCGGTAATACGGCGTGTTTTCATGTGAGGTTTAGCTAAATATGGCTTGTCAAGTGACTATTTAAAAATTTTCATGCCCTTTTTAAAAGTATATAATTAAAATCTGTTTTTGGCCCATATAAATATGGATTGCATTTTGAGTTTACGGTAGCGTATGGTTGACCTTACGTGCTTTTCTATTCATTTGGTCTATTTTTTTATTCTTTGGCCTTCTTGGAACTTTTCCCTCTATTTTTCCTTCACTGATATCCCTCACGCACCCATTGTGCCTAAGAGTGTGCCCATCTGGTTCTTCCATCTTCTACTCTCCTGTATACTTCTTTATTTCTTATTTTATTGGTCCATTTGACTCAAATATAAGGAATAAATTTCATGCATGTTTGGCATTGGTTCATAAAGGAATTCGAATCTGGCTCGTGTCAATGGGGCACATGGTGGATGAGCGTGGGATAAAATCCAGTTTTGATCCTTTTCCCCCATTTTTCGTTTCGTTTTTCGAATTTGTTTTTGTTAGCACATACGTGGGTAGAGCTTCCTTACCGCCGAGGGATAGGCGATAGGTTTTCGCGCATGTGATTTCGTCCCATATCCACCTTGAGTCTGAGCGTTGTTTGTTTTCAAGCGCCCGTGAGAGAGAACGTTTGCCATTTTATTCCTCACGGCGGCGCAGTTCTGGATGGCGCCAGTGGATAACCCCGGAGACACTGGCGTCCCGCGCACTCATTATTTTCTCTCATCATGCAAGCACCACAGAGCAGTTCAAGTGGCTCACGAGCTTTGGGGACCGTGAAAAGGTAGGCTGCGCTAAAAGCACAGCTACGGGAGGTGGTTTTATATATTAAAAATTATAGAGAATACAGTGTAGTGCTACTTTTAGAGTTATTTAAAGTTAATTAGAATAAATAATTAAAATAAAAATCTGTTGATTCAATGAGAATGGCGCAGAAGTCGGGTCCTATAGCCGGAAAAAATGTTAATTTAAAATACTTTTGTTGAATAATCTGCGTATCTAGTACCTTTATTTTGTTTTCTAATAGCTAAGCCTTACCATCAGTGAAAGAAGTATTTTTTAACCTATACATACAAAAAGGTGGATTACAGTGTTTGTTTTGACTCACACAGTCACGGTGAAACCTGCTTAGCCGGTTTACTTTGTCTTAATTATTTATTTTGGCATTCTTCATTATTTTCGTCACGTAAGTAAGGATAAATTTCGTCATTAAATAATTTAGTAAATAATTTTTCGTCATAAATTCACGGTATTTAGCGTGAAATGGTTGAACAGTATTTTCCTAAAGCACTAAGATACAGACCTCGCACATTACCCTCAATTTAACGATTACAGCCAGTCTATCGACGTGCTACATCGTGTTTACCAGGTATTAATAGTAGTAGTTTTATAGAAACTTTCTCCAATTACTACCTACTTATATATTTAGACGAACACACACAACTATGCCCAGGACCACTCAGGTGGGATTCGAAACCGCGAACTTCGGGTTGGCAGGCGAGGACGTGACCCAACCACCACCGAGGATGGCAATGTAATGTGTAGAATCACGTTCCCTAACCATATAATATAGGGGACAGTGCGATATATCTATAATAATAATATTCCAGTATTTCCTATTTAGTAAGTATTCATCGGTAGCTCTAGCTAATTTTTAAACCTTTAATTTTTGTTTTCAGAAGGCTGGCTATGATAACTAGAGCTAGTAGAAAGAGGATAATCATTGTCTGGAATTGCGCATATGGACTCGTGAAAAGAGCGAAACAAAGCGAAGATAAAAAAAGAGGAAGAAAAGAAAAGCGGACATGATCGGTCGTTGATGCCGATGAGTCGGGAAAGGTTATAGGGAGATATGTTTTAGGAAAAATGCAAGACGATAACCCAGGGACGACTACTTAGTTAGTATAAAGAAATATGAATTCGAAGGGACTTTAAAGAGGTTGAGGAATTAAAAAAGGATTAAGAAGAACGAGGGACTGTAATTGTGTTAGAGGGGGAGTGTATCAGCATGCTGATTTTGTGTAAGGAACGAAACAAAGAGCTTAAACTGTGGATCTGAATTCCATACCTTTTTCAGGTTATGAAAATGTAAAGGCCATTAGGATTAACATAAAGTAAATGTACCGAGTGGATGTGAATAGAATTTAGGGGAGGGATGAATCTTCTTAGCAGGAGATGTTAAATATTTGATTAGTACTCCCATATATAATTTTTCCGGGAGACATCACGGATGGCAGGTTTCGTAAAATGGAAGAACTGCAGAATTTTTCCGGCGTTAAATTTAAATTAAAAAAGTGATTGAAAATGTGAGCTCATTATCCTGAAATACTCATGAATAGTTTGGCTAGGAGGGGATAAATTGTTATATGGTTAAAAGTCAAGTCTATGATCGATAATTCATGATCGTGATGAAGGAAGAATCAAAAGAATCAGTCTTCAATTACTAATTCTCTGAAAAAAAAACTGGTTCAGAAAGATGACAACTTGTGCTTCGAAACCTGGAAAAAACCACTAATGACTCTTGGTATCGGATGGTGAAATTCAACGCGGCATGATTATGATTCAGCGTTGCATGTGCCTTCATCGTAATTACTGTTGTAGTTCCTCTATTAGGCGACGCCTGAGTGCGAGGGTTGGTATGGAGGTCGGAGAGATAAATATTTGGACCGCTTCTCCGCGGCAGAATTTTTTATAGTCGAAAAAAAAATCTGAGTGAGTGGGATGGGATGAAGATTAGAGTAAAAAAATATCCTTTCCCGTCTACGGGGTGGAAAAATCAATACACCCACTGAGTTTTGCACAGCCTCGCATTGCCGGGAGTTATGGGAAGCCTATACAAAGCTATATGGATTTGACACTCCAGTAGTTATTTTTGAACTCGTGTCAATTTTTAATCTCTCGTTTCGCACGAATCTGAAAAACGGCCATTTTAATTACAATCCATGAAAAATAATTAGTTTAATAGGAAATCCGAACAGTCCGAGTCTTTGTCTCTCATTCTGTAGTAATTTGAAATATGAGCATTGTGATGCATGAAAAATATTTAGTTTAATACGAAGCTCAGAATCGGGTTGAATTTTAATCTTTCATTTAGAGTTAATTTGAAAATTGAGCGCATATCAAATAAACATTTAGTAATTTATTTTCAAGCACAAAAAGTTTGAGTATTTCATATTTACTACATTCTACTACTATTCTACTACATTCATACCTTCTTATTTATATTATTTTCAGCATTGTATCTTTGATTTCAAATGTCAAATTTTAAGTTGAATATAAAAAAATAGCATTTTAAAATAATCATGAATGTGACTCATGCTTATTCCTCGTTGGCTAGTGCCTATTTGTTGGGCCTATTTCAAGATTTCCGTGCTCAAGAAGATGTTCGGCCGTGACTCTTATTACAAATTCGCAGGATAACACCTAGGATAAATGTATATATAAGTTTTCAAGTACGGCTTAGATATAAGGTTGGGAATTATGTAATTAAGATGAGATAACACTGGAACATGGGTCGAATCACGGGATGCCGTAGGTATTCATACCTGAATGTTACGTGTCGTTAACAATATAGAGCTCTATACTTTTCCGCAGCAATAAATTACCTAGATCCTAATTCCATTAAGACTGTCCGCGGTAGCTAGGTTGACAAGACACCCGGCATATGGCTACCCGGAGTCGCGGGTTTGATTACCCAAAATGTTATGAGTGGCAAAATAATTTTGCATTTTCTCATGTTCTGAAAGTGTTAGTGAATTGTTGGAACAAATGTTATTTATTTGGTGCGAAATGGTAAAAAGATTCATATAATCAATGTGAAATCTTTTCACCAAAATATATATGTGTACTTAACATTGTGTTCTGTTTGATTCAATGTACTGCGGGACTACCCACAACGTTAACTTAAGCGAACCCACCTGCTGAAGAGGTGATGGATTTGAGAAATCTGAAATGAAAAATAAACCTTTCGCATGAACTAGGATTTGAATCCAGTTCCCCAGATTACACTTTGAGTGCTTTAACTTGTGCACGAAGGAAAGAGTTTTAAATGTTAAGAGGAAGAGGCTTCCTGAGTAGTTTTATCGTTTTAAATCACTCTGCGCGTTATGATTCGCGAAGTGTTTGGATTCGGGTTCGATTTTAAAATAAAGGGGATGGCTTTCTCTGACGAAATTCTCACATTTATAAAGAGAGAAGTTTCTCGGAATTCAGTATCAATGCAAAATGCTGTATAAATTTGGGTAGTATTCTGGTAAATTTATCTAAATTCAGTATTCAGCCTTCAGAATTAGGCGAGGTATGTTTAAGAACGAGGCCTGAAGGATAGGGTTGGCGTGGTTGCCGGAGAACTGGCCTCATCTATAAGGGCCAAGGTTCGGATCCCAGTCTTGGGGCAGATTTCGCAGCGGAATCCCGGTCCTTGCTTGGGTTCAATGTGGAAAGTTTTCCAAGAGTAGCACTCCGTCCGTGGGATGGAACGTTAAACTGTTGACCCCTTGGCGCCTTTCGTTCAACGTAGGTCAATGCCGACGCCGCGGTTCTGTCCACTTTTCCTCATTCACCACAAAACCCCATATTAGTCCGTCCTCAAAAGCGCTTATGATCTCAGTTGTCGGTGCAACCAACTGAAGGGGTTGCGGGATAATGGAACCTCACCCTGGAATATATCCCTGGCAGATACGCTTTGAACAATTTGGGACCGGATGGGTCTGCATCCTAAAAAAAATAGGAGGTTGTGTCCGCGACATTGCCGTTGGTTTTACTTGCGTGATGCGTCTTCTTATGAGTTGGCGATTCGCATGAGTTGTATTGGATAAATTATATCTTTATTCGATGGATATTAATGGTACTTTGAGCAATAGTATTTTAACGCCATTAAATAGGCTACCTGGATTATCGGCGTGGGTGTGTTTTAGTCTGGCCTGAAAGGAGCCCGGCAAGGTTGGCCCTATCAGTAGCCAGCGGCCTAACCCTGAGATTCTTCATGGCTCACAGGCCTCTTCACTACGGCAAGGCACACACCCAGGAAGAATAGGCATACACATATATTGTAGAGACAGATGAAACTAAAAGACTAATAGAAAACACAAAAATGAAAATCATTATTGGGGAGAATGAGAAGTAAGAGCGTCAGAATAGAATGCCATGTAGAGAGTATCAACGAATGACTAAACGGGTGGAAGCAGGAATTGAATGGTCACAGAGAAAGAATGGATGACGGAAGAATAGTTAAGACTTACAGACTCCTTAGTTAAGACGGCCAGAGATAAGCTTCCTGGAGGAAGAAGAGGTGTGGGCAGACCAAGGAAAAGATGGCGGGACAGTGTAGAGATGGAATAATCTGAGCTTGTACTGAACCAAACAAGCGCAAGGCTAAGAAAAAAGAGGGAAGTAGAAGAAATGAAATGAAAAAAATAAATGTAACGAAACGCAATCAACGTCCACTGCTTGCACTTGCAGTGGATGCTGTCTCGGCTGTCGCTTTTAGTTTCTGTCACTCCCGAAATTTTTGGAGCGCTCCATGGATGGCATTTTGTGCTTTTTTTAATTCATAAATCGACGCTCTTTCATACAATAACCTCTTTCTGCAGTCTATTCCTTTATTATTTCGGAGATATTTAAAAATTTTCCTTATATTAACATATTTTCAATATTTAACTATATGCCTCTTACAATTCAACCCTCATTTTTGTTCCCATTGGTACATATAAACGCTTTCAATTGAACCCATTTGCATACTTCTTGCACGGTTTTCCGTCGATGTGTGTTTATTTTTATTCTGGCGGCGATACATGATTGTAAACCTGTACTTAGCGCCCGTCTTCTTTCGCACAGTTACGTTATTAATTCTAATATGACTGTTTACGTTGATTTTTAATTTTCCTCTTTAAAATGGCACGTAGGTAACTGTATTTGATATCTATCTTTCTTTCCAAGTTATAAAGTAATGTTTGGTAAACACAATGTATTTTTTTTCCGCCAGAAATGTGTTCCCCCAAGTTATGAGGCGCTTCGTCTCAAAACCGGTCCTTGGATTAGAATTGGCGGTAGCTGTAAACTGTTGTTAGCTTTTTGTCAATTTGTGTGCCATGAGTCCAACTTTCTCACTAATTATTAAAAAAACAATATTAAGTACGTTTCAACAAAAAGATTTATTAAAATAATGTAAAGCCGGATTCGCCAATTTACCACAAACACCAACATATATGCACAAAAGTTCACGGAGAAAGTGTACATGTAGTTGTTTTTTTTAACTTTTCATTTGTCGTGACGCATATGCGCCTGATGAAACCATAGTCGGCGAAACTGGTTGTGCATTATTTTAATAAATTGTTTCGTGGAACCTGCAAATTTTACTACGCATTGTTTTTTAATATTGCATTGTTTCACCACGTAACCCTGACAACATTGATTTTATTCTCAGCAATATACGGAAAATCAGACTTTCAGATGTAAATACTCTACCATTCCTTTTTCCTCACCTTTCCTCCCGTCTCTACTAACTAACACTTCAACCAGACTAACCCCCCGCAGTGGCACAGCGTTCTGCGCGATCTTCTGACACCAGCTTCTGCGAGAGCAGTTGAGGTAGTTTGAGCGAGATCCTTGCATAATACAATGAGTGTGACCTCATTATAATAAAAAGATTTCATCTTTCTAATGATACAAAAAAATCAGCTACCAACCGCATTAATTTTCGAGATATTTTGCAAAAAATGTGAGCAGTCTTCCATGGGAAAGGGTACGACTGTGCGCTCAGGAGACACACCTAAATAAAATAATCAAGAACTTCTGTCGAACAGGTCACTACGCATGTGATCTTCTTCTTCTTCGAATAACCCATTTGAGGGTGCAATAAATCACTTCTGGATATGCCTTTTTTGATTTAATTTTCTTTCTGTCCATATTTCCTTCATCCTTTGAGAGTGCCTTTCCTTTTGTTCTTGCGTCCATTTTCTTCCATCCCTCGATTTTTTTCTTTCTGGAAATTTTGCTGAGTGAATTACTTCTCTAAAAAGAGTTCGGTCATCTATTGTGTCAATCTTTATTCCCAAGTTTTCCATATCTTTTTGAGTTTCAATGAACCAAGTAGGTTTGGATTTGTAGCTGTTTAGAAGGTTGAAGATCTTCTTGGTTAGTCTGGAGTTACTCATTCGAAATATGTGACCATAAAACTGAATTCGTTTTTTTCTCATTACATTGACTAATTTTTCAACTTTTAGATATAGCTCTCTGTTTGGTCTTAGTTTGTATTCTGCATTGCTGTTACTTTTAGGTCCCAATATTTTCCTCAAAATTCTTCTTTCAACCTTTTCTAATTTTTCGAGATCCCCCATTCTTGTTAGTTTAAGTGTTTCTGCTGCATAAAGCGTTTCAGGTCTAACCACTGTTTGGTAGTGTCTTAGTTTAGTGTTCCAAGATAAGGTTTTTTTATTATATATGTTTTTTGTCATACAAAATGCCCTTTCCATTTTATGTATTCGAGTTTCTATTGCTGTATTTTCTTTTGTATTGTTTGTTATCAATTCCCCTAGTTATTTAAAACAGTTTGTTTTGGATATTGTGTTTGTATGGATTTTAAGATTTTGAGGGGCATCACTAATGTTTGTCATGAACTGCGTTTTTTCAAAAGATATTTGTAGACCTACTTTGGCTGCTTGTACCTGTAGTTCTTTGATTTGTTGTTGGGCATTTTCCAGCGAGTCAGTTACCAATGCCATGTCGTCTGCAAAAGCCAGACAATCTATAGTAATTTTATTTGGGTTCCTTCCTAAAGATATTCCTTTAGTGTCAATGGCATTCCTCCATTCCCTGACTACCTTTTCTAACGCACAGTTGAAAAGTAGAGGTGATAAACCATCTCCTTGTCTTACTCCAGACTTGATTTCAAAAGAGGCTGAAAGTTCCCCCATAAATTTTATTTTGGATGTTGTGTTTGTTAAGGTTGCTTCAATTATTTTTGTAGTTTTATTATCGAGTCCCAGTTCTCTTAAAATGATAATTAGTGTGTTTCTGTCCAGTGAATCATAGGCCTTTCTAAAATCTACAAAAGTGACAACATATTTCAAATTCCTGATTTTTCTCAATTCTATTATGTTCTTCAAATTTAGTATTTGCTCTGAGCACGATCTTCCTTTTCTAAACCCTGCCTGATATTCTCCAAGCTGTGGATCAAGAATTCCCTCAGCTCTATTTAGAAGTACTTTGGACAAGTCCCCCTCCTCACTTCCTCATCACTTGTACGATGAGGCCCCGGACTTGGGACCGGTATAGTGGAGTTGCATGTGATCTTCATTATTTTAAGGATATAACTCATTACTCGCCGTATGACATTTTCTGATATCGCAAAAAAAACTTTGGCTTTAAACACGTTGAGCGCACGGCGTGAAAAACTAGTCAAATTGAAGATTCAAAACATGTATATTCAGCAAATAAATTAGTCCAGTCAAATAAAACATTTTTTTGCACCAAACATTTTAGGTACCATATTTAATTCTTGCTTATTAAAACAGCCTATATTAAAAAAAATTCGAATGCTATTATGACTATGGTAAAATATTGCTCAAACTAACATAAGTGGTGAGTGGCCCACTGCGGTCACATTCGCCTGTCCTTGGGGCGGCAATCGGGTCAAATGGAAGTGAGGGAGACTGGGGAGATCACATCGGAGGATGGTATGGACCGATAACGCCTCCATCCCATCCCGTCGCTTGATTGGGCGAAAGACGTGAGAAAGGAGGGAGAAGTTCCGAACCCATCAGATCCACGTCGGGAGAGTATAAGAGGAATTGGTCATGCAGAACTGGACGGAAGTCTTCACGGCCTGGCGAAGGAGGTATTGGGTGAGCAGATGCACGGGGATGCTTGGGTACGGGAAATTGGAATGCTTTTATTTATATATGTATAAAACACTTCGTCATGACTTAGAGAGTATCGGAGATATCCGAACGGGCAGTGTCCCATTCGAAATAGTGAGGCTGAAAAAGCAAAATATATGATCATATTCGAATGGCTATTGAAAATATAAAAAAAACTAAGAAGACTGATGCTAAGAAAACCAAGGTTAATACGATTTGTGGAAGAAATCAAGAAGACAGAATCACTGCCAAACTTGAATTGCAAAAACTTGCGCAATTGAAAGAATTTTTCTATCTAGGAAGTAAGATCACCAGCGATGGAAGATACAAGAATGATATTGCCAGCAGAATAGCTCAAGCCAAGAAAGCATTCTACCAGAAGAGGAGTCCTCGAACAGCTAGTAACATAAGCCTGGAAGTAATCAAGCAATGCACTAAAACATATATTTCGAGCATGCTCTTATACGGCAGTGAAGTCTGGATGATAAAAGCTTCTGAGAAAAAGAGATTAAAAGCAATGGACATGAGGTGTTACCAAAGAATGATGAAGATGAAATGGACAGAGAGGATCACTTATGAAGAAGAGTAAAGGATTATAATGAAAATTCCGCGGAGAGACAAACTTATGGGACACATTTTGCGGCAAAATAGCCAAATGAAAATATTGAAAGGAGAAATAAATGGGAAGAATTACAGAGGAAGACCAAGAATGAAATACATCAGGCAAATCATGGAAGACGTAAACGTGAATAGTTATGTGGAAATGAAGTGGTTGCCAGAGATGAGAGTGGAGTGGAGCGCTGATGCAAACCAGTCTTCGGATTGATGACTATTGATGATGGTTGGAACGAGGTCACCATCACACAACAAGAAATCACTGCCAATTATGGTTATAAAATCGTGTCACCGCCAGCTTAAAATTAGCATAGCTCGAAGTTATCGTGATTTTGTTGAAAGTAATATCGTGCTAGGAGTTCGTGAGTGGGCTCATTTTTAAGCGTTTATATCATTTTAAGGGATACAATCAAGTAATTAAAATGAATCAATGATGGTTTAAAAAATTGATAGAACTTAGCTGTAAAATAACGAAAAATGTATGCGTTTCTGGGAAAATATATAAATATCTCCAAAATAAAAGAGTGGATGCGTACAGAAAGAGGTTACAGGATGAAAAAGGATTGAACTCATTCTAAGAAGCCTGCATAGCCATCTACTGAACATTAAAAATATTTGGGGTGATTTCAGCGTCTTTGTATGTTGCGCATACTATTTCATTGTGTCCTTTCTTCGTCAACTTCTCTGAAAACCCCCTCGTTTCTCCCTTTGTCCGCCCATTTCATATTTAGTGTTCTTCTTCTTTAACGCCAGGTTTCGAATGATTACACTCTTTTCTGTTACGCTCTCCTCATGACCCACGCTTCTTATTCATCTAGTGCCAGAGAACAAAGGAGTGTTTTCAAATTCTGCTTTCTTATCTCAGGTGCTATAGTAGCTACGTAAATAATGAAAGGTGTTCAAGGGAAAGAAGACGCAGAAAAATTTGAGTCTTAACACATGAATGCATTTCAGCTCGCAGAGGAAGGGAAAGTATCATAAGATAAAGAACCAGAAAGAGGCACAAAGACGGAACAGAATGTAAGTAACGAATTATTTCTTATACTAAGGGTCGGCGAAAGAGAGATGAAATAATTTTAGAGGCATGTTTATGAAAGCTATCTGTTTATTAGCCCTCTCTAAACAATCTGAAGTGCAATATAAAACGGCCCAAGTCACAAATTAAGTAAGCATTCAATGTGATAAGTGTTGAGACGATTTACTGCCGGCAGAAGGCTGTTCATAAGCAAGTTACCGCGTGCCTTAAATTGAATTTTAGCTTTGAGAGACGGGCCTCCGGGGAATAATAGAATTTGCATGGGATAGGGTGGAACGCAAGATTGCAGCCTACCAATCTTCGGATCCAAATGAATGATGAACCTTCTGAATATTGCCTCTAGTTTAGTGGGTCAAGGTTCTCTTGAGTAGGATTTGGATGAAAGAAAAATGATATCGTAGGAATCGTCCCAGCTGTATAAATATCTCCACTCGGTGAAGAATGTATGCCAACTTTTTAACGGTAAAATTCCACTGTGATGAAAAGTCACTAAGTATCTTCAGTATATCAGAACCTCCTTTTTTCCACAGAACGTATTCATTAAACGTACATCACGTTCTGGCTTAGTTGGCCTTCATCAGGTGCATCAGATCAAGCTATATGTAGCCTGATAAGGTCGAAACGTGTTGAATGTTTTATAAGTAGGTTTTGTGGAAATGTTCAAGTTTATATACCTACATTTAGTTTGATTTACTTCCATTATGTCTCGTCGAATTCCATGGCTTTTACTCAACAATTTGGGGAAAGCGTGCACTATATTTTTCATTTTCCTGACTTTTGATGGTGCAAGTTCCACATACTCATATATATCCACTAAAAATTTATTTCACTGCATTTAGTCATATCTCTTAAGGTTGAACGAATTCGCTATTCTAAGTAGTAAGAACTGCAAATATTTTCCACTGTTTGATTCAGAAAACATTTTTCCTACTAACGGCAGGGATGTGTTCTTTCAAATTAGTGAGGAGAAAAAGGGCAGATATACTTGACTGATGGAGGCTATAGTACGGTGGTTCCCCCCTTTCCCCCTTTTAGCAGAACTTTTCCTCAACTCTTTGGAAGTAAAGTTATTGAATTCCGGCAACCAACACATTAGTATTGTAAAATACTGGTGTCGGTACGTGGACGACATCCTCTGCCTTTGGACTGGAACTAACCGCCAATTGCAGTCTTTTCTCAACCATCTGAACTCCCTCCATTCAAACATTTCCTTCACGATGGAACACGATATCAACGGCACTCTGAATTTCCTCGATTTATCTATCTCCATTACAGGGATAAAGCATGAATTTTCAATATACAGGACATCTTCTTACACCGATCACATAATACCAAGCGATTCCGTTCAATATTTTTCCCACAAACATGCAGCTTTTAATTCTAAGGTTCATCGCCTCCTACACATCCACTTAACACTCACGAATTTCAAATCTGAACTATCGACTATCATGTCAATAGATTTTCCTTGAATAAGACCTCAGCTTGGTGCAATGCCTGGTGCCTAAATTTAAATCCAAGTAAGTCAAATACTATGAGAGATAACTCTACCCCATTGAACAGAGTTGCATCAATAAAAGATCTTGGCATAATAACTGACCAGAAACGTATTTATTCAGAACACATTCAGGCTATTAAAAGAAAATCTATGTCCCTGTTAGGCCTACGTTACCGGTTCACTGAAATTAAAGATCCAAGAGCATTACAATCTTACTTCTCATTTATTGTCCTTCCCATTATCTCCTATTGCTCCCCTATATGGTCGATGTCTGCCCCAACAAATCTTAAATCTCTGGAACATATTACTCACTTTTTCACTAATATTGTTAAAAAAAGTCCCTCATCTCCACAACTTATCCTCCGCTGCTGCCTTGCGCTCACTTTCTGTTTCCAATCTTAATAATAACTTCCTTAAAACTGATTTAAAACTCATACACAGCACTCTGAACTCGACAATTGACTGCCCTGACCTTATTTCTTTCATTAATTTTAGAATTCCTACCCGACCAACAAGGACTCACTCATTGCTCCATATCCCTACTCCCAGATTATAACTCACCAAGCGCTCCCTTATTGTTCGACTTTCTTCTCTCCTGAACTCCCTTCCTGACAACATTGACCCTTTCTCCTTATCTTCCAACGCCTTCGCTAACCAAGCCATATCTCATTCCCAAATAAAATAATCTTTTCTGGCTTGCCATGTTGTTACATTATTTATATATATCTTCTTCTTGTTAATGTTTTTGCGAATGTTGTTACTTGTATCACTATAAATGGCATCATGCTGTATGTGGTCTATTTTTAAATACATAAATAAATAAATAGCCGCAAATAATGGTTACAACCCAAATTTAGTGCACCAATTCCTTCGGAAAAGACAAAAAGCCCTATCTTTAAAACAAATTTGTTCCGCATTAACAGAATTAACCTAATAAATTCAAGTGGTGCTATCTTCCATTCATTGGAAAAATTTCTTATAGAATTTTAAACCACTTACCAAGCTCCCTTAAGCAGCTTTTTACACTCCCCTGACCCTTTCAAAACTTTTAGTCAACGGAAAAGACAGACAAGATAGACTCCTAAATTCTGGTATTTATAAAATTAAATGCAATTGTTGCAATATGGCATACATCGGCCAGTCTGGTAGGAGTTTTAGTACACGTATTAAGGAACATGCCAGATGCCATGTTATAGAAATATGGATTCCACCTCACCATTTGCCAAACACCTTTTGGATAACAATCATGCGAGCGATTTTATAACCTCAATTTTACACGTTATTCCCCAAGGCCTGAAAATGGACGCACTGGAACAATTAGAAATTATCAGACAGTCAAAACACATTTGCAACGAATTATTATTTCCTCATCCCTCCCCCCTCCTTTCAGATAAAATTAACCTTTCCCGCCTCACCAGCCCTTAATCACCGTGTATTTCATTTTTCCTCCCCTCAACCCTGCCCCAATATCTGGTTTCCCCCTCCTCCTCCGTAACTACAACAACAATAACAAACTGATGTATATTATATTTTGTAAACATGACGATGCCGTAAAGCGGCGAAATGCGTCGTTCTATAATAAAATGTTGTAGAAAAGTACTAAGCTATGTTAATTATGATGGCAGTTATAGTTTAGGGTTATTGCACCGATAAGTGAAACAATTACAGCGAAGGTACAAGGAAAGTGAACGATAGGTTTGCAAGCTGTCATTTTTACGCTCAACTCAACCCTTGATCGAGAATATTCGTAATATACTATGGCACTAAAACTCATTAAAATTCACCCCATTTTTACTTTCCAACCTAGGATGAGTAATTATGGCTAGTGCTTTCACGTTGAGTTCCCTTCAATCGCCAACGTGATTCACCATTCCCTTCTCAGTGAACCATTTTCCCTTTGTGTAATACGGCATATATAAGTAGTGCTTACCCACGAATTGTACGACGTAGCACGCAAAGACTAATTGATAATTTTTGCTCTGTCCTTTTCGATTTTAAAAATAAAAAAATACTTGTCTTTATCACTGAAACAACTACGATATATATATACCCGTAAAGTAGTCCTTACGTAAAATTTTAACATTGAAGAACATTTTTACGACGAGAGATAAACATTTTCACGATCTTAATTCTTAAGGTTTCCAATTTCATTTTCATGGGCAAAACTATTGGTTTCAGGAAGTTAAAAAAAACGTTTTCCATGATTTTGATTTTAAATATAACTTCTGAGTGGCTTAGCTTACCTATGATTGTTTCCAAATTTGATGCCATTTTGGTTAATCAAGTTTTGTTTTCAATTTCCATCCCTTCACGATCTATTCGAGCAACAGGAAAATCGGGATAAACTTTTAAAGCACTGTAAACGTGAGATGACTGGAACGCTTTTCATTAACGCAGAGAATTATTTTATCAAGGGTTTAGCACCCATTATGGGGAATTGCTCCTCGTCTGGATTCAGTTTCCCACAGCATAGGTTAAAGGTCAAACCTTTAATTTCCTGGCGCGTCGGGCCGGGTTGGCCTACCTCAGGGTGAGAAGGCTTTCTCAGCCTCTTCAAACTTTGGTTGACTTGCAAAGTTGCCTCGACGCCTCCATTAAGGCAATGATATCCAAAGTGGAAGCCTAACGCCCTTTGCGGAAATGAGTTAGAAAAGAATGGAAGGTCATCGTAAAAAGAAAAGTTTCAACGCCTTAGTACTCAAATAAATTTCAACGTTTTTACAAGATTCAAATCCCTGTCCCAATAAAACCTAGACACGAATGTTAAATTTACCCGTTTCGTTCACATATAATATTAGCGGACGGAGGGGTTCATCTACAAACTATGTTCCGTGGAACAAGGGTGGAAGGCAAAAGGGTGTTCCAGGAAACCGAGGATGGTTTTATATGCTGCTACCTAAACGCAATAGTTTAATATTTGCAAAGTAAACATGGTGTTCCGTTAAAATTTCAGGATTTACGAAGTGTTCCATCGCAAGAAAAGTTTGGGAAACCCTGATCTACGTCTATATACTAGCTTGCGAGCTGCCACATAGGAGTGTGGCAGGGGTGGTTAGGACACCAGCACTGAAAGGAGAGAGAATCGGGAAAAGGAGGGGGAGGGAAGACAGAGGTGAATTAAATATTAACGATGCGTCTAATGTTAATGTCAAATTGTTTTTGTTAAAATTACTAATGGCGCGTTTTTATTCGGCGAGGAAGGAGATATTGCGCGGGGTCAAAAAAATATCCTCCGTGTCCTGAAACTCGCTGAGTTTTTCATATAAATTAGTCTAGCGTGTAGCCTCCGAGTCTCTAACGGCTCCTATACTAGTCCTTCCACCAATTGTGTAACGCTTCCTGTTCACTTTGAGCAGTATTTAACGAAGCGTGCTAATTTTCTTTGTATTTTATTTACTTCGCGAATTTGATCTTTCTGTTCCGGGTCTCAAATGCTAGCGGTACATTCGATATGCGGCATAATCAGAGAAAAATAGCCTTGGATTTGGAGTATTTGGTTAGTATGGTGGATAATAATATTAGCTTCTAATCCAGAGGGACCGGGATCGAACCCTGGCGGTGAAGTTTAACTATGTACCTCTTGGAACCTTCCGTTAAGAGTAGGGTAATAATACGCCGGGTTTCTCAGCGACATTTATTTTTAAAATAGTTTGTATTTTTGAACTAGAGAACTATGAACGATTATTTATCGCAATGACTTAAAATGCAATGGGATGTTGTGCCTTTTGTAGGCTGCAGATAAATCTGTGGAGTATGCACAACATTTCTCTTCGGATTATACTTTATTCTACTCTTAGGTATCTTCATTTTGATTTTAAAATACTTTGTGGTTCGATTGAGTGATGTACACTAACTTTTACTTTGTCGGCCCTGGTAAATAAACTAACTAACATGCGCAATATTTGTATTCG
The DNA here is from genome assembly GCA_963573305.1 of Pyrrhosoma nymphula. NCBI lineage: Eukaryota > Metazoa > Arthropoda > Insecta > Odonata > Coenagrionidae > Pyrrhosoma > Pyrrhosoma nymphula. Next base: position 46,749,144 of record OY754335.1, on the reverse strand, counting down.
GTTTTTTATTAAGAGTAGTTGTGTGTTGCGGGTACCTATGTGTAATTTTCAAAGAATTAGCTCCTGGAATTAACATCTATAATCCATTTTACTTAATCGTAGGTTTCCAATTTTTCAGCCGCATGCTCATTCAGTGGGATGTGGCCAAAATGTTTGGCCTCACATATTATAATTCGATTAATTAATTATTAAACAATATTTAAGAAGAAGTGAAATATTTTTTTGTTAATCTACACCCTCTCTCTTACTGTCCGTGTAATCCTAACTCAACTGACCCTCCCAATTGTCCTCAATGGCGTATGTGGCCTCAGTTGTATGTCGCCCCCATAAATAACATAGGTACCAACCGAGTGGACGGGAGTGTTCAATATTTGCCGCAATAAAAAAAAATCCACAGCATAGCCAAATTAGTCCATTGGTGACAGAGAGGTGGTTTTGAATCATGAAAAAAGTGTTGGAATAAATAGAAAGGGGAGTTGCAAGGGTGATGTGAATGGAATTTTGGAAATTACCATTGGTTGTCGTTTTTTTTAAAGAAATTTCCGCTTAATTCAATGTAATGTAATTTGGACCAACGTTTATGTTTGTTACTGAATGAAAAATGTGTAACTTGCTTCTTCCATTCACAAACGTTTGGTGGCTGAATTTTGATTGTTTTGTAACTCTTAAGCAAAGTTCACGGTAAAAACGAGAATTAACACGTCCATATTTCCAGGGAAGAGGTCGTGTGATGCGACATCGGTGTTTCAGTTCTCTCGTGACTACTCGGAGATAAGCAAATGTCTTTTGGTTGTAATTTTTAGTCTCATTCTCTTTATTGCTGGGGTAGGCGCTAGAATACGCTGTGCAGAAGGACATTTTCCAAAGGATAGATAAAATAAAAAATGGAGAGGTATACTGAAGATTAGAAAAAGAAGAAAGGTCCATTTAGAATAAGAAACAAAACAAGGAAAAACCTCGTGGATTGAAATTGCCCTTTCCCTACACAACGCACATGTTAGGAAAATAATTAAAGGAGAATAGTAGGGAATATCCTAGAAGCAAAATAGAAGATATGTACATCGGCCAAATAACGAGGGACAGAGATTAATGGGACGATAGTAGAGATTAATGGAGGACCGTAGAAAACAATCCTAGGATTGATGTGATGATGAAGACGTTTTCATTAAGATTTGAATTCATTACCTGCGAGTATGTATACTTATTTAACCTAAAGGGTGCACGCTACCCGTGCAATGCAGTCCTCCACTTAGCGACTTTGCGACTCCAAGGTCTTAGACCTAACTTAGTAGTAGAGTTTTTAGTATAGAGGACTCTGGTTCAATGCAGAGTCCGGATAATGTGTCTATTTGGTCATCAACACGCTGCCACAGCAATGGAGTGAATGGACTTATATGAAAAATGGCGTCAAAAATGTGCATATTTTAATTAAGCAAAACCTCCAATTTTAGGCCTATGCTATTATTTTTTAATGAGTTATCAGTAAGTGAAATCAGAAAAATTATTTTTCCTTCAAAACACTGTCCCATTATGTTCATATCTGAGACGTCATTCCCCATACTTATCCATTGACCAAGGATTTTTATATCCATTTGGACCAATTTTGTTTCTTATATACCTGCAGGAAATTTTTTGCTTGGCTATTTTGGTGTTTATGGGTGGTGCAAACATCATTGCAGCTTCAAACCCTCCGTTTTCTTGTGATGCTCTGTCGAGCGCAGGAAATAGAAGTTAATACTCACTATGCTAGATATTTGAGCCATTTTTTATACTGTATTATCACGACCTATGTACAAATGAAGATTATGGTAGTTGAGATTCACTCCAGAACTGCTTATGGCTCAAGAATTTATTTCAGCATTATGTACGCGCTCGAAAGTTTGAACGAAAAAGGGCCATATTTTAAATTTATGCTTCACATATAGAATAGAACTTGCCGTAGATATCAAAATATTAAATTTGAATAAAAAAGACCTTTGGATTCGGTGTCGCGAGCAACCGTATTATCTAGAGAAGAACCGTAATCCGTGTTATATCCATGAAATTCAGCAAATTCAGGGAATGTGAAAAACATTTCTTTCATTGAATGAGGTTTCTTTTTTTTCAGCTCGCTCAGCCTCTCATGGACGAGGATAAATAAAAAGGTATTTCCATGGAGACGATATTTTACGACGGAGCTCCTACCTAGTTCTATACACGCCTGAAGAATTTACCCGGATAATTTCTTAATGTCAATACCGTTCGAAACATTTTGGTGGAAATGAAATTCCCCAATGGGACATGTTTTCCTGACTGAGTGCATTGTGGACAAATCGAATTCTTCACGTTTCGAAACGTCGACATCGCATGGGAGAGAAAATGAAGGGCCTCTCGCACGCAATTCAGTTGCCTCTTCGTGACTAACATCGCGGGAGGCTCGCTATTGCGTTTATGCTTTCCAAAAAAATCATTTGTAGCTTCAGATAGAGAGAGAGAGCGGAGGAAGAAATTATAGAGTCACTCTTATAAAGGCTTATATCAATCAACTGTCTGGTTCACGCCCAAGCTTCGCGAAACTAATAACTATAAAATTATGCCGACGGATGTGTTTCCATTGCTTGTTGAGATTTCTGAAAGTGCATTTCTTACCAGAAATGAAATTTCAATCCTATTCGCCCTTTTGCATTAGTAAGTACTCTTACAATCAATATCTAGCATACAAACTGGGTCTTACCTTTTTAGTATTTCAATTTCTGCCGTGTAAGACCGGAGGAATATGTATTTTTGTATTTTGTCACCATTATATTTGATCGTCGCTATCGATATTTGATTTTGAAGTTTTGAAGTAACGTGATATTTTCTGGTTAAATATACATGTGCAGTTCCAATGATAATACTATTACACCTTAATCACGACCGTAATGACAGTAAAACCTTAATATTCTTCAGAATTATATATTTTCTCTCACAGAAATGAAGGAAATCATATAATATCATACTTATTGCTAGCCCACAGTTTCAAGAGATGTCCCAATGCGCATATATGTACACCAGCATATGCCTAAGCAGTTCTAGTAATGCATAGCCATCATCCAATCATCTATCAAAACAATTCCGTGATATTTGCGCATTGGACGCTCCACTTGAAAAAAAAAAGAAAGCCACGATTTTAAAACATGCTCCACACTTTAATTTTTTAGATCACTAGGTAAAAAATTATAGTACTTATCTATTTCGTTAGTACCACGCTGAGCCTCTTTCAGGCCGACCAGTGCTTGTGCCTCTAACATGTATAACTGTAGGGTACTTAAATGGGCAAGAAACGTGCGAGATTGGAATCAAGACTGGATGGAAAGCAACACTGGAACGGCTAGTCCGCCAGCTGAAAACATCTGAATTGCTGAATCGGAATATATTTACGTGATAAAATGTAACCTAAAATCCATTTCATGAAGTGAGATTTATATCGGTGCCTTTCTAATGAATAAATTCACCGTTTTTCCTTGAAGACGCAATTTTGGGCCACTATATTCGGGCCATAATGTCTCAGTTTTATGTTGAACTTATATAACATTAGCCAAGGCATCTGCTGTAATGGTTGACGCATGTATGTTCAAAATGAATGATGTGAGATGTTTTCCACTTATGTGAAATGGTTTATTTATATGCATTCATATCTAAAACCGGGTAACTATATGTTATGACGTATGTCAAACCCGATCACATTTTCTATGGACCCAGAGTGCAGAGTAGAGATAAATATTTTGGTATCACATTTTGAAAAAATGGATGACCATGCGTTGTGTCTGGTCAAGAATATGAGCCACAGTGGGCTGGTATCGAAAAAAAACCTGGCCAAAATTCAAAAAGTGCATTTTCATCTTACCGGATGTTAAAAATTCACTTAGTAACTTATGTTGATTAATGTATATGGTGATACATGTAATTATTTTAATTTATTATGCATTAACAATATATGATGGCTGAAAGTAGAAAAAATATATTGCCAAATACGTTTCACGTATAAAAACAGTTTTTTGTCTAAAGGGTTTCGTAATTTTTATGTTATTATTGCTATTTTCACTGCTGTTATACGTAAAAATGAAGGACACTGTTTCCAGTCAATTGTCTGTATTCAAGTAGTGTAGACACTGATAGGGACAAGTATATTCTCATACGAGGCTCTCTAAAGCCCCTGGAGTGTGATTTCAAAGAAATTAGCTGTAACTATTTGTGATGCCGAAAAATTTTTTTTTTTGATATGCGGCGGAGACCGTCTCCGGCCGCACGCAACCTGGTACAGTGACGTGTCAAACTCCATGATACACTTTTTTAAAAACAAATTTTGTTCTTAATTACGTTATTGAAACTACTACTTGAACAGGACCTCCGTAGATATTGTAATAAAGATATTGGGTGGAAATTGATGCATTTTTAGGTGATCGAGAGGGCTTTAGACTAGACAGCATTATGACTGTTTATTTATAAGCACAAAATAACTTTTTTTTTTAAGGTATAAAACTTGAATTTATTTTGAATTATTACACACTTTACATCGTAAAATACATGATCTTATCCCATTTTTTACAACTAATGACACAAAAAATAAATCAAAATTACATCATCATTACATCATCATGTTGTATTGCAATCACATGGAAAAAAAATAAATATGGAGAAATAAAAATAATAATATTGCAGTTGAGGTCCTGCTAAGCCAATACTTTAGCGGCTTGTCAGCAGGTGCCTTTTGTTAAAAAAAATATTTTTTTTTTGCTGTGCAGCGCTCTGGACAATTTCGGAGCTCAACAATGCTAGCCTATGAGCCACTCTTTCAGTGACTTTTTTAAAACAGATATGCTATTAATATCATTCATTGTCATAGGCAATTCGTTCAACACTTATGACACTTCATGATAATATATCAGCCTTTGGAAGGATATATGTAGCTAAGGTAGGCAGAATTGTAAACAGGAGAACTCTGTGCCTAAGGCTCCAACTGGACGAAATTACGGCAACGGACGAAAATTAATTTGGACGAAAAATACGGACTTTTTCAGGATTTTTGCGGTCCTTCCAAATAAACCCATACATCGCAATATCACATCTCTCTGATAAAGTATCGGAAACTGACTAGAACTTTGACATTTATATATTCAGAAGACGCCGTAAGTACAGCCTCCACGTCATGGGCAAATCTCAGCAATGGAAGGTGGTTTAAATATTTGTTCGACCATGCCTTTGGATCATCAACCGCCAGAGTGCAAAATCGTCCGCAGGATTGCTCTCCAGCCGAACGTTAATATTGCGGTACGATAAGTAGTCCAGGAGAGTGTAGTATAGGTGGCTTTCATCGAGCCGATTTCATGGTTTTGTAGCTTGCGGCAGGCATTTTCGTCGCACAGATAACCCCGTTCCGCAATAGTGGATGTGCTCAGTTTCCGAGGCGAGATTTTCAGCGGCGTAATGGCTCTTCGAATGGGTGCATAATGCGCATTCATATTCATTTACATACTACCCTGATATCCGCTGCGGGAGCGAGTGGCAGGAGGGTTTAGGACGCAAGCCATGAAAAGGGGAGGGAATGGGGAAAAGGAATTTGAAAAGGGAATGGACGAAAGTGAGCTGTATGTTACCGGGGTGTATTACAGTCTCACTCTGTTTTTGTTTTAGTCATAAATCTCCCAGTATTCATACAATAGATACGCTGATGGCGGCGAAAGTTGTCTCCAGAGCAACCCCCAGGCGTATGACGTCAAACATGGTAAGGCTGCCAATAATGCCTTGAAAGCCCATGTTAAAAAGACATTTTTACTATTCAAGTACAACTCATCTTTGGCACTGTTATTGGGAATTTGAAATTTTAATGCTGTGATTTATAAGCGGTCATTACTGATTAATAATGCGTCACAAGCAATACATTATGACAAACTACCTTTCCTCTTTTTTTCTGGGCCATGAAAAGCAGAACAGCATAATGGAATCACGAAAAATAGCTTAAAATTTTCAATCGAATGAGCGATTTTTTCAGTTATCACGCGGTCTCCGGGCTTCAGCATGTTAACCATTTAATTGGTTACCATGTCTGGCGTCACAAGTACCAGCTTGCTTTGGCCCCACTACCAATATATTGCGCACGCACCCTCTATTGTATCCGTGCTTGAAGATGTGGTAATTGGGAAGAAGAAAATATGGTACCTACCAGCTTGGCAGACTAACTTTCTTATTGTATCGTTTCTATTAGTTCTAGATATATATTGTGCGTGGTTAAAATAATAACCTCCGTGCCATCCTGATACGTGAGTGACATAAATTTTTCAAGTAATTTAAGCCTAGCGTACAACCTCCGAGTTTCTAGCTGCTCCCATCCGAGTCCTTTCATCAGGTGTTATACACTCAATGTTTTCTCTTAGCATTTTTTAACATTTTCTACATTCAGAGCGCGGCATTTTTAAAAAATCCACTGCACTATCTTTACTCCTCCATCCATCCTCCCCTCCCGAGCAGGGAGGTTTTCGAAACGTATGTATGTGGATAAGAATGGAAAGGGTAAGCAGGGCAGCGAGGAAGACACACGAAGATGTTTTTTAGTTGGTGGAAAAGGAATTAAAATTAGTATAGTAATAAGGCCCGGAGGTGGCAACGAAAAGGGCTGGATGACTTATTTAGAGGACATGGCTTGTCGAAGAATGTCACAAAGAGGAGGGGATGTTAGGTAAGCGTGTAGGTGGATTAAGAAGGATAGGAGGGAAAGAAAGGCTAAAGAGTGTCTTCTGCCGTCAAATACATACTTATAAAATTATAAAGATTAACTCGAAATGTGGAAGTTACGGTATGCACTTGCCAAAAACCTACCGATTAATATTGTATATGAAGATTTACCAGCAAATTTTACGGCCTCCTAATTTCTCCTGACAGCTTTCTTTCGTCTCCCACCATATCTAGAACTACGTCATTTGTTTTCTTTTCCGCCCAGCCCAATTTTTCCATCCTCCTCCACATCCACATCTTTCTCACAGCCATCATACGTTCATCTTCCTTCTGCAGCTACCAAGTTTCTGAAACATTCAGCGCAATGCTACATGTTAAGTTTTTCACTAATATTTTCTTTATGTTTTCCATAAAATTTCCGCCAATGAATTCACTTCTTTTCTTAAATACTTCCTTTGCTAATTGCAATAATTTTTCTTTCTATTACACCCATTTCCATCCAACTTACTCTCCAGGAATGTTAGTAGTCTTCATCGAGGAAGACGAACGAATTAGTGTTTGTTCTGGTGGGAGAGGAAAGGAGGTTAGTGGCGTGGTTTCGAAGTAGGCAGAAGAGATATTTTGAGGACGTGTTAAGAGGCGAGGGGACGTTGAATGGGATAATTGAGGGGAGAGCGCTTGAGCTACGTTGAAGAGGATAGGTATTTTGAACAAAATAAGGAGAAGCAGAGAGTATGAGGAACTTAAGAGAGACCTGATGGCGAGCAAGTAAACTTTGGGAAAGTGAAATGATATTCCAGAAATGGGAAAATTTGGATGGGGACTGTCCAAAAACCTACCAATCAGCTGGTAGAGTACCATAGGTATGTACGTTAACAGTTCCATCACCTCTAGTGTGTGACCTTCTTTACATTTATTCTAATATTCCCACTTCGGAGGGATCTTATAATATGTCAATTGATGGTAAATTTTCATTTGAAACCTTTCATATTCTCTACAACGGACTCCTCATTGACTACAGCCCCTTGATGTTTTCAGGCGTTACTTTGTGGTACTCCTCTTTAAAAATATCAAATATGGTAAGCATTTTTTTGAACTTGCCCGTAAAGGTTTTGACTTACAGTCATTATCATTAAGTCTTGATGACAATTTCTTTTCAGAGTCGAAGCGTTAGTCAGCAAGTTTAATAAAATTTCGCTGTGTAATGTAGGAAATTGACCTCACAGCCCCCCTTGACCTATTGGATAACCAACACCTGATCGTCCACATTTTTTACTTCATTAGCTACCCTCCTACCAATACAATAGTAAGGATAATATAATTGTTTTAAACAACTTTTAACGAATTTCTATTGGGGACTTGTGAGGGACCCCTTTGGCTGACTGGCTAGCCAACGGCAATTATGACTTTATTTGCTACTCTCCAACCAATAATAAAAATAATCTACCTAATTTTTTAAAAACTACTTTTAACGGATTTCTACTAGGAGGGTAAGAGGTATGAACCCTTGGCTGACTTGTGAGGGACCCCTTTGGCTGACTGGCTAGCCAACCGCAATTATGACTTTATTTGCTACTCTCCAACCAATAATAAAAATAATCTACCTAATTTAAAAAAAATACTTTTAACGGATTTCTACTAGGGGAGTAAGAGGTATGAGCCCTTGGCTGACTGGCTAACGAACGACCGATCAACCGCAATTTTGACTTTATCCCACCATCCCTTCCTCCCTCCCTTTGACCCTCCGACCAATAGTAAGAATAATCTAATTAAAAGACTACGGTAAACGAAATTCTATTAGGAGGGTAAGGGCTCGTGTGAAAGAACGGACTAGACGAGAAGGGGAATGGTGTAGAGGAATAGGTAGAGTTTAGAGAGAGGGAGGGACGTGGCTTGAAAGTTTCTGCTCCGGAGATATACGGGTTACGTAAACAGTCCCGGAGACTTCTCCAGCCCATCACCCACCCCTTCCTTACCCCTCCCCCATTCCGAAAGCCTCCCCTTGTACGACATGAGATGGACTTCTGGGGGGTGGGTGAGGTAAACTAGATGCTGACCCAGTTTCAAGGGGAAGAGCTCGGGTGGGTCGTGTGAGTGTTTTTGCTCTCTCTATCATTCCGAAATGTTTTCCGTCCATTTTTACCTCATGAGGAGAAAATAAATGAGAAAAACAAAAAATAAAAGAGGTGAGAAGGTGTAAAAGAGGACTTCCACCTGATGCCGAGGTATTTTTAGACGCAGTACAGTTTAAAGCGCAAACACATACTCTCACCTCTTGTTTCTATTCTTCTCTTTCTGTCTGTCCCCATGCATACATGTGCACATGTAAACATGTTTTTTCACTAACATCTTTCATGTTTTTTTAATTTCAGGACGGTGCATTGGCTTTGAATACGGCTCGGCCACTCGCTTCTCGGAGGCGTAGTTCAGATGCAACATTTGACTCGGATGACGGGAGGCGACAAAAGGTTGGCCCCTTGTCGCTCAGCGGGCAAGGCTGGTCGCTTTCCACTGACCGGCCTCGTGTGGTCTTATCACTTGCAGGCCTAGTGGAAGGAGAGGGAGCACGGAACTGTGAGTATATAAATATTTTTCTCTCTCCAGTCCCCCAGTCCTCCAGTTGAAAAGAGCCATGTTGCTGCCGTGGTCGAAGCCATGAAAAGGTCCGGACGTTTTTATATTTGAAAATGTTTGTGAAATTATATATATTTATATCTACACGCCGTTTCCTGAAAGGGTGAATTCACGCAGCCCGTCAAGGGGAAATAAAAAGGTTCTTCAAATACCCGCATTCCTGCTTGTCCGGAGAGATTTCAACAAATGTCATGAACAAACTCGTGTCATTTCACGTGCGAGAGAGTTTTCAACCAGTACTCCCTGCTGCTGCAAAAAGTTTTTCTATAATATTCCTTTCCAGATCAACAGTGTTTGTTTATTCTTTCTGTTGATTTTCCGTACGTATGCACTTCTAATGAAAACCAGATTCGTGGAACAGTGACTTTTAATGCGTAAAACACTCCTTGCAGCTTAAAAAGGATGTTCGATTGCATTCAATACCAGATAAAGTTTGATTGTTAATTTTATTCATGAAATTCTAAGTTCGTATGCACCGTTCTAAGTTTAATTCCGATATTGTTTTTAACTTTTTATTATTACCCTCGTGACTTTTAAACCAATAGTAATCTGTTGCTTCAATGGGTGGATATTCACGCTATCCTTTTTTACTTGGACCCTCATGTTTGCGCATGTCAAAACATTGACCCTTTTGTGTTAATGGTTCAACATGATGTATTCCAAAACGTTTCTGGAAGAATGGCCAATTAGAAATTTAAGCATATGCTTAGTTTCTCAATGCTTTCATTATTTCAAGCAATTTTTTAATTTAATTTGATCGTTTAAAAAATGCTTATGCCTTTTATGATCTTTTTACCTGGCCAATATCGAAAAAATGAAATTTTTATTTTTATTTATTCCCACTGTTACAAAAAGAGGAAATGTGAACTATTTATGTATTTTCCGTGCGGGGATGACATTTGAGGTAGTGCCTACTTATTTTACGCTGAAGTAGGATTACTCCAGTCCGGGAAACCTGGAATACCTGGCAAAGTCATGAAAATTGCATACAGGCCTGAAAAACCTGTAAATCTGATTTTCAATGTCAAAATATGATTGTTTTCAATTGGTGAGTGGTGGCTTTTTTTTGCCTTGTCTTTTGGTTTTTGAACTTAGGTTTTTAATACCATGCCTGAATGAGACGTTGTAGCTCTTATATGGTGTTTACCAATTAATTATGCCTTTGAAATAAAGTTTTCGGTTCTATTCTTGAAACGTATGCTGAGGGAGATGGGCTATTTGTTGCACCTTTGATTGTGCACAGGTAATTCGCGGCCCTAGTTGGGGTCGAGACCTAGGAATAATATGCCTTTATTAAAGGAAGCCGGTTTTCCCCCAAAACGATAGTGGTGGTTTGTTGGAAAAATTTATTCCCTCACAGCACGTGCACAAATGTGTTGTTTTGTTATTCTTAAGCTTTCTTTAAAAGTACACTCCAAAGATGGAATATTCACCTGGAAAAATTAACATCTTGCCTAGAAAACCTAGAAAATTCCTGAAAATTCATAACTTCTTGTCTGTAGTAACCCTGTGAAGAATTATTTCTAATTACAGTCAACATTAACATTGCAGAAACAAGTAATTTCCTTGTCGGGTCTCTATACTCTATGGACTTATTTTATAGTTTTGTGTTTTTCTAGTGCAGTTTTTGAATGTGACTACATGCGCCCCATCGAATTTGCATCAGCATGACTTCACTTGGAGTGCCCATATCGCAAGCTTTACTAAGGTTTATGAAATACTCGACCTCGGGAACAGAGTACCATTCAATTTCCATTCGATTTTTGCAGGAATAAGGTCATCCACGTGCCAGGCCTCAACCGAAGGTTGAAAATGAGGAAGAAGAGTATGGTGAATTGCGTTATATGGGGGAGGCCGGTAATACCACGAATGTAGCGTATGGCGGAAATGATCCGTGTATAAGCTAGCTACTTGCGTTGAATAGCACGTGTTATGAGCGCGGAAATTCTCGAATGTGTTTATTTTCTTCGCATTCGGATATTTGCGAAGTACGTGACATACTGAAATATGTGAAATTGGAAATTCATGACAGAACGTTTCATTTAACGAAGTAAATGGGATTGAGGTGACTGAAATAGTGTTGAAATAAAATTTGAAATATTGTTCAAATGGAATGCATCCCTCCTTGTCATAAATTTTGCATTGAAGGAGTACCTATGAAGTAATTTTCCGCCAAGGCGTATGGTAGGGGATGATTTCTCACAGGACTTTCTCTAAAAGGTGCGGGAGTATTGATGGTGAAGAAACCACATTGACTTGATTAGTTAAATTTTTGTTGAAAAAAAGTACTGACTGATTTAAGAATAATACACATCACATTTAGGTGCTCCGTATTTACATAAAGATAGCCAACAAAGAGAGTGAAATTCGCCACGAAAAATATCATTTGACTTGATCGGGATTCGAACTCGGATCTCTCAATTATCGGTCAGGTGTGTCAGCCAGCCAGTGTGTAAACACAGTGTACTGGATTACATACCTGATCCGAAATTGAGAGATCCGGGTTCTAATCTCGGTCAAGTCAAATCATTTTCTTTCATGGTGAATTTCTCCTTCTTTGGTGTTTATTTATTAATATTGGAGTTTTTTTCACGGAAAATTTTCTGATTTATCGATTTTGAGCGGAAAGAATTGAATATTACTCTTTGTCTCTTCTGCTGTTCCTCCCTCCACACTTGCGTCATTTTGCGTTCGAAAATGTTGTCTCTCGCTCCAGTCTCCAAATATTTATAAGGCTTCGTTCGGAATCAAACACATCCATCGTCCGTCTGCGAAGGATTTAATCTTCGGAGAGCAATTCTTCTCTTTTCGGCACGTGTGTGCCCCCCCCCGCGTCAAGGCAAACGCGAAGCAACCAGTTCCAACTCTCCCTCCCAGCCAAGCAGTGTGGATGGAAGGGAAACTCTGAAGCAACAGCATTCTTCCCTTTTATGCTTTCTTTCCAGTTGCATCCTCGCCCACCTTCGTAGCACCGACAAAGGATCGTTCGATATTTCATCTCGGCATGTCTCGAAAATTCCCGTCGCTCTGGCACACATCTTTTCCTCGTTCCTCTCTTCCCTCCCACCCCTTTCCAATTACCCTCCTCTCCGATCTCCTCAGCTTCAGTCGTCCCAATATCACGTGCTTTCCTCTGTTTCATAGCTGTATCAATCGTCACAGTTACATTTTATGATATTGTTAATTAATGTTCACTATCTAGTCTTCCACCGATCTTTGACTAGATTGTAATGATAATAATGTATTTAATGCTCACGCGTGCAAAATCAATGACGAACGTTTTAATAAATTCTGAACGTGCATAACAATTCATACAGTCGTAACAAAAGTTCATGTCCTGGGTAGTGCAAAGCCACTCAGGGGGACTCGAACCCACGTCCTCCGCATTAGCAAGCGGGGACTTACTCCACTGCCACCGATGCTGATATTAATGTACCACCGATGCTGAACGCTTTTTTTCTTAATTGTCAACTTGGTATTAGCAGCACGACTCGCATACTTCCTATGTAACCCTTGTGTCATTGCGTATTTATGTAGTGGCAAAATACATTGATACTAATAGTTTTTATAGCCTAGGTAGCACATAATATAGTGGATATTAGTGAAAATTCCACCCCTTTGACAATTATTTTGGTAATGCATGTTTGTTACTTGTGGATTCATTAACTTTATTAGTAGGAATATGATCTAACCCTGCCACCCACCATTGAGGGGGCTTGTAGGGCACTATTTTAAAGTAGATACAACTGTTGCTCGTTTGAGTACGATTAAACTGGGCATTAATTGTCGTATCTCCATGAAGGGCGTATCTCGCAGAACCGGCGATATTCGCAGAGCCTTTCGAATGACTAGCACAGATGACGATGAGTCACAGTGGGAAAACTCTACCCATCGAATAATGCTCATCATTCCTTTACTTCCTTCCATTCAAGTGGTACTCGAGCTACCTCTAACGACGAGGTTTTCGTCTTTGACAGACAAGTATCACACGTGGGACCGGCCTTATATTCCCCGAATTCACACATTTTCTAGAAATTCTAAGGCAAACGATCGGCCAGCGTTTTCCACCTTTCTTTCACAAAAGTGGACTGTGCACATAATGGCCGAGTCCGCTTGAGATAGGGACGACTACGCGCATACTGCGACGCATATATCTACGGGATAAGAAGTCACTCTGCGTAAAATGTAGCCCTGACCTCAAGCTGTCTTCGCGGAGAAATGCAACTTTGTAATTCTGCGAAATTGCTCTGGGAGTGTGCATTGGATCTAGCCACGATATTATGTTCATTTTATTAGAATATATTGCATTATTATTAGGGAAATATACCTAGTAAGATAGTATCCATACTAAATTATACAATTTGTATTTTTTATACAGTTTTAAAACTGTAGAAAAAATACAAAGTGTATAATTTAGTATGGATACTAATAATTTCTACAAAGTAAAGCCTAAAACCATAGAGTGTTCTGGTAAGATAGGTTGAAATGAAAGAGAGTAAAAATCATCTAGATGTTCACTGGCGGAGGCCCCTGTATCACCACATCAATTCTTTCTCATCCAAACATACTTCCTACCTCTCCTCACTCCTTACATAAAGCCTATTCTCTTTCTTCCCTTTCCCCGCTTACCCAACATCCTCCTGGCCTTCAGCATCCCTTCGCCCCTTATCAATCACTTGCTCTGCCTCCTTATCTTCTCCAGAAGTTTCCTCTCCTCACCCACCATACCGAGCGCTTTCTCGCTCGTCTTTCCTTTTGTCCGTTGCACTTTGTATATTCTCCTTCAAACCCACATATAAAATACCTGAAGCATGTGTATATGATAGCATTAGATCACTTTTTAATTAATTTCTTCAATGGTGGCTATTGGGGGCTGCTGCATTCAGTCTGTTCATATAGTCATTCTAGCTGTCGCAGTCATGGTTGGCTGCGTATTCCGGAATATTCAACTTCTGCAATGGCTGCGAAAGCTTTGGCGGCTGAAGCGTGCCAACTTTAACAGCAACCGAAAGCCATCACTGAATATGTTACTGGTCATCGTAGCGAATAACTGCGCTCCATTTTCTTAATCGCTAGAAATATATAGCAATTTTTTCTATTTTTCTATAGTCCAGCAATGTTGATAATGAAGTAAGACTTTATTGTTTATTGAGCTGAAATTTAATTATTTACTGCATGTTTATCAAATAATACACGGTGACGGAATATGATGACGGAATGGAAGTCGTTCCCATTGTTAAATAGAATATAATATTAGTTATTTTTTTGACTTCACGTGGTAATAACTTTTTTTACAGGAGCATGCCAAATTAAAGTGTAGATGGGTAGAACTTACATCATAATTTGATTATTTTGTTAAATTAATTTTTTTACTTAAGGTAAAATCACTTCTAAAATGCCTGTCCTCTTCCTTCTTCTTACCCGCTTTCCTAGAATGTTACCGTCAAATAACGGTCTGGTCTCCAACATCCCCTCGTCTTTAATCACTTGCCCGGCGATAATAATCGTAAAATTCCCCCCCCCACCACCTATTGCCACGTGCTTTCTTCCATCTCTCCCCCTTTCAGGTCTCCGAAGTCTCTCTCATGCCACCCTTTTCCTTAGACATAACCCCGAACGTCCTTCAGCTAACCAAACCCTCCCTTGTCTCACTCCTCCCCCCCGCCACGAACAGTAAGGTTCTACTATTCTTATTTTTCCATCGGTCTGCTCTCGAAGAAGTAATTTGTCTTCTCCGGACCTCGCCACCCCCAACCCCCTCCCCCGAGGGAGAAGTCTGCTTTTCTCGGACATTCCCCAACGTCGCATTTCCCATCTCTTCCAATCCACTCGCTTCCTTACCCCTCTCCCATCTCCGAACCTCAACCATCTCTCTCTCTCTCTTACAGCACACTCATCGCATGTTCCACTTCGTTCTAATTTCGTCGTCTGAATTGAATAACCTTAGAGGTCCGTCCACCGTGGCAGCGGTGACGTTCGCCTCGTCTCGAGAGATGGGATTTTGGATAAGGATTTTGATGACCTCCCGTGTTTTTTTTTCTCACTCAATGTTTTCTTTTTACTTCTTACCTCTTACATCCCCCAACTAGAGAGTTTGGGATATCGACGTTCTCCACCGTGGTTATACCACGGTCCGAATTAGATGGTGAGGGTAGATTCGGGAGTGGATTGAAATAACTAGTCGATGTTGGAGATATTTTCATGAAACTTGAACCACTGAAAGTTTTTCTTAATTGCTTCACTCTCAATTTTGGCTTAATTAGTGCAATATTTTTATTTTAACGGAGTGGTGTCAAGTAGAGACTGGGGTTTTGTCTTCTGGATATAAATATTCATCAATTTGCTTATTTACTCCCACAGCATTCGTTATCTCAAGTAATAAAAATAGAACGGTGCGTTCATCTTGAAAAAAAATTATCTCCTCTTTTGCCATCAATATTATATGCTCTATTGAAAATCACATCAATATTGAGTTGTAAAAATATCTTTTCAACTAGTTTGTTGCCAGAAATATTCCAATTCTCTCTTAATGCCAATTGTAATGCACTTCAATTTTATCTATTGAGAAACAGAAATTTCACTTTTTGTTTCGTATTTTCATACCAGATTTTGGCGTCAAATGCTATGATTTCATGGACTACTTATTTTTAAACATGTAGGTAAACATCTCTGGGTTTTTATCTATTCGTTCTTAGCATGGGTTCGATCCCATTTTGTTATAAATTATATCGTTCGCTTCTTATTTTAAAGACATATTGATTTATGAATTCTCTAGATACCAGTAATGAATTATAAGCATCTGGTTTTTATTTGCTTGCTTTCTCTTTTTCGTAAATCACACTTAATTACAATTTCATAGTTGAAGTATTACATGATAATGAATACTTCGTGGTGACTTCGTACATTGAATCCAAGAGCTTAAGGGTAAAGGGAATGAGAAGGCCATAAAATATTTCTCTGTGCTCCATGAGGTTTCAAAAGAATTTGATTGCAGAAAGTGCGTTAAGATGAGAATACGTTATCTGGATTCGAACCTCTGGCCCCAGGTCAATAGACATAAGCCCAATGTGACAACTATATGTGATAACTATAGGTTACCATTTTGTCCTGTTTACTGACAGTCTAAATTAATGGTTGAGTCCCACAATTTGCGGAACAATCTACCTAAACCGTGAAGTCAAGTATACATTTACCGTCATGGTATTGCGCGTTCTAAAGCGAGCTGAAATGACATAAATTACCCCTAGCTGTTGATGTTTTCTTTTTGAAATATCTTTCCTCCTATTTGCAGTCTGAACCTACTTCTTCCAAAATAAATAAAATGAATTACAGTGGAATTCTCACCCTTCCATAAAATTGGAAATATTGACGGTTGCGGGCATTAACTTATATCCACAAGATTCAGTAAACAAAGCCAGAAATCTCACAATCAGTCCCATGACTTTTAAAATAGATACGATTTTCCATTGTGTTCCGTTTTGACTTAATGGAGTCCGTCCAAAAATATTCCAAGTAAATCGCCCGTGATGGCTGAAAGTGTATTTTTGTTTTATGAGTTACTTTAATCTTAGTTTATTGCTGGAAATCGAAGCTATTCACGACACGGCACGTTTTGTTATCAAACCAAAACACTGTTTTTTTTAACAGGGATATTTTGACTGCGCCAAATTGGATATGAAAAATACTCATTTCTCGGATCAGATGACATAATTATGCAAATATAAATGCAATAAAAGTCAGTGATAAGATCTGTTTCACCTTTGAAATCGATAGGCTCACTGTTAAGCCTGCCTTCGTGGAGTTTTCATGGTAACTTGACTTGAAACTTTTTTTTGTCTTCTTGGTAATCTTAAATAATTTTACTCAATCCTAATTACTATTAGAATATGTCAAGGAATTAGTGTTTGTCCATGTCTGAGAGGAACAAGGAATGAGTGTTAGTCCATGTTTGTCCATGAAATCACACTGTTCAGAAGTGTTCTCCTTCCAATGCGACATTATGTTGAGGCAGCGAACCCTGGGCACGTCAGAAAAAAACATAAGAGTAAGTTAAATACGGTAAAAATGGGTTAATTGTGAAGTGTTTGCGGAAAAAAATAGGGCGAATAGGGTTAAGAATGAGTGGGTGTTGAAAGAATGTAAGTTGAATGCGTCAGTAATGGACATATATGAAAGGAGTGCGTTTGTTTAGCGTTGTTGAGAGAATGAGAGCCGAATAGTGAAACAGATTTATGATAATACCTTGAACCTGCGAACGAACAGATTTGTGATAGAAGATTGAATGGTGTGAGATGAGGGATAGACCAAGAAAGTCACAAGTGAATGTGGTGGAAGAGACTCTTAAGAGGAGGAATATAAGGAGCCTTAAGAATAGCAGAGCGTGTATGAAGCGTGAGAGCGTGTAAACATGAATGTGAGAGAGTGTGAAAGATACATGCAAGGATAGGGCATTATGGAGGAAATTTACGAAAGAGACCCAGTTTACTGGGCCAAACAGCAGTAACTAAGTTCTTTGACTTCGCCTACCCCGAAAGAGAATGGCAGGATGGCAGTATATATGTGTGTATGTAATTATTGATATTATCTAAAGTAAGATTCACAACTCAAATCAAGGAATTTGGAAATTTGCATGCTTGTTTTCAGTCTTCTTCTTTGCACGAGACTGGCAACCTCTTTGCTTTTTTTCTCAGTGTTTAAGAAGTTCGCCAGGTTTTCACCCGTTTCAAAGCAGCAATCACATTAACTTGATCATCTCCGCGTATTTTAACTTAATTCTTCTAGGCTATCACATATATCACCTTTCATCATTTCGCTACATCTTTTTTTAATTGAAATTGGCAAAGTACATGGAGATATGCATGTTCAATTTTTTTCATCCAGATGTTTAAGGTATGAATGTTTGAATAGATTTTCTTCAATATTGAATACGATAACTTATGTATTCATCGCCGTTCTAACGCCATCCTTCTTCCCAAATAAATATTTCACTTATACTAAACGAGAACACAAGTCAGAGAAAACGCATGCACGTAAAAAGTCAATATTACGATAAGTTAGCAGAGCAAAATGAGCTTCTTGCGCTCAACCCTGAAATGAAATTTTACCCGAACATTGCTTGAAAAATGCATGATATGAGTTTATCTGGTTATTCGATGAAAGAAATGACGCACTTCGGGCACAGATTACGTAAACCGGGAGTAGGGGAATAAATTGAGAGACCCCTGGACCATTATCCCTTTCGAGCCCGACCCTTTGGAACGATCATAAGGGAATCGAGCGAAATTTATTTATTTATTCCTATATTTTATATCGGAGATTCGGGAATTTTGCTTCCCCCAGGGATTTAACTCCTTCCCAGAGGCTCTGCTCCTTACTTCCAAGGCAAAAAAATTTTCTTTACATTTTATCCTTGTCTTATTATTACATTACCATCTCCATTACGGAATCTCAAAGGGATGGATGATACCTAATGGCTTAAACGTCGCCGGGATTAATTATTTTGCTGGCTTTACTCTTCGCTGAATTCAATAAGTATGAAAAGAAAGTTTGAAATGAAGATTTTACGGATTGATAAAAATTGAGCCACATTCGCTAGAATCGATAAAGGATCGCCAAAAAGGGATTGGGTTGTTATGATGGGTGGTCGATGCCTTGGTGCCTTTTGTTTAGGTGTCTGGAGTGGAAATCGTGACTCATTGAGCGCGTATTTTATTAATTTTTCAAGAAGGCGAAAAAAATATATAAGGCAGATTTTGATTTAAGTTCATCTGTTCATGCGCTGGAACTCCCACGTGCATGCAATAGTGGAAAAGGTACAAGAATTATACTTTAAAATTTTTTAAAAATTTTAATCTAAATTAAATCATGTTTTGATTGGGGCGGTACTAAGGGTAAAATATATTTCCATACGTTTTCTCGAATATTTGACTCTGTGTGGTACCTTCATATTTGTTAGAAACAATTGTAAAAATAAGAAATGTATAATTACACCTTTAGAGGAAAATATGTGCACATGTAATCGAATTATTGCGATATATATCTCATGTACGTGTTACATCATGTTCGGGCTATGTGCTAAAACCAAATCGGTAAATGCAATTATTTTCTCTTTCATCTATAAATGACACTAATAGAAACAAGTATGCAAAGTTTCACGCAAATCTGTACATCCGGTAAAATCGCTCCAGCCACCTTTAGAGGTTTTATCAGGTCTTCCTTCATTTTATACTCTTTCCAGCTTCATCTATGCTTTATAGAATTATAATTCTTATGCCCGATTCATGCAATACTAAAATTCAAGTGCAAGTACGAGGATGCTTGCTTGTATGATAGCTTTCCAGTATCTTGTGATAAAAAACAAGCATGAAAGCTAATAGACATGATCACTATCATGCTGGCTGAGCTGCGTGATTTCAGAATTGATTCGGTTCTAGTCTGCTACTCGCTCCAAGTAGGATCTTGTAGATGTCGTCGACTCATGTTAGCTTTTACAGTCGCTGTGCGATCTTAACTTTTTTAAATTAGTTCTTCCAATTACAACTTTCTGCTATTAGTAATATTCTGGCCTTGAGATCAAGAGTAGATGAAAATGCTCTGACAGTTGCTTTGGTCGCATGCTTTCATGGATAGGTTAATTGAAAACTACTCTGACGTGCGCTACGATATTAATGTAAATTTTGCTTCCTCAAAAGCACAATTTCAATGATCATATGGAACTTCCACGGATGGCTCAAATCATCGTGGATTCCGCCCTCAAAATCAAGTATCAGAACTGGGCCTTTAGCTGCATCAATTATCTTGTGAATCGGACCTTACGTAATCAACTTTCTCATGCATCCTAAAGTCTTTTGCTGCCATAGAGCTGATCTTTTGGCCTTCCGTGAAATTGTGATAACTGCCACCGGGATATGTATCGCATAGCATTTTACGCATCCGTGTGAATGCTTTCGTGGTTTGACGAAATTGGAGATTTAGGTTTCCGGGTTTTCCTCCGCGTAGTCCATTACGTAGGGAGGCTCTACGTTGGTCCATGATGTAGGGTCATGTGTCCCTACATAAAGGACCAACTCGGAGGCAAACCCGAAAGACCTACATCTTCAGCATTTTATGTATATTAATATTGGTTTTTAAATTTTTCAATGGAATAACATCACGAAAATAAACTTGGCTGTCTTATAAATTGAACCAATTATTCCTTAAAATAATTATCAAATAATTAGCAGGTATCTATTGGAATTATGGTTCTCTTCTACATTTATTATTAATTTACCCTTTCTTCGCTTGATTTTTCCTACTTTATATCTCATTCTTGTTCCTCCCGTCTTTAGTATTTTGTACCCCAAATAGCATAAGTCATCAATCCTCCCCAAATTGTTTCTCAGGCATCGCTATTTTTATCTTTAGTGTTAAAAATGGCTTGTCAAAAGTAATGACTAAATTCCTTCCTCCATTCCTGAAATTTGCTCGCAGTGAAAAGCTCATTAGCGCAGATATGTAGTAGTTGCCTTTGGTCCATCCAAACTAAAGAAAAATAATATTGCGTGAAAAAATGTAAAATCAATTTCCTGAAAGCAAACGTGAAAACGCAGCAAGCAACTTTCCAAATTAAATCCTTTTTGAAGCGTCTTCACGTGATATGCGTCGTAACAGATTCATCGTCTAGGTGGCAGCAGACGAGTTGATGTCTGGAAATTGACTTCTGAGAATGATAAGTTTCGAGATAACATCTGTTGCCTCGAGTTTCACGACCGTGCCTCGAAATAGGCTAGTGAAACGAAATTAAAAGGAGCGATTCCTGGAGGGTGTTTTGATTGGAGCACATTCGGTGTGATCGAACCGAAACGGACCGAATTATTATGTTTCAGGCCGGAGCAGAACTGAAATGTCGGGAGACTTTTTGGACAAGAACTCTTTTTGAAACTAAATCAAGTATTACATTTCGGGTTCTTTGAGTAATTTTTCGGTCCTGATCATTTAAAATATACATAACTTGGGCAAAGGGAACATTTCAGGCCCAGTTGCCTAAAATACGGCAAGTTTAGAAACTTCAAGGCCCTATAACTAAATTCATTTCGGGTTATCACTGGAATCATGGCCTGAAGAAGGTGCGTTATTCAGGCTATGGCTTCTTTTGCCTGTTTTAGTTTTTCTATTCCTTAAACCTGTCGTAAATACTTTTGAAACAAAACTAAAATTTGTCTTGTTGCGCTCATTTTTGTCCCAGGAAATAAGAATAAGTCTTACAAACGTAAGTTCTGCTCCTGGAGCGAAGCAAAGAGAAATTTGATGAACGAAAAATGTTTTGCAAAATTATTTGTCTCGTTCGTAGCTGAAGTGAAACTAAATAAATTAAGTTTTATTCCGGTTCACGTCTCTTCCTCGAAGGTTCTGCCTGTAAATGAGCGCTGAAATACTCGCATACCATGCTGAAGTGGAATATTTAGTTTCATTACGGTTTGTACCTCTGCATCAAAGGTTATGCTTGTACACCTGCTCTGAAACAGTTTCACTTCAAACTGATTGAAACTAAATTTAAAGTTTCATATCGTTTTACGTCTCTTCCTCGAAGATTCTATCTTAAAGGTGTCTCTGCAGAAGTGAAACGAAATATTAGGTTTCATTTCAGTTTACACGAATCGGTATCGTTCCAATCAGTAGCAACGCTAAAGTTTCAGTTTTATTTCGTTACTCATCTCTTCCTCGAAGATTCTGTCTGCTAATGAGTACTTTTCTTGTTGAAGTGAAACAAAATATTTGGTTTAACTTTAATTCGCCTGAAATAGTATCACTACAAACTAAAGTGGAATTGAACATTTAGTATTATTTCGGTCCACATCTCTGCCATAAAGGTTCGGATTCTAAACCTGCCCTGTAATATTTTCGCTCCTAGCTAAGTGAAAATAAATACTGAGTTTCCTTTTTGTTCACATGAACTATTCTCGCTCCTATATGTAATAAAACTAAATATTTAGTTTCATTTCAGTTAAAATGAAATAGTCTCTCTCCAAGCTGAAGTGGAACTAAATACTTATTTTCATTTCAGTTTCGAACCTCTTTTCCGAAGGCTCGGCTCGTAGGCCTGTCCTGAAACAGTTTCGCTACTAGCAAAGCGAAATTGAATATCGCATCATTTTTATCCACATGAAATTGCCTCGCTCCACTCTGTGGGGAAACTAAACACTCAGTTTCGTTACGCTCCGCACGTCTTGTAACTCGACGGTTCCCGATTTCAAACCACGGTGCTCGTGTCGATTCTCGGCGTGGAAAGTGGAGCGCGTCGACCGTGAATTCCGAAAGAGGCGTTCGACTCTTTTCCAGGCCGTGGGAGGAAGGAAGAAGAAAAAAAACGATTAACGTTTCGATCGCGCCTGCCCCTTTGCTCTTAAAAAAAATCCTCCTCATTTCTCGGCCGGTCTGTCTTAAAGCGTCCTTCGGAGCTTGGTGGCGAGGCCATTCGTTCGAGGATATCTGGCAGTTGGAAGGCAGCGGTGGAATAGTAGTGAGGCGGGATGGTTGGTGGGTAACGTTACGTATGCTTGCGCCGTAAAACACAAAAAGGTACGAGAGCCCTTGTGTCCGTCTCGCCTCGCTTGGTTTAAGCGGGGAGTGAGTGTCTGAGAGTGCTCCGGTCCCTTATTACTTCATCCTCCTCTTTCGCGCTGCCTTGCCTTATCGGCCGGGGATCGCAGCACTTTTGCCTCTCAAAAGCCTTTCCTTCCTTGATGAAATCTCCTCTCCAAGCTCTCATAATGATATAATAAAGGAAAAAACAATAGTATTTCGGAAAATATATCCTGGATGTAAACTAGTGCTGTTATTGTTCGGTTACTTATGTCCCACCTACAGTACACGTCTAGTATTTGGGATCCTAATGAATCAGAAAGACAATTGGATCGATTGCAACGTAGAGCAGCTAGGTTTTTAAAGAGATGTTTTAGGTGGCTGTAGCGGTAATCTTGGGTCATTGAGTGGAAATGTTAATATTTTTTTAAGTCAGCCGAAAAAAATTCTTGGTCACCACTTTACAACCACTATAATAGCATGAAATGCACTGTTGCGACTTTATAAGAAAATCTGTACATACGTAATCGAATCATTACGAAATATATGTCATGTGCCATAAGGTTACATGTTAAAATAGCATTGAATTGCTAAGATACCAAATGTGCATAATGTATTTTTTCACTTTCATCTTTAGATATCACTTATGAGAAAATGTATGCAAAATTTTACGAAATTCTGTTTGCAAACAAAAATCGCTCCAACCATCTAAAGAAAATCCAGTAGTGTGTCGAGAGGAATTGTGATGGAATCCGCTGTCACAGAGTAGGTTATGGAATAGAGCATCTATGGATCTCCTGAGTATACTCGAGGCAATTATTTATCCGCAAACTTTAAGGATATATTAAAATCTCCTTGCTACTATCGGTCGCATGGATAAAATTATAGTCATAGTTTGCTGATTGACAGGTTTAAAATGCTAATTTTAACGCGTGCAAATTGGGACCATAGCAGCTGTGATCGAAGCCACCAATGATACGAATGGAATGCTAACTGTATTATATGCGTTATGTTATGTTATAATCAATATAGAATAATGCTGCAATCATTTTTGATATCGTTTTGTATGTCACCATGACTGAACTTAAACAAACGGTAACGAAATGCGTCGTGTATGTGTGTCATGTCCAACCCATGAGTGTAGGCCGAGTAGAATGATGTTAGAAAACCTATTGTACCCGAAATCTCCTTACGTTAACTATTTGAACTTAACAGTATATTTATTATGTGGTTAGGTTTATTTATAAAGTTTGCACTATTAGTGTGAAGTCCCCACCTGCAGCACACCCTTTTGGCGGGTTGCATGGTGCCACGAGAATTTAAATGAGGAGTACGGAGAACAGCTCATTCTTAGGAGGGTGACACATATGGGTTACTTAGTAAATGCCGCACAATTTCATTTGAAACGTGTTACCGGTATCAAATATGGCATCACCAGAATACTAGTCTCAACAATAACCTCGTCTCGTTTTAAACTCGGCCTAAAATACATACGCACAGTACATGTCACAGAGGAAAGGGGAAGAGACAGCTAGTGCTAGGATATGGGGTTGAGGGATTACAAAAAGATCTTCGGAGCGGAATAGTAATCTAGAAGGGGAAGTGGAAGGGGAAGAGGTTACATTAGCTGGAGTAAAGTTCTTTGGGTGGAGTGGAATTTCCAGTTGCTGAAACGAGTCCATTCTACTTTATTTCTCATTTTGTCAATTTGGACAACTAATGCATCTAGGAATTATTTGGGATGAGAATGAGTGTTGTTGAGGGGATATTAATCAAAGAATTATTGAAGGAATTCTATTGAAAAACAAAACTCAAGGAAGAATTAACGAGGAGGAGGATATCTGGAAAGGCAACTCAAAGTGAGAGCACAATGAAATTATTAGTTAAAAATGTATCTTTATATTGCTCGGAAACTTGATCCTTGTGGAGAGAAATACGTAGATCTTAGGCTGAGATTTAGATGCAAGTGCGAAGAGGAGTGGGAAGGGTAAGCTTGGTAGCAAGAAAGACAAACAAGGTTGACGGTGGTTGGTGGTGGGCGAGGATAGGACATTGGTTGAGGAGATCGGAGGATGCACCAAAAATGGATGAGGGACGTTTTGACAGGAGAGGATTTGCTGAAGAGAAGAGAACGTGGGGAAAATGTGGAAGAGTAAGAAGGAAATATTGGATGACCTATTGATGGCCAGTAAGTAATGGAAGTTTATGAGAAAATAAAGGAAGGAAGTGCTTAGTTTTGTTAAGGAAATTTGGTGATGACTCTGGGGTATGGATATTAAGGTAGGGTCCGTACAAATACCTACCATTCAATTAGTAGAATATGAAACGACTAGCCACTACCCGTGGCTTTTATTGTCATATAATTCTTCGTAAACCACGCATATTCCTCTGATAAAAGACAATTAATGTAACAACACTTTTTAAACTCGGTAAGGAACATAAATGTGATATATTTGTCCTTGATTTTCTATAAGTAATTTTTGCAATACACTTTCGATAAAGAAGTCCTGCTAGAGTTTTTATTGTAAAAAAATTAAGACCGCCGCAGAAGAAGCTCGTTTCACACGATAGTACTTAATCAATTAATAATTCGAGGACACTCGCTAGTATGTTAGCTTTCCAATATCGTGTGGTAGAGAACCAGCATGCTGGCTATTAAGCATGATTGTTATCACACTTGCTGAGCAGCTTGGTTTCATAATTGATGCAGAACTCGTTTGCTACTCGCTTCCAGTAGGACCTAGTAGGCATTGACCAATCAAGTCTGCTCTTACAATTACTGTGCGATCTGAAATCTGAAATAAAAAATACCTTAAAAATCTGAATCTCTGAAATCAACGCCATCTATACCTCCTGTGGCTATTCTGTCCGTGAAATCATTGATGGATAAAAATGCTCTGATAGCTGTTTCGGCCGCCTACTGCAATGGATTCGTTAATTTAAAGTTATAGAAGAAATGAGCAAGGATACTAATAAAAATCCCTCGTAATTGAAAGTTTAGTGATTGTGTGAAACCTTCTAGGACGGCTCATGTCATACCAGTTTCCCTCCTCAATATCAAGTACTGGTTATCCCACTGGATCTTGTGCTGGATCAAGAATCGTGTGAGACGGGCTTGAGGATTTGGAGCGAAGAGAATGTGCGTAAGCCTAGGAAGAAGATGACGATGTTATATCTCTTTATGCTTTCCTTTCTCGCTCGGCCTCCCGTCAGAATGGTGACGCTCTCAACCCTTCTTCTCCAGTCTCCCTCCCTCTGTCTCCTCTTGGCTTTGCCGCATCCCCACCACGTATACTTCTGTCTTTTCCCCCGACCACTCCCCCTCTCCAACCCTCCCTCCCTCTTCTCTACTGCTTCCTTCTCTCCATTATGGCGTGGATCGAATTCGAAGGGAAACGAGGCCATTTCGTCGTGCGTCGGAGGAATCGGGTAGGGGGATGGGGGAAGGAGTGTGGGGGAGGGATGGAGAGAGAATGAGGGTGGGAGGGGCGAAGCGGAAGACGAGACGGGCCGTATTAAAGTGGGAATGCGGGGAGGGGAGGGGCCGGGGGAAGGATGTATGGTCTCGGGGAAAATGGGGAAACCCTCCCCCCCCCTCTTTCCTCCTCCAACTCCTCATGTCCCTCTCCCCCCCCCCCCCCAGCCAGCCTATGCTCACTTATCCTCGCTTTGTTGCGTGCACATGCAATGGCTGTAAACGGTGACTTAAGGTGGTTTTACACTGGTAAGTTTATTGCGCAAGTTTCTTTAAACGTAAATTGCAGGTCCAAATGGCTCCTAAAGTCCGCTTGCAGAAATTTTAAAAGTTTCCGCAAGTTACTTGCAGAAGCGTGGTTGACATTATAAACGACAACGAATCTGGCTTTGTACTAACTTGCGAAAATTGTATCTTCAGAGTAAAATCCTCCGCAAGCTCTTGCAGAAGAAGCTTGCGGAAGTTTGCGAAGGTTGCCAGTGTAAACCCAACCTTACAATGGACACCTTTTTGGTGAGATGAACCAAATTAAAGAAAGTAAGTACCTTGGAGTGGTTGGACCAATTTTTGCCTACGTACAGATTTTTGTGAAAATTTAAATACGTGATACATATCTATGGATGAAAGTGAAAAAATTCCATTTTATCGATTTGGTTTCTTGGTATTTCAATGCTATTTTAACACGTAATCTTATGGATCATGAGATGTATTTTATAATAATTCGATTGCATGCGTGAAGATTTTCCTCTAAACGCGAAAAAATACCTTTTTTTATTATTAAGATGGTTGCTACCTAATATCAAGGTGTTACACCGGGTCAAAGATTCGAGAAAACGTATTAAAATATAATTTTTATGCATGTTGAAAAAACTTTGAAAATGGCACTGACTTGCCGAAACCTGGGTCGGTTTATTCGTGAATAAAGTGTGGAATTTACTAAGTGATTTTTCAATATGCATATTTAACATTTCCACCAAGTTACGCCGGAAACGTTTTCTCATATAATTTATGTCTAAATTTTGAGTACCGCGCAAAAACCAAAGTCAATACATGCTTAAATTAAGGCAAAACATTTAAAATATAATTCTCGTACTGTTTCCATTATTGCTTCCGTTCGAGAATCGACTCCATAATTATCCTTCATCTGAAAATTGCGTCAATTTCCTAGACAAAAGTAGTTGAATTTGAGAAAATTACAAAAACAAATATTTACAGCTAAATTTTCCATTTATTTCATTCCAAAGACAGTAAATGCTACATAAAAGTTATGTTCATAAATTTAATTGTCTATATTCTCTCAGTTCTTGATCGTTGTTTTACCTCAATTCGACATTTGTCTATTCTTAATCTCACCACCTAGTGGAGAATACTTCAAAAATTATGTACATTGGTATCTTGCCATAATAATCCGCGGCAATAAAGGATAAAAACTACCACTGTTATCGGCGCTTAAATTTATAACGGAGTTAAATACCAACAAATTGATATTTTCAACTCCAACTACGTTTATCTCAGAATTTACACTATTTGCCGATGAAGTGTCATCAAAGTCGTCATCATAATCGTCGACTGGTAAAGCATGACGTCACATACAATTGGTTACCAAGGGATTATTCTCCCAATAATTACGAAATCATTGATAAATATACAGGTTAAAATTTGTTTGAAAAGTAATTTGACCTCACGGCTTTACTAGTCCATTCAAATTAAAAACCTTTTCTTTCATTTTTCTTCGTGCCGAAATAGAGTCCATTGTAAGATGGAGGAGTATATTCGAGCTCTTCTATGCTCATACAGGTCCGCCGTAGAGGACGAACGGCAAGGGGTGTTAGCTTTGGGGGTGACTGGTATTTGTGCCGCTCGTGGAGTACCTTCGATTTTCCGTCCCACTGTCATGGAAAACAAGCTAAAATATTCAACATATTAAGATTTCAATATTTTAAGGCTCAACTTCGTCAAGTCTCTTGATGTAACTATATAGGGCTTTCCAAATTTGACAGTGTGGTCTTATATGGATATTCGTTTCCGGTTTAAATCTCCGTAAGGCCGGAGGTGCGATGTTGCCAATTGCAGCGGGAAAATTAGCTTAGTACTATTGCTGTATACTTACTGCTCATCAAAGAGCCTCCCGATGTGCAAATATTTTTCCATGGAGTAAACATCTTAAGTTTGACTTGGTGTTGGAGATTGTAGCCTACGAGGCATAGGGGAGAGCTAACGTAGCGTAAGTTTGGTAACATTTTTGTCCATTAGGCCCACTCTGTAAACTAAATGTTGGAACGCTCTACTATAGAAACTTTGCAGATTTCGAAGACGTCATTCTCAGGACTTCTTAAGACGCCATACGTGATGCTGACTATAAGACTGAAACGGTCATTTAATAAGGTAGTTTGAGCGAGATATCACTACCCTAAACGCAAGGCAATCTGAGTCACAAAACATCAGACAATTGGATGAAAAGATTCTCCTCAAAGTGACCTGCACAACTTTCGAAACAAGTGGAGAAAATAACTTCTTATCTCTCTATCTACAATTCTTTGGATTATAAAGCTAATCCAAGTAGCCATGGGAATAACGCCTCTTTAGAAGTTAATGAAGCGGCCATCGACGGTCGACTCTTTTAGACTGATTAGGCCGGCCATGAAGCACTTGAACAAAAAAATCAATGTACCGAAGTCTTTTTTTATAGAAATAAGAAAAAAACGCATCAAAGGGAATTGGTGAGAAGAAATTGAGTGAACAAACAACAAAGAGAGGATCGAGAAGGATTGATAAAATACGATAGATTAATTTAGATAAATCACTCAGTTTTATGCTGAAAGAGAGAATGCATATTGAAAAGACAAAAACATTCTTGAGAGAATTCATTTGAACGAAGCGATCGCCCTACTTTGAACAGAGCAATTGGTCTACTTTTTCCTCCCTTTGCCCTAACTTTAGTATTTCCAGAATGCTTGGTAATCGAAGGCACTCTTCTCCGGGTGAAAAACTGCTGATCTCAACTATAAAAAATATTAAAACCCTAATATAAACCAATGATTTTGAATTTGCCGAAGAATCTCATGCAAAGAGATGATGATTTAATTTCTCCAGGAATGCTGGGGAAATGATGAAAACATGAAGAGGTGAAGAGAGGATGGTGACACTAGTTCCGTTCCTCACCCCGCTCCCGAATCCGTTTAGATCCATATGTGCCGGGGGGAGGAGTATCCCGGGAGGTGCCTCAAAACGTGATGGGCTTCTCCGGCCGCTTCTTCCGCCTTCTTCTAGACATCCGCGATTGCATCCGGCGCCGCCAGTCGCCTCTTTTGCAGCGAAACGAGAGATGAAACAGACGACGGCGGTGGGGCGCACAGCGGGTGGATTCTCCGTTCGTTCGCTGCCGGATTGAAACTTCAGGGTGGTTAATTAGATTTCGGCGGGGAGTAGGGCAGGGAACTTCTTTTACACCCTCGTACTGGGTGCTGTCTACCGTATTGATGGCGACGTGGACTCATGGGAGGTCGCGGGCTATGAGGCCGATATGTCGCCCGCGGGTCGTGTCGGCGTGGATGCGGATATGGTACTGTCTCAATTATCCTAGGTTGTGTGGGCTGAGGTCGGTTAGGATAATCAAAAACTCTGATAAGGTGGAAGGATTATGAGCTGACAATAAACTACTAAAAATCAGACTTTCCCGTGATTTTTTAAATAATTAAACTTTTAAAGAAACCACTTCTTCATTAAATAACATACACGACCCGGGTTTCGTTGAGTAATCATCATCAGGCATATGATTACTCATCGAAACCCGGGTTGTGTATGTTAGTTAATGAAGAAGTGGTTCCTGTAAAAGTTTAATTATTTAAAAATTACAATGATATACCACAAAGTTACGCTAGAACAAGTTAATTTTTTTCCGGGATTTTCCGCATGTAAGTTTGTGACTTCGTTAAGGATAACACTGTTCGATTAATCCTTATTTAAAGGAAATGGTATATTGGGACTCGGATAATTGGGACTGTCCTGTGTATCAGAGCCATAGCCCTGCGGGCAAAGATAGACCGACCGCGATGAATTTAGCTGTGGGTGAGTTTGGTCTAAATTAACTGCTTTAAGGCTAAATGAGAAACGATTGAGTAAAAGAGCATCTAATTCTACATGGTGAACTACCAGACAGAATGGAACCCAGCCTTTTAGGGATCTGTGAGCTAAGATCAGCCCAGTCCAAATCTCCTACTCCGGTGGTGTTCTAACGATGTCGCCCTTCGATGAATTGTCCTGCTGCGAAGGCGTACACAACTTCTCGCAATTTCTCCTTCTTATGCACGAGATTTTCAATGGGTAGCTTTAGCTTTTAATTTTAGAATCAAGCATTCAAGCTCGATTAGAAATAAATGCGTGGAAAATGAAATGATGAGCTTGGAGATTTCCCTGATCTGTTATTTGGTAATAATTCTAAGTCCGTGAAAAACGATCGACCAACCGCGGCCTCCGATGAAATTAATCATGGATGGAGTAACGTTCAGCTGCCAGTATTTAGGCTAAATGAGAAACAAATATGAGTAAGGGTGCATCTACATCTGCGTAGTACCGTGCTAGCCACCTCAAGGGTGTGTGTTATGAGATGAATCTTCGCTAGTCGTGCACTTGATTACATTCGGCGAAAGTTTTAGCGTAAATAGTGGGTATTTTTGGGTTGCAAGGAGGTGTTTGGATTCCGAACAATTAAGAGAAGTAAAGCAGACATGATGGCGTGTGTTTAGGCTAATGATTTAATGGATCCTCATATGTTGCTCTCTTTAAAATGTTTCTGACACTGTCGAATGGACTTAGAAAATATATTTTAATCTCTGCTCCGGTAGTAATTGACGGCGTCAAAATTTCGTCATTGCCGGGGATGAGTATATCCGACTCCTTTACAATAAAGACAACAATGTCAATTGCGTTACACCAAGTTTCATATTGAACTCACTTCACTGTCACTCACTCACTTCGCAGTGCATGGTACATGAGTATCAGTAGAGCTAAATTGTCCACTATTAAACAGCCACATCTGAATTTTGGACTTTCATAGAGGGGATAAGGAACGCACCAAATCAAGTTAATAGGAATGTAGAAACTTTATTATAGTACTAGAGAACTGTCAATGAATAGGGTAGAATATACAGCTGAGCTTAGCCATTTCTCAGGAACAAACTGTAACTAGGTTATTGAATGGGATGGGGCTTTAAAAAGGCAAGATTAAGAATTCTAGAAGGTACAGGAAACTCTGAGGGATAGCGACGAGAATATTTCGCTTTTTTGAACTTCCTTTGAGAAAAAAATAACGCAAGGACTAACAGGTAAAAATACTTATCTGGTCTTCGAGAGTTTCTCTTCGTTAGAGACAGACTAAAAAGCACAAATAACATTAAAAGTACAGAATTTCATTTACATCGAGAACTTTTTCATTCATAAAAGCTCCAATTTGGTTGGTTTTCTAACGTCGCCTGCCATCCACCCTCGTTGCGTGGTAAAACACTGGATTTGAAACCTAATTTTAGAATTGAAACATCACCAATGATGAGATCTGATGATTTCAAGCGTGACTTTGCAAAAATGACGGATATTCGTTTTGATAACAAGACTTTTGAAAGACAGTTGAAAGCGACCGGTTTCACCGTGTTATTCAGACATATTTTGAATCCTTACCAGTCTTTTATTCATAAAGTTTAATAAAAAGGAATAAGATTCAATAGTTTTATTCCACTCTTCATTCTTGAATATCACCCGCTGATGTCCTCACAGTCGATCAATATCACCTATTGTGAATCTTAGAAATTCCGGACGTCAGTCACGTCGGGTTAAATTTTGCATTCGTATCCGAGCCCAACTCATTAACACCAAATATCCTAACAATTGGCCTTTACGATCTCTTCTTCGTCGCTCATTAAAGTCCCGCTCCCTTAATTCTCTCCTAAGATCACGTGTTTATCGTCGGTACCACGAGTTGAATGACTAACTTGTCTAAATCTTTTCTTCTACATGCATTTGGTCCCTAACTTAAACGTATGATCTATGTACTCTAGTATTCTGGAGCTTGGGAAAATGTTATATACATCATCTGAATAAAGATTGTCTTCGTAAGTATATAAAATATATTAACCTATGGTCCGATAGCTATCCCTTCAAATTTCTTGTTAAAGGCTTGTGACCCAGCTACGGATAATATTGTGGTGGTGGTATTAATCAGTAGTGGCATCTTGGCCCTGGTACTGTATACCTTACGGGGATAGACCTTGAACTGGGACGAGTGTTGCGTGCCTGGTGTGGTATCTCCCCTTGTCACACACCCTGGAGGTGGCTTACGCGGTATTTTGTATATGTATGTCATAAAGTTCTTGGGGATCGAGTCGGCGAAGCAAATAGAGTGATGGTTTCCCATTCCAAGAGAATGGGTTCAAACCCGGCAGTCTCGGAGATTTTTCAGTGGAATCGCCATCACTAGTTTGGTGCCACGTGGAGAGCAACTCATGGGTTGTGCCACTTGGTCCGTGCGTCCGGTGGTACGTTATGTTGTGGTCTCAAATGCGCCTTTCATTGAGAGTAGGTTAAAGCCCACACCGGGTTTCCCTCTTTTTTCCTTCGTCCCCCAAATAACCCTTTCGTTATCAACCTGTCCTCAATGGTGCAAATTAAGTCAGTTGTCGGTCTCGGCCTCCCCTATATAACCGATAATAATTGATTGAAACTGAAACGTCTGACGTTTATTTTATTTCAAAACTCTTTATTCTATCCAATACAATCCTTCTTGATGCATCCAGCATCCTCTCCAAAACCAATTCTCCCCAACAATCCCCCTCTCTCTTTATCAACAACTCCCCAGCAACCCAGCATCCACAACACAATTCAAATCATACGTTAAAGTCTTCCTCCACCGTTTAAAGAATTTTGTCCAGAGATGTTTACATACTTGCATCACTGGACAAAATTTTACTGAGATCCCGTTTTAGTACCCCTTTGCCAAATGGCGCCACACCCGAACACGGTTCCCGACTTCCAAACTATTTGCTGTATTGTTCCTGCTTTCTAACATTGTCAACTTTTTCTTTCTTACCTTTCCTAAATTTTCTTCATCTTTTCTATCACTTTTTGTGTAATGAATTCTCTCTTGCCTCCTAACTGACCTTCCTTCCTTGCTTTGTGCCTACACTACTTCACCTTCTTTCAGTTGCAAAGTGACTTTGCAATCCAGCAAAACTTGGTCTTTTTCCTGGGGTACAGAGCCCTCTTGTCTCTCAAGCTCTTCTTTATTTGCATCTTTAACTTCTTCATTAATATCCCTTTTCTCTATTTCTTTCCCCAATTTATCATCCCTTTTATGTCCATTTTCTTTGTACTCTGTCCATTCCATCTCTCGACTCCTTTCTTTGCTCACTGCCATCGCCTTCTCATCAAGCCTCATGTCTTCCCTGTCTCTAGGTTCAGCATCTATATCAGATGTTTTCCTGTCTGAAATCTCAGCTTGAAGCTGTCGATACCTTTCTTCCAGTGCTTTTATCTTATCTTCTTGTTCTTGGATTGTATTCTCCTGCTCTTCATTTTCCTTCGAAATTTTAGGCAATCTTTCTTCCTCTTGCTCTCTGCATCTTTCAATAAATGACAGCCTTTGTTGAAGTCCATTAATTCTTTCATTAAGTGTGGAAAAGTTAATCAGCTGATCACACTGATCTCTGAAAAAACATTTATCCTTAGTTCTCTTTGCTGCTTCGGTCTGCTCCACATTTCTCCAATGCCTCTTTAATTGCTTTTCTCTACATATTTCGATTAGACCTGCGGTTGCATTTCCCAAAATGTATATACCCCGATCCAATTCATTTGGCACAACTACAGCTTTCCCAAATACTCTGCCAAATTTGCCAGTTACTTCTACTTCTGCAATGGGAAAATATCGATCGTGTACCTCTAGAGCTTGTTGTATCCGCACTTTTCCTCCAGTATACATGTGCGGGGAAACATATTTCTGGGCCACGATATCAATTGTCGCACCCGTATCACGCAATATCTTCATTTGATTGCCATTGATCATTCCAACACTCAGATATTTCCCAAATATATTTTCACTATTCCCATATTTTATGAAATTTACAAATTCTTTTCCTTCACTACCCTTTTCCATTTTCTTTGGACAAGCCGCAATCAAGTGTTGAGTGGAGCCACATCCATAACACCGGGGTTGAAATCTTTTCTCAAAATCAAGTCCCGAAGGTGAAAATTTAGACATCTTTTCCATACCCAAGTCACGTCTTTCTTCATCAGAATTTACAGAAGCAATCTTTGGCTTTGTAAACTGGATCCTTTTATTTTGTTGATCCTTAATGTATTGATCCGTGGTTTTCCGTCCCATGCTTTCTCGAATCGCATCAAAATTATCTAGCTTCTCAGCCAACACATTTGGGTCCTTAAAATTTTGCCATTCGTCTATTAGATGATCTCGCACCTCTATGGGCACTTTTCCTTTCATCTGCTCAGTAACCATCAGTCTTTTTAACTCCTCAAATGAATTCACATTCATGCCTTCAACCCATCCTTGGAAATAATTAGTCAATTTATATACCACATCGCTCCACGCTGTACCATTCGATTTTGACTGCTTGTATAATAACTGTCTGAACATTTCTGAGCTCAATTTGTATTTCTTAAGCAGTAAATTTTTCACGAATTCATAACTATCAGCTTTTTCTCTAGGTTCTCGAGAAATTATATCATTGATTTCGCTTGGTAGTAACCCCGTCAAGTAAAATACTAATTGGTGTTCCGGGATACCCGCTCTATCCGCCTGCCTTTCAAAACGCTCAAGGTATAAGCTAATGTTTTCCCCATGAGGGTCAAATTTATCCATATGCCGAGTTATATCTATTTTCGGCAAAATTCTCTGAGCGGTCTCCGTTTCCAATCCATCACACTCGTGGTTTAAGTTGGTTAGTGAAAATTTTAGTTTCTCCATTTCTAACTGAAAACTTCTCTGTCTTTCAGCGTCTTCTGCCTCCCGTTCCAATCTTCTCTCTTCTGCCTCCCGTTCCAATCTTTTCTCTTCTGCCTCCCGTTCCAACTTTTCTCTTCTGCCTCCCGTTCCAATCTTTTCTCTTCTGCCTCCCGTTCCAATCTTTTCTCTTCCGTAAAAAACTTCAGCATTTCCTTCACAAATTCCTCATCATATTATTTACTGGTTATTATCGCTTGTTTATACTCTACTACTCTTGCATCCCTCCCCACATCAGCTCCTACTTCATATGCAATTTTGCACAAAATGTCTTTAGGGACTGGCCAAATACGACATTATTAAAGTTTTTTTCCTCTACAACTCTATCACCTAAACAACTGACTAATACGTGGAAGTCAGAAACAGCACCCAGTATGCTCAAACCATCCGGCAAAAAGGGTACTCACCTATCCCACAGCAGAAAACGCCACACCAACACGATCAACTGCAGCCCGTCCACTTCTTCCGCAACTCGACTTCCAACCGCCGGCAGGAAGAAACCAAGACGTCTTCGCTCGCAGCTCCAACTTCGTCACTCAATGTTGCGTCCTTCCTTGAAGCAAATACCGCCTCCAGTCAGCTTCCTCGAACCGGCAACCGTAGAATCAATTAATCCGTTCCCAAAAGGATGTTGCTCTCCTATTCCGATTCACGCGTTCAATCCGGCCGCTGCGTTTTTTTTTACGTTCCACAGGCTATTATTTTTAAACCCGTGACGAATATCCCATCCTCGTCGCCAGAAAAATGGGTTCTCACCTCCGTCTGTAACGTCAGACGTTTATTTTATTTCAAAACTCTTTATTCTATCCAATACAATCCTTCTTGATGCATCCAGCATCCTCTCCAAAACCAATTCTCCCCAACAATCCCCCTCTCTCTTTATCAACAACTCCCCAGCAACCCAGCATCCACAACACAATTCAAATCATACGTTACAAAACCTATATTGCCACAAAGTATGAATGTAAATGAAATATTAATGAGAATAAACAAGATTTTTCCAGTTCCAAGATTTTTTGGACCAAATACTTATTACATTTAAGCGCTCTGATAACTGTCTTTAGCTAGGTGCATGTCAGATTTGTGAACTAAGTCCGAATGAGAGACAGTTCCTTGAGATAAATGGCCTTCGACCATGAAGGTGTCTTTTTTATCACCGTATGCTATTCAAGGGTGTAAGAATAACAACTTCTAAATATTTTTCAGGCAAGAGCAATGATGATTCAATTACGTACTCTGATTTGGGTAAAATAGTGCTAGTATTAGCTATTTGTTTGTCAATAGCCTATATTGTGCAATTGCTGGTTAAAAATATTGTGCTCTCAGATAATACCGTTCTTTCAACTGAAGAATACAACACATTCAAAAAGTAGGAAATACCGAGGGCTTAGAAATTATGCAGCCTGAAGTCGTACGCGGGCAGTGTATTTTGATGGACACAACTACAGGCATGCTTGTGAGTAAAATGCATCAACGATGCAATGGCGACTAGAAAGTTGCCGCTTGTATTATTTATGGTGAAAGTCTTCCGATTAATTGAATAAAAACAGTACCAAAAAGCATGTCTCAACTGGTTGCAAAGAAATCTCTTGGATCGACAAATTTGTTGAATTTAAACAAATTTTTCCTTATTATCTCACCGGATGTGTAAAACAAGAAATTAAGGGGCTTTAGTGCCTATCTCTCCGCTGTAGCGCTTTGAAGTGCCCCTCTTAGAGAGCGTGTAACAACGCCTTCGAACATTGTGACAACGCTCTCTAAGGTAACCCAAAAATACTTCGATGGCGCTTTGAATCGCTCTCTTCGTGAGGGCGATCTGAAGCGGCTTTGAACTGAAGCACAACACCTCCTAAGGTGGAGTCCAAAGGCGGTGAAATAGCGCTCCGGAACGTCTCTGCTCACAGTGCACCACAACACCTTATATGCGAAGCGAAGCCTCTTGAGAACGGTGATGCCAAGGCGCTTCGGGGGTGGTTCGGAGCGCCTCCGCCCGAAAGTGTGAATCAACACCTTGCGATCACCTTGGAAATGTCTGGCCAAGGGTGTTTACAAGGTGCTTCGGGGATGCTAGGGAGCGCCGTCCGCTGAACAGCGTAACGGAGCACCTTGCTAGCACCGTGAGAACGCCTAGAAACGCCTTATGAGCACTTTCAAACGCCTTTTAAACACCTTGAAAAGCGTTGAAAAATCGACAGGGTGGCACAAGTGCATCTTTTGAGGCAAATTCCAATTATTGTTTTTTTATGTACTTGGTTGTTATGAAAGAAGTTATAAACATTATCATTATCACTTCCAAGTTTACTCATTCAAAAGTAGATCATTGCATGCATATCTACCCCGTGAGCTCAGTGTTTTGAATGTTGATTGGCGAAGGAATGTGAAACACATGATGAAGCTCAGTTCCAATATCGGTATCCTTGGCATAGAAAAGGTGATAGCACAATGTGATAAAACCGAAACCACATTTTTCAACCTGTAAGTTGCTTGGGAAGGTGAGTGGTTAGGTCCACCACGTTTTAGGTCCCGCGGCGTACGAATTATACACTTTTGGGTGCTCCTTGATGCTCCTTGGTGCTCCTTGGTGTGGAGGCTTAGGAAATTATTTAAATTATTATAAACTTTCGCAAAATGATTTGCTTCAGTGTAAAAATTAGTTTCATCTTCGTAATTTACCCACATTTTTTGTATTATTCATCTTAATATCACATCACATGCATCTATACACTGTAATTGGCCTATTGTAACCTTTTGTTTATAGCCGACAGTGCTATGAGCCTAGCCGACAAAGACACCATCTAAATGATAATATTCTGCTTATTTTATTGTTCCAGAGACAGGGTAGGCATAAAATACTTGGCATAAAAATATTTGGCATCAAATACTGCAATTACCTTTCTCATTTACGTAGAGATCTTTGCTAGATTTAAAGAAGAGATAAAATCCTTTTTTTAGGGAGGATCATTAACAATGGATACTTTAAAAGGACACGCGTATGCCCTGATAGAATCTCCGATTAATGCAAATTATTTCAGAAAAGCCAGTCGTTTATGAATTGATAGTCTAAAAATTCTCTTCCAGCAGCGTGGTACGTTTATTCCGGATGAAGTTCTTCCTTTGGCATAGGAATTCGAGAGGCTTGATCTGCTTACGAGGAAGCAAGCTCGCTCGATTCTAAAGTAATTCAGAAATATTTTCTCTAGTTTACGTACTTCTTAAGTTAGTTTTTCTTCGAATAGTTTGGGTAATATTCGTTAAAAATAAAAACATTTTTTCCTTGCTCGCTTAATTCCCATTTGGGCAATGTAAAAATACTCCCAACTTTGAATTCGCATATTTATGCTGTTCTGGCTCGAAAAAATTACTGCGATGATGTCGTGTGTAAATTAGGATCTCCATATTCATTTTTGATGACGCATTGCTGCAATTGAATTCTGGTAACATTAAGGGCGATGGAAGGCATAGAGATATCAGGTAGGATAGGGGTACTTTAGGGATATTTTGTAACTTCATGGATCTGAATCAAATAAAAATTTTCAAATATTTGGGCGGAAAAAGTTTCGAAAAAATATAAGTTCGGACATTCCGTTCGATTGTGATTTAGATTTGAACCTAAACTCTAAAAATTATCGCTTTGAAAGCTACATAATGATTCTGTTGATGAATCTTCAAAGTTTTCTTTAGATGTTTCTCCAATCACCGTCAGTTAATTTCTAAATATCCTTAGCGTGCGGTGTTGCGGTGGTAAAACTTTGCATGTTTTTGAAATGAAGGCTCAATTTTCTTGATGCTACAGGGTGTTGTTCATCAGCAACTCACGTAATTTTCCTCTGCTCATTAATTAAGAAAATTTCACATTTCTTGGTTTTCTCGAGCCCTCTCTTAGCGAACGATGAGGTACCACGCGAGAGTATTTATTCGCGTTGCCGGGACAACAAGAGGAGGGGGAGCAATACTTCGCGGTTCCATTAAATCATACGCATCCTCCTCCAGCCGGTGGTCCTTTTCATCTAATTAGCACTTCTTCCCCCGCCTGTGTCATCTTCCTTCCCCCCTTTCCCTAACTCCCAAGAGATTCTTAATTATAACTCGAGATTGTGAAGAGAAGCGTGGCGGGAAGAGTCTGGCAAGTCAGAAAGAGGGGTGGATGTACGCCCTTGTGACGAAATTGAGCCTAGCAGCTTTCCTATCTTGAGGCCAGAATGTGGCTTGCATCGTAAAATATATCCTCGTCGTTTCTCTGAGGATAGGGAATATAGCTGTAAGCTAGGTAGGCGACGATGCGTGCGCTTTGCGACTGAGGTTATGTTTGAGGCGAGAAAGGTGTGGTAGCGGAAAGTCTTTAATCATTCGAGACTCAAGAAATGTTTCTCTCTCTCTGGTGTAGATCTGAAGGAAATGAAGTAATCTAGCCGAGCGAGAGAAAATCGTCATATTTTTGTCGTTGCTGGAGAATGAATTGACATTTTTTACGTAGAAATAGTAGTGGAGATGCACCAAAACTTTAAATTTAAAGCCGTGGAAAAGAGCTAAACCTAAAAAAGGAGTAAAAAAGGAGGTTTGCAAAGATAGGGCAATATGGAGGGAATTATAAAAATTGAAGCTAATTTTCTAGGTCTTACGCTGAGAATTAAGCTCTTTTACCGATTCCTATCTCAAAATCGAATGGCGTGATGGGTATATGCTAAATAGTATGCTAAATGTCCTACGATCGAACAGAGTGTGTAACACTGCTGATAGAGTGACTAGGTTGTGACTAGCTGGAGACGTTTACTTGCAAAATATCTGCCACGTGGATTTCAGGGTGATACCGAGGACATTGTTTTAACCCCGCGCTACAACTTTAGAGATGACAAAAGTGACAAAATAAAAGTGATAGACTTCCGAACTGGTTTTGTAAAAGAATTATTTGTTCCACGCAACATCAGCGACTAAAAAAAGCAGAGTATGACTCCAAGGTATTCCGTTAACTTAAAAACTTCACTTACGTCTT
This sequence comes from Pyrrhosoma nymphula, assembly GCA_963573305.1. Lineage (NCBI taxonomy): Eukaryota > Metazoa > Arthropoda > Insecta > Odonata > Coenagrionidae > Pyrrhosoma > Pyrrhosoma nymphula. The sequence continues at coordinate 46,708,791 of OY754335.1, read as the reverse complement.
TTACCTATTTCTATTTCTCTCCCCTATTCATAACTAGTGTCTTATCACACACCCCTGCGGTGGCTCACAGGGTAGTACGTAGGATAAGATGAAGACAATACCGGAAATATTCGAAGATGTTGATTAATAGTGTTTAGATTTTTGAAACCATGTTAAAAACAAACTTTGGGCACGATGCGCATTTTTTCTCAAGTCATGCAGTAAGCTAAAGTATTTTTTGTTAGGTGGCATGGACAAGTATAGATGTGAAATATCTGAAGAGCAATCGTTGATCCGATCGTAATTTTTCTTTACGCGTAATCACGAAGAAATCTTTTGCATTGAGAAAACTATTATTTAGAGCGTCGCCTGTTCTCACAAGCCCACCAATCGTGCCCTCATCTCGTCCTCAATTTAGTTCAAGTCTGAATGCCTTGCCTGAGTGTATTTTATTACATTTAAAATTCATGAAATAAAATACTGTAACAATAATATTTTTGCCGGTAAAAACTCTCGTCGTTCATTATACGTAGGTATTTCAACGAACACACGCAATCATACCCAGTGAATCGATTTCAGGGTCGATGTTAGCAACGGGAGAAATTCACCAGTTTATAAAATATTTAATGTGCTATTAAACAAATGGGCACGTATACAAAGCTCGGGTTGGCACTAGGTTGATCAGGGGATAAGACAGTAAAAAGGGATTTGTGAAATATTCTCGGGTTCAAATATTATTCGCCGGGAAAGCCTAAGATCTTTCAAGAAAAAAGGATGATGGCAAGGTAGGAAAACTGAAGGAGGCCGTCGGCGATACCTTGGGCAGATAGCGACGTCGGATCATCTCCCCGAAGGCAGCATACTCTCGACCGTCCCAACCGAGGACCAGAGTGCCAGAGTAGTTCCCACTCGCCGATGGTGATCTCTTTTCATACACGAGGCTCGTTTGTCCCGTGCCAGCAGCCCGCTTCGACAGGACTCTGGTGCGGAGGATTTAACTACCCACACTCAGCTTCCTATCCTCGGAGGGCCATGATGGATGGCTCACCAGGATGGTGAATAACATAAAGGAGTGAGTGATTCGTACTTAGGACCTTAGGGTATGAAAGTGAGGAAATTATTCCACTACTACCGATGCCTGTTATTCATTGGATGTCTCCATTGATTCCCATACTTTTTGATGATTTGGTCCGGCAATGTGTGCCCTATGTCCATTAACTAATTTTTCCCGAAGATCAGATATAGCTCCATGAATTTCTCGTAGCTGAAAACATTAAGCTATGACGTCTCGTCAAAATCTTCGGGCCGTTTTCTAGATGCATTTTACATGAATGGTATGCATACAACTATTGCTCGTGCAAGAGTTTGAATACATTTGTCACATACAGTCAAAGACAGATTCCGAATAAAAAGTTCAGCAAGAAGCATTTCATGTAAAAATCGAGTGAAAGGTGATTTCTGAAATTTTGAAACCTGCTGATTGCGAAAATGCTCGTTACCAGGTCGAAATAAAAGCCGGAATTGAGATAAATTTAAGATGGCATCCAATATGGTGGCGAAGTTAAAAACTCGTTGCTTCCTTTAAATATTAGCGTAAATTTATAAAAATATATAAAGTTAAAAATAACGTTTAAGAACCAAGTTGTCTCAAATTGACCTCCGACATTTTTTCAATTTTTAGAAATTTTTCAACGAAGTCATTAAGAAGTCAGCGGAGGAAGTTGTGGGTCAGTCTCGTCGACACAGTTGTTTTCCTTTTACCCTCCATATTATTCTTTTGTGCTTGTCCTGATGATCCTTAGAACTCGGTTCGGTCACGAGGAAAGTTGGGGAAATCGTCGAAAGCTTCGATTTGCTCTAGGGATCCAGGACTTCGGGGAAGTTGGCGGGCCTTTTAAGAACCTTGATTCCAGTTTTTCCCTCCAAGTCCACTTACTCGAGATATCTCGTCGGTGTATATTTATAGAATTTCTTCCCACGTCCTTCCATCATGTCGATGTGATTTTCGGAGATTGAGGAGAGGTTGAGATGACTCCGGGTAGGAGTTAGACGAGTATCGTCCCCTCGCCAAGGACGGGACCCTGGATCCGGGAGACCCTTTTTTATCCCTCCCCCCCACCCTCCCCCAATCATCCCTCGCGTCGTTTCCCCGGCAACTTTCTTCTCCTTAGAGCTAGATGCAGGAAGGGATGACATCTCGAAGTTTCCCGCTTCATTTCTTTGCCTAAAGTCACCTCTATCCCGGCACTAATACACCTGGGGGGTTATTTTGCAATATCAATTGAGAATACGTCATAAAATGTGGAAAATTACGTCATTTTTCGTTGTTCAACTCCGCCGCCTAGGCAGCGTGACCATCTTCGGCTCTCAAGTGGTGAACTGCCGGTCTACTTATTTCATTTATCCGCTCTTTCGACTCTTTATCCGTATCTTTCAACTCTTGATCCGTATCTTTCGACTCTTGATCCGTTTCATTTGCAGCCGCATTTCATTAGTTCCATCTCACCTGTCGTTAGGAACGCGAAATGGAGCCATCATCGGACCTTAGCCGATCGTGAGCCGATCATTAAGAGAGAGAAACGGATCTCCCGCCTTCCCGAAAAGAGTCATTAAAAAGGCGAGATAACAAAATAACCCCCCTGGACGTTAAAATCACCTCGGGTCTCTCGATAATAGCAGTTTTTAGTGTAAGCGATCAACTGGTTGAGGCCTTAACACGTATGTGAGACGTTATCAAGGTCCGGTGCCTTATTTGGTATATCCTTGGAATTTACGAGCCTCGACAGCGACGAAATGTTGACGTAACGGTCCTCGACAAATCTCAACTTTTGAATGAGCATATTTGTGATTCTGGAGGCTGTGACGTAAAAATTTGGTCTTTGTCGAGACTTGGAAATTTCGAAGCCATACCGAATAGGGTATATACTGGCTCCCTGATGACGAGGGAAGACAGAGTGTCTACAGTACCTTAATCTTTTTTAATCATATCGTGTTCTGAAGTACAAGGTTTACTGTGGTTATGTATTAACTGAGATTAATTTTAAAGTACCCTGTTTATCCAATAGAAAGAGAAAATTATTTTTTATTCAGCTCATACTCGTAAAACTATTAGTTCATACTTACCCTTATATAAAATGATGCGACTGGTCAAACAGTCGACAAAGTCAATTATATTTTTTTTCTAATATGTAGTTCCAATTCCTTTGAATCTTATTACTTGCATCTCTGTAATATTGTTAATTGTCTCAGAAATTGATGTTGCGATTTTGTTTATCGTTTGTTTTAACTAATTTCCAAATAAAACCTGAGATATGGATTTTTCACCCATTTATATTTAAATGTTACTATTTTCATGATGGCATTATATATTTTTTTATGAAAAAGAGCAATCTGGAAGAAAATCCAGCTTGATGCTCAGCTTCTGGGGTGGGCATCGAGCATTATTTCACAACAGTTTTTCATCAACCGGGTGATTTTTCTCTAAAATTATTTCTTTTTAGATTGACTTCTAAAGATTTCAGAAAAGTTAATGCTGGATGTAGCAACTGGTCATTGTGCAATTTTCACGCTTTCAACTATACATTTTTAACTCTTAAGACAATAAGACATGCAACATATGCCTAGAAATATGAATAAATCGGTGGTTCTCAGTCGTTTCAACTTGCATACCCCTTGTTTGGAATTGCGTTCCCATCGGTAGTCTATATCCCCTATATCGCATGAAATCACCCCTTTCAGTTGGATATTCTCAGTTTGGGAGCATGAATGAAATACTAGCACCATTATTCAGCTTTTAACACGTACCCCTCAAGGTATCTGTACATATAATATTGAATTGTATTGAATGGAGTTCCGTGTGTGACGTACCGAAGGTGGAGGAATACATATCCGATCGTCGATTGTTGTGCTCGTCCTCCTGGGACATCTAACAATTAATACTAGCTATTGACCCGAGACATATCCAAAATTTCTACGAAGAAGGTTTTACAGAGCGTTTTTAATGGTGTAATCTGTCGCAAATTATTTATTTTCATGTCCAAACTGTTTAGAAATATCACAGCATTGGCAATCCTAGAGCTATTTTTCTTTTCTCATTTTATTGACTTAAGTTAATTGACCCTCTTCATTGGTCTGGTAAGATCAGTTTGATATGAAATTATTTCATCGGGGAATCCAATATTTTTTTTTGAAATCGTAATAATAATGTTGTTACCGAGAAGGGATGCATTCTGGCTCATAAATTAAAACCCTTACCAACGGCATTCATATTCATGCGTTAAATCCTGTTCAAAGTATGCGTGTTCCTTTTTCCATTGAAACCTGCTCTCCATGATTAAAAAAATAGTAATGCGTTAAAGGTTTTATGTGTTGCCATTCCGCGGAAGTAAGATTTACAGCAATGAGTAGGTATTCGTAGAAATCCGGATTTCCATTCTCGGAAAATGAGGCTCACAATGCATAACCAAGATACAGAAAATGTTTCTCTCAGCTTATTCTTTATTACTCTCGGGAAATATATTATTTACGTCGTATACCGGGCCCTTAACTTTGAATATATGAAATTTAGATGAAGTAGATGGTGATACAAGTGCGCCCTCGACATTTTTATTTCCCTTGCTTTTGAAAAGCTTTACAATCGTCTCAACGTTGAATACCTTACAAAAAGAAATCGGGATTTACGTAACGATATGGTAAGTAATGCCCCTATACTCATCGCGTTTTATTTATACTGCTTTCTGAGTAGGTTTTCCCCGTCACTCGAAGACTAATGGTGGACGAAAATGGCTCCTTTAGGAAAAAAATCTACCGTAGTCGCGAATTCTTCAAACCTTCAAAAGAAAAAAATCTTCCCCCTAAATCCCTTGTTCTGCCATTTCTCTTTTCGCTTTCTCGCGGCTTCTATCGTCTTCTTTTTGCCACCTTCGTCTTCCTCTTCTTCTCCCTTTCTGATTGTGTCCCACCATCTGGTTGTTGAAATTGAATACTTTCTTATCCTACCCAATTCTTTCTTCCCCTTTCCCCTCCTCCTTTTCCACGTTCGCTTAACCCTTTCCCCGTTTCCTCGCCACCCCTCTCCTCCTTTCTTTCGTGTCCCCCCTCCGGCACTCCAATTCCCTCCGCGCGTGCTGCATTTACCGCATTTTTTTTATGTCCCGTATTTCAAAAGTTGGCATGAGATGGAATGAGAGGAGACGAGGAAGCTGCTAGGATTTCTCTTTTGTTGGATCCTCTTTTTAACCTTCGAGTAGCCACACGGGTGACAATAGTCATCCACGGTCGTGAAATTGCTCACATCACCATGCATCCTGTAATTTAGGTGCTCAGGTCTTTAGCACTCCTTTAAAAGCATTAGACTCAATTTTGTTTTTTTTTGCTTTTGTCTATGTACAATATCACTTCGTGACTGGATCAAAATATGGTGCTATTCACGCAACCAATCGCGTTGGATATAATATTGTGACTCTACTTACACTACTCTTCTGGAATGATGAATATGGGTATATACGTAAATCACAAATACATATGTATAGACAAGCATTAACTTATCATTAGAAATAACTGGGTTAGAAGTCGTGGAGTAAATGCTCTCATGATCAAGGTGGATATGATGACTTGAGGTGTTTTACTTCAATCAATAAATCATGATATAACCTGCGTCCTGTTGTGCATTCTTTTCATTTCAATTCAAACACTTTAATTCCAAGTATATAAGCAATAAATGAGATAATATCCAGTTTTAACCATCAATTTTGTTTATATTGTGGAGCTAATCAGAATTTCTTGTTGATCAACTCCACAGTTTTAACGAAATTAATGGTTAAAACTGTTTATGACCTCATTTATTGCTTATATACTTGGAATTAAAGTGTATGAATTAATTAATCTTAGGTGGTTGAAATTATGCCATTCAAGGGACATTTTCGGTAACAAATGCTTATGTGACTACTCAACGTTTAATGCATAAATAAATGTGCATTGCACATGTAGGCACTCATTAGTGTACAGAATCTCTCGGTAAAACGGTGACGGTTGAGGTTCAACAAATAAAAAGGTAATTAAAATATTAAGGTATAAATCGGAACCATGAAAATTACCATAACATGACACCTAACGCCGTTTGAGCAATAAGTCCTTTTAATTTCAAATATACCCATTACATAGCAACAAAAAAGGGAGAAAGTGATAATCAACGCATACAATAGACAAGCATAGGTGGAAGGATACTGATTATATACAAACAAAGATTGGACCCGGACTATGAACCTTCCGATTTCGGGTCGAGTACTTTGGTCGCAGCTAACCAGCTGACATAATTGAAGTTGACGGGGGTTTATGTTGCCCATAGTCAAGAACCAATATTTTTCTCAAGATGTGGTACTAAGGCGTTCATGAACCTAAGAAGAGAGAAGTGAGGCTTTAATCAGTGTCCCTCAACTGCTTGAGAGGTGTCTTAGTGACATTGTCCAGTCGTTTTTTCTCTGGTGAAACTTCACTTCTCTTGCAAAAACTTGACTGAAATATTATACTACTGAAGACTGGTTAGAGATGCAATAGTAATTGAAAAATGCCCAAATAATTTTAATCGTGAGACTTAAACAAATTATGAATTGCATTGAGAAATCAAATTAATAAAAATGACGGTCAATAGTTTCAATATAAAAATTAGAGGGACGAACGGCTCGCTCAAATATGTGCTTCTGCGTGATTCAAATTTTATCGGAAGGTCTGGAGTTCGATTACCGGTTCAGTCGAGCTTTTTTATGCTTGAAATCTGCATACACACAATTTTCGCTCGTACGTTATAGATGGATAAAAAGATGTTTTTCATTTTCTTCCATCGGCTTTGGCGAAATTGCCCATTAGGTACGTATTGTTCGAATCTTCTGAATTTTCCCCTCACCTACGTTTTTTGTGTCCAAATGCAATACCTTATCCCTCTCTTTATCCTCTGTTTGCATGATCATCTACGTATGAATATAAAAGCTTTCAACACTCTCTCTATGATTCTTACATCTGTTCCCTCCTTTTACTTTTCCGTCCTCTCTCTCTCTTTTTCTCTCTAACACTCTTTCGACTGTATTTGACTCCGCATTACGTAAGGGAGCGCGAAAGAGACGACGTCGCCTTTTTCTCATTTTTTCTCCGTTCCTTTCTTTTTCGTTTTGCATTTTTTTCTCTCACCGGCGCTAAGGTACCTACTCTCCCTCTCGTCCTCCCTCAGTCCAGCCGTTCTACCGTGAGGAGGTCTCTTTTTTTTATTATTTCGTAAGTTTCCGCACCGTTCCCGAAATATCGTCGCAAACCTCCTTCCGGACCCCATTCTTTCGGAGTTTGGGGGAGAAAATCCCCTTTGGAGAGGCGAATCCCTCACGTATTTTCGGTTCCATGGGCGGAAAATGGTCACCAGATTCCCCGTTCGACGGTGCAGGCGATTAATGATTCGGTATCGGTGTCGGATGGCTGCCGTAGAAAGTTGTGAAATCGATGGGGCGTTATTAACATGGAACCAGCGAATGCAAATAATGGCTCAAGATTAAACTATGTCCATCGTCAGCAGTCCGGAGATTGGTAAGCTGCAGTTTTCCAATATAATCTTCTCTCAGATCACTTCTTTACTTTTTCGGTATTCTCCATTCCATCATGATTTTACTGGCGTAGTTCGTCCTTCGTCTTCTTTGATAGTTCTTGCCATTCATTACTCCTTCCAGTAGTATTTTTATGAGACCGCTGTAACTCAGAATGTGACCAATAAGTTTGATGTTTCTACTTACCAAAGCGAAGTTTCAATTAACATTTTTGAGGGATGTTCAAGATAGGCTCTAGTAGAATAGGCTCTACATTTCGCAAGATAATCTGAAATTTATAGCGCAGATAAACTGAAATTAGCCTACATTAGCCGAAGTCTGAGTAGATAAGCTTATCGTTTTGTAGCAGTCTATGGCTGAAACTATCCACAAATGTTAATTTTAACTACATGTGGCAACCTTGCATTATTATGAGGATGGTAAAACCGTTAAAGGAATTAAATTCTTTGACAAGTTTGAAGATTTTGAATGAAAGATATAAAGTGAAAGTTTTTTCCTTAATCAGTTTGGGAAAACCAAATTATTAATTCAGGACCATTTATTTATTTAGCCTCTCCTGTTTATCCGTGAATTAGCAGAAATTTCTTTATAAAGGCCAAATGAACTATAGCAAAAAGGTTAGAAAACTCTTCAAGCCGAAACGTTTGTGTAAATCAGTCTGTGGCATGTGAAAAATAATTTGAATTTTGTTTTGAATATTCCACGTCCTTTCGCTCTGTGCTTGACGAGCTATAACGTTTCTGTTTGCTTGAATGATTAGAGTTATTTTTCATTGAAAGGAAAAAGATTGCATCAATTATTCATAAATCCATTAACATGGTGAGTAAATGAATGTCACAGTAGTAATGCATGAGACGAAATCCATAATATCGATGACCTTTTTATTTTGCTTAAACTCTGAGTTCATCCTGAGTTATTAAAGAGCGTGGAATTATAAGCCCTTAAATACTAAGTATGCATTAATTGGACAATTATCAAATTATCATTTTTGTTCCCATCATATTAAGTCAGCGATAGGTAATGCTTTAAAACAGTTTTATGACCTTGGGATAAGTGGCTCAATTCAAATGCAAGCTTCCCTGGATAATTCAATACACCCAATTATTTACCTTAGTAATATTTTCATTGGAAAATAACGTATTGCATAGGGTCAAATTCAGTATCACTTAATGAGAAAACATTATCCCATTGTAAAGCTCTTCAGCAATTTTTAGTGCTCATATTTTTCTTAGTTTTTTCGCAAAAATTTAGCTTCGACTGTCATTAACGTTGCAATTATTCGGCGTTACTCTGGTATTAGTTTGAAAGTTTCCAAATCAGGGTCTTCTGAAGTAAATCTGGGCTGTAGTTGTTTGCTTAAATTTTTAGATTGTTTTAGATACAAAACCGAAAGCAGGTTTAAGTGGAGCCGCAAAACATTTTGACCTGCTCTGGAACTCACATACCGTCTTATTTCGTAGGAGAAGTAGAAACAAATGAAAAAAAGTACCTTTATTAGGAACACAAGGACAACATACTCCAGAGCCGTATTAATATTAGAGCGTGTTATCCTTGTGTTCGTACATTGGAGGCCTTACAGATCATCTATCCCATAAATGTACCTTTATCACATTATCAAAATCTCACTACAATTATAGACGTAAAAAATCAGCTATTGGATTGCATCGAAGTCCGTTTTGACTTCAATACAAATCTGAGCGACAGAAAGGCGCTTTTAAAAAACTAAATTATTTAAAACTCATTCCAAATTCAGTTGATTTTGGATATTATACTATGACTAATCCTATAGCTTCAGAGTTCAATATCATCTATGGTTTCGTGAGACACAAATCTAGGTATTCTGGAACAAACAACCCGAAATATTTGAGTCAATGTAGCTTTTTCAAGTAGAGATTTTTAAGCAGGCATTGAAAATCTAGCCTACATTAGCGGAGTCAATCCACGGGCCACCTCGCTAACTAGGACACTATAGTTTTGTAATACGAGCCTTGTTTCAGGGATTGAGATGAAAAAAGTTATCAGTATTTAACCGTGCTGTAAAAACCGATGTCGAAGATAACTTTAAACTGTTGCGAGTAGATGAGACACTTAACAATATCTGATAACTGGTGGTTGTACCGTAAAATTCCCTACTCACCTTATGATTGCAAAAAAATTCAAACACTTCGTAATAGAACATTTACCTCTTGCTATTTTATACATATTAAACAGTGGATATTTTCAAAATTTTCGGTTTAGGGGTTGTTAAGCCTATTGTGAATTGTAAGTTTGTTTGAGCCAATGACTCCGAAAAAGGCCACTAAGAAAATCCATTCTGCGGTTTATTAGTCATAAGTACGAAAAGATAATGATGAAACTATGCATCGTTGTTTTACCAAGAAAATAGTGACGGGTGATTCAGTGCGGGCAATACTCAATGTTCTAGAGGTTAATTGGTTTACAGTATGATTCATTCTAGGATTGAATTTTTTTTAAATACCAGGCAACTTAGATAGTGCAATCAAATTATAAAAATTAAGAAGCTCGCTGGAAGAAAATATTTTACCTAGTTATTGTAATTAGTTTTAAAGGTGCATTGACGGTAATACATCATTTCGCATCTCGCACAACCTATTGTTTTCAATTCAAGTGTAACTAAATATATATTTAAAAAAAATATTTTAAGTATGATATATGATACAGGACGTCAAATAAATTATATATTTTTTCAAAGGTTAGATTGTTTAAGAAAGAAAATTAATCGGCTCAGAAGATGTTTTGTTTCCTAATAGGTGCACTCATCTACATCTACGAAGTACCGTAAAAGCCACCACCAGGGTGTGTGGCACGGAGTGATTATACACCAGGCTTGCAGCACTCATCCCAGTTCAAATCAGGACGTCGCACGTTCCCCCGTTCTCAAGGCGTGGACCAAAAATCAGTCAGGAGAACAGTGTCACGTCAAACATGCAACTGGGAGAGTGCTACGTAGACGAACATACAAACATGCAGTACACTGGTTAAGGAACAACTACTGGTTGATGTTGCTAATACTATTAATTTATGAATGTTACGATATACTACTTCATGCTGAAGACAGTCAAATCTCTAGATCACCCCTGACCCCTAGTTCCCAGTATTCGTCAACTCCGTTAGGAGGTACCTCACGCTTGCCTCTTGCTTGCCACGCCAGTCTTACCACATCGAGGTGATATCTTCTCTTCCGTGCTGAGGAACGAGTTGAAAAGGGCGCTACGCCATAATATCAATCATGCGACAGTGACTTCCTCTCTCCGACAGCTCCTGAAAAAATGTCTAACCTCACTTACTAGCACTTAAATAAAACCGCAGTAGTTATACTGTCCACTTATATTTAATGTAAAATATTACACTACACGTGTTTCGACGCTTACGGCGTCATTCATTCAATATAAGTGGACGTTACAACTACTGCAGTTTTATTTAAGTACTAAAATGCTGTTCCACCACGTAACGCCAGATACAGTCGAACTCGCTTACTATTTTATTCAAAGATGCAAACGCTAAGGACAGCGGTAAGGAAAAGTGGTGACTTTCGGTTTGGCAATCTCGTCTTTGAAAAGGCCATTTAATCCACTTAAATTATACTGTAGATTGATAACACCGTCGCGACGCGTCGCCGACGTCATAAATGCCTGGGTATTTGGCTACTAAGATTTGTGTGGGAATTACCCCAGGGCATGAAAAAAAGTTAATCTCATTGGAAAAAATGGTGCTAATAAGTATCTTTGCTCCAAGTTATAGATTCTGGAGTACAAAAAAGGATAGATTCGTGACATTGTTTAATGAGCCAGATATCATTGAAATTATCAAAAGAGACTCTAGAGATGGGACGGGTCAGAATTTAAGAGGGGGAAATGGGCCATTGTTGAAAGAAATATGGGATGCCATAATAGAAAGACCAAGAATGCGAGGACGTCCAAGACAAGACCAAGGTGGGAGGATTAGCTAAGGAAAGATCTTCGAGGAAAGGGAGCGGCAGATAAAGAAGCAGCAGACAGACAACGCTGGAGAAAAGTTCTTGGCGAGCCCAAAATTCTTCTTTGCTTCAAATGGCCATGGGAGTAAGTAAGTAAGATTTTGCTGTTAGCATTTAATAAGTAAGAATTACGCAGGTCCTTCCCCTAGAGCAGGTTAATGCTAACAATGTCACAAAAGCGAAAGATTGAGGTGAGCGAAAGAGGACTCTCGGAGGGCGGGTAAGAAGTTAAAACATGAGATCGGTCGCAAGGATTGAATGGGTTTCAGTGAGGACAAAGGAAAGGCAAATATGAAAGGAGGGGAAGTTTTGGGGAGGTCAAAAACTCTGGGTAAAAAAATGAAACGGCATCACTTATAGATGCTCCCCTTATGGGAGACGATATATCGCCCTCCTGGATACATCAAGCCGGTTCCTCCCGTAGGACCCGAGAGAGGAAAAAGGACTTTTTCATAACATTTCCTCCACACACGCTCTCAAACACATATCCGCGCGGGAAAGGCGCACGCGCGTGCCCTAGGGACCTTCACGGGCAGACAAAAGGAGACGAAAATGTAAATTTTCCTGCCGAGGAATTCCATGGGAAGGAGAAGGAGGAGAATGCGGCTCGCTAGCGTTATATGAAGATATCGAGTGAGGAGGAAGGGGGTAGGGGGCAGGATTCTTGAAGGGGGGAGGGCAAAGGCTGATATGGCATCAGAAATCGTTAAAGTCCACCCCCCTCGGCCCCTCCCAACATCCTGAGTAGGGGACTTTATTTTTATTTTTTGATCGCTCCAGAAGAAATTCGCCTCCACTAGCGTAGCCTAAAGAAAGGAGAGTTTCCCTCCATCCTTGTTTCGCTGTTGTTTTTTGTTTAAAAATATTTTCTCATTTCTCTTCGCCAGGGTGAAAGAAGGGTTGGAGAAAGTGAAGGAGCGAGCCCTTCCCGCGGAACGAAGAAGTGGTGGGAAAAATAAAGAAAAACATTGAAGCTTTCTTTATCTCTCCCTCCCTCTATCCCTCTCTCCTCTTGGAGGAAGGACGATAAAATTCTTTCGCAGCGAGCGAGACGTTGGCTGAAACCAATTTTGTCCCCATTCAAAATATCAAAAGATTTGTATGTTTCCGCTCTCTCCATCTCTCGCCTTCTCCTTCCGCCGGCCTTCTTATCTCGGCCGCGTTCGTACGGTTATCCCTGAGCTTTTTATCTTCGCTTCGATTGATCGGATAAACTTTTCTCTCCCCCGTGCGCCTCTCTTTCGAGCGGAAATAAATAAACAAGGGACGAATGAGACGAAGCTTTTTTTATTTCCCCAATCTCGAGTCCTTGAGTAGTGGATGAAATGATTCGGTGGAGGGGTGGAAAAATCATTTGTATTCATACGTTTTGAGGTATTTGAGACAATGGTCGGTTCGATTTATGTCTTGGTCTCACGATGGCGGAGTAATTAAAAGTCGGTTTACGGAAATTCTTGGTTAACGGGTAGTGGGTTAGTTGTATTGACGTTTTTTGCGGGAATGACCTTCAAAAGCGATTTAGAGCAGAGGTTTTATCGCTATATCACTGGAACTTGTTAATATACGATTTTTTGTAAATACCTTTTTGAATGAGGTTGAAGCTTATTGATAGGAGCAATTTTTGTACTCGCTTGGAAACCTGTCAGGGTGACTTTATCAGGGCAACCATAACCATTTTTACAGCATCAGATTGCGTTTAGAATTTCACTCATGCGTTTTCGTTACCTAGTAGTTTATAAAAAATTCATGATAAAATAGTGACTGAGAGAGGAAATGTGCTCTTTAGTTCAAGCTCTTGCAGTACTTCTTGGGCCAGTATGTTGCCCATGCGCTGATTTCGAGGGGAAATTAACAAAACAGGGACGTATTACCGACTTTATGCTTATAAACGTCTTTCGAATTACGAATCCTTGAGTGGTGGATGAAATGATTCGTCGGAGGGGGTAAAAAAAAATCATTTATATTCATACGTTTAAGGCATTTGAGACATGGATCGGTTTAATTTATGACTTGGTCTAGCGACGGCGAAGTAATTAAAAGTTGGCTGAAGGGAATTCTTGGGTAGCGGGTAAATTTAGTGAATTATTCGAATTGAATTTTTAGGGAATGGCTAAAAAGTGATTACGAGTAGGTGTTTGGCCGTTACGTGACTGAAACTTACAAATCTACGATTTTTTGTAATTTATTTATTAAATGAGGCCGAAGCTTCTTGATAAGAGCACTTTTTGTGCTTGCAATCAAAAGTATGTTAGGATCCCCATTTCAGGGCAGCCATTGTAATTTTTTCCGTATCAGAATGAACTTAGAATTCCACATATGCGTTATCGTTAACTCGTAGGTTGGAAACATGCATAATGAGATTACGATGGAGAAAGAAAATGTCCTCTATAGTTAAAGCACTCGCAGTAGATAATTTCGGGTCTCTTTTACCTACTTTTGGGTGATGATGCTTCCTTCGGGTAGCTTTCGAGTGGAAATAAATAAACAGGACAGGGAAACCTTTACGAATCATAAGTTCTCGAAAGGTGAATTAAATCATTTGTAATCATAATTTAAGGCATTGTGAGACAGTTATCAGTTGGATTTGTATTCGTCTCAAAGCGGCAAAACGATTATAAGTCAGTCGACGGAAAGTTTGAGGAAAGGATGTATTCGTGAGTTATTCGTTTTAAATTTCGCGAGAATGGCCTACAAAAAGGGTTTAAGGTCAAAATTTGACTGTTTTCATCCCTTTAGTGTGACCTAAACTTGTAAATTTACGATTTTATTGAAGTACCTTGCTGAACGAGTTCCAATGGTTTTCATTGTTGCACTCTCTATAATGCGTGGAAATAAATTAAGGGTCTTTGGTTTGGGCAGCCGCTGCGAATTTCTACCCTATCAATCGTTAACGTTTAAATTTCCATGTTTACATAATTTTGCTCATTAGTTAGGAATAGTGCAAGACGAATTGACGGCAGATAGAGAGAGAGTGAGAATTTATTCTGAAGATCAAGTACTTGTCGTAGTTGACAATAAAATCTACTTGGGCCAGTAAGATTCTTTGAGTTTCATCGGGGTTTGTACCCTAATGAGTATTGATCTTAGAATATTAGGCAGAGATCTCAAAATTTGTATTCAACAGACAGAAATCAGCTATCTTAGAGCTCTCCCTATATCCTTTTAGTATTTTTTTAAAATATTAGAGAAATCAATAACTACCTCTATTCGATAAATGGCTAAACCTTTTACAAATGTATGCGATGAGATGGTAGTCGGATAATACATACTCACTTAACTTTGTCACCATTGATAACTGTTTTGATTTCCTTATTTTGATTGGCATATTAGCGTTCCCATCCATTTGTCTCGAATCCGAGATTTAAAGTAAGACCAACTCGTGGAGAATGAATATTTAAAAGGGAAGGGTATTTTCATTTACTAATCGAAGATATCGATATATGGTAAATCTTTAAGATGACATTCTAAGGCTACTCTCTTTGAAATTTCAAACAAAAATGATTCTCACTGGATCAAAAATTCCCCTCTCCTGAAAAAGTAAGAAGCTCATGCCAAGTGTCTAGTATGCTCAAGTTAAGTCCTGTATTCAGATCAGCTTCCAAAATTCTTTGCTACACATATAACAATATCTATTACCTATATCTTCGAATTATTGTAGAGCACACTCGTAGTTTTCAGGGCAAACATAAGATTCCTCCTATTGTAACTATTTCCTCGTATATTTAAAATATCTACCCATAGAAAATGGTTCACGCTCATTAGCTAATATTGGCGTTGAATTTTATGGTTCAATTATAAGGAAAAGCATGTATCAATACATTTACGCTAATGAAAATACTACTTTGACCTTTGCCAATATTATTTGACTGTGTTAAACTTTAAGCCCTTGACAATATTAATAATTTTAACTAATGTACTTGTATGGAACCAAAATTAGAATTTAAAGATCGAACTGATAAAGTTAGTGAAAGTATATTTATTTATGTATGTTGGATTGTATAAAAACTTAGCATTCCGAGAAGCTACCATGCAGTTATAGCAGGATACAGTTTAAGGCGATAGAAGTTGTTCAGAAGACCGTATCTGACAAAGAGTATAAGTACAGTGAATGAAACAGTGAGATTTGTCTTTCATTCTAAATTGTAGCTTAAAATATTGTGGATTGTTATTTATATATTTATGCCCCCCATATATATTTTTTTACCCGTGCTCGGATGTGTGTTTAGCTTAATATTACCCGCAAAGCGATCTACGGTTAACATTTAGCTAAGTTACCCGTAGCTAGACACTTGATCGAGAAAAATTGCTTGCAATATGGGTAGCAGTGATGAGTTTCCCTGATGAGTTTTTAGAAGACTTGAAGTCGGTAAGAATGTAAATACACGTCTCTGATTTTCAGGGGTAGTAGTAGTTACTGAAAGTTGTAGCACCCACCTTGGTACGAAATAATATTAGCGCTATATGTGCAATGAAATAAGCCCAGTGAGACATAGCTTTACGAATAAGTCTCATCATTCAATATTTATTTATATATTATTTCCATGAAGTAATATATAAAGACTCTTGGAAAATATCTTGAAAATGTGCCCTTAAAATACACGAATTTAAAAACTTAATTTATTGGTTTTCAGAGATCTTAATAAACTTGGAAACTTTATTCGTAAATTATCTATTTATTTAGCCCTGGAATTGAGTCTGTCCATTTTTCTTCAACTGTCAAATCAATACATGTGAATCCATTAAAAGTGTAATGGCTGTTATCAAATGTTATCTGAGGCAATCCCTATCGATTTGCTTCAAATAAGTGAAAGGATATACGCGGTTACCCACGGATTCATCGAAAATCATATTGTGACAGTTTTCACATCTCCAAAATTTATCGTCAATTTAATTTATCGATTAACTAAGGGAAGCGTAAGAGGAATTAACCAGGATTCCCCGGGTGAAAGATTTTTTTATCCGAGCTTCGAGAAATGGAACGATTCGAAAGGTTATGTGTTCATCGATTAGCTTTTTTTCGGGCTGAGTCCAATTTTCTGATTTAAATCTCTTTCAACTCATTTCACGTGTTTATTTTCCCTTTCCATGGTTTCGTATTTCGTATGAAGTCGTGGTATTGGAATGTTTGCTGGGGAAAGGAAAATACAGAAATTATGATTTTGAACCTAAAATAGGTTTTTCCTGATTCCACGGCATCGTTTTCATTCTGAATTGAAATTCAATTAAAGCGTTAAAACACCAAAGGGAGGGTAATGTCAGTATATTGGTTTCCTCAGATATTAGTATTTCCTGAGCATAAAATATCTTGTGCAAAATTTGATAATCATAATTTATCAATAATCATTCACTTGTAAATTAGACATTAAATTTATCAGTCATAGAGTGTAGTTTCGAGTAAATTAACAACAAATCATATTGATTGTTGTAATGCTCCAAATTGTACGAAAATGCCTTCCGTTCAAACTTTTGCATCAGATTTCCCATGTATATGCTATTCTGCCAACATTAATAAGCATCACTTATCCGTTCCAATGAGCCTCCTCTAAGCTGCTGTTTAATGAACAGGACGCATAATTGATACTTTATGAGCGAGAAAAAAACTCTCGAAATAACTAATTTTTTCAACATCGGCAACTCCTAGTTTCCTGCTAGAGTGTATAGTTGCATAACAGCTAGGATGTTTGAGGTCATTGCGCGAAATCGAGGGATCTTGGTTTTAGTCACAGTCCAGATCAATGATTTTTTCACAGGGAATTTCACACATTTTTTTGAATGCTTTAATCAAAGAGGATTTTTATTTATGCCGAAATGTTTTTACATTTGGAAACTTTTGAAATGTTTTACTAGGATTGGGTTACTCTTTCCTCTATGACGCAGTTGATTTGACGGGATTAATTGACAAATAGAAATGTTAAGATACAGCATCAGTGAGCAATAAGAAGGTAATATATTCAATATAACTAAAAAAATAAATTTTCTGTTTATGTTTTTTTATGTGGCCTATGTATTTGTTACTCGGGCTTCCTCGTGAGTTGAGTTGTTTTTTGAGTTTCTAGGAAACAATTGAAGGGAAAATAGAGCATAAAAAAGAAAAATAAATTGGAAATATTGAAGTAAATACTATGAAATATAAGAAATACTATAAATGAGCTACAAGGGATTAAATGTTAAAAAGAGTACATACAGTTTACCCAGATGTGAGGTTAAGCGTTCAGTACTTTTTTGTAAAATGAATCCTGTCTCAAAGTTACTAACTCAATCCTGAGTTAAATTTTCAATCTCAGAGTGATTTTCTTCTCTTAATAAAATCCAGTCACATTACTAGACCTCATCAGTTTACCCTATCTGTAGGTGGCAAAGCGTTCACCAAGAGTACTTCTATCAAGTGGTCGCTCGAGTCTATAACAAAGGGCATCCTCTCCCATATTGATGGGAATAGAATGACAACGATCATTTTAATTTTCTGTTACGAAGTAGAGGTAAGAGGGGAAAGATGGAGGAGTTAGAGTAGATTGCTAGGTTGACGAGAGATTCAGGCCTAACTTGGTTGATGCCTCATGTCTATGTTTTACGTGAAGATGGTAGTAAATTTCGTCACTGATTTATTGCTATTGTCTTATTTTACAACGTGAATAGGTTTTTGCACAATAGCTAACCATTCCAATGGAATGGGGCATAATAATCATCGATTTGTTTCCATCTCGAATTCAGACAGTTTGAGTTAAAATATTCGGAAATGTCTTATCACAGGGGTTTGTATTCGGAATCACGAAACAGCTTAGATAACAAACTCAGGGCCTGATCTTTGCTTTTCATGAGTTGGCCGTCAGTTGCGCGTAAATTATTGCTGTCTCTTATATGTAGCAACGTGAGAGAAAATTTTTAAACACCGTGAGAGCAAGTTTTGTAGTTAAAGTTCAACTGAACGTGAGAGGAACGCATCCACGACCTTATCTGTAGTAATTGAAGAAGTTAAATCCTATGACCTTTATGTTGTTGCTGTGGAATTATGCATTCACTGGAGACGCTTAAAGAGAAAGAATTTAAATGGTATAATACGCACGAAACGCCCTCGTACTAATATCAAGTGATCTTAGGTACAACTATAATGGTTCAATACTAGGATCTTTGGCTTAGTAATATGATTTCGAATTAAACACAATGTTATTCGCCGATGATGAAGGAATTATACAAGATGGAGAAGATACATTATAAATAGCGGTACATAAGCTACAATAATCGAGTGAAACATAGAACGTGGAAATCTCGATAGAAAAATAAAAACAATGGCATTCTTAGGAAACCACCCACTAAGGGCAAAAATTGTCATCGAAATTCACATACTAGAACAGTATAACATTTCCAATATGTAGGACGTGATATAACCTATGAAGAAGACAAAGATATAACAAATAAAATTAACGTTTTCCAGAGGATGAGTGGAAAGCTAAGATAATGGTCCTCAAAATGTAAAACAAGAAGAGGAACCAAATAAAATTTTATAAAGTAACGGCAGACCCCACTGTGCTATATAGATCAGAATGCTGGACGAGGCAAAAGGGCCTGAAAAAAATATAAATAATGAAAATTAAATTCCTCCGATCAGTAAAATGCTGTACCAAAACAGATAGACTGAGGAATACAGAAATAAAAGAAGAGATAGGTCCATTACAAAAAAATAGACGAATAAAAGGGAAAATGGAAAGAACATATAATGCGGATATGCCAAGAGAGAGAATTCCAAAGAAAGATTTAGAATGTAAGCAATCAGAAAAGAGAAGAATTGAAAGACCAAATACCAGATTGTGAATGTGAATACCGAAACAGACATCCTAATTATGGAAGGAAAAACAAGTAGAATATGATTTAGAAGCTGAATTTTCTGTTACCACAAATGAATTTTGAACATCGAAGTGATTTTTATTGGAGCAATCAGATTGACTGCAAATGTTGATTGTGGCGTTTCGTTATTTGACTCCAGTGAGTGAAAATGGAGCTCTATCAGAAGACAGTTCATAGGGATGAATTACGAAGGAAACCTGGCGGGAGGTTCGATGGGAGGGATGGGGTGTGTCTGGTGTCTTATGAGCGAGTGAGTCGTTTGGAAGGGAAAGATATTTTATTTTTATGGGGGATTTTAAAGATAAAACAGCTTGAGGGCCATTAAAAAAGCCCATATTAGCATAGGAGGTAGATATTTATGCATAGAGATATCATGCGAGTATTATAGTGGCAACAAAACAAGTACATTTTGTCTCATCATGGTTTGATTTTTCCTGTTGGAAAATGGCGAGTGCACTTTCTTCTACATTAAAAAAATAATAATACTATTCATTTATTCATTTTTTGCAGAACAAGTTTATTAAATCTGATACCTATACTCCTTTGTTTTGAAGATGTTTTCATATTATGGAAACAGCCAATTGCTTAAAATAGGATTTTAAAGGTGTGATGAGAATTGGCTTTTTATCAGAATTAGCTGATATGAAATAAATTATAGTACAATATTTTAAGTCTACGTTTTCACTTCAAGAACTCAATACCGTTATTTTAAACCTCTGAAATGGAGAGTTACCACTTATTTTTTGCCATTTGTGAAGCCTATCCTTTTCTCCCCTCTACCCGTTTATCCTTCTGTTGAATGGAAGGATTGAAAAAGTAAGATATATCGTAAGAAATGCAAACTTAGAAGTTCCAAGTGTGATAGAGGATGAATGGAAGTTATTGGAAAAACTAAAAAGAAGGCAGAGTAGATGAATGGCGGAGGCAACAGGAGAAGATGGGCTGTTTAAGGTTGTAATAGAATAGAGAACTTCAGGTGAATGGGAAACTGGTGGGATAAGAGAGGACATTTCAGATTAAATGAAGATATATAGGAGTATGCTAAGCTCAAGTGTAAGGTGACATGATTGAATGAGATACTGAGTATTCTTTAGCTGGCGGTCCCTAGCTATGACTAGTGAAGACGACGGCGACGTGTCTAAAATGAATGAACTGGCTCGTAATGCAATTTAGTAAACTAAGAAATAATTACAGTAGATTTCAATGCTTCGTAGATCACCTACTGCTTATGTATTAGGAAGTAATCATATTTGGTTTGTTCGTGCAACGACTAACCAAGTTTTCGAGACGCGATTGAGATCAGCGATTGGAATGTCACCGTACCGAAAATTTATCCGAATTAAAAATGGTCCTTAGTAATTCAATGTAAATTGTGAACATAATGGAATGCGACTCTAAAACTATTTGTTACCTTTTGCTTAAGGTATACAGCCCACTTAAGGCTATTGTTAGTATCTACTCCTTCTAGAGTACTATGCTGCAAATATATAGTGTAACTGAAGAATCACTAGAACTTGAACTAATAAAATATTTTAAATTTATCTGAGGTGTCTTAAACGTCAATTAGTTTTTATACATGCTCATCTCATTTCGACGTTTCTTTTCGGCTAAGGCACAGTCTAATGCTCAGTTTACATTACTAGCCTTCTACCCTAATAACTCGAAAGTCAGTAAAAAGTTGCTCCTATGAACACTAGGTAGAGCCAACCTTAGTAAAGTTGTTTACGTTGTGTTTTACCACGCAAGAGCTACTAAGGTTGAATGGTGGTGACTAGAATTCTAGTTACTAGCGCAAAAAGCTAATAACGTAAACGGGGTATTAAAGAGTTTAATTCTCGGTGATAGGCCTGTAAAACTGGCTCTGGTTAAATAATTTCCTCCACACTGCCCTACCCTCGCAAAACTCTATTTATACTTTTAAAAGGACATTATTTTGGAGTGTTCATCAACTTAAAAAAACTATTGCCTAAATTTCCATCGTTTCGTCTAATTTATTGACTTATTGAGGGCTAAAAATATAACAATAAACAAAATCAGCATATTATAGACGACTATTGTTGATTCATTTAAATAAGTAACAAGAAAAGTTTTTTAATACCTTTGACTTATTCGGAGTGTTTTAACTGAGTTATTAAATAACTGTTTTAAATTTACCAAGCAGCATGCAGCAGCAAACAATTTAGCTAAGTAACGAAACATCTTATTTATGAACCATTGTAATATTGGAAAAAAATAAGTTAGTGATATATCTTTTGTAAGTGAAAAAGTATAAAATTAAATAAGGTTATTAGATATAATAATACAGAAATGGTAAAGAGAGAAAAAAAGAAATAATGAAACCAAAAAATGTTTTTTCACTAAAATAGTCGAATTTGACAAGATTGAACGGCTATACATGCCACTAAGATTACAAATATCTCTTCTCCTCTTTTAAATTAGTCAACCAATAATATTGGCTGTAACTGTTAGTAATAAAATTGTGAACTAATATTTTAATTTTTACCATAAAATTTCATTTTAATAAAATAAATATTTATAAAAATCACCTATAAGATTGAAATAGTATGAAAGTTATGCTACTTTTTTCTGGCGTACTTGAATGATGAATTCATTTGAAATTTCGTTCTCTAGATTAATTGAAGAATTAATCTCAGCTCATAGCCATAAATTATTGTGAATCCATAACTGGTTCACATCCCTATTCGTAGATAGTGTGAGAACTGCATGATTATTTTGGAGATTTTGTCGTAACTCGGCTATTCACGATGCCTTGTCGGATGTCAATAGATAAGCGACGAGATTATCAAATAAATGTGTTCAAGTACAAATTGATCGAAACTAAGCGTCCCAGCTACTTGTATAATAAAGTCATTTTTAATGTTAACACGCAAAAAAGGTTAATGCGAAATACAGAATTACTATTAATCACACATTTCCGCACTACTATGAATGATAGATCTTTTTACGTAACATTTGTAGGCTGTGGAGTTCCTTACCTGAGGAAATATGGCCTTCCGTGAATATTAATTTGTTAAAGAAGCGGCTGTATCGATATCTAATGTAATACAAAATAATGTAAATCAATGTAATCTAAAACATAATGCATGTGTAATTAAACGCAGATCAGTGATTTGGTTTATTTGTATAAATTTTATTTAGATATATTTAAGTTTTGCATCTCACCGAGCCTCATTTTTACTTTATGCAATAATTTAAAAATGTGTTCAACTGTTGAAAGCTGGTGCTTATGTGTATTGTTAAAACGATATAACTGCAACCCAATATTGTTAAAGTATTGTGAAAAACGAGACTGAATTATTGTTTCATGCTATTGTGTAAATATTCCAGGGGCAGAATGTCCCAGAGTATTAAAAAAATATATTTATCTATCTATTCCTGGAAAACAATTTAAAACTGACGATCGGATCGGGAATATAGGTTGGGGAGAGTGTTTCGTTTCAGAGTGAGAGTGTGTCCCGTGTGTATAAATGGGGGGAGATAGAAGGGGGGTGGGGCGGAAGCTGGAGGTCACGGAGCGACCGGGGACAATCCGATTCAATGCTGGCGGAGTTACACGCGGCGGCGTCATCCCTCTCCGCAGTCGTTAATTAGCGCCGACACGCGAGCAGGGGCGGAGTAAGTAAGGGACGGACACGTATGAGTGAGAGCGCGGCCGTTTCCAGTGACGTGGACGCGTTCCAACGGATTGTAAGTGTAATAGGGTGGGGATCGGGGTCCACACTTGGTGAGGATGTGGTGGTGGGATGGATATGGGAAAGAGGGTGAAAGGGTCGTATAAGCGGTTGAAGGAAAATAGGCCGTTCGGTAAAACGTTGGAATGGATATTACTTTGGTGGTTTTTTTAACGTGGGATTTTAGATCATGTATTCGCAGTCTCGCAGAGCGTATGAAAGCAGCCCCTACCGGAAAAAATGTGAACTAACTTTCGCCAAGATAGATTTGAAAACCATGGCGCCGAACTTGCTGGAAATTCCTATAGAAAAAAAAAACTTAAAAGCGATTTACACTTCCTTAGCCTTCCTCAGTGCTCTTCAAGGCCTACAATCGTTATATATTCTATATTGCTCCATGTTCCTGAATGAAAAAAGTGCCAGGTAGAATCGGCGATACTCGCATTCGAGAAAAATATATCCCTGAACGTAATCGAGTACGGATGGATTTTCAACCCGGACAATTTTTCTTTCGAAGGAAAATATTTCACACATTTACTTCCATACTTACATAATGTTAATGTGGTTCGTTGTATACGTAGTGATTTCAATTTGTTAATGTTTTGACCCCATATTTTAAACATTGTACGGATAGCTAGCGCGTCCTATATTGTATACATGCTCGAAGCGTGGAAATGTTTTTTTACATCAGTCTGACAATGAGGTACCTAACAGGACGGAAACAGAAATGTTGCGTTTTCAGGATGACCTTGAAGACATCAAAATTTCGTGATTAACTAAATTAAAAATGCTCTCGTTCGATGGGATATGTGACTGCGATGATAGCAAGATATTCAAATGGCGCGCATGCGCGAGTGAAGGTTGCCATGCGCGAGTCATGGTTGCCTTTTTTGGGTGTGAGCGAAAATGTCCGTGCATTACATCTCGCGACTCGAATTTTCCAGCGCGCTGACTTTGGTACTTGGTCTTGTTTCTAGCTATTTAGATAAGTCTAATTTCACCACTTATGTGAAGACTCCGAAGAGAAATAATCATTCGCCTTGATCGGGACTCGAATCCGGATCCCTTGATATTGTGCCGAGTGCTTTGACTTAAGTTTAGTGTTCGTACTTAAGTGCTTTAAGTTAAGCTACCAAGGCTTCGTTTTCCCTGTGGATGTCGTCGACCACTTCGTGGACGCTAAGTGCACGCTTTGGACTCCTTCATTGGCATAATGCGTGCGGCAGTCTTGAAAATCATGCTCCTCCCTTTATAGCCCACGAATGTTGACTGGGGAAAACGACGCCTCGGTAGCTTAACTGGTTAAACTACTCGCGAGGGATTCAGGTTCGAGTTAAGGCGAATGATTTTTCCTCTGAGGAATTTCCACACCTTTGTGCACTTGTGGGTGATTCCCCAAAGGTCAAAAATAAAAAGTTAATGGTGGTTATTCCTGGTATCACAACAAAAAAAGTTCTCCATTAATATATTTTTAGCAAAATTTCGAATGTCAGCCCAAACTAAACGAAAAGACGAAAGGAAATATAATAGAACGCATTTTTTTTAGGAAAAGTGGTCCGTTTCCGTATCCCGGTCATTTCAAAAGAGTTTTTTTTCTGGAAGTTCCACAAACGGGTATAAGATATTCAGTGCCAATTCTGTGGTGGTTGTATACTTACCGCGGTAATTTTTCGAGAACGCAACGTCCATAGTAAGGTGGATATTTGCTCTTGCGTTGATCACAATCGTCAGTTTCATTTGCAATAATGTTTTGGGTAAGCTGGAACACCGACTATCAAACCATTGATTGAATAGGTGAGAGAGAAGGAGACCTTCTTATTGAGACAGCTTTGCAGCGCGTGAAATTTGGGTGTTCAAGCGTTTGGTTCCTTTCACTTTGCCCCCTTGCGGTCTCCCTGAAAGTTCAGTCGCTCCGAAAATCACACGTCTTTGTTTTCCCTGGGAGTGTCCAAAAGCGCCCTGGGCCAGGTCGAGTTCGATATCGTCAACATGGTGCCATAATTTGGGGTTTGCCATGGCTAGCTTAAACCTTTATTCAGTGGTGGCGTCCGCAAAAGTAGTCCGTTCAAGTTGGACGAGCGTAGTAACTCAGGTACCTTTCCCAAAGAGATGCCATTAACATATCGAACACACAACTGCAGAACTTTGTAAAATATAATGACAAATTCATTCGTTTTGAGAATTTAGTAGTTTTTACCCTTTGTTTAAACTTAGTTTATTCTTTGGGAACAGGGTAATAACCACATAGGTATTTAAAAACGGTTTAGAATTGTCACTCAAGTAAATATCATTGGTATTTATTTGAGACTGTAGCGTTTGCGAATATGAAAAGAGCGAGCCGTACCAATGTCTTAGCTATAATACTTGTCATTCATGTACTCCTGTTGACATTTTTGCAAAAAAACAGAGATTTGTTGGCACCACGAGGAGGAGAAGAATATCCCTCTTTGGTCACCTGAAGAGCATGGATAAGAAAGGCTTATAGGATTTGCTTACTTTGACTGAAACTCAAAAACTCAAATAACGTGAGTCATAAAATTCAAGGCAAACCTATTGGAAATGAAAGAAACATGAAACCAAAATGAGTTCACGAATAATTCATAATTTTCAGTTTCCAACATAAGGCAAAAAATGGAAGGTGCGGGATATGGACAGGTGAAAGAAAAAAAACAACTGAGAGATCATACATGCACACATACCCATCACGCCAATCCCTTTCGAGGAAGACAAAGTCAAAGAACTTGGCTATCGCTGTTAGGCCTAGAAAATTGGCTCGCTTGTAATAATTTCCTCCGTTGTGCCCCATCCTTGCATACCTCTTTCGCTTCTTTATCACACATGCATTGCTTCATACACGCTGTCTTATTCCTAATATTACTCTTTAGAGTCTCTTCTACCACATTCACCCAAGACTTTCACGGCCTATCCCTTCCTTCCAAACTATTTACTATACTATTATGTTTATCTGTTTTGTTATTCGACTGTCATCCATTCTCTCAATATGGCCAAACCAACGAAGAACACTACTTTCATATATGTCCATTACTGGACATTCTTTCATAGTCCACCCATTACTAACCCTATCCATCCTACTTTTGCTGCAAACACTCCTCAGGTACCCGATTCCCACTGCATTTAGCCTACTCTCATGCTTATCGTAACATACCCAGGTTTAGCTGCCATATAATAACGTCAGGAGGAGAACACTTTGTACACTGCGATTTTTGCTTACCTAGGCAAACACTCTTTCCCTCGTATGTTCCACATACTGCCTGTGACTTTCCTTCTGGAAATCTTTAAACTTTTAATCTCTTTGTCCATCCCTCCATCTTTCGCAAACATTTGGCCAAGGTAAACAAAACAGTCTACTTGTTCAATTATTTCATCATTTAGCGTCATCACACAATCATTATTGCCCCTCTCCCTGTCCAAAACAACGTATTTGGTCTTCGACGCATTTTCCCTCAAATCCATTCTCCTTGTTGATTCACAGTGGTTATCCAGGTGACCCTGTAAATCCTAGACTAAGTATTTTTTTCTTTTTGATAAATTTGATAGTCCAAAAATGTCCGCTGGTCCGGAATTAACTTTACAAGCTGTCTCCAATCTCTTCGTCTATCCTTTCATCTTTCGCAAACATTCGACCACGATTCATGGAATCGTCTTACCAAAATCTAAGAGAGAAGAAAACCTCGTCTAGGCTGATGATCGGGTCATCGAGGCGCAGCAGCAACCGTGTCAACGTCACTTCCTTGATTGGAAATCGCTTCAGAGTCCAGTCGAGCCGTGCCCAGGAGATCTCCCGACAAGGTTTGACGGACCGCTCAGCTCGCGTCGGGGAAAGTCTACGTGTCTGTGGGTCCGCCGAGATCGCAGCCGTGAATTCTTAAAACCGTGAGTGTCGGTTGAGGCTGTCATGTATTACGGGGGCGTTAAACTGTCCGAGGTATGCGACAGGCGGCTGCCGCAGAGGATTTGTCGTCGGAAGGCCGAGGAGTGAAAGGGGTAAATGGACGGATGGTCAATGGAATGACCGATTCCCCCTCCTCCGGTGATAGGGAATGGTCACCGCTAAGGGACAAGGAAGATGGCGAAATGAAAGGGAAAAAGGAGGTATGGGTGGTATGGGTGGTAACATGGGGATCGACTTAATGTGATGACTAAGGTACTAGCCTCCTATCTTAAGGATGCTCTACCGCAACGTTGTTAGTCAGAACAATTACTCAGTTCAACCATTTTGATTGCTTTAGTTAAAAACATTTGCTCCTGCTGATGAAATGCCTTAGCTATCAAAAAATAAAGCTATGCTACACATGCTATGATAGACAGAAGAGTTGGTTAACCCCAAACAGAATGTTATCTTAAGGGGAACCTATGTCCCTCGTTTTTGAATTTGCATAATTTTTACCATTTTTTTGTATGAGCTTTTACAAGGCACAAATTAAGAAATACAGAGTATGCAGATGATTCGACGCATATATTTTTCAAAAACACTTTTTCCAGCCATTGGAGCCGACTGACGCGATATTTCTATTGAATTGCCGCATTTTGACTTCAATTATTTTCAATTATTTCAATTATGACCGGTATAGATTTAATTATTTTTTCTTCTGGAGATATAGGTCAATTAATTACTTCATTCCTCATTACTTCTTTCTTTAATTACCAGGTAAATTCATGTTCGATTTGCAAAAATATAGCGTGGAAAGGTAGGATTTTTATTTGATCGTGTTAATTAGGGGGCATATTTTTCTATAGGTTGACAGATTATGAATGAAATGACAAAAAAGTAATCAAATTCAAATTTCATATTCAATCCTGTTCAAATCCTGTCAATTGTTCAGATTTTTTCAACGGTATCCCGGGATGCGTTCCGTTTCACGCAATGGCAGATTCAATTCGCCGCCGCATCATTTGCCGTTCCGCATCAATCTTACGAATTGATGCATGGTACCAATTAAAGTGCGTGTAATTAAACCAATTAAAGTGCATTACCAATTAAAGTGCTTGTAAAACTAAGAATTTTGCGGCAGAGTAAAAACATTTACATTGTCAATGCTTGACGACTTTACTGAAAATCAACTGAAACAAGGATCGCAGGTGCGATTATTGATGTTCTTTCATTGTTTTACACGCATCAACTCTGCTCCTGATTTGTTTTGAAGTGCTCTGCCATGTGTGCAGTGTCTGAAACGAATTGAAGTGCTCTATTGGGTTACAGAGTAAGCAGCGAAATAGAGCAAATGGAAAGCGCCCTATGGCTAAAACAAAATCAGTGAAATGCTTATACACTCCGTCAAAACACATTAAACTCTTCGTCCTTTCTATTTTTTCCCAATTCATATATCACAATTCTTGCCTTTGTCATAGCTGGTGTCATGATACCCTCCTGCCACACGCCCTTGCGCCAGTGACTCGCAGGGTAGGATGTAGATGTAAATTAGAGAGGACTTCGAGCGGTTAAGGACCTGTATTCCGCTCCATCTCTCCATCCCCCCGCAGTAGGACGAGTGAGGTAATTCCGCGCGGTAATCAGGGCATAATTTCATTTGGCCCAATGACGACCGCAAATCCCTGCTCGGGGCCTCGGCCAAGCACACTCTGGGTCTCTGGTTTAATCCCGTGAGAACGCCGTTTCTACTAGGACGACCCTGCGCCAGGATCGCTTTATGAATTAATCACTGAGGTTGAAACTGAAATCACCTGTTACGACCCCTCCCCAGAGAATATTTATGGATCATGTTAGAAAGTAGTTTCTACCATGAGCAGGTATTAAGTACGTTCTCTAATGTAAGTGTGAGATAGAGAGAACTTTGCATCTTTCCACCGACATTTATTTCTGTAGGTGCAAGAAGTTTCGCCTCTTCTGCGTAAACTTCAGGTACATAGTTTTAACTGAAATGCATGACATAGAAAGCCAAAATCTGGAGGGGGAGGAAAAGTCCTTTTTCCTCCCCCTTCAGGTTTTATTTTTAGTATATATATCATTCATTTCAGTAACCAGTATGTACCTGAAGATGACGTAGAAGCGTTGAAACTACTTTTATCTACATAAATAAATATTGGTGGAAAGATATAGAGTCTAATCTCGCACTTCAAAAATTAATTTCCATATAGTCAATAAAATATTCGAACTTATTGCGTTTAAGTACTAAATGCGTTTAAGGGAAAGGTGACTGAGACATTAAATCAACTGTGAGGGTGATTCTGAAGAGAGAACTAGGAAAAATATGGTTGTAAATATGTAAAAAATGTTGTTTGACTGTGTTCGAGTCAACTCGATCGACGTAGCTGTGAAGGAGAATTTTTCGTCTTGTTGACCTCTTAAATGCTCTATGTTGGTGAGCCATACCTCTATTATCGTTGGATGCTGAAAATAGCCAGTTTAAAGTATTTTTAGGGCAAATTATACCGCACTAATCGCAAAAAATGTAAGCATGACGGCTTAAAAGAGACATAAAGAGATGAAAGACGGGAGAGGCAACGTGATAGTTAATGTGGGAAACAACGAATCTTCAAGTCATGAATAATACAGTTCATAGTTTTGGATGAGCATGTGAACGAATAATGCATAATGTCGAAAGTTTTTGCGTATTTTTTTCCTGAGAGTATTTGAATTTGCTGTTAATAAAAGTTTTTACACATACCATGATCAATGCAGCCGTTTCACTCTTCTAGTCATATAGTCATGTGTTACGAAAATGTTGAAGTATTTTGATAATTAAAAGAATCTGCCCGCAAATGAGAATACTCCGCAGAATGTCATGGGGATTGGGATATTATTTCACCTTCGTGAAGACTTTTTACAAATCGTACCCATTGAAAAAAATGAGATATTTGCAGAGCAAATATGATGGAAATTAAATAATATGGGACTTATGCAAGGTAAACATTTTATAAAAATTGATTGGGTCGGAACCCTTAATTATAAAGTTTTCTACCGGTTCAATCAGTATTTATAATTTATTCGGCCGGCTTTTATGAGGGCTGGGAATAATGCTAGTCTGTCAATCGTAGGTCATGGGTTAGAATCCCGCCAGGATGGATTTACCTCAACTTAGGACATGGTAGCGTGGTTTCATCCCTTATTTCTTGTCAATTACCCCGGAGGAATGGAATGCCTTTGGCGGTGTTTTTGGTGGTTGTGGAAAAAATGCAAATTCTACCTTTTATAGGAGTATTTATCATTCATTGATGTATACAATATCTGAAATACAAAAAAATGAACTGATTATATTGAGATGCATTAAATGTATCGAAATACATGCTATTTAATACGCGCACGCACATAGTTTAGGGAAAAGAATAGATGGAACCACAGATTACTTCAGCATAGAGAATTATTGCCATTGAAATTGAAGCTATTATTATGCGCAATCGGCCATATTGAATAAGTAAATTGTGCAGTTAATACGTCGAAAACATGCGTGTAATTAAATGGGTTTTTGCAGTACCGCAATTGTTGATCTGGAAAAATGCAAAATAGAATTAATTTCAGGTAAGCACTACATTATTCATAGAATTTATGGGCAAGTTGCGCGTGACGGCTATATTACTTGGATAATTGTTCGCAAAAACTGGCTTCATTCCCCTGCATCTTGGCCCCATCTACTCTCCTCGTTAATCTATTTTGAGTTCTCAAAGGATACTATTGTTGCAGTTTAGTATGGTTGCTTCTGTATTAGAGATGTGCCGTTATATTCCTCACGGCGAAATAGTGTGCCGCGAACCAAAAGAGTTAGAGAACCCCTGATCTATGTACATACACCTCCTCATTCATCACAGTTTACAGAATGAAATTTACCTAATTAAAATTTACATTTGAGCTAATACTATCTATGCGCATGCAATAATTTTCAACAACAGGAAATGCGTGTATAGTCTTACCTACGTTCTCTCCACGATGTCACCATATTGTATGTACCCTTCCATTGGAACAGGGTGGATAGAGGCAAGGTAGGAGGAAGGATTTTGGTTCAGGGATGTTTACGAGCTCGAAAGATTTTTTTTGTAACCGCCTGTCGCGACGCCAGATGTTGATGGCGGCTAATCCTGATTCGCAGAGGGCAGAGGTTTAGCCGCTCGACGAAAAATAAAAAAAATCCACGGTCCTTTCGGAATGGGGTTGGTGGTATATCGAGCTATATTTCGCCCACAGCGTGTGAAGACCTGCTGGGGAGGGAGGGAGAGGCTATTGTGCCGGGAAGCGAGAGAGCATGTGTGCTGGATTTCCGTCTCTTTTGTGATTTCCTGTTTTGCGGGATTTGGGAAGCGAGCAGGGGGAGAGAGAGAGAGAGTGGATCTTGTCGCGTGGGTGTTTTGTCGGGAGATCTCGGACAAATTAGGTGACGGTTCTCTTCTCTTCCCCTTTACACCTCTCGAATCAGCGTGGGTTAGCCGTGCAGTGAAAACAATCGGCCTCCCGGATGATGGGACGTTCACTCGATCGCTAATTGACCCTTTTGAGTGAGTTCGCTTCATGCACTTCTACCATCCCCTCTCTAGAATATTAGGGTGCTTCGCCCTAAATCGATTCATGCCTCGCAATGGGGGAGAGATTTGTAAAGGCTATCGGTGGGGAAATGTGCGAAAGAGCATTCAGTGCCGGAGTGCATTCGCGTTCATCCGCCTGGTTCATCAGAATTTAAGAGAGAGTTGCATTTCAATGGTTGGAATAGATTAAGGAAATTTGAGTCATTCGAGAATGCATAGCACCGGGGGATACCGACGCCATTTAAATACGCAATTGTTCATATGGAATGGATGATACAAAATGGTATCAGGTGCCACTTCGTGAAAATTATGCATGTTAATGTAGAAATCATCTCACTAGGTAAAATTTCCTCACTTTATCCAGGTTTTAGCACAGAGTTACATTCTCAAGGCCAAATATTGGCCAGAAATGGCACTCTATGCTGTAACCTTCGTCGGTGAATAAAAACGAAGAGTGAAAATTTTAACAAGTGAGTTGATTTCAACATTAAACGCATCACTTATGCATTAATTGAGGTAGTTTTTGCGAGAAATTACTTAACATGAAATTCGATTAATTTGGCCTCATTATATATAAAAATATCTCATCTTTCCAATGATAACAAGGAATTATTCACCTGATACACTACTTTTCGAGATATGTTAAAAAAAGAAGCGCCTTTTCTATAAAGTGAATTGGCAGATATCTATCCACACCACTCAAAACCTTTTACTTAAAATAAATTTAATATACTGAATAAGTACGCTTTTATGTAATATTCGATAGGCAGCTACTAAAAATATGCATCAATATGTGAATACATTGCTTGGAATTAATCTATCTTCTTAAGGGATTTATGACTCGGCTTAGGCGATTAGAGTCGTTTCCTGGAACATATTATAAATCACTACTAATTCCTAGCTTGCGTCGCAACACCATTATTTGTCCCTTTCCATCAAGAATTGTCTCCCGCTGAAAAGAGAGTCGCGCTCGTTACAGCCAGGTGTCGTAGTCTCTTTCGTGCAAAGAAAAGAGTGGATCAGGGCGCAGTGACCTATTTCTAATCCGTTCACTACGAACGTCGTGTTAACTCGGCACAGGTTTTGCATGCAATGTGAACGAACACCGTTTATAAACGGCGTATGATTTTCTTGACAAAAGAATTAACCTTGTTACCACAGCTCTGTGGCCAAACAATATACAAGGGAGAAAAAGGTTTCTAGGTGTTATTAGTGCCTCATCCTGCTGAACGTGAGACCCTATGTTTGGCCTGAGGATGAGATTATCTCCATCTTTGTCAGCGACAGCCCCAGTCACGGGATCAGACCATGGTCAACTATTTGTTTTTGCAGTGGATATATTAAAATTTTTTATTGTATATTCGGAAAATATAGGCTCCGAAGTGCTTTTATTTTGTTCAACTGATCCTTTACAAATGTTAAACGGAACTCTAGCGTAATCATTAGCCAAATTGTTGGGAGCGACCATTCACAAAAAAACTTGGTAGTAATTACCTTAGAGTCCCGTTTAAAAATTGTAAATTCACAGCGAAACATAAAAGAATACACTTCTGAGTCTATATTTTCTGAGTATGAGCCAATATTTTTTTTAGTCAATCCACTGTGTGAACAAATAGTTGACCATGGACATATACTGCGAGAGGGAATGGCGCTTAGGTGAAAACCCCTCTGGGTGGCATTCGAACTCATGATCTCAGGATGGTAGGTGAGCACTTAACTTCGCCACCACCAAGGCCGGCAACATCGAGTATGGAAAGGATTTGGGACGGGGATGTGAACGCATATGCTAAATGCTGTACTTGGATAGGCTTAATCATAACTTCCTTATTATCTCGATACCTACCCGGCGGAAATTCAGTCAATAGCTCCAATTTTCCAAATCTGATAATGAACCCACTGTTTCTATTTGATAAGCCTGTAAGTAAGGAAGCACTTTGATGAAATATATAATTGGAGCATGATTTTATATGGCAGTGAAACCAGCTCCAGAGCAAATGAGATTGAAAGCAATGGAGATATGGTGCTATCGAAGAATGATGAAGGTTACATGGACGGAAAAAGACAATAACGAAGAAGTCCTAGAAAGAGTTGGAGAGCAATGAAGTTATGAGACGTTTGAGAAGAAGAGACAAATTTACTGGACATATTTTTCGACACTGTAGCTTATTGAAAACAATAATGTAAGGATGAATAGATGGGAAGTATTACAGAGGAAGACCAAGAATAGAATACATCAGGCAAATTATGAAGGGTATCAAAGTGAAGAAATATGTGGGAATGAAGCGGTTGGCTGAGAGGAGAGTGGAGCGGAGAGCTGCAGCAAACCAACCTTTCGGATTAATTACTGCTGATAATGATGATGGATAAGAGTTGAGTTACTATATACTCCTTGTTGCAACCAACTTATAATTAGCGTGAAATACTTGTACTGGCGAAAAGATGCTTCAATTACAATTAATTATATTCAGCGTCGGCAACTCCTGATTTCATTCAAGACTATGCAATTGCATAACATCTAGGATGTTGGATGCAAGGGCATTGTGATTGCTTACTAAACTTCTTATTTCAAGAAACCGTTTAAATATTTTGTACAAAATATACTACCCTGACCATCTCTCCAGGCTGGTTGCTTGGTTTGATGGATGCAATGTTTTGCACCTGTAAAATATTTATATGGAATCTACCAGGAATAGAAATGTTATGGACTTGCTGCGTTAATAGTGAAAATGTTTATTTACATATTAACACCAATTGCTTCTTTAGCAAACGACAGACGATAAATCGTCGTACACCCTATAAATTACCTAAGGATCTGTCCTATGTCATTCCCAATCATTAGTCCGATGTGCCCAACCATTATAGTCTTAGGATATGCCACGACAATTAAGTTGGTATAAGTGCAATCTGATTGTTGTGAGGTTTGATGCGGTTATTACGTTTTTAAGTTTAGGCAGATGGAAATACACTTTTACGGATAGTTATGAAAAAAATGATACGAAATTGATTTCTTCGATCTAATTTCATGCATTCAAAGCAAATATTGTAATCAATCTCACAGAAATATCTATAAAAAATTAAGACGGCATTTATTTGACTTTGCCTACTTTGATTTTGAATTTATTCATGGAGTGTTACCGGGTTTGTTGCTCATGTTTTCGGTTCTCCGATGCAAACAGCTAGCGCTAGAGTGCAGGATCTGAGCTAAAATGTTCGCATTCTTTGCATTTTTAATCCACTTGTGTATAAGGCACATTGAGAGAAGTTGAATGCGAGCCAAAGTGGGCAGTTTTGAAAAAGGAAATGTGGGAAATCTTTCCTATGGAACTTTTCCTTGACTCAGTCATGCACTCGTCTGTTTAATTGAGCAAGAATAAAAAAAAACTAAAACAAGAAACCGGTCGCATTGAGTGATGCGTTTTTATAAAGAAGAATGAATGTAAAAAGTGAATGTTCTTTAAATTTAAATGTCCTTTAAGAAACGAATAATAGTGATTTCCAATTATTGCGGTTTCGCAAATTATGTGGTGCGCAGTCACACGCACGGGTGCGATGTTATACAAAAAACATGTTATGTTGATGTTATGTTATGTACACCGAAGACGGTGAAATTCACCGTGAAAGAATCATTTGACTTGACCGGGATTCGAACGCTGATCTCCCAAAAGCTGGTCAGGTGTGTTAGCCAGTTACACGATGGCTTGGTTGTCAATAATGTGTCTTTCCAGGACTTCATTTTCATGTTCCGGGAAAATTTGACTTTTTAAGGAAAATAAGTTTTTTGTGAGTAGAATGAATGTGGATACACTTAGTGTGCCATTACCTTTAAAGTGACAAATAAGAGCTTGAATGAAATGTCATTGAAATTCCTCGAGTGAAATTGAAGGAAAGCGCAAAAAATGGGAAAAAATCGTATCTCAGTGTATCAAATACATCTTATATGAATCTTCAAATCTATCGGTGGGATTCGGAAATTGAAGCGACTTCCCCTTATCGATTTTTCTAACAGATACTTCATACCGAACCCAAACTTCTTGATGACCGGATTTTAATTTAGAATAACCACATTGGTAAGCCTATTTGGGTTGACGCGTTAGGCAAGGATTTGCGGAGGAAAAAATCATAGCCATGAATTTCCCAGCTATTCAAGGACCAAGTATTCATCTGAAATTAAGAATGGTTCTGCCAAATGAGGCCACTGTAGCTTGCTTGTTCTGCGCGAGGTGGAGAGTTGAAAGGATGTGAGAGATAGCTACACTACAATAGGACTTGGCGAGTTCTTTGTCCACCTCTACCTTTGGTGTGATGCCAAATGTTCTGGTTTCGTGGCAGACTTCCACAGGGATCCTACATACATGTGGTCACTGCACATGATAAATGCAAGTTCGGAAAACAAGAATGCATCATTATGAAGTCAGAAATGTACCGCTAACATTCTGGCGAGGCATCATTTCTCATCAATTAGAAAAGAAGCGTTTATTAGCATCATTATTGTTCGATCTTGAGAAAGAGTATACCAATTTTCATAAAACGAAAATGCCTTCGCCATGCATCGTCATCTAATCTTTCTCCGGATGCCCTTGATACCAAACCCACATCGCAACCACAATTGTTCTGACCCATACCAGATCCATGCTTTACATAAATGTTTCGAAAATCTTTCTCCTGATCTATAACTTTCTCCTGATCAAATTAACCGTCATTGGTTCCCTTTGCTTCGGTAAATGCTTCCTTTGCTGATACAAACCTTCGATGTATGCCCTTGCTACTAAACACATTCTCATCCAGAAACTCCGCAGATATATACGAGAATTATTCCACCTGCTCTAGTCAATGCTTTCCAATCTTGATGTACAACCTAACATTTCCACTTCCACTTCTAAAATATATAAGGCCACGCTTCTTATTTGGGTTTAAACTTATTTTTCTAATATTCTTCCAAAAATGTTAACCTCACCCATTCCCTTTTTGCCGTAAAAACCTTCCTTTGTAGTATATCCTTGATACTTTACCCATCCTCATCCAAAATGTTTCTTTGGTACATACGTGCACTATTTCACCTGCTCTAGTTTACGCCCTCCAATCTTGACATTTATTCTAGCCTTCCCATTTCCGCTTCTAAACTACACAATACCACGCTCCGTGTAAAGGTTTTAACCTCTGAGTATGTATACATGTTGTGTACATGCTCGAAGTTTTTAACTTCTATTTTCTTGAAGTAAAGTCTAGTGTTTTCCCGGCGTATAGCGTCATGGAAGGCTATTCGGGTTTGCCACCGGGTCACTCCTCTCATCGCTGCCGACGTTTCGGACCTCGAGTCGAGATCCATCCTCAGCTGAGGATGGATCTCGGCTCGAGGTCCGAAACGTCGGCAGCGATGAGAGGAGTGACCCGGTGGCAAACCCGAATAGCCTTCCATGATTCTATTTTCTTAATCTCTTCCTAGCAAATTTTAAACCTAGAACACTCCGCTAGAACATACATGGTTTGAACATAAATCCCCTAAATCATACATACCCCCTACTATAGTTTATACCCTCCAATCTCGATATTCATCATAGCTTTTCCACTATCACTACTAAACTACACAAACTCTTCTTATTGGAATCTTATTATCTTATTGGAATCTATATTAAAACTTATCCTTTCTTAATCTCTTGATGAAAATTTTCCTCACCTATTCATTTTTTCCGTGATTTCTTCGTTGGCTGTATGTACTTGATGCTAAACCCATTTTCATCCAGAATACTCTACAGTCTGAGCATACGCGAACCATTCCACCTGCTCTAGTTTATGCCCTGCATTCTTGGTATTTAGTATAGCTATCACACTTCTTCCAGCCTGTGCAAGGCAATTCTCCATATTAGGGTTTAAACTTGTCTTTTCCTCATCTCTTTCTAACCAATTTGCCCTCATAAATTTCATTTTTGTAGTAATTGATTCTTTTGCTGCATGTTCTTGATACTAAACTTAGAATACTCTGCAGGAACCAGAATAACTAGAATGAGCATACGTGAACTATTTCACCAGCTCTAGTTTGTGCCCTACAATCTCGATATTTATTTTAACCTTCTCTCTTCCGATTATAAACTGCAAGCTCCGTATTAGTGTTTCAACCGTCGACTTGTTGTATCTTTTCTTAACCTCTACCAAACATATGTTTGCCATCATCAATTCCCGTTTTGTCGTAAATGCGTCGTTGGCTGTATATCCTTGATACTAAACCCATTCTCATCCGGAAGGGGAGACGGAGCAGAGGGAAGAGATATTCCTCAGGGTGTGGGAAGGGTAGCCGGTTCTTTTGCGCATTCGAGAGCATCGGCGAGGATGTTGAGGAGTGGGAGAGCAAGAGGAAAGTGGGTCGTTCCCTTTTGCCGAAGTCGAGTTTTGCCTTTCGCAAAAACGAGGCCATCGGCTCCGAAATTTTATTTGGCTCCGGTTTCAGAAATACTGTTAGCGGCAGTTCTCTCTCTCTTTCTCTCATATACTCGTTAAATCAAGACCGTGCGGAGCTCGTGATGACTCAAGTGAGAAGGAGAGAGAGAGAATCCCTGCGCCGTATAAAAAAAACATAGTCTGAGAGAGAGGGGCTTAATAAAGACCTCTGCGATCAGTCTGCTGCTGCTGTTCTTGAATTTCGCCTCGTTCGGAAAAATTATGGTCACGCCGAGCTATTTTGCGCCGGGCGTTCCAAGTGAAAAAAAAATGAGAACATGATTCAGTTCCTCTCCGTTTCTCCCTCGCGAGTGAAGGACGCACCCCGATAGGTAATCCCCTTGAGACGGCATTAATGGAATAACTTCACTTCACGTATCTCAAAATGGGGAACATTTATCATTTTTTAAATAGCTACTTGTACGTTATGTTCACATTCTAAAAAGAGCCTTAGAGAGCAAAAGTGGTATGTGTAATTTTTTTTGTCCTATTTTAGTAAGGGGGCAGAAGCATTCCTCTATCTGGATTCTTCTTCAGTGTTTCTTTTCACTAGAAAGCATTACATAAGGTTTTGAGTTTTTATTTACTTTATTTGAAGCCACATTTTCCAAATATTGACCTCTACATTTTCCTCATGCAAACATTACCACAAAAAAATTGGCGCAATGGAGTGTCCTTAGTCGTGGATTATTGATTTGAACAAAAAATTATAGTTTAAAACAGTGAGCACAAAATTCCAGTCGTTTCTTTTTTTCAAATCAGTGTCGATTTGGCAGGATGGTTAAATAAATGCTTTCGAGGTTGAATTGTTTCGTAATAAATATTTGTGTTATCTAGTGATTAAGAATTGGATACCGGCAGTTCAAAATGATGACTACGAGATTGCGGATGCAAACTAGTTACCACTCGTGAATGACCCAACGTGACGGGGAATTGGAGGTATTCCGGTCAGTGTGGTCCAGATCACGGTGTATCCAAGCAGTAAATTCTAAGCGGTGCAATACATTGGATGGGAGATCTTCATGAGAAGCTTCAGGTGGGAAAGAGAAAGAAATTGAGCCCCGAGGTTCGATGCGTGAAATGACTGCGCCTTTGGGCTCAGTTTAAGCCAAGGCCTATCGAAAACCAATCTACAAAATGATCACCGAGTGACTGATAATTCGCAACACTTGGGGGCAAAACAGACATGGAACTAATCCCTTCTACCACTGAACATATCGCTGTGACTTGCATTTGATGGATTTAATGGAAATTAATTTTTTTTAAATGGTAGGTAGGTATAGAATTACGTTAAAGGGTACGTCGTCGGCCATAGGTAATTTAGCACCTTGCACACTACCAACTGATTTCCATAAATTTCAGATTTCACATTGAGAAAGGGTATTGGCTGTTGAAGAGACACAAACTTTTAATTCATAATTTATTAATAATACTATGGAATCCCCCTCTTAAACTTGATTTAATGGAAATAAAAATACTTATGATTATAGTGACCAGAAATTTGGGAACTCGAGGTGGGAGACCAATTCGTAAAACAGAGTACCTGAATTACCTTAACTGTATATGCATAGTTTTCAGTGCACATACACTTTGTTTGTACCTGTAATGTATTCAAAAGAGATACGAGTAAATTGCTGTTCAGAAGGTCTATTTTTAATGCATCGCAATATATCACATATTTTTAAGTCAGTTTTATGCTACTAAGTTATTTACATGAAGTGTTTCTCTGATGATGAAATTTATTTTAGTAAGCTGGCATTTAATTTTAAGATATCATAAAATTCAATGCCTAAATATCTGTGTGAAATTCATTTTAGTTATCAGTTCTGCTTTTAGAGTAGGCAGCGACGTATGATTCTTTTCAGGGGTCCACACTTTGTTAGTTAGTGAAAACACTCTTTCCACAGGTGCATTTGTGCCAGGCAGAGATAGTACATATTGCACAATGCAAACAATACTTGGGTGTCTGATATTCTTTGATTTAAGAAACAGAAATATCTCAACCCATCGTTTGTCTACAGGCACCTTAGTATCATTCCATATAGTAACTTTGTCATCAGTCACATAGCTCAACCAAAAAGTAAATTCATCAAAGAGAACGGTATCATCACTTAGGGAAATTCTTTTTGTGGCAATTAAGTCCACGCTGCTCTGTACATCTGACCAGTCAGAAACTTTTTCCAACTGAACCCACTGAAAAATATAAAGTTCTTTAAAGTGCTCACATCACCGATTCAAATAATCTATACTTGTATCATTAAACCGCAAGCAGTTTCTTCAACAATAGATATCTATGCCATCTTCTTTATTGTGGTTAGTAAGAAGTTCCTTCGCTTTACTGGGATGAAATACATAAACTTTCTTGTTCATCAAGTTATCTTTTAGGCCCTGAAGATGTTTAATAATTTCCATAGCAGGTGCAGTATCACCTTCAATTTGTTTCACGACATTGTGGAATGTAGTAGCTTTGGAGTGCATAAAATTTAGCCACATTTGGGAGAGCGAGTCCACCAAAACTTCTTCAGCACAGCTGGACACTTGGCCT
The DNA here is from genome assembly GCA_963573305.1 of Pyrrhosoma nymphula. Lineage (NCBI taxonomy): Eukaryota > Metazoa > Arthropoda > Insecta > Odonata > Coenagrionidae > Pyrrhosoma > Pyrrhosoma nymphula. The sequence continues at coordinate 46,668,225 of OY754335.1, read as the reverse complement.
GACTCAAAAATAGGATTTCAGCCCCTGGAACATCTAATATTCTCTTCACGGATGGCATAAGAGCAAGCCACCTCGTCTTCCTGCAGCCCAAAATCTTTTCATATTCAATGTCCACAAACTTGCAGCAATCCTTTAATGCTTCTACTCTCACTGTATAAATGTAGAAATATGAGTATATTTTCATAACCACTGTTTCAATATCCATAGATAGACAATCACTGGCAGTTTGAATTGTATGGTCACTATGTGTGCACTGCATCCTATACCAACCAGATGCCATTCCAACTTGTACTTCAATTTTCTGTAAATATTATTCGTCCCTTTCCTTGATGCACCTCCGAAGTTAGTGTTAGTGTGTTCTCCACAGAAAGCTTCAATTTGTCATTTAAATTATTACTTATAATAGCATCTTCCAGGTTGAAAGGTAAATACAAACCGGAACACCGGAAATGCAGTCAAGATTCAATTGGCTTCGATATTTTATTTCGAAAATAAAAAAAAATCGATTGTCAACCATTCCTCCACCACGGCAATGTTCACGAGGGAAATTCAAACAAGATTTTGCGAATATGGGATAATTGAGCGTCCCCTGATTGTTTAAGGGGACACCGGGAGATCATTAGAAAAAGCGGGACGTCTGGTCACTTTATTAATGCACAAATTCCTGGCGGTACCTAATCTAGGTGGATAATTTTTAGCGACAAGAATCTTCACTTTTCTACGCCAAGATTTCGTCTTCTTTCTTATTTGAGATATATGTGATTTTAGATAAGTTAGAGCAGTGCATAAGGAAGCAGTAGATTAGAAGATATCTTTACGTATCATTCATAACTTTTTGTTCGGAATAAAAATTAATATATAAATAAGTTTTAAATTAATATTCAATAGGTAGCCACAAAAAGTATTTATCACGTCCTGATTAAATTAATTATATAATGAATGCATCCGCTTAGGGGGATTTATAACTTGGCTTACGCGATCAAAGTTGTTTCCTAGAACGTATTTTAAATCATTACAACGTGCAGTTCCCGGTATTTGTCACATTCTGTCAGGTGTCTATCGCTGAGAGAAGAGACGGACTTGCCACAACGAGACGGTATCTTCTTTCCTGTGAAGAGGAATGATTGGGTGAGGGCACAGAGCCCTCAATCTCAATCGTGAGACAAGAACTTCCTCTCAACATATTATAATAATGAGAGTGGAGAAATGAGATGTGCATACCTTATGCCTTAATAATTAATCTGTGATAAATATGAGGTCTGACGAATTAATTACGACAAAAATTCTTCCTTTAATACTTCTTTATAAAAATATTAACACGATACCATTAAATGAGGCAACGGAACAAAATGCTAGAAATAGGTAAAATTATTACTTCAAGAGCCCACTTTTAGTGTACTCTAGTGGAAGAGGCTTCAGCCTGCTAATGAATAGATTGATATTACATTATTTTACGTCGTAAACTGCAAATATATTATCATTATAACGCTGGGTAATAACTGATTATTCTCCGGATTTTTTTTTCAAAATGAGTAACGGAAATATTTTCTTGTAAAAGGTGAGAGTAGGTTTATCATGAAAACCAAGCTCTGGTTTATAGAGTTTACCTGAGGAGGTAATGAAATTTTGGTTAGTAACTACGTGAACCTGGTGTATCCATGTGGTTTCCGTACGGGTTTTCTCAACAGGTTACGTTGAATCAGTCGTAAACCATTCAGACGCATTTTGGCATTTATTTTCTTACTACTATTTAGTTTCTTCTTTGAGGAAAGTCAAATATAAAAAAACCTATTGAACAAACTGTGACAGGTATATTACTAGGAAGAAATAATAATAATAAAAAATGTTTTTTTACGCAGCAACCTTTTGTGTAATGTTATTCAATAAAACCGTCAGTTAGAGTAATAATGATAAATAATTTTACGTAACACATATTCGAAACATGTTAGCAGCTACTGAAAAACTTATTTAAAAATGAGAAATACTGAATTTAAACAACATATTCATCGTGCCGCAATCCAAATAATTTTTAATCAATTTAACTAACCAGCTGTGGACTGCTATTTAGAATATTCAATCATTATTCAGTGCGGATAATAGTAGGAAATTGCCATCGCTCGCATCTCTATGTAGAGAACAATCTACATTTCTAAAAACTTATCTAACCTCCAAGAGTCTGTAAATATCATCAAAATAAAACCCTGCGTGTATTGGAAACTGCGTGCAACGGGTGCCTGCTTGTAGCAATATCCCGAGCAACCGTTGCTGGCCAGTTTCAGTTTAAATATTCACCAGCGTAAACAAGACCGGTTGAGGGTGAAGGAACGCAAGGGATCCAGCGCCGTTGCCGTGGAATACGCATGCAGAGAACAAAATTACCCAAGCGAGAACGTACGGGGAGATTCATCTGCTCAGAATCAAGAGGGTCGTATATTTTTTCTCTCATTTCCCTCGTACTGTGAATGAATTTCGGCGGAGATAAAATTCTGTAAAATTTCGCCCTAACCACCACGTTTTTGGGATATCATATCTTTAAAAAAAATCCCAGAGAGGGTGAGCTTTATGAAAATAGATTTCGCTAAGAAAGTCAATCGGAAAAGCTACTTTAAAAAAGCGAGACGGAATCTAAATTTGAAAGCTGCAAACATCCTCATCCACTTGTCATTTTGCTTCAGGTGAAATCAATCTCTTCAATAACTATCTTCCATTCTCTCTATCGTCTCGAACACTCCGGCCTTTCCATAGCATCAACACGAAATCATGTATCTATTAGTATTCACGTTAAAATTCTATATCTGTAATATATTGAACTATGAAAATTTAAGCACTTCTTCTTGGAGAAAACTGCGGTAGAGAAAGGAAATGCAAAATCGGTAAATTGTGCCCTCAGTTCATAGCAATTTACCGTCACCACAGATAACCAATTTATTATCCAATGATAATAGAATGAAGGCATGAGGAAAAAATATGACTCAATGAGACAATACAGAAAATGTTCTTTCGAATAATTGCTTTCTCGTGAATTTCGAATATCGATACGAGAAATGAGTCAACGACAATCGCCATATTTTTAACGTATTATCATATCGTAACTATGCATTTGTTTCTGATCATCATAACAGGGAAGTCCAGGATCGTCTTAAAGCACGGCAGTTTCGCTCGAATGTCAAGGTGATCCTCACAATTTTTTAAATTTAGATGATGCTGTGCATTTTGAATTTATCAGATCAGCGTTGTGGTGCGACAATTCGTGGTTCCTCTCCCACGAAAATGCACCCGCATAATCAGCCTTGTCATTTCTTGAGTTTTGTGCAACAAAATCAAATGACTATCGTCTACTGTGATGAAGAAAGAAATATTATTGAAGGACGAGGCCCTAAACAAGTGAACGTGAATAGGAACTTTACTTACTTCCATTTAAAACCTCCCTTAATCGTTAGACATCCTAATTATAATAATTCAAGCATGGGAGACGTATTATTAGTCGTAGTTAGAATTAAAAAAATAAGTTTTATGCATAGATACAACTTTCTAGACTATTCAGTTCTAATGATATTTATTGCACTCCCCCAATTTTTGTGAAAAAAGCCGGTCTGCTCGGCGATCTGATATTATTGGAACATGTTTATGGTCTTATTAACTGCAGTTCCTATGTCGGGGTTTGAATAATGGGTCTAATGTCGTCTGAAATAAAATCGACTTCGGACTTACTAAAGCATAAGGTATTTTAACTTACGCTCTAGTAGTGATTCCTATCCAAGTTTTGTGTTAAGCATGACACGATAGTAATATTAACGTGAAGTCCTTGTAGCTTTTTCACTCTCTACGCTCCCATTGGATCTTACGTCTCTGAAACACTTTTTGGTATGTTAAGCCCTCAGGAAAATAATTTACACATGTTTATTAATTTTTACGCAATAACTTACAAAGGTACATCGTTGAACAAGGACAGGGGAAAGGATTCGATATTCTATAATTCGATTTTGGAATAGCTACTACAATCTTGTATACAATGTCCTCTTTTCCAGTGCTATTTACGCACGTCTTTTTTCTATCAACTAGGTTCTAGGAAAATGTCCTTATCGCACAGGCTGCATGATTATATCTGTCAATCAATCATTTTCTCAAGTCTAAAATGCAAACATTTCAAAACGGACACATTTGTATTTGTTACTTCCCTTTAAAGTCAAATCCGATATTCATTTATTATAACGTCAATAGTGAGGTGGATTGATAATTTTTACGTAAATTCACAATGTAAAAAATCACGTTACATGCAGAATACCAAGGAAATGCCTCGAGTAATGCGATCGTCAACAGTAAAAAACGAACTCACTAAGGACGAAACAACTTTTTTGAGCGAAGTACCGCTCGCAGAACATCTTCCGATAGCATAATAAAAAGAACTAAGGGATTACATCAATTCTCTCGTTGCAGAACATAATGTATGCATCCGAACTACAACTGTGTGCAATTTTCTCACATGCTGTTTATTATGTTACACGTGCTAACCTTAAGGCTATGATGAAACTCGAAGTTTATGGCTCAACTTAGAGTAAATTTATTGCTTTAACAAAATATATTTACTGTGTAAATTTTCATTTTCCGGGCCCGAGAGCGGTGGGGTTAAGTGCTCACCTGGTAACCCTTGGGTCGCGGGGATAGTCCAGCCTGGTTGCATTTTTCACTGCTAAATGCATGGTGTGTGTTTTCCTTCGTTGTTAAATGTTAACTACTCCGTTGTAAAAGGTCCAAGGAGCTGCTTTCGATGGTTATGGAAAATAAAATAAAAAAAATCATGAATTAATAAAATTCACGATCGGTTTTCATTACAAAGGGGACACCATCAAGTTACCTAATGATGTCACCCATCTGACGAAACAGGTCGTCCATTAAATAAATCAGTGAATATATATATATATATATATATATATATATATATATATATATATATATATATATATTTATTTATTTATTTATTTAGTTTAAGTAATGAATTTGAGCGTATTCCATTTGGATTTAAAGTAGTAGTTCCAAAGGTGGGCGACTAACGGCCAGAAGATGCCTTATCAAGGTGAAACCGGTCGCAGTTTTCAATAAAGTGTAGAAAAGTACAAAGGTTTTTATTAAAAAATTAATATCTTTCACTTCCACGAAGTCAAGCCTGAAACAGTCAAATTTAGTTAACCATTATTATTGTTCACACCTGTAAAAAAATACAAATAAATAAGCTTTCATATGGAATTTAACTTCGTTGCTATAGGATCATTGGTTATTGAGATGCACCGTTCCAAACTTGAGTATCTTGACTATTTCCATGAACAGTAGGTATCAGCATTCGAGCCATATAATGCCGCAACTGTTGCGATTCGAATACCGGCAAGCACACCAACAACGCCAAACCGACCCGATTCTGGGACTTGGTTTATCTATGGCAGCATTCTACCGTAAGTAATTACATGGCCGTACCAGCGATTTTTTTGCATCGTCAGTTCCCGCGTCGGCGTTTTCACCTCACTGCTCAACTTGCATGGAAGTTGGCGAGTACACAAGTTGCCGGGAGAACTCATCCGCCTGGCCATATCCCTTCGCTTTCGCTCCACATTTGTATTCACCCCCTTACACTCGGTTTGCATCCGCTATCCTCCGGCGGCGCACCATTTACGTAGCTCACCAATCTTTTCTCCTCCATTGCCCAGCGCCATCTTCGTCCGTGGGAGAAGAAGAACTTTCATCCTGACGCATGACCTGGTTGTGAGTATATCTCCCACCACACTCCGGGCATATACCTCGTCTCTTGGCAAGTCTCTCGTAATGTCGTTTTTTTATTCCTCGAATCTCTGGCGTAGATCAATCCGATTCCCGCGTTGAATTCCTCCCTCCAGTTTCTTTTTCGGAGGGTCAGTGGGTTATTCCTCGGCCAAAAACCATCGTGCGTACCCAGTGACGTAGTTAGGGGGCAGGATTCCCCGAAAATTTTAATTTTTAAAAATTAAGGGCACTAAAGGAACTAATTATTATATTTGTTCTTTTAACAAAAATATTGATTTGATTTATTCTTTATTCTGGACAACTTTTTCAATTAATGTGTTTGTATTTTTCTCTCATGAAAAATCGTGGGTATTGTATTATTTCAGGAATTTGAACAACAATAATCTTGTCTGTATCTCTTTAGTCGTAATTGCACTCTTAATTGCATAAACACACAGTTTAGGTTATGATAGAGTGTTAGCACAGACTGTGAAAACGTAATACATCCATCTTCAATATAGATAACACTGGTAAAATTTCCCTACTTTATCAGCATGGTGATGGCATAGCGTGCCGAAACCTTGGTCGGTGGTTATTAAAAGTGAGGAAATTCTACCAGTGATTCTCTACCTTTAAGATGAATACACAATTTTGAACCTAATTTTCAAAGCTTTTCACCCTACCTGCTTATATTCACGTAGACCCCCCAGACCTCATAGGTGCAACCTCAGGTGGATTCCAAAAATGTAGGCATCACCCGATAAAAATCAAACAATGTCAAGTATATCTCTGGGAAGTTATTTTTTTATTCAAACTTTATTCTGTGGACTTTGGCACATAGAAAGCCTCTGTAGCCTGCAGATTAAAAGCAGGGTAAATAAGCAGGGGAATACGTAAAATTCAGCCATTGCACACCATGCTTATTCCGAGGGAGACCTTAATATTTACACCAAAACGACGGAGGTGATACCTAAAGAAAGTCTTTAATTCCCACAGTTGATACTCGAAACTATATTATTCGAAAATAGACCACTCAACTTCAATAGGGACGACGGCATTAAACTCAGTGCCACGTGGAAGAGGCTTTCCCGCATGTCTTCAGACTAATCTGGAGCATGCAAAACTATCTCTGAATGGCTAAATCCTAATGACGCACTATGGGAGAGTGCCGACAGCAAACCCAATGCAAGGATGGAATAGGGGAAGGGAGAGGTTAGGACCTTTAGAATGAAGGTGATGACGCGGGTGTCCGAGGGAAAGGGAGTAGTATACTTTTTCTCCGAAATCAAGTTATTGTTACTGATGATGCTGCCTGCAATGACAGCGAATGGTCAAAGCAAACAAAAGAAGACGCATCAGAAAGCGAAATTTCTTCATGAATATTTTGGTGGATTGTAAACGACTTAAGCTATGCCTACTCCATACTGCGAAAACATAATTCGAAATGAGCATATCAGAAATCGCAATTCTTTAAGGGAAATAAAAATACCGCATCCAAAAAGTGGTTTTACGTTTTTCAGTATGTTTTTGAAAGTAAGTGACTCTTACTCCTTATAGCGACCTTTACTCATATTCATGAGTCAGCTCTCTAACCTTTCTACCAACAGTCTACACTTCTTCATTTTGTTTAACTCTATTGATTTTATAACTTCATTCTTTTTTGGTTTCCCTCGTGATCACTATAAAGTGATCTACTTGGAGAGTTTGCAAAATTCAGGGACAATAAGTACCTAATGGCTGCGGATATGCACGTTATTGCTGAGTTTTCTACCAGTTAAGGTACAAATGTTCTGTGAGGGTTAGTTTAGGTGTCGCACAGCTAGGTGGCACTCGCCCGTAAGATGTCAGTAGAGCTCTAGATTAGACTAGTATGGAAACGTTTGTCCTCGACCGATGCTGACAACCGAGGCCAAGGGGAAGGTATGTGGCGTTAAAACATTGTAGTATTATATAAAACATCAAAATTAATGCACAAAAGATCCTCGAACTCGCTTAAATGCTTGGAAATCAATTTTTTCGGTAGATACATGTTTACTCACTATCTTCCCTATACACTGAATAGGTCTGTTTTGGTTGCGTTGTCCGTACTTTCCCAATCTAGAGCTTTAGATGACAAGGAATACATGGGTGATGGGACGAAGAGAACGAGGTCCATTCCAGAAATCACTGCGGAAAATTTTCTTTCAAGTTCAAATTCAAGTTCCTCTGAACGATCATTCGCGCTTGCTTCATCCTTCCCATCCCAAAGCTCCTCTTCGCTGGCGAGTGCCACTAATGTGCGAAACCCACCGTGAAAAAGCATTCACCTGGACTGGTATTCAATCTCAAATCTCTCGACTCGTGCCTATGCTAAAATCATATTTGTCTAACCGGGCGTCCTCTTCCAGACAGGCCTTCTGCGCGCCAATATGGTTCACATAGTATGTTTATGCTCTGATTGACCGCATTCCCCGGGGTGTAGGTTGTAACTGTGTGTCTAACGTCTTCTGGAATAAAATCGACCTCGAACTTTCTAAAAGATTAAGTAAGTATTAACTGAACTTCTAGTAGTGATTCCAATCTATGTTGTTGTGTTAGGCTTGTGACGATAGTAAAATAACCGTGAAGTTCTTATAGACCTTCTACTCTCTACGCTCGCATTAGTACAAACGTCTCCAAAACATTTTTGACATTTTAAGCCCGCAGGAAACCATTCAGACATAATTGCAAACTTTGACGCAATAGCTTGTAAAGGGAAACCTCAAGGACTGTGGAAACATTACTAATATTCTCAAATGCGATTTCTGAATAGCAGCGACACTCTTGTGTACGATATCTTCGTTTGCGGTACTATTTACGAATGCCTTGTTAGGCAGAATGAGATTGTATCAGTCCTATAAGCACTTTTTCAAGTTCTAAGTGCAAAATTTTCAAAACGGACTCATTTGAGTTTGTTTCTTCCCTTTCGAGTGAAATCTGCAATTCATTTATGAAAAATATAATGGAGAGGTGGACTAGAAACTTTTGCAGAAAATTTTCCAGACAATTTTAAACATCGCGTGACATGTAGGATATCGAGTAAGTGACATTTTTACGAAATGGTCCCTCTAATAATGTGATCGGCTACAGTAAAAACTATCTTAAATGTAGCCAATACAACTTTTTTGAAGGAAGTACCAATCGTAGACCGCTCTCGATGGCAAACAACAAAGAGCAAAGGTATTACAATCGTCGTTCGTGTGCGCTGAAATGTACTAATGTGCTTCTATCTGTGCTAACTAAAACACCTTGTATGGGAAACTCCTATGATTTTTTTAATTTTAGCACATTCGCGTATCTTCTCAGTGGTCAACTCCCGTTGATGTTATCTACATCTGCCAAAAACAGTGCAAGCCACCTCCAGGGAGTGTGGCACGGGGTGTTTCCACACCTGGCTTGCAGTGCTCGTCCCAGGTCAAATGAGATCCTCGCACGTTCCCACGGTCACCTATGCGAGGACCAGAAAGCAGTCAGGAGAACAATACAAAGCCAAACCAGAAACCACGGGAGTGCTACGTTTACAAACATGCTAACACGCAGTGCATGAGTGACACTACTACTACTTATTAGTATTTTCAATCCTTGCATGACAGAAGATTCGTGCAGAAACTCAAATCAGCCGTGGCATTTCAAGCGAGATGAGTTGATAGTAACAGTGGTTAGTTAATAGACATAAGTACGAAATATAGTCTATCAAGCAACAAAAAGCCTGGTCTTCTTACCTCGACAGTCACGCTGAGTTACAAAAATTCTTAAAAAATTACAGATCCCAAAAATTGTTTATCATTCCATGCAGACTTTAAAAAATAAAAATAAATAAATAAATTAAACAAATAAATAAGCTAGATAAATAAATAAAGCTACCTATTCTTACCACTGACATTATTTAGGTCTTTGAGCTTTTGTTGTCCTTAATCGTGCGCGGAAAAAATGAAATTTTTGTTATTTTGAGAGTTTCACCAATTTCTGTGCCACCATTACGTTGGCAGTGTGAACAGGACGTTAAGAAAAGACTCTCCCTTGGCCAGCGCTCTAGAATTATTTCCTTTCCTCACCCCACATTCCCCCCGCTTAAACCAGTTCAACCCCCCGACCTCTTCATACGAAATCCCAACGGTCTACAGAGAGAGAGAGATATATGCACGAAAAAAGTAAGAGAGTTCCACCCATTCCTCCTCCCTCTCCTGTCGACCGTGAGTGTCCCCTTTCCCATCCAGAGATGGCGACTCTTAGTTTGGGGTCGTGCCAAGTGTCAAGGGGACAGAGTCGCCGCCTTCTTTTTTTTTCCTCCGATCCTCCCAATGCGCCTCCCCCGATTTTTCGATTCATCGACATAGATATGCGATGCGATTCTCGCATCTCAATATCTAGTATTGCGATATTATTGATGGGCATATGCGTTATATATCGCACAACCCAAAAAGGCGGCTTTTTAAGAATTAATTTCAACTATCCCGAAAACAGCACTGGCCTTTTGCATCGGGCGTTTCCAAATGTAACAAAATACGAGCATGAAACACCCATATCCTGAGTTTTGAACCGACCGACTGCTTTCTACATGGAAGTTACTTTATGACAGTAGGCTTGCAAGTCGCTTGCGAGTGGCACTTAGATGTGAAAGCGAGGACTTCTTTGGCAGTAGGGGTCGATATCGTTGATTTTCAACCGGCGTTCGCACTTACAGGGGAAATCCTGCAACTAGCATTTCGATTCTGTGATAAATCGCATCGCATCTGGTGAAAATTTGGGCACATGCCTACAAGTCAAAAATGTAAATAAAGAATAAATTAGCAGGATGAGTTCTAATCCTCGCATTTATGTAAATATTCTTTGAACCTGGAAATATTTTAAATGTTAAATAGAACGCAATGGTAAAAATAACGTCTATTCTAGTATTGAATAATAATGAGAATTATAACAAAACCCGTACTTGATGTGCTGTTTTTTCAAATTTCTAATTTGAATAAATTACATAAAATGATGCACATTTTATGTAATTTATTCAAATTTCTAACGTCCATGAATGCCTGTGGGACTCGAACAGAGCGTTTTACGAACAAAACTATTACCGAATTTAGGCGATTTTCAAAATAGCCATATTCATTATTAGTTCCATCATTTTTCTTGAGTCTTTGGGATGTTTGGGAAGTGATGATTAAACAGAATGATGCCCTACAGGTAGCGATACACATCGAAACATTACTGGACTCGCTACTTCCATACAACTTCCATGTGACAAGCTGCCTTTATGCATGGAAGTTACTTTTATGGTAGTAGCCTTATAAGTCGCTTTATAGTAGTACTTGGATGTATAAGCACGGGCGTCTATGACAGTAAGGGTTGATAGTGATGGTAATCGATACTTACTTACGACCCGGATTTGCACTTGCACGGAAATTGGATTGGCTTATATGTTCCCTGCAAGTTGAATTTCGATTTTACGTACTCAGAAATAATAAAATTCTCTGACGTAATACGCTGTATACATGCACGTATGCATATGAAAAGTAATTTATACATGTTTATAGATTCTAAGAACGCGTGTGAAATTCGAAAAGTGCGACGATTAAGCGCAATGATTGTCATGCGATTTTCGAAATGTCCATAAGTATTCATTGCTTACGTTCAATATTAATTAGTTTTGGGAAAAAACCGGAAGTAATTTGTAAGCAGAACGATTTCATACAATTAGCGATACTATTTAAGAGCTTTCCACGCCATGTGTTGAGCCGCCTAAATAATGTAAATGTGATGCAATATGCGACGCAGTGCGATGTGTAATATAATATGAAGCAATGGATGAGGGGTTAGCGTAGTGACAAGGGTATTGTCTTTTCATGCGGATGGCCAGGGTTCTATTCCTGGAGGTGGTGGCGGAGATTTTTCATTAACGATTCGATTCTGAAATGGGTGCTTTGAGGTGAGCACTTTAGTGTAGTAGTTAATCCATCGCACTGGACGTCTTGCCATGAAGAGCAGGCTGTTGCTGGCGACGAGATTCTCTCCACCCTTAAAACGTACCTTAGAATGCTTATCCTCCCGGCCTGGAGCTTTGACTGCAGCTGAATGGAATTGAAATAAAAATATATATGAAGCAATGAATTGTACGGGGTGAAATGCTGAGTATGCGATGCAAAGTTTAATTCCCAGTACGATATTGATCACCCGGAATATTCGGATGCCTCACATTTTGATTCGATTCGATATGTGCGATGCAATGCGACGTGATGCAGTGCGATACATCGTATCTTTAGAGATATAAAATTTAAGTCGCAATTTGAATTTTAAATTTGAATATCGCTAAACCCTTCCTTACCCAGTGTCATCTCATGTTCCGTCCGTCGCCCCGGAGAGCGCTGCTTGCCACTGGACTGAGGACTCGTTTTCCCAGGATGCACTTTTTCTAGAGTGTCGGGCTTCATTCGTTCGCTCAATCTCTCCCCCTCAATCGAGCAAATCAACCGCAGAAGAGAATGGATTTTTGGAGGCCTGATACTCGGGCTATGGCGCTGAAAGAGGGTGGTGTTAGGAAAATTCCAACCGAAAACGCTAATGAAATGATGTGCGTTGAAACTACCATTGTAGGTTGATGTGAAAATTTTTCATACGTCGCTAATCAAGACAATTTGAGTGTTATTAGAGGATTTCTCTGATAGTGCCTTCTTTGAAGCACATACTCCCTTAAGAGTCAAACATATAGTTATATTAAATTCTTCCAATTCTTGACATTCGATCCAGGAATCTTGAGTAGTGTGGTGGTCTGCGCGTTGGCTCGGAAAGCTAAAGGTCCGTGGTTCGATTCCCTATCCAGACTGAAATTTTACTGTGGCAGTTTCAACGGAAGTGATATTATTCAGTCCTTCCCATTTTTTGTTACTGGCCGGTTAGTATGGAGGAGTAGCGAGGTTGACGAAAAAACAACCGCGCTGTGTCAAATGTCTTGTTGATAACTAATAGCATGATTACACTTCCAGTAATGGAATTTACCTCGTAAAAAAGAGTTACCCTGATCGTGATTCGGACCCTGATCCCTCAATTGCCTGTCAAGTGTACCAATCGTTTACACCACCAAGCCATCTTAGTTTAAGGCGAATTCCTCCGGGATTTTATGCGAAATAGGGAATGAATTGGTATAAATTAGCCGGTTGACCTATGGAGCAAGCGTAAGATTTACAGGCCTAACTTTGTGGGATAAAGTCACAATTGAGAAAACGGTAGCTTACTATCATCTTCACTAAAATTTATTACCAACCATGGCTTCAGCAATTCATAGCCATTATCAAGGAAATGATAACGGGAGCTTTCCATTTGCTATAGTGCGTTCATAAATTCGTAACACAACCGCGCACTTTCCTTCCATTTAGTACAGACCCTGAACACTAAGCGCTATGTACTTCAAAACAGAGCAGAGTTGATGTGCGCTAAACAACAAAATAACGTCGAAAATAGCATCCGCAATACTGGTTTGTGTGTTGATTTTCCGTAACGGCGTCAAACATGTCGTGGCTAATGTATAATAGTTTTTAATCACTCTGTGGAAAAAGATTACGGTTTAAATACTTATATTTATGGTTTCGATAACTACAGGTGCAAAAAACCATCGGTTTTTACTACTGTGATGCCAAAGAATGCTACCTAACGGCAGGTTTCTGAACGTTTCGCTTGCGCACATTGTTCCATTCATCGTCGTTCGTGCTCTCTGGTGTGTTCCAATCTGCTCGAACTTTAACTCCTTGAATGAAGTGCTCTCAACGACAATGAATTGATAAAACCATGGTAGTCAATACATATTTATCAATTTAGCAAGCCTTGGTTTAAGATGGTGCAATACTATGCATAAGTCCAAAAAGATGGCCAAAATTCGAAAAAGTATCGAATCGATTTGAAAATCGATATGTATAGGTGTTTGAAGTCTCTGAATACGAATCTGAGGTCAACATTGAAACAAAAAAAAAACTACATATGGACGCTAAATGGCGGAAGCGCCATATTTAAAACAACCTAAAAACTTTCATAAATATCATTTTTCTAGCGAATTTTCACGGTACTTAATTGAGAAATGAATTTTCAACTAAAAATAATGAGGAAATTAGTAATTGTGTACGTAATTACGTATGCCATTTTGGTTTGTGCTGGTATTACCATGGTCGGTTGTGGGCTGACGCTGTTGCCGGGGTTTTCTCCACCCTTCCACCGTTAATAAACCTATATTCCTCCCTCTGTTACGTACCCTCTCACCTAAATGGCGTAAATGACCTCAGTTGTCGGTCGCTTTCCCAAATAGTCAACCAGCCAAAGAACATAGTCAAGTTTTTCTCTTTTTGGCATCTGGTGGTTGTTCTCGTTTGAGTTTCATCCTGTAAACTTCTGTCCCTGCTTTACTTACCTCCAAAGTTTACCCGAAAATTTCAATTTCCCTCACACGTCCGCGTGGAGGCAAGGGTTTCGGAGGACTGGGGAAGGTGACGGGTGTCCCGAATGGAAGGGTTGCCCCCTTGGAACAGACCGACGTCGTCCGTTTGGGCAGGGACTGAGATAGTGCCCCGTGTATATTGGAGCGGTCATAGTTTGTGGGCAGGTCGCCGTGGACGGGCATGGTCTCCCTCACGATGCGTGGCGTCGGATTCATAAAGTAATAGTATTATATTCCTTGGTTGCGACATTGACTCGGGCAATGTGCACCATAGCAGAAACTACACTTATAAATCCAAATGAATTACGAAATCTGTAATTCAAAGCATTCGTGCAATATGAGTTGAAGAAGCATTCGACAAATAATAATATATTTGCCTTGGGGTTATGAGTTCCATAAGTAATCGAGATGGCGGACGCGAAATGAACTGCTTAGAGGATTTTTTACTTATTAATAGAGTAATTATGTGACTAATGACGAGTTTATTAATTCATTCTTTCTATTTATAATGTGCATTTGTGATTTTATACGTATGAGATTCAGACATGCATAAATTTATTCAATTTATCGAAGCAATAACTATTGGTAGAATGGTGATGAAATTGGTCGACAATTTCCTGCAAACGGAATTTAGTTACGAGGTGCATAACTTTTAGTACTCAAAATTGTTGATTCAATTGGAAAATTTTACTGTAATTTGTGACTCAATCACAACCTAAAAGGAATGGGTGGGGAAAAGTGCCTGAGTATCAGCTACATTTATTCTAGTCTCCGTAAGAAATATTTCATTTAGTAATACTGGTATTGCATAATGACATGCGCTGTTACCGTGTGAATCTACTTCAAGAAACCGGTCTTTCCGAATGAAATATTTCTAGGAGGAAGATGTGTGGTTCTAATTTTCCATGTCCGTGAGATTCCACAAAGTTAAACAAAAAACTATCGAATTCAGATATGAGAATGTTTTTTTAATTACCATCAGACCCTCCCTCTCAAACCAGATCCTAAGGTTTCAAAAGTTACTGTAATCCCACGCATGTGCGAATTTATCGATTAATCACAGAAACATTGAGCAGAGGTAGCTGTTTATCGTTGTTTTTTCCTCGTTAAATATACAGACAGCGTGGGCGAGAATTTGAATGTTAGTTAATTTTTTTTATCATTGCTGCTCACCCAGGGCAAGGGTCGGTATTTTGCTGGGTGAAAAAAAAGTGTGACATTTTTGTGACCGCAACTGTGTTTCAATCACAGCCATCGTAATTCCACCCTCAGCGCGATATTCATCATGAAATTGAACGACCTTGCGGATTGGATGAGTTTCATGATGAGCGAAATCAATTAGTCTCCCTTGATTCCTCGAAAAACCAGAAAAATCCCGAGGCAGTGTCCGGGGAGATAAACCGACAGCGTCAGCGTTAAAACTTCGCGGTTAAATTTGCCATTGGCACATTTGAAATAAGTTTGAGAGAGTTTTACGCGAGGAATTCTCATCTATCTTATGCCTAAATCTTTTGGACTCTTCGTCTAGTATTACAATGTTTACTAATCTAGAGTAACGTTGGATTAAAAAAAAACAATCGCGATGATTTCTCTACACGAGAGTGGTAATATAATGGATTAGACAGTTAATTGGAAATTCCGCGAACTACTTGGAACCAATCCCAAAAATCTTCCCTGTCAACCTAATCGTTTGTCATTCCATGTGACGCGTGTGAAAGTGTCAAAATTCTGTGCTTTGAAAGATTATTATGAATTACACAGTCAAGTCCTCTATCCATAAATCAACCATATAACAGGAGAAAGCCAGTGCCCAATGAAACTGGATGTGGGGGATTCTACGAATGAATGAATAACAATCTGAATAAAAAAGAAATCATAGATGCATAGAGGCCCTCTGAAGGATGACAGAGAGGAAGGTCTCAGAAAAAATGGAGAGACATTGTGGGAGAAGACCTGAAAAAGATGGGAGTAATAAACAGTGGGACTGAAAAACTGGAGGTGAAAGTGAACAAAGTCCATGGAGAACTGTAGCGCCAGAGGAAGATAAAAAATAGGCAGAAGTAAGAAACGCCTTGAAACGAAAGAATGTGACTTAAAAAATAATTATTTTACTGGTACAAATATAAATGATCATAAGGAGATTCTTCTATTTGAAATGAAGAGTGAAACATTTGAAATCTGCTGCATTGGCAATTGATCAGTAATTCTAAGCTGGATAATGTGAATATTAGATATTACAATACAGTGAAATTAATTACTAACATGCAATCTTATTGTTAGATAGAAACGCCTGGGGATTTCTCGCTTACCAACAAATATAGTGAATATATAGTTAGAAAATCAAATGTCAAAACACAGTAATATCAATTGCATAATATAACATATTTTGCTGAACATGTGCGGGGTTTTCTCCCTTACAAAAACAACTTCTAGGTCGATATATCATGGGCATAGAATATTTTCTGAGTATCAGTGGATAGATATTCACAACGAATTTTTCGTCGCTTACCAAAATCTGAAATGATCGGGTGTCATTAACGGCACAATGTGGAAAGGATTGTTTGTATGAAGATAAGGGATAAGATGAAAGTGGGGACTCGAGATAAAGAGTCGAAGTCATTCCCCATAAAATAAAGACATAAATCTGTCTACTTAATGATGATAGCTAATTTTACGGGGTATTTTACGGTAATACGGTGTACGGCAATAACGTATTCACGTCTATTATTGTCACGTGTTGCACCATATTTACACACCCTCTTTTTGGAAGGGAAGCGAAAAGGACATCAGATTCCCCAGAAATGCCGAGCAATAGTTTTAAAAAAGTCGACCCATCCGTATTTCGTCGGCACATTCTGCCGATTCAGTTGTGAAGGGAGAATCGATGTCCCTTCTGAGAACGAAGGATAGGGTGAGAGAAAGAGAGGGGGAGGGAAGGAGATGGAGAAGGAATTGTCTCAAGACGAGGTACACAAGCTTCGCGGATGCTCCTGGAATTTTGATTCGATCAATCGTCAGTTTCCGATCCAGGAGTTAGCGGTGAAATCGAAACTGTGAAAGAACTCTGGACATGTACGAGGTCGACGAAATGGTCAATACGTGTCCTGAGGGGAAAAGGTATTTTCTAGTGCGGAATGGGAGGTCCTAGTCGTCTGGGTTAGACAAAGTTTTACGATTCTCCTTCGGGTTTACGATGTCTGCAATTTACGATCGACATCGAAAAAGATTTTTCAAAAATTACGACTGGCTGGCTTTTCCTAGACAAAAAATACTCGGTATATATGTTTTGTTTCTTATTTATCAACATTTAGACCCGATTTTATAATATCTGGTTTAATATTTTCTTGGCATGAGAACCAAAGTTAATAGTTACTCCATCCATAAGGCTCACGCAACTATTGGAAGGAATGTCTTAAAACGAAATCAGAGATCTCGATTAACACCATGTTAAAGTAAATCATATTACGGTTAACGTTAATCAGATATTATAAAACTGGGCCTTGGAAACGTAAATGTTTGACATTGAATACTAATAATGAATAAACGAACGTTCAAATAATGGAATATTGGTATAGGGATTGTATGGATGGATATTGCTGCAAGTTGAGATGGGTGAGAAATTAGAAAAAATATGTACATGAAACCGAGCCGTTTAGCAGGTGGTTTAATACAGCATCGAGCGTTTCCTAAATGTCGCGTATGTGGCTGATAACTTTATTGATTAGAGCGAATACGACGAAGCAACAACAGAATAGACAGTAGTGGCATTTCGTCTGCCAATCAAAAACATTGTAACGTGAGAAAATTTAATCACAATTATAACTTGGATATCTTCATTGGAGTCGTATACTTCATTTATAGTCTCACCGGTGCCATAAACTCTTTGACTTCTACATTTACACAGGGGCCGAGAAAAATTATTTTACTATTTCCGATGATGGCGATGGAAGGCATAGCGTTGAAACCTTATTCGAACTCAACTTTTATTATATATAGTTCGTAAATATATTTTATACAGTATTATTAATCAATGGAAAGCTCATAACTTCCCAAAGGTTTTCACAAATTCTGTTTCATCGAATAAAGCTAAACCTTATCGGAGAATAGATCTTGAAGAGCATATTGAGTTTCCTAGCGTGGGAAGCGAGAATCATATTACAAGAACTTGAAATAAGAACAAGATATAGAAGAAGAACATAAGATGAGAACAAGATGTGAAGGTATAAAACGCAGAAGAAACGTGGATAGTTTTGGAATAGCCGTATTTTTTCCTAGAAGCCATTGGACACTGATGGATTTGGAGAACCTATGCCCACGGGGGACATGAAATCCTTTTGGGTGGTGAAATAAAATAGAGTAATCATTCTGGGTAGAATTGGCGCCAAGGAAACAAACGAATGCGGTTTTGGAAATGAAAGCCTAGCTAGTAAACAGCCGAGTGTGCTGGAGATTGTTAAGGCTGGGGACAGAGAATATCTCGGTTGGGTTTTGACTGAATTTGTCGTGTACATGTGTGCAAGAGCTCGAAATACGATAGGTTTTCCAAATAAATAGTAGTTTCGGCTTGGAATTTCCGGGGAATGCGGTTAAAATTTTAATAACCATTTAATAACCAGTTATCCCGCTGAAGGATTGGAGCGGACCCAACAGCTTACTAAGAAGACGTTTCAAGTGCATGCATATATATATATATATATATATATATATATATATATATATATATATATATATATATATATATATATATATATATATATATATATATTTTATTTTATTTTATTTATTTATTTCATTATTTTATTTATTTTTCATTTATCATTTTGTATCCATCTATCCTTGAGAAAGGTTCTAGAGCAACCGAAATATCAACTTATAGTGTGAGTGTTCTTTTTTATGTGTTTATATTTAATTCCGCCCCACCTGTGGCATAGTTTATATATATATATTTATTTATTTATTTATTTATTTATTTATTTATAAATTCATTAACTGAGATGGGTGAGGGGAGAGCACGCGCGGGAGAGAAAGGAATAAGTATTTCGGATGACAGACTGTATTATGCTCCACCGCGACTCGGTAACTCAACACAAAAGCTTAATTTCACCCTTACGTACGCATTGCTAAAAAATATCCTGCTTCCTCTGATGGTATTTTTTTAGCAATTAAAGAAACAAAATTAAAGTACAAAATAAGCAGATTTGTTGACATTTAAATTTTTAATGAACGCCTTTTACAGCCATTGGAGCCGATGCAGCGTCATTTCCATTAAATTAGATGTAATGAAACGAGTATTTGGACGACATTTTTTGCAGTATAATTTGCTTAAAACTCAAAAAATTAATGATGGAAAGGTGACAATATTTTTTAAATTTCAATTTACAGGTGGAATTCGGTTCCTGTTAACAGTCCCACAAACATGGAATCCATATGAGACCGAAAAATACTATTTTTCCTGATGTTTCACTCATTCTCGCATTTAACACCATGTAATTAAGAGTTGAATTTGCGTTAAAAATAGCGCGGAAAGGTAGAATTTTGTTTCATATACCAAACAAAGGAAAATTTATTCTGTAACTACTCCGAATATGAATGAAATGCCATTTAAGTCATCTTACTTTGGAACCACCTGAACTAGTTTAAAATCACTATCTTAAGACTAGTCTTTGTTACACAATTCCCCTCTCTCCTCTCCCATCTTTTTTCTATTCCCCTGAAATCCTATCCTATGAAGTCTATCACTGAAATTAGCCCTCTCTCAACGAAATACGCCATGGACCGTGGTTTAGTGTCTTATCCGACTGACGGAGTACTATACTTGAACTACTCTCCTTAACGCACTGAAGTAAAATGAGGATTACCTTTGAAATTCTCAGTAATCGGTTCTAAAGTTCATTGGAAATTCGGCATGAAATTCGAGGCTTGTCGACATGAAATGATAGCTTTCGCGGGGCATGGACACATGCAAAAAGGTTGTTTGGATTCAATCCGAGCCAAAGACGTCACACGGATTAAGTCCCGGGGAACCATTTCGTCTAAGGCGTAACGCGTTCGGAGATGAAGAAGGAATGACCTACAGATTAACGCTCGATTCGAGAATAAACAAGTCATTGGAATCGAAATTCTGGTTACCTAAGGGGTGGGGATGAGGTGGCGTCTAGAATAAAAAAAAAGGAATTACTTAATAATGGCTGCCCCGTCTGCGTCTGGTTTCCCCGCCAAGCCACGCACGCCACCTGGCGATGGGTTTAGCTAACGACCCCTCGCATTAGCACCGTCAATTGCTCGACCTTTTCGTGCTCCCTGGCCGTTATTTAAGCAGAGCCCCCACCCCCCTCCCTACATTCCCAGAGCCTTCCCGCTCACCGTGCTTTTGTTCTTGGCCTCTTCGAGTCAACAGAAGGGAAGGGGGGTGGGTCGACCAAAAAGTCGTTTTCCACGCTTTCCAGAATCGTTTATATAACTCCCTGGGCTAAGGAAGACATCGGCGAGTATTTTTTTCATAACCTCACCTTTGTCATCGAATTAAAGAGATTTAAATTTGCGCTGACGTTCATTATCGTCTTCACTAACGTCCGCACACCATTGTTTGCCGATCCCATTTCATATTTTTTTAAAAACCCGTCCATTTTTTTGTTTGAGGGTAAACGGTGGTGAATTTACGTAAAGAATTGAATTTTTTTCTCCCGAAAGTTAAAAAGGGGTAGCGAATTGAGGGAAAAAAAGACAATTTTTTTCTTTAGCAGAAAGGGAAATGATTGAATCATAAAACTAAGGATGAGAAAGCTATTAAAACTGGAAGAATCGTTTTCTGAGCAATTGAAAGAGCAGAGAGGAAATATTCTATGGAATTGTGCGACCAAAGAAACTTCTCAACAGAGGGAACTTCACGAGAGGTAAACTGACTTCATTTTCGGGAAACCTTTAATTTAAAAACGTAGTATGAATAAAACTTTTTTTTACAGGATTTGAACGCGATTATTAGTGGATATGAGAGAGAGGTGATACTAATTTCCATCATGGCAATGAATAATCCATCATAGGATGGTGATGTACTTCTTTGAAAATGCATTCACCAAGTACAATAAGCGATTTCAAGGTTTGATATTCTAATTCTATAGTTATTGCTGTGACCAGGGGGATCAACCGCTAAGGAGAACACATTTAAAAGATTTTTTGACTGTGTATTAAGTATCCCAGTTATTAAGAATAATTTTTTCACGGTGATCTCATTAATCAGTCAGCAAAATTGTAGCGATGTCGTTTCGGAAAATTTGGACGATTTCCATTCACTCTATTTCGCTTCTTACTCTGCAACACAACAACAAACTTGCTTTTCATTTACTTCATACCTTGCGCACTTGGCAGCGCACTTCAAAGCATAACGGGAGCAAAGTTGATGCACGATAAACAGCAAAAGAACTAAGATAATAGCATCTGCGTTTGTTATTTTCGTGTTGATTTTCAGTAAATGAGTCAAACATGGATAATGTAAAGTTTTTTTGTTCCATGGTGAAAAACTTCCGTTTTTGCATTTGTCTTTTGAACGAGTTTGGTAATAATACACAAAACGTTCGGCCTTGACTCCTACGAACCTACAGACTGCTTCCTACTGGCATAAGTTTCGCTTGCACACATATTTCTATTCACTGTCGTTCGTGTCCGCTTAAGTTTCCAGATCTGTGCTAACTTCAGCTCATTGAACGAAAAGCTCCCTTTAATGGTTAACAGGTGAAAATTATCGGTCCTTAAGAGGAACTAAGTGTTGAGTTATGCTGTAGGAATGCATGGTTTAAATGCTTAAATAAGATCAATCCGTTTTCCTACACTTGGAATCCATGCTAACGGGCACATAATCATGTTTCGGAATCCTCTGCTACAATTTTCAATAGGGGATTTTCGAGTGAAACATTCATATTTATCATTCTTCAGAGATTTTATATCCAATCAAGTTGCCTTCAATTTTTAATGAAGTTAAACGGAGTAAAAATATTTTTTCGGGATTTTTTAAAAAGAAATAAATCGGTTATCAACAGCTATATCAGCAGGGATAGGCATAAATGGGGTGAATTTTATTTTGTTTTTTCAAAATTCTGTCACTAAATGTTTGAATGATATACCAATAGCGTGATCTACTTTGGCAATGCTAGCCTGCTTACAGCCAATTCTACCAGTGGGTGAAAAATCTTCATACTTGAGTCTGACAATGAGTAGAAAATTCTTTTCTTTAGCATTGCCATCAATTCCACTTGACATAAGGTTTAGAGAAGTATATTTCAATTACTGTTGGGGAAATGGAGTGCATTAAGTGGCGAGGAGGCTCAAAGCTTCCTTCAATAATATATTGGCAGGAATGGCAACACTGGATAATATGCACTGGTAAATTTATTTGTCGCAATTTGTATTCATCATCATATTTCGCAGAACCAGACATTTCCATTAATTAATGCCTCGTAATTTATTGCTCTTGGGCTTAAATGGGAATGTAAAACCCGTCCATTCATCGTACGGCATATTAATTTTGCATTTCCGATACTCAATTTAGTCTTCAATCTGAGAAAATGCAGCGTAATTGTGCTGATTAAATTTGGTCTCTGCGATGTGATGTCAGATTGGGAATGATAAGGAGATCCTTAATATTTAGATCTTGATCAAAATGAGCTCATACGGGAGCTATAAATCGGCGTTATCTTCAATTTCAAACGCCCTGCTATGCAATAAGCTTCACACTGTTTCGTCATTGAAGTCGTGATTTAGGCTTTTTTCAACCCAGCGCCGGATTTAATACATAATCTTAAAATAAATTAGACATATTTTTGGAGTGTGAACTGCTAAAAGTTATATTTTAACTTTCATGCCACTGTTTTAATTCTCAACTGAAAGTCATGGAAGTGTATGATGAATACTCTTCCTGCCTTTATTAAGCACGAGAGGAAGTTTAGTTTCAGATTCTCAAAGAAGATGCATATTTAATGAATCTTGTGCTGGAGCTGTTAATGAATCTTATACCGGAGCTGTGCGAGAGCAAATTTATTTTGCAGAAATTCGTAGTGAATTGGTTCGCGCAAATGTATAGTCAAGAGGGAGGTTGTTCCCATATTATAAAGTTCAGTGTAACGTTTTGACGAAACTGGCTCACTTATTGGTTAACAGCTGCTAACTCAGGAACTGAAAGCGTCCCTAACTCTATTAATGATGGAATGTTTACATACGAAAGTAAAGCATGACACTCAATGGCGCAGTCGGAGTCACTGACGGAATGACATTTTTAGTGAATTTTGAGAGTGACTGTCAACTTCTTGCATAATATTTAATCCCCGAGGTGTTGAGTAGCATGACTTAAATATATCGAGCATATTTTACCGAAGAAATGATTACCCAACTTCGTATCAATCGACCTTTATCGTTTGTTTTCATTCAATTAGTCAATCAATCAGTCATTCAGTTGTAGTCAATTAAAATTAAGTAGTGTATAAAATGAAAATATTTATACAAGAAGATATTGGCATTATTACAGTGTATCCAGGGACAAATACGTTATTTTCCGCTCGGAATTATGATATGCGCTCGAATATCACGGCCTTAGCATCTATTGCGTGAATAAAATACTTGAAATTCAAATACAAGGACGCCATTCTCGTACATAGACCAGACAACGACTTATTCCCGATTATTTTCTGAATTGTGGTTTGATATGGTCTGGGTAAGAGCCAAATGTTATTTAATTTTCAATTCCATGACAAATATAATAAAAAAGGTAATCATAGAATAAAATATTGGAGTAAATAAGTGATTATTCTCTGAGTATAATGGAAAATAGCATATAAAAATTGATTAACTAAAAGGTATGACCGCACTCCGTACGAGCCTATAATTTTGAAATTGAGCGTGGAAACTATCTATGGCTTTGAGTGAGATTGGACTAATGCCGTGAGGAGCTAGAATTATCCGTCCCTTGCCGTAACAATAACAGTTTCCCTATAGGATTCATCGCCCGGAGCCGTAATCTGATTTCAGAATTCCCTCCAATTCCTCCTCCGACCGACCGTTCTGAACGTCGATTTTTCCCATCGAAAATTGGAGCGTAAACCTCGGCGAACATTTTAATTTGCCGGTTGAAAGTGAATTTTTCCGAGAGAGGGAGAGACTGGAGGGATGTTGGAACAATCCAGTTTACTATCCAACGTTAATGACTACGCCATTTCCCGAAGATTTCGTGCTACCACTTTGAATCGGTACGAATTGACTTTTAAGAAGTTGATTAGTAAATCAAATTCTTAACAGTATTCCATTTGAAAATCTTCGATTTGTATGATTTTGTCGTGTTATTTTTTGTAATACTACCCGCCTATGAACACAAATCTGATTAGCATTATTGTCATTTACCTTAACAGTAGGGACGAATCCAAAAATTGGTTTGCTAGAGCTCTCTACTCATTTCTCTTTTCATCTACTTAGCCGCTATATGTATTTATATTTTCTGTGAGATCCTTCAGGATTTGATTTATTTATTTGATCTTCCACGGTTATTATTTCCATTCGTTATGCCTTCCATTTCTTGTTATTTTTTACTCCTAAGATCACTACTACTAGAGTACTATATTTCTGTTACTTTCTCAACAATGCTATTACTGTTTACGAGTTTATTAGCTATAATATGATACAAAAAGGAATAAAAATACAAATAGACAAGGTCATAGAGTATCAGGTGCCCTAAATGACATGGCATGGAGAAATAACTGAATAGCAAAGAAAACAAAAGCTAGAATGTGTGAAACTATAATTCGACCAGAACTTATGGCACTGAAGCTACGACAACACTCAAAATGGATTCCTAAAACAACCGAACTGAATAACCTCATAAAAATACTTGGTAGAACGAGAAAATATCGAAAAAGCAATTACAATATTGGAGGGGAATGAAAAATAACACCAATAATCACATGAGATTAAATAAAAATGTGGACCGACCATATAAACTGAACGGAAGAGAAAAAGATAGTAAATAGTTCGAGATAAACAGTGTGCCCAGAAGGAAAAAGAAATGCGGAATGACCCTGGAGGAAATGAAAAGAAAGTGTGTGAGGATAGAAAATTGGTGAAGAAGACTGAAGCCTACAAGAAGAAGAAGTTATGCCTTCCCTTATTACTTATCAGAGGCTACTTTGTAGGACTTCTTCATTGCAGGACCTCTCCGTTCATTTCAGTTTTCATAACATCACATTCCCCATTGCTACCACTCTTTTGGTATGCTGCTGTTATAGTACAAGCTTCGCTGTGATGTAAAAGCATGCACAATGCATATGTTTTTTTCTCCCTTCCTCTCAAGTGCGTGTTGTTAGAAGTTGAAAGAGTATTCTTATGAAAGAAAATAAAAATAAAAATTTACCATTTTTATAGTAAAATTTACGTTTCCCTTAAGGTGGTCCACGGTAAAATGACTAAAATATATTTTATTCATATTCTGTCTACATATAGTAAAAATAGACCTCTATCTGATATGAACAACAAAACGTTACCTTTCCACGCTATTTTATTCTCTCATTGAACTTGAAATCACAATGTGTTCAATGGGAGAATGAGATAAAGACGAGAAAAATTGTATTTTTTCCTTATAATGGAAATGCCATTTTCGTGGAAAACTGTTTTTTGGAGGGAACACTCCCGAGATATGAATAAAAATAAAATGTACGAATCTAGGCACCTTTTTCTTGTTGTTAGAGAATTACTGTCATAATTGAAGTCAAAATGAAGTAATTCTATACAAATGGCGTTGCAGTCAACTCTTATGGCTGGTAAAAAAGTGTTCATTTAAAATATATATTAGCCGAATCATCCTCATATTTTGTTCCTTAATTTTTATTTTCAATAGGTAGCGCAGGTCATCACCGAAATCAGGTTTTTTTTTATAACCAAATAAATAAAAAGGTGAAAATTAGTATTGGTTTTGACTCACACAGTCGTGGTGAAACCTCCTTAATTCTTTTATTCTTGTATTAAATTAATAAATTACTATATGTTCCTTTATATAGTTACAATATCTTCAGCTCTTCTAGAAGTTGCAATAACTGAGGCAAGTAAAAAAAGAGTCATGTTGAGCTCAAGGGGTTACCAGTTTTCCTACGCTTCACTTCATAAGAGAAACATATGAAAAAATACCCATCCTCCAGGAGAGCCGAAAGTTTTTCCCGGTTCAGCGGTCAAGAAATCTGGTCACTTAATTTATTTAAATTCTTAATTATTTAATAAAATGAATTATAAACACGTTGAGTATTGACGTTTTTCGTCGATAGTCAAATTCATGGACAATGAGTAACTAAGTGACGCAGAGGAAACTTCATTGTTTAATTTACGGCGTCGGTGACTTCATAGAGGGAAATGTGGAAAGGAACCACTTTCAATCACTTCGGATTTGCTCTAAATAAATTATTAATCTTTAAATTTATGATATTTTGACGCTAAATATTTTAGTCATTTGTTTTAGCCGTGCTCTATTTTGACAGAGCTGACAGCCCTGAACATACTTAAATCTGGCAATAGACGAAGTGGTGGAATGCAACGGGCTAGTTTAACAAGTTTTTTAATGACGGTTTTGATGGTATTTCAAAGAAATGTAGGCAGTGATGGAGCCACTACCGCTGCGGTTTTTTGGTGGAAAACGTCTCATCTAAGCCGAGCTTTCGGGGCATGGTGTTTTTAGGGTTGGTAAGAAAAACATGCGTCAAGCGTTGCGGCGTTCGCTCGACTATTGTTCGCCTCAATTTGTCGACGCTGCCTCATCCTCCACATTCGTTACCGTGCTGTCTTAAAAGAGTCCTGTTTGGATTCCTCATTTAGTCTTCTTTCACTTAGCAATCGTCGGCGATGCTTATGGCTTACATATCTGGCGATTGGTAATAATAAATAAAGTATACAGAAGAGTGAAAGAGGAGAGGGCCATATCGAACTCTATGCAGAAAATAAAAACACAGGGCATTCTGCCGGGGGGGTGGGGGGGGAATGTAATTTAAACACGAATCCCTTAACGAAGCCATCATTTATTTTTTGTTTAATCACTACTTATAATTACCATTGTTTGGAAATTTTCCTAAATATATGGCTTTTAATTAATGTGCCTTAATTAATAACACCATATTGATCACAAAATATTACCTATACCAAAAATATTTATCAGTGGTGGTAGCTGTTCTCGGGCTCTACACCGGGTGAGTGATTTAAATGTTGCCGACGTTTCGGGTAGCGACTCGTTACCCATCTTCAAGGTAAATTTACATTTGCCTTGAAGATGGGTAACGAGTCGCTACCCGAAACGTCGGCAACATTTAAATCACTCACCCGGTGTAGAGCCCGAGAAGAGTTCATCACTGCAATTCGCCGGGAAAGCGTTAAATCTTACTTCAGTGGTGGTATCTTTTGCTGTGGTATGTAAATGACGAAAGAAAGTTACATCATTTTTCTCTGAGAGTTCAACGACTCTAATGGAAGTTGAAGCAACATATTGATAAAAACAGCAGCATTTATTTACATTTTAATGGGAGGTAGAATGACTGATATATTTTACAGGCAAGTGAGACCTAAAAAAAATCTTGGAAAAATCACTGGAACACGGCTTCTAATACGCTCTATGTCAAGGAGCCCAAAACAATATGGTGCACCTTATTTGTTGGTCCGTCTTTTAAGCCAGAACGTATGACATTTAAAAATATTCAATTGAATATTGGAACACTCTTTAAATTATAAATAACTTTGGAACAATACTACCAGTAGGTAGTTTTAATTTCATGCATTTTTGCAGGTATATTATGAATATAAATTGTTAAAAAAGTGACATTTTGATATACAACTTACAACCTACGGTCAAAATTTGACACATTAAGGCCATTTAATCTGAAAAATGAATTCCTCAACGTTATTATGTCTTCCATTTACTCCTTCGTGAATTTGTGCCTGTGCTGTATTGTTGGAGTACAACCCATTAACAAAAATAGAAATTTCAAGCCATGCGTAGTGCAATGTTCACTCTTCTCTTCATGTGTCTGAGGTAAAAGAATTTAACAATTGGAAAATAAAATTGAAAATGTTGCTTTTAAGTTTGTTTGGCATACACAAAATCGTAACATTGAATTTTACATAGTGCCTCCCCATACCAGACCCGCGGTGTAAGACGTTTTCCGTCAAAAAATAAAGTAACTCCTATTGTTCCATTCTTCTTTCTTTCGTCTGGTGCTCTAGTTGTCTTCAGCGACACATATCAAAGAAATCAAAAGCTATCAGATACTTGATATTATTAGGCTGAATATTTTCTTTATCCGTCTTATTAATTGCCAAAATATTTCGCAATGCATTCGTATGTAGTCTTTGATGTAAAAATAGCCCACGATGCTAGGTGAAAAATAGAGCATAAACCTCGCCAAACGTTTTATTTCGTAGATTTCTCCGCTGGTAATGGATATTTCCCCAGAGTGATAATAAAAGGACATATATTCAGGTATGTGATTCCGGCGCTGATGATATCAAAGGTGAAAAATCGTGCGAAAATATCTTTCAATCAGGACTGATTGACTTCTGGGAAATCACTAAATATGTCATTCTAGACAACCTGGCACTTAAGCTTAATTTTTATATATTTACATTTTTCTTGGGCTAAAAAATCTCCAAACATATATACTATAGTCTGGTGCTGAAAAATCTGGAACAGATACGTTATTTTCAGATGAAAAATTGTGAATTTTAATATTTCCTTCATAAGTGGGTTTTGTATCGAGATTTGGAGAGTAGGGTCGTGGAGGGAATCTACTTTCCCCTTTCCTGCTTTCATGACTTTGCAAGAGAAAATATCAACCAAATCCAGATTAAATCGGGACTATCTGATTTTCGGGAAATAGATAATTATGTTATTCTTGGTATTATTTCCCCGAATATTAAATTTTATACATTTACGTTTTTCTTAGGCTATAAAATCTCTCAATATATTCACTCTAGTCTGGTACTGAAAAAAAGCGGATTAGATACATTAATTCTAAATAAAAAATGGAGAACTGTAACATCTCCGTCGTAAGTGGGCTTTACATGGAGATGGGGAGAGTAGGGATGTGGAGGGAAAATATTTTCAACTTTCCTGCTTTAATGACTTCACAGGAGAAAATTTCTTGCTAAAGCCTTCTCAATCGGAGCGGAATGACTTTTTTTGTCTGTGGATTTGTCCATATGTACGAGGGAGTACCCAAAAAATAACCGGAATGTTCTTTTTTTAATTCATGTATATATTTTTTAAACAAAATACGTCCAATTCCCTTCAAAGTACTCTCCATTATAGCTGATACAATCCAATCCTTTATTCCATTGCTCAAAACATTTTTTTAATTCGTCTTTATTATGCCTGACATAAAAAACTTTTTTTTGTACCTCCCTTCCTCATTCGCGGGAGCAAAAATAGTCGCACGAAGCTAAATCAGATGAATAACGGGGGTGGAGCAAGGGAGTCATGCCGTTTTTTGTTAAACATTGATGCACTGAGAGAGCTGTGTGAGCAGGTGCATTTTCATGGTGGAAAAACCAGTCACCCGTCTTCAACAAATCCGCAAGCTGTTGCGCAATCTTTTCAGAACCTCCAAATAGAAACCCTGGTGAATAGCCTGACCTGGTGGAATGAATTCCGAATGCACCACTCATCTCACACCGGAAAAACAAATGAACATTTTCTTGATTTTTGACTTCACTTGACAAGTTTTACGAGGTTTCTCATCAATCGACATTTCCCCTTTTTTTAAACGCGAAAACCACTCGCTCACTTGAGCATTTTTCCATTGCAGTATCCTTGTAAGCTGTTTTAAACATCTCAAGTGTTTCTGCGGCGCTTTTCCCGAGCGGGAAACAAAACTTTACGGCTGCGCGTTGTACATTCAAGTCCATCATGACAAAAAATGAGGAGCGGGTGGAACAGCATTCATTCACAAAAAAATTCACAGAAGCCATAAATAACGTTCTCTAGTTACGCTGTTTGGCAGACTAACACGGAAAGATTTACTTGACGATCTTTTAGTGGAAAAACCTCGTACTATGGTATTTCAGACCGCTGAGATACGATTCCGGTTGATTTTGGGTATGTATGCTATTCATAAGGCTGCTCCTTCCTTAACTATACTTCCGATCTGTTTTGAAGCGCGTTGCTTAGCGGACAGAGTCTGAAACGAATGGAAAACAACTACGCAGCAGTGTTGCGAAGTAAGCAGCACAATATAGCGAATGTAAAGCTCCCATTATTTTTTTATGTTCATGTTTTTCATAGGCTATCAAATATACAAATATTTCCTCTATTTCAGGGCAAATTTCTAGATGAAAATGGAAATTTTTAATATCTATCTCGCAAGTGGGTTTTGTCTGGAGATGGGGAAAATAAGGAAGGAGGGACTCAACTTTCAACTTTCCTGCTTTAATGACTTCACATGAAGAAATATCGAACGAAACTACCTTCGGCCGGGATGGATTGACTTCCGAGAAGTCGATGAGTGTGTCCTTCTTCAAAGAACTGAATTTTTACACGTTTGCTTTAATTAGACTATCATCATCATCAGTGGTCATTGATCCGAATATTGGTTTGCAGCATATTTCCATTCCATTCTCCTCTCTGTCATCCACCTCATTCCTACGTACTGTTTACTTTAACGTCCTTCATGATTTGCTTAATGCATTCCATTCTCGGTCTTCCTCTATAACTCTTACCATTTATTTCTCCTTCCAATATTGTTTTCATTCGGCTATTGTGTCACAAATTGGGAATTGGGGTATACAATCTCTAAATATATACTCTAGTTCAGTACTGATGATTAATAAAGTGCATGAATTCCAGGTGAATAATTGGGAATTTAAAAATCTCCGTCAAAAGTGGGTTTAGTATGGAGATGGGAAGAAAAAGGAACGCGTAAAGCATGTTCATTCGACTTTCCCGCTTAAATTACTTAACAGGAGAAAATTTCGTCCAATTTCAGCATATTTCCATTCCACTCTCTTCTCTGGCATCCGCCTCATTCCTACGTAACTATTAACTTTGACGTCCTTCATGATTTGCTTAATGCATTCCATTCTCGGTCTTCCTCTATAATTCTTCCCAATTACACCTCCTTCCAATATTGTTTTAATTAGGCTTTTGTGTCACAAAATGGGAATTGGACTATACAATCTCTAAATATGCACTCTAGTTCAGTACTGATGATTAATAATGTGCATGTATTCCAGGTGAATAATTAGGAATTTTAAATTCTCTGTTAAAAGTGGGTTTTGCATGGAGATGAGAGGAAAAAGGAACGCGGAAATCATGTACATTCGACTTTCCCGCTTTAATGACTTAACAGGAGAAAATTTCGTTCAAAACCACTTTGAATCGGTGCGGATTGAATTTTGTGTGTGTTCGTTCTTGAATATGTGTGCGTCCTGTTCGTAAGGGGATGTGGGAGGCAGAGAGGAGACAAGGAGGTTTTCTCTTTTTTTTTTTGGATCGGGCGAGGGGATTGTAAGAATAGCGGGCGGCTAATTGGATCGCCTCTTTGAACGAGCAATGAGCATGGGCCCCTCCACAAGAGAGCGACATCTTGTCGACGCAGTGG
Source organism: Pyrrhosoma nymphula (assembly GCA_963573305.1). Lineage (NCBI taxonomy): Eukaryota > Metazoa > Arthropoda > Insecta > Odonata > Coenagrionidae > Pyrrhosoma > Pyrrhosoma nymphula. The sequence continues at coordinate 46,636,443 of OY754335.1, read as the reverse complement.
GGAGTCGGGAAGTAGGGAGAGGGGAAGGAGAGGGGAAAGAAAGGTCTGAAGAATGAGGCAGAAATTTCCTTCTCCCTCAGAGAGAGAGAGAGAATGGAAGGCCTGGTCTTTTTTTTACCGAAAACGTGCGCATTCTTTTCGCTTTCGTTTGACGCGGGTGGTGGTGGTAGATGTAAAAAAAGGGAAAACGTACGCTACACGTACAAAGGCGTGTGTCGTTTGACGGACTCTGGGAGCAGGAAGCTCGAACTACTACTCTCATTTACCCCAAGATTCTCCTCTACACTGACAGTGTTGTGTGTCGTGAGGAGTTTTCTTTTTTTTTAAAGGAGTTTGGTTTTCGAATGAGAAATGGGCTTTGCGAGGGGAAAAAGGGGGAGAGAGCGCTTCGAATCCTTCTTCTTTCGCAAAGCTTCCTTCCTCTCGTTCTTTTCATTCGTTTCGAGAATCAATTGCTGAATGCTTTTCCTCTTTTTCCCCGCTTCGCTCTTTTTCCATCTTCTTTTTTTGTTATATCGAGTGCAAATGAGAAAAAAGAGGAAGAACCGATTGTCACCCGACCCTTGTGGACCTCTCCAAGCTTTGTTAAAATCGGATTATAAAACGCCTCCACGCAAAAGGTTTTCATAGTAGAAATTTTCAATTCCCCCTCAATTCAACCGTCCACTCGTTTCCCTCACACAGAGATATCGGAATATTCGTCAGCTAAAGCGAGAGACTTGGTGAGCACTACGAAAAAATGTCGCGAACCTGATATAATCTCATTTCCAGTTGCTCTTTATCATGCCCTCATTTATAGCCCGTGCGTGCCGGTCTAAAAAGAAAAGAATAAGATGTTTTGCGTCTCAAAAGATAATTAGTGGGTAAAATAGGCAAATGAAAGTTGTTCGTGAGAATAAAGAACTAGTAGATAAACACGTCGCTTACCACGTGATCTAATGGGACCGTGTAGGGAACAACAATTGGTAGGGGTTGAAGTAAACATTTATTGAGATGATTTAAATATGGAAATTATTTGCGCTTAAGGAGGCAAAATTTTCAGAATACAAATGTGTAGGTGCTCCTTCCCTTATTGTATGGTAGCGAGACTTGAGTATGCTAGGATAAGCATGAGAGTAGACTATATCCAGTAGGTATGGAGTATCTGAGACGTGCTTGCGGTAAAAGCGCAAGCGATAGGTGTAGGCTGATTCGGTAATTGACATGTACAAAAGGGGTGTGCTTCGTTGGTTTTGCTATGTCAAGAGAATGAATGAGAAACGAATAACAAAGCAGATTTACAATAGAGGAGTGAATGATGTGAGAGGAAGGGGTAGACCGAGAAAGTCATAAATGAATGTGTCGCTAGATACTTTAGAGAGAAGAAATATTAGGAGTCTTAAGAACAGGAGGACGTGTAGGAAGTGTAACAGAAACAAAAGTGGCATGAGAGACTAGGTCAGTATGAAGGAAATTATCAAAGCACAGCCAGCTTTGCAGGCTATAACCGAGAATTAAACCTTTTTGACTGTGCCAATTCCTGAAGGGAACGGCGTGATGGGTATGGGTACGACGGCGGGAAGTATGTATGTGTGGAGATGGGTAAGTGAGAAGATCTCCACGTTTATCGAATCAATTAATTAGAGCTTTTATTCAATGTCCCTTATAATCTCAGTCCATAACTTAGTTACCTAAACATAAACAAATCAGCAAGGCCTCCTTGGCAACAATGTAAAAGATGATGGCACCATTTACGGTTGCCACATATGCATGGAATTATTTGATTTGAGAACCATTCATTGAGTACTTTTCCTACTTCTCACTTCCTCCATCTTTTTTTACATTGAGAGCATGAAAGAGAACCGGTATTTAAACGCCCCTTTTACACCTCTCCGGCTTTTCCTGTTGGTCCGAAAGACGCCAAGATTGTCTTCGCAGGCGCAAAATTTTATTCTCACAACACCCTCTCAATCCAGTCGTTCTCATTTCCATCCTTCAGAGATTGGATTATGCTCTGGCTGGCTCTGGCTTGAGTGAACATTTTGGAAAATTTTGGGAACCTGATGGAAAACTTGATTCATACTTTCCGCTTATATCAGATCCTCATTTTAGTTCTACGGACGTACCGAAAAATTATCAATGAATCACATAGACTTAATATTTTCCGGCGTAGTACGTTTAGGGTAATCCATTGTTCATATGGAATAAGCTAAACATTTTATAGTCTAAGACACAATTTTGATTTCACTTGCATACTAAGGTTTTCACTTATGAAGTCGGAGTATGCGAAGTATGAATCACGACGTTATTTTCATGGCCTTGAAATGACATCATGATTAGAATTCTCGGTTGGTAAGTGGAATAAAAATTGAATTGTGGAGAATGAAAATTTTATTTAATTTCATATAAATATATTATATTTTGGGCGTTTCGAAGGATAATGTAGAGAGAATACATTAGAGCCACAATAGAGGCTTTCTTTCAATCTCTTTCCTTCAAAGGGTCAAAATCGCTTTCCTTCAAGTGGGTTCCACTGCAATTATTTAAGATGAAACAAATGTTTAAATACACCGTTTCGTTGGCATGGTTAAAAAAAATACTGCTCTCACTGATCACATGCCTAAGTCATCAGAAAGAAAAATTAAGATACAAGATATGTATATTGTTCCGCGACTATATTTTCAATTCACATTTTTTTCCAGGCATCGGAGCCGACTGCTACCCCCTTTTTAAACTGAACAGACGCATTCTGACTCCGGTCCCTGTAGTTATTTCCTAACATAAAATCAAACACTAACAATATGATGACTAACAACCATTAAATCACCATTCAATTTCATGAGATAATTCACTACTTGTAAATATTATTTCGTGAAAAAGGCATTTATATCAGATAGAAAAATACTATTTATCCCAATTTTAAAATTATTCTTGCATGTAACACGATATAATTTCATGATGAATTTGCGACAAAAGTAGCTCATGAATGTAGGATTTTGATGACCATACAAGCATAGGAAAGGCTTTCCTATAAGTAGACGGAATAGAAATTACATTTAATACATTTTTACGGAGGAACCACCTTAAAAATGGGGGTCGGAACTCAGAACCATCATCATCAAATATTGAGGATACCAGGAATGCCAACGCACAGTGGTTGGAAAACGGAAAAAGCTGGCCAAAACCCCAAAATGGCTTTTTTTGATTTATGAACTTGAAACTCAAAAACGAATCATGTATCTGGAATAGCACTTCATTTGGCATAATTCTTACCCGTTTCTGAGATACAGAGGCTCAAACATGAGCAAATTTCCAGAAAAATGCCCGTCTTCAGTTTTCTCGGAAAATCTTCCAACTTACCTAAGTTGATGGTGAAGTTTAAGGAGGATTTTTATGGAATAAAAAAAGATATTATCTGTTAGCATGGTATTTGTTCTTTACAATTCCGTAGTTTTAAAATAGCTTTGACATAATGTTGCTGTGCCGTTACAAAATGGTGGACGCTGTTTTTAGACCAAATTTTAAATTATGTAGGAGATTCAAATGGGATTTTGGCAAAGTCACGCGAAGTGACTTACATCAGAGCGTTATTTGAAGACTTCTTAAGGTTTATATGCAGTTAACTTTGAAAAACGTTTGCGACGCCGGAAATAAATTTGATTTTTCGATCGCGCGTCGGGGTTCGGCTCCGCGCGCCGGGAGCTGGATTTGCCGCGACGCGGTAAGGTTATTGAAGTGGTATGGCTTTTAACGCTCAGTATTCACCGTTTTTTAAGCTGTACTTGTGGGAACCGATCCCCAAGGAGTCTATAATGAAGAAACGGGAGGATTTTCAGTCGAGGTAAGTGCACGCGTACTCGAAGTTAAGTTAGTTTTCTTTGGATACGTTCGGGACCATGCCTTATATTCAAAGCGTTCGAACCTTGAAGAAGTGAGTAGTGTTCCAGAGACCCATACAGAAAGACCTTCCAGAAAGACACCAGCTGGGATACTTATACCCTCCCTCCTCCCCCATCCTGAACCCCCAGGATTCTAGTGCGAAAATGGTCGTTTTATGACATCATGGAGCCGACGGATGTTCATCACTACTACTCTTTGAATCGAATACTTCTTTTTCTTTTTCGTCCACTTTTAATAAGTCTCTCAATTCTTTTGACATTCCCATTTCCTTCGGCGTTAAATGCGTAGAGGAGGAAGTAAAGAATCGGGTGTAAGTAATAGCCTCTTGAAAACGTCCTCGTTGGTGGCCACCCTGAAGTGCCTCCTAGTCAATCGCTCGCGGAATTTTCTAGTGTCTATTTCCGTCCCATCCGAAAGACGGAGTACTGCGCATGACTTGGTCTCCTCAACACTTCTCAAGCAGGGATCGGGTTACAACTGAAACATTTGTGCTAGGTCTCGAACCTGGGTAGGAAGCCAGTACTCCAGTTATTGCCTTTTTCGGCACCTAAAAAAGTCCAGTGTTCACGTGATCACCTGAGTTGTGGAGAACTAGGTCGCCTGGTCAAAGTCACATTGCGGGTGTTTTTCCAACTTCATACGCTTAGAAATATTATTCACCCGTCCTTAGGGTTAGCAGATAATGAATAAAATTTAGAGTTGGTACTGCCATAATTTTAGCAAACTTACTTCAAGCAATTTACTCGGTCAATTTATTAATTGTTTCAAATTAGCCATTTTTTAAAACTATGGCACTCACCTTTAAATTTTATTTCCCTTTTTATCGGCTAGTAATTATTCAATGTTATCAGTTATATAAAATTTTCAGTCCATATAAATAAATTTAAGTCTCATATATGTATAAAATGAAGTTCAATTTTTTCCAATCTGAGTATGAAAAATCAACCCACTGCACGCATTTAATAATCTAATATATCTTGATGCCGAGCATAAAAAGGAAAGCAGCCGTACCTGAAGTTTTATTGATCTATGAATAAGCATTATTCAAACGACTTATATAAAAGAAAGCGAGATGCCTGTATGATGAAAAAGAAGTACATAATTTTCAATCACGCGAACATGCCCCGAAGAGTAACGAAATCTACCCCATATCTTAAGGAGATTACACCGTGACTGTGAGAGTCAAAACAAATACTAAATTCTACTTCATTGTTTGCATTGTTTAAAAATGCTGTTTTCACTGATATCATGCCGGAGAAATAAAAAAAAACAACTTAAAATACAAATATGTAGGTACAGATGAGTAGACGGAAATATTCAATTTTAATTCGATTAAACACTTTTTCCGGTCGTAGGAGCCAACTTGTGCACCATATCCATTGAACGTATTTTGCCTTAAATTATTGAAGTAGTTATTTCATCATGATCATCAATCATCAATCGGAAGATTGGTTTGCTCCAGCTCTCCAATCCACTCTCATATCTGCCAACCACTTCATTGAAACATAATTTTTCACTTTTAAGTCTTCCATAAATTGTCTAGTATGTTCAATTCTTGATCTTTAGTTAATGACTCAAAATATTTGATAGAATGGTGCCTAAGTGCCATCAAAATTCAGTTTTTTGGGATAATTTCCTTCTAATGAAGAGTTTTTCACGAAAACAGCATTTCAATTATACATAAAAATGATATATTTTACCCGTGATTCGCCCACTTTCGCTTTTACCACAAGGCAATTTCAAGTTCAATTTGTGAAAAAATAGTTGCAAAGGTGGAGTTTCACAGTTTATATAAAAAATTACACATTTATATGTAAGTTTCCAGAATATATATTAAATGTCAATTGAATTATTTTTACGGTGGAACCACTGAGTTTATCGTTTAAATGCCCAAGAAAGATGCAATCTATCGGGCGAGATTGATTTTGGTATCCCACTTCCATCTCGGGAATCCAGGACGGTATCCCCAAGTCTTCCAGTCGGTTGCCTCGAAAACCCTGCAAATCCGCCATTTTCGGTGCAATTTCTCTCCGGATGCATGGCTCATTGGCTGGAGCGACCGACCGGTGATTGGAGGAACCCGATTTCGATTTCGGATTCGATATCCGTCGGCGTTTGATGATTTCGTTTTCCCTTAGGAATGGCTCGATTATCTTCCCCTTTGATCTGCACTGGCACCGTCCTACGTGCAGCGTTCCCTCGTATACTTCGTCACTTTTGATAATTTAGTTTTCACGGAGCCTGTTCCATAATACCGGTGGAATATTTTATTCCGATGGAAATGCATAATTTACGAAGGTTTGAGTAGGTGAAAATTTAGTTATGTCCTCTTTAAGTTTAATAGTACAGCGCGCTTCAACGTCTAAGCGTCCTAATCAGGTTAATTTGTGGAATTAGATGGTGAAACGCGTTGTACAATAAAACATCCAGTGGACAGATCTAAGTTTTCATTAGGTAACTTAACGTTTGATAATTCTGTTCCCCTACATCTCGCCAGACGTTGTTGAATCAATTGAAAAAGCGTTCACGGTCATTTAAACAACTAACTATGAGTAGAATTGAAAAAAATATACGGATTGATCGAATGGAATGCATTGTGCGGTAAAAAGGTCTTCCCCGACTAAGAAGGTATAATTGAATTATCCTTTCCAAGTTATTCGTTTTAAAATTCCACCCTTTACTCGACAGCTGCATATTTGATCTCTTTTTAGAAGAATATGTTTGATTTTACTGATTGGAAATTGAAAATCGAGATACCTGCAGTTTTCGCAACTTCATACGCATAAGTTGGCTTGTAAGAAAACTGTTTCACTGGCCACCGGGCATACAATGATTGGAGTCTCATTAAGTCTCGAGACTGGATGTTATTTTTTCATCCACCGTTTTTTCATATGACCTACCCATGAAACGATAAATATCTTGAATTCGTTCATCCGAGATTTGTTAACACTTTATTGCGTTATTTGTTATTAACGTAAAAAGAATGGCGTGAAAGTGAGGGGTAGACCGAGGATGTCGGGGATAAGTGTGGTATAAGAGACTCTTTAGAGGAGGAATACTAGGAGTCTTAACAACAGGAGGACGTGTATGAAACAATGTATGAGGGCAACTGAATAAAAAGAGGCATTGAAGGATAGGGCAGTATGGAGGAAATTATTTAAGCTGAGTCAGCTTTACAAGCCCATCACACTTTTATTACTGCTCTTACCCCCAAAGAGAACGGCATGATGGACATGTATTTCACACACAAAAGCTGACTTGTAATCTCAGGCGACGCCGAAACCTCAATTCCTTCATTCTGACTAGTTGATTTCCTTACCCCAAGGCCACTTCCGCAAGTCTACCTAGGCTCAATTCTCTAATTTATAACGACAGTAAAAATATTTAACATCAGTTTTTGTTTAAACTATTGGATATTTAATATGGGGTGATTCATAAATAAATATTGTAAGACTACCATCCTGCAAACGTTCGTCGAAATCCTAGACCCAGCTATTGGACTCATCGAACCCGACTCCCCTTGTTGAACACCTACAAGGTGTTCACCCTACATGTTCATCCTACCTTCCTTGGTTCCATTGAGAACATTAAATGAACTGCAATGCGATATATTAGGTTCCTCACAACCTTTCCTAATTTAGTAATAATCAATGCGTAGATTGATTCATTCCTAATGAATGATTGGATTTAAACGCGAAGTGAATTGCTTTCTCCATTGCAACTTGGGAATACGCATTCGTCACGTCCATTACTCCTGATGGTCGAATGAGAATATTCCTTTCATTTGAGGTAAGCTCACAGAATATTCTAAAGTTTGTGCAGTACCTACACTTATCTGGTGCTCCACAAATTTCTGATGCGCATCGGTAATTAACTGCAAATGAATGTACCTCGAGCGAAATTCTACAACACCATTTTTTGCGTATCACCTTGGCCCGGTTTTTTCGTTCCGGAGAAGAAAATAAGGATTTTTCGAGACTGGAATGCACGCCTTTTCGGGCAGGTTCGGATATGACGCTTCCAGCTGTGTCTGGCTTGTGTGCCACAGCGACGCGGTCCATCAATGGATATCCTCCACCCCATCTCTCTTGCCCCCCGCCCTTCCCCTCGGAATATGGTGCATTAGGTCGCGGTCTTTCGCATCATTAACCCGCTCCGCGGTGTCATCCCTCACCTGTTCGACGAGGAGAATGCGGAGAATGGGGAAGAACGTTCCATGACGCTCGATGCCGCGTTCCGTCACCCGATGCGGTGGGACATTGTTGCCAGACTGTCAACCGCACTCGGTTCGGCTCGGTGCTCTGTGGCGGTAAGGGAAGAAAGCGCATTGGCTGATTGTGCCGGCTGGCATTGTTGCGGCTGGGGGGGAGTGTTCTCAGCGACGCTTGTTTGCAGCGTTTTTCTTTTTTTTTGTGTTCACGCCCTCTTTCGCGCGACATCCTTTGGCTCGTCATGTGCGTACGTGTCATCGGCCTCATGTCACGTATGTTGTTGGAAGACATGTCGGCAAATGTTTTTAAGGCGCAACCGGTCCTGCGAAGTAATTTTTTATTTTCACTTGGAAAGACAGATGTGTCAAACTTTGGGAAAGCTTCCACAAATGACTCTGTTTTTTCTGATATTTATTACTCTTTTGGGAAAAATAATTTACTTCCACTGTCGTGGCAAAGTTATTTAATAATTTTAAACCTTCCAAATGGAAATAACCTAAATTAAAAATTTAGGCATTTCCTAGAGATACATATTATTTTCTTGTGATGCATTACTTTCGATCCCTACGATAAAAATATTTCTAACCATTTCTTATTCGGTTTAGTGGTTACAATTGCAATGGGTTGGGCTTTGTGTTTCATCAGAATGCCGGTGATGATTTTTTAAATACTATCTATTGTATTTTCAGTACGTGCCTCTCTCTCTCTTTCTCTCTCTAACACACACACACACGACTCTCATAAGTTCTGCTGCGATGAACCGTGATTTTTCTCTACGTTCGCCGATATAATTATGAGCTCATTTTATATTTCAAAGGATTGTGTGAGGGACACTTCTTAGGAAGTTAATGTCTTTTGAATGCTGGGTCTAGGTTTCTATTGATAAGTTGTTGCCCTCATTAAAATGAGATACTGAGTGGATTACTCAAAACTCTTTTTCATTATTAAAATCATCTTTTTCTTTACTGAAAACTTGAATTTCATTATTAATATTACAATACCACGACTGAAAAATCCAAACTAATTACTGAAATATGAAAGGAACAATTTATTTTCAACAATCGAGCGTTAAAGTATGTAAATTAATATAAGAAGAGGCTAAAACCCACATAAGTCAAAGGTTCCCGGAAAACCTGTAAATTTCAATACCCACTCTCTTTTCAACTCTTGCCTTAATTATGCCCACGTTGCTTTAATGATGCGGGCCTCTCTTATAAAATTGATCACCCCATCATATTTTATGAGGCCATTATTTCGCTTTGCATTTCGAGAGTATTTTTTTTTTACTTTAACGATCATCAATTTTTCGTACCCACTCTTCCGCGGGGTCGCAATCTATACCCACGAGTGCCCTCGCGGATACGAACCCTGAATTGGGTAGAGTCGTCGATACCGAACACAGCGGGGAAACTTTTTCCCGTCCACCACCGTTCTTAATAAATGGAGGAGATGTGATATACGAGGACTGATCTGGAAATGACGTAGGAGAGAGAGAGAGAGAGATATTGGGAGGGGTATGGAGGAGAGCTGGGAGGAGACTGAGGGAGAGGGGAACTTAATTAAAACAACGAGCTATCGTAAAATTTATTTATCACCCTTCAAAATCCCTCCCTTCATCCCTACCTTCCCCCCTTTTTCAACCATCCACCCCTAACAGAGGCCCATCAATCTTATTCCGGATTTATCGCCGAGTCACGCGAAAACCCATTTCTTCTTTTTTAATTTTTTTTCGAAACGAACCTATCGAGCTTACCATTTTTAACGTCATTATTTTGATTATTATCGGTCCCGCGCCCACCTCCCTGAAGATGGCCGCACCGCGACATTCATTTGCGGCGATGGAGTGGAGGTGGTGGCCTCTGGCGGGAGTGAGGTAAAACAAATGAATAGTACGATTCGCATCTGGTGACATGGCGGTTGAGCCGTGATTTCGAGTTTCATGCAATGGGACGCTGTTCCCGCACGTGTTCTTCATTCACACGTGCTAAAAGGTATTTATCCTCTCTCTTTCTCCCGTTATCATCCCTTCGTTATCCATGGTTTTCAGAGAAAGGTCTTCTTTCACCTTGAGAGACATCTACATCTGCATGCGAGTGAATCATTTTGCCCCATTTGGAAAGCTAAAAATGTTTTCGTAAAAGCAACAGAAACGTATCCGTATGAACTCTGCTAAATTTAGATGATCATTCAGGTTTTCGCTTCTCCTATGGCTTTGACGAAATTTACACCTCTTCTGTTAACCTGCGTAGGTTTATCGTTCTCATGAGTCATGTTTCATTTTTCACTTTCTTTTTTCTCTTATCCTCTCTGCGACTGTACCCACTAGATTTTATTCAAAACGAACTTATATGTTTTTCTGTTATTGGAGGAAGCTCACGATAGTAAATAATTATAAGATTTAACATAATATAGCCTGTATTAAACCAGCACCCTTCTATGTTAGATACACGTTCATAAAATTCCACCTGGCTATGGGAGGAGCCATAGTGATAGCTGCTTGAGACAAAAACCTTGCACATGGGTCTCACTTTGCAGAAAGTATAATTCATTACAGGGGCGGATTAAGGTCGTTCTTTTGGGGGGGGGGGGGGCGGTTCACTACTTTCCGCGGCGCCTGGGGGGTATGCAATACCTCTCAACGAAACGGGGGTCCGGGCGGACCTCCTTCGGAAAGTTAAAAGAAATGAAGCGCTTGGAACGTAGTTTTGGTGTGGCTATATTACATAGTAGAAATGATAAATTATTGAGTAAAGCTCTCTAATCACATTTGAAAAACGTTTAAAAACGATGTAAAGAATGCCATTCTTGTGAAGATGCAGGTCTCCCAGGTTTTACACCACATTCCAATTATATTTAAACACTGTATACTGAGCTGGTGAAATAAAAATTCCATTGGAGAACCACCTTAATGATTACCATTTTTTCTATTTTCCCGGGAATTACGGGGGAATTACGGGCCCCCCCCCCCGCCCCCCCCTTAATCCGCCCCTGATTCATTACAACTCCAATGCTAACACGGTAAGATTAATTTTCATTTAAATCGCATGTGTGTGCGGTAACAGAGTGAGAATACCTGAAAATATACTCGTGGTCATTTTATGATCAAGAATCAGGTATTTTTCCCGTTCACAGTTTAATATGACATTTGAAGAGAATTCCAGCAACATAGGTTTTCTTCAAATTCTGGTAAATTTGATTGGGTGAGAGTGGTCACGCGGAGAACTTGGCGGACTCACTACGTATTTAAGCTGAATAATCCATAAATGATTGATAGAGCACAATAAAAGCATAGTTTTTTACCTGTACAATAATTATTTCCAGGACTAGACCCCACCGCTACCGAAGCCGGCTGTAATGTAGGTCGGCAGTAGCCTTAATACGAAATCACCATTGATATTTGTTGTATTAATGCGTAAATTAAGAACCACTCTTCGCTCTGAGTGGATTGAAAATCTTCGTTCCAGATTTTAGCCTTTCAATGTCCCCCTGGAATATTACAAAAAGTGGGAAGTTTCCATATTTTTATGAACACTTAAAAGCTTTATAAGACTATTTTATTCCAGTAATAGCAACATATGATTCTTTGTTTACAGAGAAAAAAAATACTGTAAGCCTTCAGCTATTATAGTAGAGCCGCTACTGGGGAGGAGGTGAAGGTCTGAAACGAGCTTTTTAGCCCAGGTCTGGAGCCCGATTTACTGGGCCACCCATACCTGAAAGATCATCAATTTTAATGTTAGCATTAATAGTTTCTTATCGTGCTGGGAAGAATGGACTTTTTTAAACGAAGACGTTTCGGCAATTAACTAAGACGAATGGAAAGAGTGATGGGGTGGAGGAGGAGGGGGGAGAGAGAAATTGTGATGATTTAAAGATTCGCAAACTCGTGACGACGTGTGCGTTGAAAACCGCAAAAGAGCGCCTCGGGGTTGATCCTTACTAGAACCTATCCACCTTCCCCCCTCCCGCCCCCCCCCCCCAGGCCAGAGTGGAGGCCAACTGAGCCGTTAATGCGCAAGACGTGTCGGGGGAAGCTAGGCTATATACCTACTGGATTGTACACATAACCCTTCCACTTCATCTCTCTTTAATCTTTATATATCTCCTCCCGCACCGCTTAAACTTAAGGTGGTTGAGGCGATTATTGTTTATCAACAGATTTGCTTGAAACTTTGCTTACGTGCCCTTAAAAATAATATCTACTGATAAAAGTGAAAAAATGGCATGTTATTGATTCGGTTTCTTGGCAATTCAATGCTGTTTCAACACGTAGCCTTATGGAAGATGGCATAAATTTACAAATAATTGGATAGTACATGTAAAGAATTTTTCTTTAACGCGAAATAATGCGTTTCATATATTACAAGGGTTGATAACAAATATCAAGGTATCATGTCGAGTAAAATAAACGTATTTAAATATAGTTTTTGCTAAAATTTCGTTTTCTGCACCAAAAACCCGTCATATCAATGCTTTAATTAACGCGAAAGTTTTAAAATATAATTCTTCTATCATTTATTTTTCTGCATGTATGTTGATTTCCATCGTATAAACAGATGTAATTAAGTGAAATGTTGTTCAAGTCTATTTTTTTGGACTTACTTGACAAGTTGTGTATATGTGCACCAAATCGCTCACTCTTACCGCTCAAGCCACCTTAAGGTTGCGAGGCCTTTAAATGCATCGATTTAGAGATAGGACATCGTTTTTATATTGTGATGCTATTCGAGAATCCAGGCAAGAGAGAAGACTAACTGGGGGCTGAATTTGGAAGAAGACCATCGAGATCGCCGAGTAGATGAAGATTGAGCAACCATGTGGAGATATCGCAGGCATCGTTCGCTATTTTATTTATTTATTAGCTAGTTTATGCTCTAAATCAAAAAAGAGTAGTATGTAATAACATTAAGGTTTTACTATTGAGGTAGCTAAGTTAACTTTTTTCAGTCTTGCGCTTTATTCATGTACGTGTTGTGTGTGCGTGGGATTTAGTTTTGAGTTTCCCGTTATCATAATCTTATCTCTCTGTCAATTTTTTTTTCTATTTTAGCAAAGTCATTGCAGCATTAGGGTGTAGCGTCTCTTGTATTGCTGACAATTTTTTTATTTTTACTGGAGATATTTGCCGTAGTTTTATAATTATTAGTTCCGTATAGATTCTAGGTGTTTCATTTCGTCAATAGGTAAATTTTGTGGATAGTTTCGATTAATACTATTTCGATCATTTTTCCTTGTAGATAGGCTGGTTCCACATTTCTAATATTATTATTGAGGGGTTAACATAATTTTCGTTAATTTTGCTTCTGCTGAGACACCAGGCAAAGAAAATATCTCTTTAACCTTCAGCTAATGCGATGTATCGTGCGAGGTGAACGTCTCTTGAGACATGCGAATTATCGTTCAAAATTATATGAACTAAATTAAAAGAATTATAAGTCCTAAATGAAAACGATAATGTTCAGAATATGATGCTTTGCCATGGGTAATGCGAGAAATCATGTTAACATATTTTAAGATGATCGTCATGTACAAGCATGTTACGTATATTTTTCGGGCGTGATTTTCTCGCTTTAGTGCTTTATTCGGAGATTTGGACGAGCATCAAGGGGCAAATTATACTGTCCACATGTAGTCCATGTTTTAGGACCATTCTACAGCTACCTCCTGATATCGTAAATGGCAAGGTGGGTGAGGCGAGGAGGCTTTCCCATCACGCCGTTCCCTGTCAGTATAGTTACTATAAAAATTGTTGTTAGGCCCAGGTAATTATCTCTGTTTTACAACTTCTTCCATACGGCCCATTTCTTGCATATAAATTTTGCTTCTGCTGCATCCATGCATTTCTTCATACATGCTCACTTTTTCGAAAGACTGATATTATCCTCCTACATAGCGTGTCCTTCTCCACATAAACCTTTAACTTCGTAGGTCTACCCCTTCCCATCTCACCATTCACTCCTCTATCATAACTCCATTTCGTAATTCGACTCTCATTCATTTTCTCGACATGGCCACACAAACAAAGCACACATATTTCATGCTTTTCCATTAACGGATTATTCAAACATTCCTTCATCGCCCATTTATTTCTAACCCTACCACTCCTTCTTAAATACAAACACTTTGTAGGTGCTCCGGACCCAGTGCACTAAGTCAATTTTTATGCCTATCCTGTCATATCCAAGTTTCATTACCCCACAATACAGTGGGGATACAATAGTAGAGTTACTTAAGTATAGTTAGTATTGGATGGAGGATAGAGGATCTATGGAAACCGTTCGTAGCATGCGACTACGCGGTCATTGTAGCCGACGTAGTTTGTCCCCTTATTATCGTGTTTATGCGGAAAACTATGAAAAAGACTTTAAATACTTACTTCTAAATATTAAAGTAATGGTTTTCGTTTTATCCAGTGATAAGTTGCGTGTGGTGTAAATATAGATTAAAGAAGAGAGCAGACTTGATGCACGATAGTGAAGACACATTTTACGCAAAATATGATCCACCTGACATGGCTATCGAACACAATTCATCCACACATTTTATGATTAATGCAGTGATTGTGAAAAATGATTTCTACTTTGAATTTTTATAGATAAATCAATGTGGTACCTCAGCTATTTCGCTACTAATACCTTTGTTTTCGACGCATGAACTGCAAAACTGATGCAATCAATGATGGCCGAATTACGATTTTCATGGCTTCAATGTTCCCCTATGTAAACGCACCGTATGTTTCCATCTATTCTCTTTCTAAATGCACGGGTGCGAATGACCTAAGCTATCGATACACCCGAATACCCTAACCTACGTGCCTAACTCCATGCCTTAAATCGGACAACAGTAAAGTAAAACATTGACGCGTGTTCATTTACGGTAGCACTTTGATATGTTTAAGAACAGACGTCTATGGCAGAGGGGTTCGATGGGGATAATAATTTATACACTATCGAACACGGTATGAAGCAATGCGAAAAAACAGGCTTCTATGTAGCTTGCAAGTGGCGTTTCGATATCGTATAACATCCAGTGAAATCCTGATTACGTCACTGTAAGCAAGGATTACGACTCTAAAAAGTAAATAAAGTGAGGGTGAATTAGTAAAATGAATACATAGTTTCAGGGTTAGCTTTGAGGAAATGCTTCGTTTTAACAACAAGGAAACACATCTTTATCGTATTTATCCACTATTAAGTGTAATTTAACCGACCCAAGTTTCAATGGGTCAGTTCAATGACAAATCTCGTCTCGTATGATAAATTATAAAGCTATTATACATTTACGCTGCACAGATGCTTGTACATGCCACAAATACCCGTGGAAGTCCAGGAGTGCGGTGAAGAAATCTTTTGCAAATTTTAATCAACTTTGAGTTCCTGTGTATTGTTTATGCGTGAGAACTGAAACAGATCACCTAATGCGTGTCACCTAATGCACCAATTAATTGAGTTTGACCATGCGAAGTTTCTACTTCCGGTTGGAAGTAAAGCATTTCTTGAATTTCGGCAAGATTTAGTCAATTTCAGCTCATGCTGCTGCGCGGCCCCTTGTGTCGACACATCATCGGTTCAGGCCGATACACATCGATTACACCTCGATGCGATGTTTCAAATCGAACGTCGACGCAGCCTCCAGGGCACAAACTTCCGATGGGGAAAATTTTTCGTCGGCTTTTTAATGCTCTCACCCCCCTCCATACACCCACTCCTCTCTCTCTCGATCAACAGCAGCCCTTTCATTCGTTCATTTCGCCGTGGATGAGAAGGTCGTCTCTGAAGTGGGAGAGTTGAATGGGACTGGAGGATCTGAAGAGGGTCGAATGGCATGGAGGAAGGGAGAGGAAGGGGTGTGTGGATGTGGGTGTGTGTTGGCGAAGAAGAAGGTTCTCGAGAGGTTGTGGGTGAAAAGGAGGGGGGTGAAGAAGATGGCGGAATGATAACACCCACTACCTCTTCACTTCGGAAACTTCTGCTCTCCGCCACAAACCTTAGTGGCAGAGGAGTAGCAGGAGTACACACGCACGCACACCAACGCAAAAACAGGGACAGAAAGTTTTGAAAGGAAAGGGTTAAGGTAATCTTTCCGATGAGGATGGGAGGCTTTCTCCCGCTAACATTTCGTGTCTCACCGCTGACATATCTCGGAAGCTTCATCGATTATTATAGCCTTTGTTTAAATTTGGAACAAAGAATTGGAACGAAGCTTGATGTGAAAATGGTTTTATTCACGTCTGTCATCTGGAAAGATTAAAGGAAGTTTGATACTTTATTACTATCCTCAGTAGAATTTTCTTCCTAGTTTTCAAAATCTAAATCATTTTACGTAAGGTATGAAAAGAGTTGATATATTAACGAAATATTCCATTTTATCAGATATTTTTGCTGTTCGGCGTGCGTAGTAATTTCTATAATGCAAACTCGGAGAATGATCTATATATTATTATTGACCTCAGTAATAATATGTACCTCTCAAGGATATCATGGATTCAATAACTCTCAGGTTGATAGATAAATTATCCCGGGTGCTCCATTGATTATTATAGGCTTCGTTCAAATTCAGAAATTAGTAATTGGATCGAAACATCATTTTAAGATAGTTTTGAATTACGTCTGAAATCTAGAACGATAAAAGGATAGTTATGCCTTTACTACATTTCCCAGTAGAATTTTTGTACTCGGTGTTGGTAATCTAAATTATTTTACATTAGGTATGAGAAAATTTGCTTTGTAAACTAAATATTTTATTCTTTCAGATCTATTATATTCTGCTCAGTGGGCGTCCTAATTATTATAGAAGTGTTGGGTGCATTATAATACAACATTATTCATGCTATTTACCATAGATCTCAATTGTATTATGCCACCCGGCTTCTAATTTTGTTTTATCGATGGTAATATATGTATCAAAATCAGGGATAAGCAATATCGGTTATCGGTTATGAATTTATGGTCTATAATGTGAAGCCACAAATATTCATATTTATATACAAGAACCCCATAAAATGATTAATGTGTCTAAAGTTCTTATGAGAGGAAGTAAATAATTTGGAGGAATAAAGGAAAGAGGAAGGAAACGGGAAACCACTCCATTAGAGATCCTTCTGGATATTCCTTTCCTGTATCTTAGGAGTTACGTGAATGATGAAGCAGACTCGATTTAAATATTCCGGAGTAATAGTCCCTCATTCGGATCTCCGGGAGGGGACAACAAGAGGCTATAAAGAGAAGAAGGGCGATTTGTGCAGAATTGCAACATGGAATGTTAGATCATTGAGGAAGATTGGAAAATTGGAAAACCTGAAACTAGAAATGAATAGAATGAAAATAGATATCATGGGGATAAGTTAAGTTAGGTGGCCCAACATTGGTGATTTCTGGAGTGGGGAATATAGAATATTGTACTCAGGAAATGACGGAGGAAGTGGCGGGGTTTGTTCTGTTTTAGAAAAGAAAATGGCTCAAAATATCGTGGAAATTTGGGGTTTTAGTGAGAGGATTATAATGATTAAAATCAAAATTGAACGAAGAAATATGGTCATGATTCAGGTGTATAACTGTATATGCCTACGTCTAATCATCCAGACCAAGAATTAGGAAGGCATTTACGAACAAATCAAGGAAGTTCTAATGAAAAGAGACCAACGAGACGACATTGTGATCTTAGGGGATTGGAACGCAGTGGTTGAAGAAGAAGTGGAAGAAGAATTAGCCGGGAAATATAAGCTTGGAAAGAAGAATAAGAGAGGAGCCAGACGTTTTGAGTTCTGTCAAGTGCACAACCTAGTGATTGCCAACACACTTTTTCAGCAGCCCAAAAGAAGAAGATATACTTGGTCAATGCCTGGATATGGAGAACGATATCAAATAGATTATATTTTAGCAAGGAATAGTTTTAAGAACCAGGTCAAAAAATCTAAAAGTTGCCCGGGTGCTGATATAGACTCTGACCATAATCCTATGCTAATGATATTTCACGAATATCAGAGATAACAGTGTACTCAAGAGTTATTTAGTGAATTGATAAATGAAGTAAAAGAGAAATGCAAAAATACAAACAGTGTACAAGAAAAATGGAGTTTATGTAAGGAGGAAATCCTAAAAGCTTCAAATAAATGCATTGAAAAAAGAGAAAAGATTCCATACAAACCTTGGATAACAAATGACATTCTCTCAAAGATGAAAGAAAGAAGGTGTAAAAATTTAGGAGACCAGACTGTGTACAGAAAATACAGAAACAAAATAAACAGAGATGCCAAAAAAGCGAGAGAAAGTTGGTTGGAAAACAAATATAAATCAATTAATGAGAATATGACAAAGGGAAATTTAGAAAAAGCATACGCAGACATAAGATCAGAGTTCAACAGAAAAACAAAGATCCTATCAGTTATGAGAGATAAAGATGGAAAAGTGATTACAGATGAATGCATTGAAGATCCCCGGGACAAGAGTTGGATGAAAACATCTTAGAAAACGAAGAAAGCATAGAAGAGGATTTGATTGGACCACCATTACTAAGAGAATAATTTGACAGGGCACTAAAATCGCTGAAGGATCATAAAGCTCAAGGAGTAGATGAAATTCCGGGAGAAATTTTAAAATCTCTTGGTAGAAAGGCAAAAGATTGTCTTTTCAAAATGATCTGTGAAATGTACGATAAAGGAATAGTGCCAGACGACTTTAAGAAAATACGCATGATATCTATCCCTAAGAAGAGCTCAGCACAAAAATGTGAGGATTATAGGACCATAAGCCTAGTTTTCCATGCTTCAAAGATACTTACTAGAATAATATATCTCAGAATTGAAAATATAATTGAAGAAAATCTGCAAAATGACCAGTTTGGTTTCCGAAGGAACCGGGGCACAAATGTCTCATTTTCACAAATTAATTTATGAAAAAAAAATCTCAACTTCCGACGTTCAAAAAATAATACGAGTACATTAATATATGATATAATAAACCATAAAGAATTTTATGCGTATTCCTTTCAACAAACCTCATCGATGAGTGTACCTACATGATGTGATTAAACAGCGAAGAATCGGTTCTTTTCGAGAATCGACGT
Organism: Pyrrhosoma nymphula; assembly: GCA_963573305.1. Lineage (NCBI taxonomy): Eukaryota > Metazoa > Arthropoda > Insecta > Odonata > Coenagrionidae > Pyrrhosoma > Pyrrhosoma nymphula. The sequence goes on along the minus strand of OY754335.1, from coordinate 46,617,289 downwards.
CGTCTTACGGTGACACATGGCAGCATCAGTTGACGAGTTAGCAATAGTTTTAACGATTTATAATATAGTTAAATTTAATTTGCGCAATAGCAAATTTTGCTTGACCGAATTTAAAGTACAACCCATCAATGTCGAATTTGCCGCTGGAAAATTGATGGATGGTTGCTTTGATTTTGGAATGTATGGAGGGTGGTAAGAAACCAGGCGTCAGCATTCGCCTCCTCTTTACAAATGTCGCCAAGAAACACACAGCTTAGTGTCCAATCCGAAAGTTGGAGCGCTGCACTTTAAGTACTCACCAAAAAGCGCTCAATTAGGAATTGGTATCAGAAAAACTGATGAATCTCTGCCACTGCCGGGGTTGAACCACTACCCCTAAGAAGAAAATCCAGCACTAACACCATGACTTAAATCCGATCGATTCGATGCAAATGTAATGTAAAGTTTCTGATAAGATTAAAACATTAAGACATCCGAAGAGAACGAGTTTGTAGGATAAGTAATGTGGCAGAATGATAAGGAATAAAACGCGCACATATTTCGAACAAAAACGTTTTAATCCATAATAAGCGTGAATATCCCAGCCACAAACAGTGCCATCCTTCTGAGGTTTTTTGTCGAATGTTGCGCGAGGGGTCTGTTTTGTGAACAAATGTTGTTTAGGGATCCACTTTTCAATTTATTCTCCGATGCTTGCTTAACTTGAAGTGCTCTCAACGTGGCACCCGATTAGGGGTAATGATTCTGCTGAGTGGTCTCTACCTCTGGATTCAAACCAGATTCTCCAGTTTAGGAAGCTAGTAATTTAGCCACAGTACAAATCCTATCCCGGTGCTTGTATTTATAAGCTTTCTGCAACGCACTTCCAAGATGTGTGGACATGGATTGCGGAGTAGATAAAACATACCCGAGTTGAGCTGAGCACACATGTGCCAACGAGAACAAATTTGTGTGTTTGTTGCCATATTTTAGCTATGTGCACGTAAGCACATAACTAAAATATGGCAAAACTTTACAGTAGTTTTTCCACTAGAAATAAGCAAATAGGGTTCGATTGTTTATACATAATTCTTTATGAGCTTCATTTCTAAAATTTCACATTTTTGACTCATACCATTCTTCCTCTCAATGGCACATATTTCGAGGAAAAACCTTTTTAATTCCGACATCGTTTTCACATCCCAACCAAACGCAATACGATCCCTCTCCGAGGGATTTTCTTTCAAAATCTGCGCACGCGTGGTTAATTCATATTTAACGAACTTTGCGCTAATAAGGGGCCGTATAAAAATGAACTTTCTCCCCCCGCAAGTCGAGATTTTTCGGCTTTTCGGAATGGCTAAGCATCTCTGCAGATCCCCGACGACGAGCCCTTTTAAGGAGAGAATTCCCCTTTTCCCCCTAAACTCCCCCCCCCCCCTGAACCCCGTAACAAAATGCCTAAATTGAGGTCCATTTCTTTCCTCCCCAGAAAGAGGATTTTACTGCGCGCATGAGTTTCTTTTTTTCTTTGTTTATTTATTTTTAACGCGGGAGCCAAGACGTAAAAGAAATGAGACGCAGAGGAGGGTTTGGGAATGGGGAGAGATATAAGCCAACGGCGTAAGGATAAAGGTTTGAGTGAGGCTTAGAAAGGAAGAAGCCAAGAGAGAGAGCGGTAGAGTAGTCGGAAGAAGTTTTATTTTCGTAGTTTTTAGTTTTATTTCGTTTATTTTTTTGATATATTTTTTTCTTGAGGGCAGGGAAACACGCATACCGGAGAAGTGAAGCAAGGGCCGGCTGGGATAACACAGAGAGAGAGAGAGAGAGAGCAGAGCCAGAGACACGAGCGCAAGTCGGCCCTGGAAATTTTAGGGTCGCCCTCGTCTTCTCGACTCTTCCCCGACGTTGAATTATAAAGTCGCAAATAAATGAGAACCAAGATGGGGAGGAGAGGCGGAAAGATACTCTTTGAGTGAGTGAGCGAGGGAAAGAAGGCGAGCGTGGAACGGCGGGAAGGGAGAGGTCAGAGGAAGGACGGATGAAGAGTAGCCTGAAATTGGGTGTGAAAGGAACAGAGAGAGGACATTATAAGGTCCGGTTTTATGATCTCTGGTTAGCGTTGACCGCAAGATGTCTTAGACCTTAACAAAGAGTTTGGGTTTTGTATGATACGAAAAGCTGTCGATTAGTTGACCTGAGCGTTATCGACGAGAACGCGTATTAGCATCGGGTTTCATGCCGGGAAATTTTTTAATCAAAGGTTGTCAAACCGGGAGTTGGAGTACAGGGAGTGAGGAGGGGATGATTATACGCTCAAGGTAGTCGGTACGGAAGCTAAGAAGTTCCAATGTCAAATGGAAATCATGGCAGTTTTTTTCAATGGTGAGTAAGGTAAGCTTACTTTCTAACTGATAACGTCAACAGAATTTTACCTTTCTGTTCATTTTAGTAGAAAGAAAGGTTCGTGGGTCGTCTCTTTGTGCTGAAAAAAGTATTAATTCGGAAATATTTTCGTCGACTGATCGGTATATTCAGGCCCGGTTTAAGGTTAACGTTCCGGTTAACGTTAGCCACAGGATAACGTAGGATTTACGTCAGCCTGATGTTAAATGAGTGTTCAGGTTTTGCATATTACACCAAACGCATGGTTAGTTGACGTGAGCATTAACGATGAGGGATCGTTTCAGTATTGGTTTTCACACAGAGAAGTGGGAAAATCATTCGCTTAGACCGGGACTCGAATCCGGATCCCTTAACATCTCACCGAGTACTTAGTAGCCAGTTAAGCAACCGAAGCGTCCTTCTCCCATTTGGATTTTTGTGGACTCTAAAGGAACAAGATGTTCCAGATTGCCGGACATATGATATCACAGAAGCAGTCATAAGAGTACGCTTATCGTCACCGGGTCTGGGTTCGAGTCCAGGGCAAGGCAAATGATTTTCCTCAGTGGATATTCCGAACTATCTGAACTTGCAGGTGAATTCATAAAGTTAATACCGTGGCTAGTCCTGGTATCCTCAAAATTTGTTCTAGCATCGGTTTTCATACCGAAAAATTATTAAACTAGAGATTTTAAAACCGGGCGTTGGAGTACAGGGAGTGCAGAATGGATGATTATACCTTGGAGGTAGACGGTTCGGAGGTTAAGAAGTCCCGATATAAAATGTATATCGTGGCAGATTTGTTTTTACAAGTTGAGTTAATCATAGATAAGCTTATCTTCGAACCAATTTACTTCAGCAGAATTCTACTTTATCGCACAATTTAGTTGATAAAAAGGGTCAAGGGTTGTGTTTTTGTGCTGGCATTAGTATTCATTTAGAAATATATTCGTCGACCAATCAATTTATTTAGGCTCGGTTTTTTTAATTTGAGGTTAACGCTAACCGCAAGATTATGTAGCCCTTTTATTAACTTGGTGTTAACTAAGAGTTCGAGTTTAGTGCATTACATCAGACGGGAAAGCGTATTGGCATTGGTATTCATACCGAGAAAATATTCAAACAGAGATTATAGAACCGGACCTCAGTTTACCATTTTCTCTCCACGAGTTAGGGTATGTCATCAATAAGAGCAGTAAAATTACATGCGTACCTACCCATCACGCCATTCCCTTTTGGAGTGGGCTATGTCAAATAAGTTTAATTCTCTGTGATAGGTCTATAAAGCGGACTCTAATCAATTGCTCCATATTTCTCTATTTTTGCGTACTTTGTTTGCTTCAGTTGTACTCATGCATTGTTTCATGCATGCCCTCCTGTTCTTAAGACTCCTGCTATTTGTTCTGTTTATGGTACCTTCCACCACAATCACCCATGACTTTCTCGGTTTACCCCTTCGTCTCTCTCATCCCAGGCGTCCCGGTGTGTACGAGTGGTGGGTCGCGGGAAACGGTATGCTTCTTCTCAAAGTAGTCCTTTCAGAATCGATCCTTGCTCGGGTAGAATAATGAAAGCGGACCTAGTGTGGCAAACTGCGTCAAAACTGGTTGAAAGAGTGCCGTAATCGTTTGCAGGGAAAGTTACGCGTTACTGCAAGGGCTTTTACTCTTTCAAACTATATTCCAACTTACTGCGGAAGGTCATAAAGTAACTTCGGCTGTAGATTTTAAACCCAGAAATGAAAATTTGGGCTTTCTCAAATGTTTTGACTCTCGCAGTTGCGAGGGAATTTCCTTGAAAGCACACAGGGAGAATATAGGAAATTTGAGAAGACGAAAAGAAAGCATGAGACTGGTTTCGGGAGTACGTGAGGGAGACATATTTGTGCGTAGAGGCAGTGGGATGACTACCAAGGAGGTAAAAAATATTTTTTTTCGGAACTGAGAAGGTGATGATTTAGTGAAAGGAAAGGCGATTTTTAAAAATTACTTTCAACCGTGCGGGAGGATTACAGGGAGTTGTTTATTCCTTGGTCTCACTTATTATTCTGTCTAAGAGCAACTCGCCTCCCGAAAGTGGGGAAAGTCGTCGTCAGCTTCAATTAATTCAAGTCAATATTTAGATAGCTTAGGTCAGTGGAGAATGGCTTTATGTATACTGCTTACTATGCTCACAAGCTCACTTTAACCTTTCGCAGTCACTTTTGTCTCACGATAGATCTCATCTATCACCTGCCATCTCCTCGAAAATTTACCGCCGCGATACACATGAGTGATGAAAAGGGACAAGGTTGTGGTGAGTAAACGAATTTTTGGGGAGCTTTGACGGAAATAAAACAAATCACTTTCCCTAGCCTTTTGCATGCATTTCCTTACCCATTTTTCCTTAAATTCCTTATACCATCTTTTTTATTCTTATAATTTTTCTTCCTATATTCCGCACAATAAGCATTCACTCCTCTATCATAGTCTTCAGCTCCACGTTGTGTCTGATAACCTGCTCCATCCACTTACTCTTATTTTCTCTTAATTACCCAAAGCAACCACCTTTCTTTCCCAAAAATGCCGATCACTTCTTTATTTGTTTTTCTTTCGTTCGTTGTAGTCTCTCTATCCTTCTCCAAACCCATGTATCAAACGCATATAGTCTTCTGCTTAATCCCTCTCCTTAATTTCTCAAGTAAGCGCCAGCCAGACGAGCGTAACTTCATCTATCAAACGCTCTACTAATCTTTTATTCATATTATTATCAACAAGCAAATAAAACCCCAAATACATTTTTTCGCGGTTTTCAAGTTATTACCATTCTCAAGGACGCTATCATTTTAAAGCTGCAATAATGGTGACATTTTACAATCGAAGCCTTGTAAAAAATATTAAACTAAGATTTAAAAATTCCCCTTATCAATTACAGAACGTAAAAATAAATTATCTTTAATATTCAGTCTATTTTATTGCTATGGGTTCATTGGTTATCAAGAGAAAACATCCCAAATTCCAGTATCTCGACTCTTTGCGTGGGCAGTAGCCATAGAGATGGCTCTTTCCCTTTATGACTGGGCAACTAAACTATATCTTTCTGCAGTACATCCTCACTCGCCCCTACTAGCTGTCATCGGAGTTCTTTCGCTGGGGCGACTGTACTGCCTCACTCTGTTTATCTCGTGTAGTCACTAATGGTTCGTGGGAAGAAGACTTTTTTTCTTTCATTAAGGCAGCATATCATTCTTATTTTATCACTTCTATCAGTTATAAAGATGTAGCGGGGGTTTAAAGTCATATCCTCCGTGGGCGTTTTATATTTTCGGCGATGGCCGAATATCGCTGGCTGTCGGTGGCTCTTCGAGATGAGCCGAAAAATTGAAGAGCAACAAACGCATTTATTCACAGCTATTTGCTACTGCTTGTGTGTACGCGAGACGGACTGCGCATGCGTGAATAACCACTTTGCGCTGTTTCATTTTATTCGGCCGCCTGGCGATCGCCAATCGCTTCCGTCAATAGCCATACTAAATGAAAGCACTCCGTATCACCCTAAAACTCGCGTGGTATGAAATTTTCAAGTGGTATTAGCGTAGCGTGTAGCCTCTGAGTCTCTAGCAGCTCCCAACCTAGTCCTTCCATCAGCTGTTTCACTGCTTGATAAAAAGGATAATTAATGAATAGGTGGGGAAGAAAAATGTACTGATGGGAGCGAGCATAGGGTTGAACTTTGAAAAATAAAATATTTAATGAGCTCACACTAAGCTACGTAGATTACGAATATCACTGCGGTAGGAAACGATAACTACTGACAGAAGAACGAGTCAGAGTCTCGCGCTAGCAGCGATATCTGGAGAGCGGAAGGATCCTAGGGAACGGAGATCATTCCATTAAGACGTACTTCGGAAACTAAAGCCATCAATAATTAACCTAATGATACATGGACTCAATTTTAGCGGGTTAAAGGAAATCTCGGTGGTAGATTGATTCAATTTTGTTTGCCTCTCAATTAGAAGTAGGTTTTGAATGGACTATTTATACAAATACAAAACATTTGCCATGTCTTCTACAATAATCCGTACTATGTTAAATTCTTTAGTTTGGTTTAATTTCTCCTTTCCTTCGTGCCATTTTAAATGCCTATTTTTTTCTTCCGTATCTCGTGTTTCCACCATTCTCTCTATAATTGCTAGCCCTAAAAAAAACCTTTATATCCTAAAGTAAACTCCAGTAACATTAAGTCCAATCAATGAAGACTCAAAAATGGGTTGTAGACAGACCTTTTGTGCGCTCATTTTTTTCCTTTCCGGTTTTTGGTGGCATTTGGAGATAAATATACCGTAAGTCCTGGGAGGGAGCTAATTCCAGGACATATCGAAATGTATCCCATGTTTTGTTTTTTGCTCAAATATCGATATTGGTTGGTCCTAGCTAAAAAATTATTGGTAACAAAATTAAAGGTGATAAAATTTGGCATAAAATAATTCCCTTTCATTTTTAAATTGTTATTATTTCCAAAAATAATTTTCACACCACGTTTTTGGATATATGATGTCTCGTACCTTCCATTCCCTTATGCTTAAAGCAAAAAATCTCTGCAACGAAGTTTTAGCGGATACGATGATCTTAAAAATATTACATAAAAAAGTAAAATTATCGCGTTACATAAAAAGTTATGCCTATTTCCAAAATTCTTAACAATTCCGATTGAGTACAAAAATTTTATACATTTAGATGGCGCATAGTAATTTGAATCCCGTGTGTATTACAAGTATTTTACTTGCTTATGAGTAGTTATAATATGGTTGAGATCAATATTGGGGGTATATTTTTGATAAAAACAGAACAATTCGTAAAATTCTTCCATTGTTATGCTAAAATAGGCGTAATATACAGTCATGTAAAAGTAGTAACATAAATGTAAATCGTACCTTAAATAAAAATTAAAAGTAATCAAATAAGACATCTTAATTTTTCCTTGGTATTTTAGGCCTAGATGGGCCAGGGAGCTAGAACTCTTATATCCCTCATATATATATTCTTTCATGTTCTCCATGCGCCCGCCTCGGTGACGATGTGGTTAAGAGCTCGCATGATAACCCTAAGGTACATATTCGAGTCCCTTCTGGGTGGGTTTTTCTGTCCAGGGCACGGGTGCTTGTTTGAATTAGAAAAAAATATTTGTGAGATAGAAATAGTCTTAAGTTCGTTCAAATAAAGATACATCTGATGTGAATGACAAGATACAACTGATTAATTTTCACATAAATTTTTATTCGGTAACACCGGTTTCATGTTACCTGCCGGAGTACGCGTTGAAACTGGTAATGACAAAAATATTTCTGTGAAAATTATACATTGTTTTATATAATCATTAATATTTCGCCCAGTTGAATCCGATTTCATAAATTTCATACGTTTACTGTTACTTTATTTCCTACCACAATTTCATTCTTGCCCCAACTTACCGAACTCATCATCATCCATTGTCTTTCAATTTCTTAGTCTTATCAACTCTGGCTGTCATTAAATCCACTCCTGTCAAATGCCGTTTCAGTGCATATTCTACTTAATCCATAATTCCAATTTCCATGTTTCTTCTCCGTTCACGCAAATAAAATATGTAATTGACGATATTTTCCGAAAAAAAAATATTAAATACTGTATTTTCCGGCGTCACAGATATTTATCTGAAATAATTTTTTTAGAAAGATCCGAGGATTTCCCGGCGTATGCTATTATTGAGGTTTATTCAAGATCCCCTCCGGGTCTAATTCTGCATTGCTGCCGACGTTTCGATGGTCGATTCGTCCCGCAGCCCTCATGGCCATGGACTACTCGACAACCGATATGTCGAAACATCAATGCAGAGTTCGACCCAGAGGAGATACCGAATAGACCTCAACATGAAACTTTTTATCGGTCCGAAAAAACGATTTTTACCTGAAATAAGGCTCTCACATTAGAATTGTGTCCTCGAGGTTACGTTAATGAGTCTATACTAATTCCGGAGAAAGGTTATCAGCACGACACAGTAACTTGAAGTCCTTAATATGACCTATAAAATAAAATAATCAATAATAAATAGTTAAGATTATAAAATAGCATTTTTATAGCATTTTTTTGCAAAATGTTACTCCTCAAAACTGGGAAGCGTCCCTCACGCCGCTTCGTCTTCGACGCCGGTAAATACGGTATACCTGGAATCAGTTTTGATCTTTGGTTATTTCTATTGTAAGTAGCAGCATTTCCAACTAATATTCTGTCTCATATTATCCATGCTAGGTTAAAATACAGTCCAAGAGTAGAAATCCATGGGATGTTTTTTTCGCGAAAGATGTGGGCTTGTTTTTTGTTTGAGTCAAAATTCATAAGTTTCTTAATTTCACTTAGCTGTGAAATAACTTTCATTCATTTCAAAGCCGTTCATTTGAGCACATTCTGGAAGACGCCTCATCTTTAATCACTCAAGGGAACTCTTGAGAGCAGTTAAGAAAAGTTCTCGCGAGAAGGGCCGGTTTTAAACCGCGACACCGAGGAGGAAGTTGGGAGGAAGCGAGTGCTGAACTGGGAGGAGAAAGGAGACAGGTAGTTTGGAGTTAGGAAGACCCGACAATTGGCTAAAGGAAGCAGAAAAAGGAAGACGTGTCAAAGGAGGAAAACATGGGTTTTATGTCAAGGCAACTAGTTGTCTGCAGAAGGGAAGACCCTAGAAAGAGAAGAAAGGGAATGTTGCGACTATGGAGAGGGAAATTGTGATATTAAATGTTAACTAACAAAACACTAAAACTAATTTGCTATTAGAATACGTTTTAAAAACTAGGTAAATGTATGATTCTCAATATTCCATCGTAGGTTTCCGAGGCGTTCAGATGAATTCTTCTGCATTTTCGGGTTCCCACCGCGTAGGCTTTTTAGGACAACAGATTCGCCCGTAACCCAACGGGCGAAACTGTTGTCCTAAAAAGCAACCTACGCGGTGGAAACCCGAAAATGCAGAAGAATTCGTATGATTCTCAAATTGCTAATGGTTTATGAGCCCTTGGACTCCTGTGCATAAATAAAAAGGCAAATAAAAGATAAATCAAATATACTGATTATTAGATCTTCGGACATATCCCATTTAACTTTTCGTCATAGGTGGGTCTTCATTAAAGTTGACTGTCAACAGCAACTACTTCCGCTTCACTAAGGTCCGGTTTTATAATGCCTGGTTATCGGTAATCGCAAGATGTAACGCTCTTGTTAACTTGACGTTAGCGTGAGTTCGGAGTGTGTTTATTACATCAGACTGTCGGTAGTTGACATGAGCATAATCGATGCTAGAACGTATTCACTGCGATTTTCATCACGAGAAAATATTTAACCAGATATTATAAATCCAGACCTAAGTGCATCATTTGCTCCAAATACCTTATGCCTCTCTACATGTCCTTAACCTTTCTTCCTCTTCCGTAATTATCCCTTCAATCACCCCCTTAAGTATCCCCTCACTTTCAACGCATCCTTCTTCAACACTTTCTCCTCCGAATAATACCGATCTCAATGCTGGTATTCCATCCGAAAGTTGTCGATTTATTCAACACTACCTTTGAATATTCCGAAATCAATCTCCTTTGTAAAGGTTTAGAGTTTGCTGCCACTCATTCCCTGGTTCATCTCCCCTCAAATCATTGGTGGTAGGCTGTGAGGTGGCCATCCGAAATGAGCATTCTGGCATTAAACAAACCTGTGCAGGAATTATGACTCCTGAAATCGACTACTTGGACGTGTTGAACGATACCAACTTGAATGTTTGTAAAAATAAAGTGTCAAATCCATCAAGAACAAGTTTGAAGAATAAATCCTAATTAATCTCGATAGCGATAAAGGTAACGTGTGGTGATCCTTGAGAAATCGGTCTATATTAAAAAACTGGAAGATTTGTTAAGTGGTAACACCTTTTTGATCTTTGCACTCATGCCTTCAAAACGTATACCACCTATTCATTTCTCTCCCTACCGCATCCAAAGCTTTCTTGTTTTTCTTCCCCGCCACCCTCCTAACCCTCCCCTTACCTCGCAACTCGCATAGCAAAAGCTTCCTGTACACGCTGAACTTCATACCGAGTAAACCAAGTTTTTCGAGACATACAAAACGTTAAGATCTATATAAGTTCTTTTACCAAAATTTTCATTAAGTTTTCGCTCAGATCAAGTATGTTAAATGCGTAAAAATACGCACAAATACAGGAACACTTAATTTATAAATTATATTTTAGAATAGAAGCTGTTCTCCAATGAATATTTACATGATTCTAAAACTAGTATTAGCAAATTTTTCGATATTTTTCGAAAAAAATGGGCTTTGACTGTTGATTGAAGCGGGAACTGACTGGAAAAAAGAAAAACTGTATAAAATTTAGTTTGCTTTTCGCTGATGCAAAATGAGACTTCCAATAATTGCTTCAATCCCTCCTTCTAATTTTTCAAAGCCGAAATGAACCATAGAGAAATACATGTCCCGTGTTCACAAGTCCAAGAACATGCTGCAGCCCTCATTGAACTCCATAGATCGGTTTGGACTCTGACGCAATGAGCTTGTTTCCTAAAATCCGATTCCAGGAAATGCCAAGTACAAGATGATATATAGGTAGTAGTTACCTGCCGCCCATCTCCTGGAATCACCTAAAAATCGATAAACCATCTGGTTTAATTGGAACGAAGTTTGTAACCTTAGGGAAACGAGGAAAAATGTCGGGGGAACTTTATTCGGTGCTCTCTGTCGCGCTTCTGGGAATGTGCCTCCTCGCTTCGAAACTTGGGAGCCTACGCCAGAACTTCAGGACCGTCCAATTAGCAGCACCCACGTACTTGGCCGCACGCACGTAGTTTGGAGTAACGACCGACCCGTCATCGCCACGGACTCTCCGAATGGGAAACTTGGCTGACGTTTGTGCTATCACCTAGCGAAGGCGTCGCGTCGTCAGGCTCATGCGGTAGACGGTGTTGCTCTGTTCAGGAGTTTTCCCTGACATTAAACGCGCTAATAGGTGTAGATAATAACCTGGAATCTTCCTCAAGGGTGAGTGGCAGGGAGCGATGGGGAGGTCTACTAAGTTCCGGAATTGTTATATTTTATTATGAAAACACCTTTTTTATGCCATTTTCTCCTTGTAAGTATTTGAAAATTAATTATGGAGTTAATTGCAACATATATTCCGAGTCAAAGAAATCGGTGCTTTTCGAACGACTGCTTTCACGCCAAAGTGGGCCTTCTCCGGATGTGTCGTCACCTCCCGCATCCGGTTCTAAGCTGTAGCACTGAATTTTTATTTCTCTTCGGTACTCTGTCATACTCTACTAGTAATAAAAGTGAGATGAAGGATCTGAATAAGCATGTGTGTCTATTCTACCATTGGTTTACTATGGGAAGATAATTAAATGCTTGTGAAAGTTCAAAAAACGTGTTTTATCGTAGAATATAGGAGTTAAATGATAGAAATTATCGGAACTGTTATGTATGGAGCTGTAATCCATATATTATTGCTTGTTATTTTCCTAACGAGACGTACGAAATATTTTAGGATGTAAAGGGCAACTAATAACACTTAATATGCGCTACATTGCTTGATTTGAAATATTTATGAATCACATTGTATCTAACCTGTGTTGATAGGTTAAGCTCTTACGTAGTACATCAAGATGATAAGGAGCTCTTGGTTCAATTCGTCACTATTTTTCATCCATCCGACGGATTTCAAAGTGTATTGCGTTATTACTAAGGCAACTTCCTCAAAGTTTCAAGGAGGAATGTACTTGCACGAGTAGATGCATGCAAGATCGGGTAAAGGAATAACATTTATTTCATATAAATGAGTAGTGTAGATGGCAGCAAATAATGCGGGTATGCGAAAACCTCAGGCTTTATTAATTGCATTTTAGAATGGCATATCAATTTGAAGATTTTTTACGTGATCCAAAACGACATCTTCGTGGTTGGACGCCCCCGATTTATATCGTTTCCCTGATTAACATGTATTTTCAACGGCAGGGATACTGGTTCAGGGTTGCTATAGGACTGGAAAACCTAGATAAGTCATGGCAAATGATAATTACAATTGTGTGAAATTCACAGTGAAAAATTTTTATGGAGGCTTTAAGGAGCAAGTAGACAGTATCAGTACCTCGTGGACAGTATCGCTTAGCGTTCGTACACGGGTACTTTGACATTGTATGCACGGTACCTGTGAAGACATCTCGCTCCTTAAAGCCTCCATAAAATTCACAGTGAAAGATGACGCTTGGGTAGCTTAAATGGTAGAGCACTCGGCGCGAAATCGTGGGGTCTGAGTCCAGGTGCATGATTTTTTCACTGTGAATTTCACACATTTGTGTGGCCACTAGCGGGTGACTCCGTTAAAGTTACTGCGCGGCCAGTTCCGCAGTTCTTTGAAATGATAATTAGTCAGGAAATTTTCTTTCCCAAACCAAAATCTGATTGTAGATTATCAATAAGTGATAAGTAGTACCATTTTAGGTACTGTGTTGACTAATATTTTTTGTACCTTGCCTGAATGAGACAGTGGAGCTTTTATTTGGTATTTAAAAATTAATAATGTCCCTAAAATAAACTTTCAGGTCCTACTCTTCACATTCATTCTGAGGAAGATGGAATATTTGATACTTCTCAGATTTCGTACACGTAATTCGTGCCCACCGTCATGCGCGAAACCTAAGATTAATATAAATCAAGGCTTCTCGGGTTTCCAACCGGGTGAGAGGATCCATATGTTTAGGAGGAGAGGATCCATGCGTTCCGAGGTCCGTGTCGGCCCTCATCATCAGCATCCCCGATGACGAGGACCGTGTCGGAACTCAAAACGTTGGACAATAAGGGTCCTCCCACCCGGTTGGAAACCCGAGAAGCCTTGATTTAATAGATTCACCAGGAAAGCACCAGATCTAAGATTAATGTCTTAACTAAGGCAACAGATTTTCCCCCGAATTAATAGTGGTGGCAATCCGTCTATTGAAAAACTGTATTACCCCGTGGTACATGCTTAAATGTGTTGTGCTCCTATTCTGGCGCCATCTTTTGAAATTTCGACCTGGAAAGAATGGACAAATCCTGGAATTTCGTAATTTATGATCTGTAGCAACCCTGTGGTTCAATTTCCCCCTCAAAGAGAAAGAAGATGAATTTTTTTAGTGAAATTAGCATGAAGCAGCTCAATTGAACATGACAGTGCATCGCGTAACCGGAAGCTATATCGTCATGTGACATCATCCTCCGGATTCTCGATGACGTAAGAGTTTTGACGCCCTCAAGTACGCACAGTTTTAACCAGAAATGCGTATTTTCATAAAACAGCGTTGTTTGTTGACCAAATTCTTGTCCATGGTAGGGATGGAGGGGAGGATGCTGGGTAAGTGGGAAAGGGAAGAAAGAGGATAGGCTATATCGAATTATATCTAATTAACGGAAGAAAGAATTAGTGTAAGGAGATTGGGGCTTTGCGCCTGTAAAAATCTTAGGGATTTTTTCTATCTTCAATTTTCGATTAATAATATCTCAACCGGTAGGTTTGAATAATAATAATGAGTAATGATATCCAACTAACATATATTCAACATGTTGAACAATAAAAAGTACATGGCTATTTCTATACTTTTTTATTTATACCCGAGCATGGTTTCGGCACTGGGAGCCATTATCAATGTAAATAGCGTCGAAACCATATTCGCCAAAAAATAAAAAAGCGTTAAAAAACAAAATAATTTTTCTTATTTAAAATTTTTAACACTAAAACTCTTCACCTAGTGACGACTGAGACATTTTCCAATGTAAGTAGGCAAATAGTTTATAAAAATAGTAATGTATATTCCCCATGGTGAAAAGTAGCACTCAAAATTGGATGTTATACTTTTTTTTTTTGATGTTACACGATAACATTTCGTAGGAGCATCTTTTAACGCATCTACTTGTGCGAGTACATTCTCCATTGAAACTAGGCGTTTTCGAATTAGTGCATGCCTGGAAATAACCAATTTCCTCACCGCTGCGTCCGAGAATGGTGGAATATAAAAATACCCAGCGGATTCGACGAGTATCCGTTTCTAAGCCTTCTCTTTGGGAGAGGGCATTGCAATCCGGAAACGGTTCCACACTGTCGAGAGCATTGTTCGGGTAACGGGACATCCAAGGGCCCGTGTTTGGGACTCAAATGCCTTACATGACGCCTTTGGCCCGCGAGTGCATTATTTCACGCCTTGATAACTGGACCACGAGCAGTAATCGCATTCAAGTCTCTTGGGATTTGGTGGGGATCCGATTCGCCCTACAGAATTAGAACGTCGATGTAGACCTTCCCTCCCCTCAGCCGCTCACGCTGCTGCAGTCATTAATTAACCCAGAGGTTTGGTTTGCTAGGCGAGGGCGAATCTCGCCTCGGAACTCTTGAGCCAGTCCCGCAGCGCGTGTAATCTCACGTTACTGGGACGTCTATCCTCTTTCCGCTCTCGTGCACCGCTGGTGCATGTAATTCTGTCTCTCAGACAGCACTCGGAGAAAATTTCATTTAAGGGGGGGTCCTTTCCTCTCTCATACACCACTGGGGCATGTTATTCTATATCTTAGGCAGCACTTGGGGAAATTTTTATTTAAATGAGAAGCTATAACGTAGGGGGTGGATCCTCTCTCATGCACCGCTAGTGCATGTTATACTGTATCTTAGATAGCACTTGGGAATATTTTCATAATAACCACTTCAGGCCAATGCATCTTGATCAGGAGAATTAAAAAAATAGAGAAAAAGGAGAGAAAGACTTCAGAAATAGCTTTCGGGTTTTTCTGCATATATGTATGTTGATCTCGAGCTTTCGCTAACATTGCACGCAGCATCTTCAGCAATAAGATTCTGAAATATTTTAGTCCGAAATTTTAATGGTTTTTTATATGAGTAAGAATGGTGACCAGTGGGTCCAATGGATAAAGAAATACATGGAAGAGATGGGAATAGCGGAAGAGATAATGCTGGATGAAACTAATTGCATAAAATTCATACTAAACGTCTAGGGTTTTCGTAAGTAGGAAAAGAAGGAAGGAAATAATTCCTGGATGAGAGTGAGGAGGAGAAAACAAAGCAAAAAGATGAAGAACTATTGGAGTGCAAGAAAAGAAGCGGAAAATTAATACAAAAATGAATGTATTTGGACATTTTACGTAATTCTTAGACAACCAAAATCGATAGAAGTTGAAAATAACAGTTTCAGGGCACAAAAAAATCTGCAGAGGACTGGGTAAAATGGGAACATGCAGTCATCTAATCCTATTGTTAGTTAAGGTGATAGACATAGTGAAAGTTTCTTTATTTTTTTGAGGGTATATACAATTTGTGGAAAACCTTTGTGGCATTGAGAAATTTTAAAATCAAAAGAATAATCTTATATTATATCCTGCAAAGTTAAGCTACTGGTCTGCCAAAACGAAGGCTGTTTAACGTGAATCAGTAAAGCCAATACAAGCTCCCAAACGCATAAAAAGTTCCATCCTGTTCGCTCAGCGACTTCCTTCACATTTCAACGCAAGATTGTGCATAAAACATTGTGTTCTTGTTCGGTCAGTGAAAGACAAAACCTAACGTAAACACAAACGTTCTTTTTTCTGTCATCCCACTTACATCAATCCACTAAGTGATTTAAAAAACCCTCTGGAATCGGCGTGACACCTTGATATTTATAAACATCAATTATAATTATAAGTCATTAATTATTAAGCGTTTAGAAGAAGCTCCGTTCATACGTAGTCCAATTATTACGAAATATATGTCATGTGCCATAAGGCTACTTGTTTAAATACCATGGAATTGCCAAAAAACCAACTCGGTATGATGTAATTTTTCACTTTTATCGAGTTAAATATAATGAATGAGAACACGTAGGCTAAGTTTCACCCAAATCTGTATTCTAAAATCGCTCCAACCACCTTAAAATGTTTTGCAAGTTGGCTTTCAGAAACTGTTGAATCGGCTTTGACGTCTTCCCCAAAAGGCTTAGAAACAGATAAAATCTATTTATTCGCCATTATATGAAAAAATCAAATTAAAACCACTGATGTAAGGTTCGTATTTCCCGGAATTAATTTCGCTTAGGATCAGTCTTTGCAGAGAGAGAGAGAGTCCTACTCATGCAACCTTTCCCTTTAGAAGTTGTTGTCTGAAAAAAAAGTTGGTGCAAAAAGTTTAAATAGGTTTGCTACCGTAGTCAATAGACCCACCGGAACGTTATTGTGGCCAATCGCGTAAAAACTTTAGAAATCCGCCGTTCCCACCAACAGTTTCCCCCAAACCTCTGTGACTAAGGGAAATTCCTATAGGAATAGATTAGTTTTAATTGATTTTTACCCAAAAAAGTTTGACTATCAAGATTTTAATCACACACTTGATTGCAGAACCCATCCCAAGGGTAACGCAATCTACGTGATCAGAATCTCGAATAGGTTTTTTAGACCTCTGATACTGGTAGATAACGTTTCATTCTCTTATACACCCTGAAGTTTACTTGTTTACTACTTCTTTTTACATATTATATTTGAAGGACTGCATCGGAAAATGTAGGTTTTGATGAAACCAAAGATGCTTTTACCTGCTCATCTTATTTTTGGTTTATGCATTTTTCGCAATTATGTACTACCAGTTCTTCAATTTTTTCTTGCTTATGACAAGTTTTAATAGAAATTTATTAGCCGTAGATTATTATCCATGGGTAGTCAACAAGCTGGTTGGTAGGTTTTTGCACAGTCCTTACCCTGTCCTTCTCCATTTCTGAGACATATTTTCGCTCACATGCACATTACTCCCTCATTACCAGGGCTCTCATAAGTTCCTCATACCCTCTCTCTCCTTAAGTTGACCAAAAGTATCATCTCCTTCCTTCCCTTCTGCGTAATTCTCTCTTCAGCATGTCCTAGCATCTTTCAATAAGCCCTCCATCCATCTTCTCTGAATCTCCGCCTACAAACTGATTTCCTCCCCCACCATATCCAACTCTTCATCACTCGTCTTCTTTGCTACCCAGGTCACCGTTTCCATTCTTCGCCAAATTCACATATTAAATGCTCCCAGTATACGGTCCCTCTCCTGTGATGATCATGTTTCGGGTCCATACAGCGCCACGCTCCATATTAGAGTTTAGTACAATCTCTTCTTTCGTTTGTATTTTGTTCAATTCGCATATTAAATCAGGGACCAAAGTAGTATTTTCTGACGGTGAGAATGGGAAGAATAATTGTACGACGAGGGAGGTTGGTAAAATAATTGAACTAGTGGACGATTTTGTGTTGTCTGAACCAGAACCAGTTGTTGAACCAGATGAAGAGATTAAAAGGCGTGTGAATGCCGGAAGGAAAGTCCTATTGTAGTATGTGGAGCTCATCTAGAAATGAGTGTTTGTCTAAGAAAGCGAAAATCGCAGTGCACAAAAGTGTTTTCCTTCCAACATCATTAGGTGGCTGCGAATCCTGTACATGACAGGAAAAGCATATGAGTAGGCTAAATGCAATGGTATGGGGTAACTAAGGAGCGTTGGAGGTGAAAGCAAATGAAATAGGGTTAGGAATGAGTGTGTGATAAAAGAATAAGGGTTGGATGGTCCAATAATGGACATATATGAAAGGAGTGTTATTCGTTGGTCTGGCCATGTTGAAAGAATGGGCAAGAGTCAGATAACAAAGCAGATATATGATAGGGCATCGAATGGTGTAATAGGAAGTGGTGGATCGAGAAATTTATGGGTGAATGGGGTAGAAGAGGCTGTAAAGAGAATGAATATTAGAAGTCTTAAGCTTAGGAAGACGTTTATGAAGCAATATATGAGGACAACAGAAACAAAAGAGGTAGGAAGGGATATGGCAATATGGTGGAAATTATTAAAGCTGAGTCAGCTTAACAGACCTATCACCAATAATTAAACTTATTTGATGTTCCTACCCAGAAAGGGATCGGCGTGATGGGTATGTCTATATGTTATGTCATTCTATGCAGGGCACCAAATACTAGTGAAGTCTGCGATGTGTGGCATAACTAGACTGAGTAGCACACATTAGTGATTTTAAGCCTAATTTAATACATTTTGACATGAAAGAAGACAGTTTAAGCTTTCTGGTAATGCTTGAAACCGTAAATTCTAGAAACAGATGTTACTTTGTCATGTTTGATTTTGAAACCACATTTTTGATTGACATTCTACTTTGCTCTCCGTTGTCCTTCCTCTATGATGTTCACCATGAGTGACTCACCCCCTCCCTCAAATCCCTTGCTCATTACAGCATTATTTTATATAGCTGAGTCTTAACTATATCTGGTGTGCTTGGTTTGCGTTATCCTCAAACTTCCCCCCTCCCCCTAAATTACCCTAGAGGCTGCTTTCTTCTTTCAAACTTTTATATAAAGTTTTATCTTTCTTGTCACCATGAAAGAGTTCCGCAAAGTGAAGTCTGAAACCATTTGTTTAATACGAGGTATCATATCTCTCTCGTTTTTCATCCGGGGACCTAATACATATGTATATAAGTATACATATGGTACACTTTGATTCACCGTTTGGATGCTCTTGATGTCAACGGCAGGCTTCGTTCATGATGTATTCATTGCTAGACCCGTATGTTCCCATTCGTGCATTCTATTTCATTTATCACGCTCTCAACTCACAGTGACACAGTTTGCAACGGCGTTGTTGCCTGGATGGCTTTTAGTGCCTTCCGTGGCAGCTGCACGTCGCGTCGGACGGAAAAAATCCCCTTGAATTATTGAACGTTCAGATGCCATTTTTTTCATTTCGTCACTGCTGAAATGCATGATTTAAGTTTCTAATTTTTTTGTTTCAGATGGAGTCTTAACCCATTGGATTTCTGCGTAAGGAGACATGCGATGTCGTAGTAACTTCAGCTGCTGCCCTCTGTGAGTTTTTAAAATAATTTTTCTTTTACATTAAATGTCCAATGACGTGACACTTGATGCAAATCCACTGCTGGCGTATTAATTTCTCTCAACTTAAGGTCTTTGGAGAACATTTCAAAGGACTGGTAGATTTAAAAAAGTAACAGATTGTACCCGCATCACCACTGTAGACCACCATGATGTATCCTACATACAACTTTCATTCCAACATTCGCGCGCTTCTCCTTCCAACTTTTGCAAACATTCGGCAAAGGAGCACAACATCGTCCTCTTGCTCCTAATAAAAGTATTTTATCATTGGAATTGTTTTAATAACACTTCAGTATCATCCATATTATTCACTGAATGCAATTATCTTTAAAAATGCACTTCATATTATGTTAAAAATATCTGCCGAGATGCCATTTCTTTGTAAAATACAGTGTTCTCCAGGTCATGGGAAGACAAGTCAATGAGAATGGCAATGAGAATACTTGTTCGCCCGAATTAGATCGAGTAGGTATGCATTTAAGAGGACTATAAAAGATATATTACGGGGTTTCATTTACAAGTATTAAACAATAAATAAATTGAATGAAACTGACGAATTAATTAGATGGGGCCTCAAAAAACAAACATTTTGAGGCGATAAGAGTGATAAATTAGGCACGCTGGGTCGAAGCATACATTTTAGAATGCCATAAAAGGAGCGATTGCGTCTTGGTGTAATCCGGAGGATTTTAATCTTAAAAGGGATCTTGAGGATGGTTTGAGACTTAAAATCCCACAGCTGAAAATTTCAATTCGTGTTTTTGGTAAAAATTGAGGAATTTTGTTACAGGTTCGTAATGGATCGTTTCCATTCCCCTTTGAACATCAAATGTCTCTTTCTTTACGTTAATTTTCACTTCAATTTTGCATACGTATTATGCCTCTACATTCCGTCCAATATACTTATAGTTACTTGTAAAACTTAGATCTCACGAGTGATGCAACAGCACATGTACATCTACGTTAATATACTACCTTTCGAGCTGCCACAGGGGGGTGTGGCAGGAGGTGTTACGATAGCCTCCATGAAAAAGGGAGGGAATAGGGTAATAGGGGTGATTGAAAGGGGAAAAGAACGAAAACGTAGTAACAAAAGAGTGTCTCGTAATTAGTGGGAGTTTTCCATTTCCAAGGTTTTAAATGTAGCGCAGATCGGAACACTTAAGGTGGCTCTATACCGGGGCTAAGAAGCTCGTTTCAGACGTTTCCCTCTAACCCAGTAACGGCTTTTATGTGACAGCTGGAAACTTGCAATTTTTGTCTTCTGTAGATTAAGAGTCATTTATTAATTTAAGTGGAGTAACTTTATCATGAAGTGGTTTTGTTTTTTTGTAAAAAATACCAAAACTTTGGTTTTTGCGAAATTCTTTGGTAATATTCCGGGGCACGTAGCGAAGGCTAGATTCCGAAATGAGGATTTTCAGTCCACTTAAATCAAAGAATAATCTTTTATATAAGCAAAAAATTAACAAGCATTGATGTTGTTTTCGTATTAAGGCTATAGTAATGTTAAGCGTTCAAGCCTGCATTGGCAACAGAGTAGACCTTTTCCATCCCCACTCAAGGATAATCGTTCCCCACTCCATTTTTGTTAGTGGCACCTTTACAGTTTCTTGTTGGGCTTCTACCCCCCCAGTAGGCAATCACAGGTGGCGACCGTTAACTTGAGTTGGCTAGGAAGTATAGACCCACCTTAAGCTCGCTTCAGCGCACACGGACGACGATAAATGGAAAGATCCGCGCAAACAAAACGTTCGGTAACCTGTTGGTAGGTAGTATTCTGTAAGTTAACTATAGTTACGGCCGAATGTTATGTTTATCGTCATCAAATTTGTTTGAAAATGTACATATTTTAAAATCGTTAGCATTTACCACAGAGTATTTAAATGATATATAGTTACGACCGAATATTTTGATTATCGCTATCAAATTTGTTCAAAACATTTACATATTTTAAAAGCGTAGGCGTTTTACCACCGAGTATTCAAATGCCTTGCATTATCCATGTTTGACGTCTTAACTGAAAACCATAATAAAAACGAAAACAAAATTTGCGGTTGAGATGATAAAAGTTCTTTTCTTGCTTAGCGCGCATCAATTCTGCTATTTGTCTCTTTCGAAGAGCGCTAAATGGTGCGGAGGGTCTAAAACAAATGGAAAGCCAGTGAGTGCGCTGCTGTGTTTCGAAGTGAGTAGCGCACAAAAGCGATTGGAAAGTGTCCACAGTGTTTCGTTCTGCTTTTATTTTAGTCGCTAATAATGCCGGGGAAGAAGGGATTTTTGTACCTTGATGAGGTCTGTTGCGTATATCTCTTATTTCGTCGTTTTCTATGGGCACTAGATATGCCGTGCGGGGCTAAAAGTAACGTGATGGTTCCACCTTTAGGTTGTGCCCTGCTGCTTTTATAATCAACTCGAGCTTTCTTAAACTTGAAAATCACATTTACTTAGTTTTGCTGATAATTAAGGTTCATACCATAATACAATTCCTTGTTTCTTTATTCCCCACACAACAACTGCAAACCCTTGATCGGCGACATAAACCAACGCATGATCACCTTAAACCCTAAGTCTTCGTCAATTGCCTTCAAACTTTCAAACTTACCCCAAATGAGGGTTTAAAGATAAATTTCAAGCTAGAAAAGCGATAAAGTTTAATGTGTGAAATAGCTACTGTTGCATCTAAAGATTTTCTGACCCAGAGAAAATTCCCTCCTTTCGATCTTATTTTATCCATTATTATTCAGTATCTACCTCCAAATACAATGAGTCGAATAGATATAACCCATAAAGATAGGCAACTCGGAGAAAGGGAAGGCAATGAGAGTACCTAATAACACGTAATGTCTTCACGTTCGCAGATGAAACGCACATTTAAGAAAGTTATTATCTGTGTACGTGGTGGAGTCAGGGAGGTTTAGGGTGTAAATCCAAAGGTCAAAATAATAAAAAAGCATTTTCGGGCATAAAGTTCCAGCTTCAATAAAATTGATAACAGTAAATTCAGGAATTACCCCCCAGACGATATAATTATTTACGCATACGGTAAAATTTCACTCCTTCCCTAATTCTCAATTCCCTCACATGCCTTATCCAGGAGTGCTCGTATGGCATTGCCTGTTGGTATTACCCTTGCATTAAATAGAAGAAGACTTTGATCCCAAATGAACGATAGCTCGAAAATAAAAGAACTGAAGGCAATAAGAATACACGATTAGCAGCATTTGGTCGACTTTGGCAGTTAAAACGACCATAAAATATTTGTTACAAGTCCTCAATTTCGAAGCCAGGAGGGATTTTTAAGTGCCGTAAGGCCGAAAAATCTTTAAAGGCGTAGTTTTAGACGGGAATTGAGAGCAAAATGTAATAAAACCAAGACAGTGAATACAGGAATGAGCGCCCAAGGCATCTAAATATTTTACTTTGCAGTTAATGTCACCCCACTCCGTGCTACTCATCCTATATTTGTTTCTCACTCGGTCGCGTGACCTAGCGTCTTCTTCTTCCTAAAAGGTTTAATAGAATAATAGGTGGAGTCTTGAACTATAGCTCAAGCAAGATCAGTGAAAGGAAAGTACGCAACCGCATTGTGTTGACGTGTACTGTCAAAATTACGAGAGCGCAGCCATAGTGTACAAAGACTGGCACCCGTTTTGACTTAAAACCTCTTATTATTCGATACGAATTAGGGTGGAGGGGTGGTTATCATGGCCATGCAACAAAATTCATTTGAATTTTTATCATTTAAGTTTCATTGCATGGCCCCGGCCAAGACTTAACAGCATTAACAAAGCTCTTTGATAGTGCCCACCCTCCGAAATGAAATGACGTGATGGGCCTGTATGTGTATGCTTTAATTAAACCGTTATTTATAAATTACTTTTACATGTAAAACTATTGAAGTGATGATGAGGACTATCAAGGAATAGTGGAGAAACGGTATCAATCGCGTGACACCTGACCTCCCAAATCAACTGTCATAGGCGAGCTATTTTTGACGGAGACACTCATCACCCTGTGGATTGCAGAAGAGTAAGCTGTCGAAACGTCGCGGTCATTTTAAAGAAGCCACTAACCAGAATGGAAACCCGAGGGACATTCATCTAATCATTGGTATGGTCTAAAATGTAATGTAATCAGATTCAGAAGTTTCGCGACATGGGATGAGACAAATGAGGGGAGGCAGGGAAAATTGTGTTCGGGGGAAGTGGAGATAGTTGTGTGGGAGGAGGAAGTCGCGGGCAGGTAGGGGAGGGGAAAGGTAGAACAAAGGAAGGCGTGGGTGGTTGAGTTTGGCTCGTTATCAGGGTTGCCAATTCTTCCGAATATGCGGGGAAACTCCTGGAATCGGTAGAGGAATTTAAAAAAAAATCTCCCACCCACCATATTGAAGCCTTTTCATTCTATTTCAAGTTTAAATAAATCCTACATTGTATATAAAGACAAGCCTAAAACTTCAACGTCTATATATGTGTTTTTATGCAACGCTTATTTTTTCTGAAGAACAGAAATTGTACTTTTTTCAGGTAGCTGGAGCGGTAATCGTGAGTCATTGAGTGCACTAATATTAATAACTTTTCAAAAAAGCCGAAAAAAGTCATGGAAAGCATTTTATTTTTTGCTCTCGGACGATTATGGTGGTCCGCGTGCCCCTGCGATCCCGATAAGCCATTGGCTTGTCATCAGGTATCTCAGGGGCCGAACCACTAAAACTTGACAGAACCACCCATTTCGCTTAAGTACATATTGGTGACTTGAATTTTCGGCGCGGAATTCAAACTGCAAGCGAAAATCATATCTAAATACGCTTTTTTCGGAATGATAACTTGATATTTTTATCAACCATTATAATAATATTTAGGAAATCTTCTCGGGCTCTGCATCAGGTAATTGGCTTCATATTATTCACCGGGAAAAACTGAAATCGTACATTATAATAATATTAAACATATGTTTTTGCGTTTAGAGAAGAATGTGTACGTATAAAATCCAATTACTACAAAGTACATCTCATGGTCCATAAGGCTAGGTGTTAAAATAGCATTGAATTGCCAAGAAACCAAATCGGTAACATGCAGTTTTTTTCACTTATATCTATGCATATTACTAATAAGAACACGTATACTAAGGTTCACGCAAATCTGTACATTTAAAAAAATCGCTCCAACCACATTAAATGTCACCTCTCCGAAAATAATAGGCTACTTCTTGCACACCTTTAGTCTCAGCTTCGACTGCAGATCATTCGCGTCAATTTCCACAAGAAATTGATTTGAAGTTGATTTTAATCGCTTGCAGTTTTTGTTACTTTTGCAAAATTAAATGAACAATGATGGTCACGTGAGATCGAGGCTTATGCCATAAGAAAGGAAATTAAATTAACTCATCTTTTTCTTCAGAAGGGAAACAAAATTCATTAACCACACACCATACGCCCACAATATTTTTAGGAGAAGAACCTTCAGCAGCGCTTGAATAGGTGTCCATCACTATCAGGCTAGGTATTATAATCTCTGAATAAGTATTTTATCGGCATGAAAACCGATGTTAAAACGTTTTCCCATCAATAGCATTCACGTCAACCAATCGGCCTGAAGTCATTTATGAAATCCGAACATCAAGTACACAAATAGGCTACGTAATCTTGTGCTTGACGACAACCAGACATTATTAAGTCGGGTAATAGTATTATTTGAGCCGCTGGGAGTAAGAATCGTTCAATTAAAAAATGGCCCCTTTTTGTAAAATGGAGCTTAAAGTGGAATTAATGAAAAATTAAACCTTAAGTACTGCTTCATGTGAACTTTTGAGTACTGCTCAAAAACACTGAAGGTAGACTAACGTTACTTATGCACAAAACAGATTACAGGTGACTGAATGCTTCTACGCACCTGACAAAAGTGTGGCAAAAACTGACTAACGTCACCTTTGTTTCCAATTGCTCATTTTGACAAATCCTATCATTGCGATTGCTCAAATAAGCAACGATACTGGGCTCATTCTCCGCGACTGTGGTATATCATGCACGATACACCTCCTGTGATACAATGTAGACTAGGGACGAGAACAATTGTTCGTATAAATCCCCATTGAAACTAACGTTGAAATTCGGCTCATTTGGAGTTTTCGCTATAAAAATTCTCCTGGAATCTCCACTCTTCAGAAGTTGGCAGCCCTGCTTACCGCCCTTTTTGTGTGAGTAAGGCGCTGAAGCAGGGTGGAGGATAGTGGTGGGTGGTGGTTTTTCTGGCTCTCTCGAGAGGCAATAGGGTAAAGGCGTCCGGGCATCTCCTTGCGTGGGCGGGACCAAAAAGTCGGGGGAGAATTCGGGGAAGGTTAGTTTGGAGGCGGCGGAATGAAAGAGCAGGGGGAACACGACCTTTACCGCCGACGTGGTCATTTAAGGCGAGGGGTCAAATGCAAAGGGTCATTGTCAACGTTTTGGGGGGGGAGGGGTTTAAGTAAACGGACAGGATAAAGGAAAATTTGGATGAAAAATAGTGTAATCGGTTTAGGAGATTTTAGGTGTCGGTCGCGCTGCGATGGAACGTCTGCTGCAAAATCATCTCACCGTATTTATTTTTTTGTCTGGTGGTAAAATGAGAAAATGAAGGACAATTTATTCTCTCTAAGCTGTTTTTTTTCATTCATTTTTATTTTTTAGTGACCAATATTGCTGATGCCTAAAGCGAAGAGGTCTTGAAAAGGCAAAAGAAACTGAGGGCACGCTATAGTGTGGGCAGAAAATGTTTTCGTTAGCATCTACTAAATTAATCTATCTTACCTTATGTCTCAAATGTGTGAGTATTCAAATGTGGGCGGCTAAATGTCTAAATTTCCTGAATTTAATCAATCCAAGGATCGTGTCAATAAATACACTTAACTCCGTAAGAAAACCTTGCGCTGTGTGAAATGGAACTTGCTCACTCCGTACTGCTTGGGGTTTTCCAGATATTTCTGGCACAAGAATTGCTCTTTTTTAAGCATCGAGGGGCGTTGCGGTTTTCCTTGTGAAATTCATCTTTTGTAATTGTTTGGCTACGTTTTTGTTTGATATTTCTTTACCAGCAGCTCCCCCTGCTTTTCATGTGTTCAAGAATTTTACTCATTACATTGCTAGGGATAGAGTAATTTAATGATGGACTGTTAATTTCCAAATCACTTCTCTAGCAGTCACATGCCTTAAACATTGGTAAGATACCGAGTGCAAAAAGAAAATTTTACCACCAAGGCCATCGTCGAAGTTTTGGTGTATCCAAAGGTAATAATGGTGTTTTATCCTCTCTTCTGACACACCTAACCACTTTCCTCAGAGTAGATCTACAATTGTTGAGGAGGATCACTAGCGTAATACACTGTTTCAGGCCTATATGTTTGGACCAAGTCACAATTAATAAAAACTATAGTTTAGTTCTATCCAGACTAAAATTCAATACAGACCATGGCAATTGGCATTATTAAGGTAATACATTGCTGAAACCATGGTCGGCATTCAATTATGGTGTGGAAAAAGTCAGCTATTGATTATCTTAATTTTACAGGCGTTAAAATTGGATAATACAAATCGTGTAATAGCAAAATGGCAAAAGGGTGAATCGAGCCTAGTTCTAAACGGATTTCAACAGATATATTAACAATCAGGTAAGGCATAATGGACAAAATCCATTAGAGTGGTATCACATCACAAATAAAACACAATAGAAAATATGAACCTTCACAATTATCCACATAAAATTTATTTCCACAGTTTAGTAACAACTTCCACCCTTTTTTCAGCAACACTCCGTGACTTCTGAATAAACGAATTAAGCATAAAGGATTCATTGCGTAATTTCTGTTTGCTGAATTTTCGCCATCGTGCCGAATAGCCATAAATATTTTGAATCTTATTCTAAAACGTGATGAATAATATAGAGGATAAATAATATTTATTTTGAATAACTGAATTCATGTCTCTCCTTAAGAAGGTATAATTGCCATCACTACTTTTATGCAGACGATTTGCAAATTTACTTCAGCTGTTATCCTAATGAAATATAATATGGTATAGAAGAAGTTTTCAAAGACATACCGACTTTATGCAACTGAATTTCTGAAAACCTTCTCTCATTAAACGCTAAAAAAAACTAAAGCCATCATTCTTGGCAGTTCACAGTATATTGAGTCTATTGATATGTTTCCTAAACTCCGTGTTAACGGTTTTGAAATTGATTATTCGAACACAGTAAAAAGTCTCGGCTTAACTCAAAATTGTAATCTCACCTGGCCAGAACACATTAAATTAATATACAATAAAGTACACAAAATATTATGTTCGATTAAGCAATTGATAGATCTAAGTCCAACTTCTCTAACAATAAAATTGTGTAATACCCTGATAATGTTTCACATTGACCACTGTTCTCTAGTTTATTCCAATATTACTATAGAACTAAATCAACAACTACAGATGTTGAAAAACTGTGAAATGAGAGTCATAATTAATATTCCTGGCGTGGCCTGATGATAATACCTTGTATCGAAACCGGTCGCCAAATAAAATATTATTAGAACCTTGCCAGCGCTTTTCCTTTTGAATCATCATAAAGGAGTTTCATCATGTTTCGCCTGATACCATTGAACTTAGTGAAATACAGAGCAACTATTAATCCCAAATTTTCGCACTACTGTTTAAGGTAGATATTTTTATGTACCATCATGTAGGCTGTGGAATTCCTTAGCTGAAGAAATAAGGTCTTCCATGAATATTAATTCTTTTAAGAAGCGGCTGTGTACATATCTAATTTAATACAAAATAATGTAAATTAAAGTAACATAAAATGTAATGCATGCGTAATTTAACGTAGATGAGTTATTTGGTTTATTTTGTATAAATTTTATTAAGATATATTTTGGTTTTGTATCTCATCAAGCCTCATTTTTGCTTGATGTGATAATTTAAACGCGTTCGACTGTCGACAGCTGGTTATTATACTTATTGTTTAAAGGATGTAACTGCTACCATCTATTGTTAAATTATTGTGAACAACGAGACTAAGAATTATTGTTTCCTAATATTCTATAAATGTTCCAGGAGAAAGAATGTCCCAGAACATGAATAAAATATATCTATATCAACATCTATAAGGTGGCTTCCGCTAAAGTCATGAAGCTTTGAATTTAATCTTACGAGTATCTCACTATTGATCGTATTATTTAAAGAATTTTCACCATTTGCAAGGAGTCACAATTTCGTGAAGACTGAAAGAAAGAGACATGGAGTCACTTACGAGAAGTAACCTCTTCGCTCATTATTACCGAAAACATCGTCAATGGAGTTTCCCATTTTCAACCGTAGACTTACAATTTGTATTTTTTTGAACGGGTCCCTGATAATGGCTGTGCATTGCTGAAATCGAGTGGTCATTCAAAACAAAATAAGTGGAAGTATGATGCACCATTTTCAGATTTACGGATGTTAAACATTTTCATATTGCTCGTTCAAATCCGCCGAATGCAGCAGATACGAACTTAAACAGCGTAGGAAGGTATGAAATCTTATGGAAAATATGTGGAGTGTGGCTGTGCCATGAATTTTACATTGTTTCATCCGTCTTTCATGTACATTACACTATCCTGAGAGCCACCGAATGGGAATTTGGCAGGGGGTGCTAGGATACCAGCCATGAAATGGGAGGGAAAATGAGGGAAATATTTCGTCATCATCGATGCAAGACGACTCCGAGTCCTTGCTTAGTACCCCTTATTTTGCTAGTCTGATTTTTTTTCGAAGGCGCGCATTTGCGTCAGAAATAAGATAGGGGTCACGGCAAGGGGGCGTGAGGTCCTTTGTTTAGACCCCCTTAGGGCTTTCCTCTACCAATTCCCTTACCCTTGCTTCAACCCGTGCAGAGCTATTTCCACCTTCAATTATATCCCTCTCCGCGCCCCCACGCCTCTTCCACCCCCACGACGTCGGCGTCTTTCACCTGCTCCGCCCCCGGCTAACTCGTCCCCGTCCTTCTATCTTCACTAGTTCTTTTTTTTACACCTACCTACTTCCATTCACGCCACCCACACACACGCACACAATGTTCACCGCTTCCATCTCGACAAACGTGTATGGGTGGTTCTCAGGGTTGGCAACTCTTCCATGTTCTCCGGGGTACTTCCGGAAACTACATCTACAATCTACCCAGCGAGCCGTCACAGTGGCGTGTGGCCGGGTATGTTCGGGCAGCAGTCTTGTAAAAGGAAGGGAAAAAGGAAAAGGAAGGCGATAGAGGACAAATAATAATTATAGTATGTTAAGGCAGTGTCTTGGTCATGACTGTTATTGTTGTAAGGTATTTTTAAAATCTCAGCTACCAAAAGATTGTGACCGTTTAAATTCAACAAGAAAAAGAAGAAATAAAAATTGCTTTATAGGATAATAAGTATCCTTCTAATGTGACGGAAATAATGTGTTTACTATGCAACAGTCATAAACCACACGTGGTGATGTTGGAGTGGAATATATCCAAAAGAAATATCGCTGTGATTTAGTTGTATTGATGACTAAACCTGAGCCATGAGTGATTCGAGAATATGTTCCTATTTAAAGTTTCTGCTGCGGTAGCCACCTGAAGAACATTTCTATTGCTGAGAGGGGGTAAACATTTTCGATTTTGCAATCAAAACCTCAAAACTTAAGGAAAGAAAAGAAGCGTATACAAAATAGAATGGAAGAATTAAAAACTTTGTTCTTTCATTCATTCGATACTAAAAATTAAAAACCCTAAATAATGATTGCAATTATACAAAAAACAAAAAAAAGAAACCTCTACGCCGTATCCAATGCTTTTATTTTATTTATTTTTCTTAGTTGGTTAAAAAAAGGTCCACATAGGGGCCCCTGGGGATGTCTTTGAAACGCTTGAGATAATTTAGAATACGTAACTAAGGAGTCACTTGATACAATAACGAACGGTTCGAGATTTTGGTGTGTTTGAACCTTTTCGATGGATAACTTAAGCGTCCGCCATGTTGTATTTTGCGCCTTTATTCATGATTTTTTACTCAATCGGCAATCCATCTGTATTTCGGAGATAGAAAATTTATCGGGAAGGCTGCGCGAGATTTTAAAGAGTGGTTAAAATATACCAAAATCTATAACTCATCGTGATTTTGCAACGTTCCTCCTTAGTTGCGTGATCAGAATTATCTCGTACGGTTCAAACGCAACCCCCCGGGGCCTTTCACCTTTCTAATAAAATTTTTTATTCCTTCTAGACCCTAAGAAGCATGTGTGCGATATTTTGTTCGAATTTGTCGAGGAAGTTTGGAAGACTATGGCACCCAAACAAACTGTTTTCAGTTTCATTGATATCGTGGTGTGGCGGTGTTAGTCGTCCAATGAAGTGCACAAGATCAGCATTAAAATTTGTCCACCGTGCCTTTCCAACCATTTCCGAATACTTCGGATTTATTATAGCTCTCTTCGGGTGCCCAGTCTCCCGAGATGTACTCCTCCACGCGCACCCTTGGGGTGGCGCTGGTGAAGATTCCTCTCTTCTCCGTCTATTCTCACCTCTCTTCTCTCAGCTGAGCACCTCCCACCTTCACCACCACCCACTCGACGTCCACACCGCCCCCAGCCCTCTTCCTGACTCTTCAGAAACCGCCGTCAAGGTCTTTCGCTCCGTCTTCTTGCCTAGCCACCAGAGTGCGCCACCCTCCACCCGCTTCCTTCCTTCCTTCCCTCCCTCTCTCACTCTCAAACTCTCCGTCTCCGGTATCCTAGCTCCTCTAAGCCCGTTCTTCGCGCAGTACCTACCTATCCCAGAAAAAAATTAACACTCCCTCCGCCCCCGTGCCGAAACCTCGCAACTTTCCCTCTCTCGCTGTCCTCTCTCAAGAACACTTTCTCCGAAAACCATCCTTCACCACCTCGTTCTCTCCCCCACCCCTCCTTTAAACCGAAACTGTTGGTACAAAAAGCAACCGAAAACATTTCTTATTTTAGGTGATATTACCGCAGTGTCTAATTTTTTTAACCGATCTTAAATATGAAAGGAGTACACTTCGTTTGTTTTGCCATGTCAAGAGAATGGGAGGGTTAATAGTTTCAGGCGTAACTTTATGGAACAGCTTCATAATTGAAAAGGAAAACTTTGTGAGTTCCACATAAATAGATTTTTATTGCGAATGGGAGAGATTAAAATTACGAAACAGGTATAGGATAGTGAAGTGAATGGTGTGAGAGGAAGAGGAAGACCGCGAAAGTCATTGGTGTGTGTGTGGTAGAAGAGGCTAAAGAGGAGGAATATAGGAGTACTAAAATAGGAGAGCGTGTATGAAGCAATGCATCGGTGTAAGAGAAGTGAAAATGGTTTGCAAGGATAGGCCACTATGAGGGAATTATTAAAAGGGAGCCAGTTTTGTAGGGCTAACGGTAGTGACTGAGGTATTTGACTTTGCCCACCCCGAAATGGAATGGCGTGATGTATGTATGCATGTAAAAAGTACTTCACTAATATGTACGAGCGCAATAACGGTTCTCCAAAACGAATGTGCTCGCGTTATCGTAATTTCTCAATGTCACTCATAAGAGTGAAAACATTTTCGTCATTCTTTAAATTTTGTCAGGTGCTATTTAGCACTATTTTTTTACTTAGTGGAGTGCGTCATTAGGAAAGTAACTGTGAGCATTCCCCTTCGATAGTGGTTTGGGTTTCGGATAACGATAATGCAAGAGACGGAACCGTGATCCCGCTGCAGTCTGTTTTCCGAGACGAGATCGGCTTGGTTTAGTGGCCGGAGTAATTGCTTGACATTCCGAGAGTCTCGGTTCGGATACCGGGTGTGGAAATAATTTTTCCAGCAGAATCTCGGTCACTTGGATTCCATGTGGAATGCACTTCAAGTTTAGTACTCCGTCCGTCGAATAGGACGTTTACCTACGGACCCCGTGGCACCTTTCGTTGTGAGTAATCTCGTCAACGCCGGGTTTTTCTCCACCCTTCCGACCCCAAACAATTCATTCCTTATCTACCTACCCTCCCAAGTTTTCATGAAGTGTTTCCTTTCTAACATCGGACCACTTTCAGAGAATTTTGCAATCCTCTATGCAGTGATTTATTTATTATATTTACAATACTAAATAACTTTCCTACGAGTGTCCGCAGCACACCCCATCTCACCACCAATCATTCCAACAATCCCTTCTCATCTCCTCTCCTCCGTCAACAAACCCCTCAATGGCAACAGGCAAAAAAAACATTGCAAACGCTCTTTTAAAGTAGTAAAACTACAATAAGAATAATAAAAAAATGTCGAAAAACGTTACGCCGAAAAATCTAACGTTACACCTTCCGCTGAAGGGTTGCATTTAACCGTTCGAGATAATTCTGATCATGCAACTAAGGTTTCACGTGGTACAATCACAAAGGATTCGAGACTTAGGTGTACTTGAACCACTCTAAAAAAAATGTCATTTAGACTTCCCGATCGGGGTTTTCTCGCGGAAATATTGTTGATGGAGCTAAAAAAACTCTATTATGGACGTAATAAACAACATATAAGACGCTTAAGTTTTCCATCAGAATGGTTCAAACACACCAAAATCTCGAACCGTTCCCTAGTGTACAACGTGACTCCTTAGTTACGTGATCGGAATCATCTTGAACGGTTCAAACACTCACCCCCTGGTAAATACCGTCCGCTCGCTCGAGCGTAGAAGTATGCCAATGGAGAGTTGTACACGCTCCGAGAGGGTATTTCACACTCCCTTTGCTCTCCATTCACTCTCCAAGGTATCTGAACACCACCCGTGTTTCCCGAACTCTCCCTTGAGAGTGAACGGAGAGTGAATCTCATCTTCGTTGACGCTTCGTTCTCCGCCCCCTTCGTGAACACTCCCCAATAGCTTCCGTATAAGTACAGGAAACGTCGCTCTATGGCTCCAATTACGCTTCATTTCTACTGCCACTTGGAGAATTCAATGAAACTTTAGCATCCTTTAAAGAAATCAAATCAAACAAATACATTTATGTACACAAGATGACAGCAAAAGAAATGAGATGCAGGTAATTAATTACGTCAGATTCCAGATGCACGAAGGCTGCTTTTACAGATGCGGAGTTATATGGAATATACAAAACATGATTGATGCCTTTCTTTGAACAAATCCGGGTAGTGTACTCGAAACATTCGGGCGGGACTTTTGTGGACTTAAATACTGCTACCTATCTGAAGTTTAACGAACATTTCGCCCATGAATATACATATGGATCTAAATCTTCGGCACCACTGTACGGGCACAGTGTTGCCTGGCTTTCTGCAAAAGATAGGTTACGCTGTAATCGCCATGGTTCCGCTTCTGTGTATAAAAAATGGCCGGTTTAATTGGGAGGCCAATTCCAGTACCTTTATTTCCAGTATCTCCATTTGAATCATCACCTTTCCTTATTAGAACCACCTTCTCTAGAGTGGTGGCGCTACAATCTGCTTGGTCCAGATTTTTCGGTGCATGCGGAATGTTTCGCAACACCCACTGGGGGCAAGTTTAGGATCCATATGTATATTCAGATTTCGCCTTACCACATCGTTGCACTCATCGTCGTTTGTGAGCGATTAAGTTCGTTGACGTGTTCCGTTCTGCGCTAACTTCTACACATCAAATAAAAATCTCCCTGTCCCTCCGACTACTTTACCATTTCCTCCACATTATTTGTTCCATACGCCACTGCAGCGACCGTGCTCTTTCATCTCTCTCACTATCCTGGCCGTCCACTCCTATCTTCCCTGATGCTCCTCCCACCTCAAATTCCCCTCAACACTTTCAACCCTCAGCTCCTCTCCCCCTCATCGCAATCCCTCGACCACACCTTGCGCCTACCCTCGGTCGCTTGTTTAAATACCCCTCTTGTGTCTTCCCCGCAGGTTTATCTTTTTCCCCCATCTATCTCTGCAGCCCTCCCTTTCTTCTTTTCCAGTGGTTGCCAACAACTTCTCTTGCCCTCCTCGCTTAACCAACCAGCTCGAAGGGAATTAAATAGAAGCAGGAGAGAGCAGAAAGGTGAAAATTCCTTCACTGCATCAGTCAGTCCACCACTAAGGCTTTCTTTTTTTTGAGCGAGTTGCGTGGTCATCGGCTTTTCAGCAGATGAGGTAGTTTGAAAGAGAGATTTGGAGCGGAGCGCCCCACATGGACCTTATGGAGTCCTCTATTACCAAACGTATTCACCGAGTACTCACCTTTCGGCAACGTAGACAACATTTTACAACACCCCGACACATTTAAGAAAGTTATTAATGGGAATATTATTTGCATATTGCAAAATTCCTATATGTGCAGTCAGCCTACACAGTAAATTTTGTTTTTTTTTTTTAATTTAATTTAATTTTAATTTTGATTTTTATATGTAAACTTTCTAAAGCACTATGCTAATTTTAATGCTGCTCTTGGTGGCATCGCACCTCAAGCCTTATGGAGCTCACGGGATTCCCACCAGTTCGAATCAAGGGAACAGATGCCTACCTAGATTATTCACTAGGTCGAGTATCTTAGGGGTGTAGGGAGACGTCTGAAAGTTTTGTTGTGTGATCATTATCAAATGTTTGTCTTTTGTTTTTGGACAGCCTTATTGTCATCACAATTCGCAGCATTCGTTGAACGATAAGCCACTCGCTAATGGATCATCCGGAGATAAGCTTGTCTTTAGGTTCAACTTGCCTCACCTATTCCAACTAGCAGCTCATCGTTCGTGAATAGCTTTTTCAGATTTTGGATTTGATTAAATTGTGCTTTTGGGCATCATGGTACAAAAGGTAGATTGTTCGGC
Source organism: Pyrrhosoma nymphula (assembly GCA_963573305.1). Lineage (NCBI taxonomy): Eukaryota > Metazoa > Arthropoda > Insecta > Odonata > Coenagrionidae > Pyrrhosoma > Pyrrhosoma nymphula. The sequence continues at coordinate 46,582,175 of OY754335.1, read as the reverse complement.
ATCGTTTGGATTGAACGCTGTGACGTAGTTTGGATTGCATCAAGCGCTAACTAGATTTTGTATGCTGACTTTAAAATACTCTGATGTATTAAAAATAGGAAAAAAATAAACGGTATAATGCACTCGGCGCAATGTCGAGGTATCCGGGTTCGAGTCCCGGTCATGGCGAATGGTTTATTTCTCTGAGGAATTTCGCATGTTTATTCATGTTTTTTTACGAAAGAATTTGCTTCGGAATTTGGGACGCGGGGAAAGCGACGGGCTTCGTCTTCAAATCCATTCAACTGTGTCCGGATCAGGTATACCCGCAGGGAATTAAACACCGCGCATCCTTCTTAACATTATTCCTTCGCTCGCACATTAGCCAAGATAGAATGCAGGGGACGGCGCGAGGTCAGGTCACAGGATCTTGTCTTGAGATGCTGCAAGGGAACACGACCCCCCTATTGCTGGCTTAATGCCTGGGCTCTCCGGGTAATTATTTCACGGTGCATGTATTTTTTTTCGCAGGTCGTTTTGACACTTGTTCACCGAAACGGGTCGAGGAGGATGCGGTGGACTGAGAACGCGACCAAATTCTGAGTGAAAAAACCTCAAAGCATTTTATTCCACCGTTAGTAATAACATCAAACGTGCCGTCATTTGGAGGAGGAAATAGAAGAACGGAGAAAACTTAGAAGAAAGAGTTTGCCTGACTGTAATTTATAAGTAAACGAAGGGAATGAGGTTTTCAAGGTAGAAGATGTCTAAATTAAAGCCTTAAGGGTCTACGCTTGAGAATTTATGCTCTTGACTATAAAGCCAGTTATTTTTGGACGAACATCTGAGGAATTCTGAAGAAGATACTTAGATTATTATTAGCCTCTTTGACTTCAAAATTTTACAAGCGCGAATAAACTAGGAACGTATTCAGTGGATATTCGTTCGATTCCCAGTCCTGTCAAAAGTTGTTGTTTTCGTTGTTATTTTCTCAAATTCTTGGGTATCTCCTCATTTGGTAAACTCCTTTGAAATTATGCAGCTTTCACTTCCTTAAAGGGATAAGTATCTTAATCCTGATGGTTTTTTAATACTTCTACCCTTGCAAAAATTGTTTCCTCAATGTACCTTCGGGAAACTCCGATAAAATTTTAATATTCACTTATAACAAATAAAGCTGCGTCTTGATAAAAAACAAAAATTTATCTTCTCTGTCCCGCCATCTTGGGATATTATTTGTTGACTCTCTTCTTGTTAATGTTTTTGTGAATGTGTCCTTTTTCGTTTGATATTTGTTTTACTATAGAACGACATCATGCTGAATGTGATCTATTTTTCAGATAAATAAATAATACAATAAAAGTCACTCACTCCCTGCCGAATTCGAATGTTTGGGCACTTACGTTCATCAATAGTCAAAGTAAAAAAGCGAAGTCAAATAGCGCTCAAAAATTCAATAGAAATGGTGCTGCAGTCGGCTGCTATGGATGGATAAGGTGTTCCTCGAAAAAACATATTCGTCGATTCATAATCTGCTCTTATTGTACTTATGTACCTCAATTTCTACCTTCTACTTGGTATGGAAAGACATGTGAAAACATTTTTGAAACAATACTAACGAAAAGGTGGAATTAAGTATTTGATTTGACTCAATTAGTCGCAGTCAAGCCTCCGTAAAGGTGGGTTTACACTGGCAAGTTTATTGCGCAACTTACTTGCATCGAGCGACTTTCGACGCAAATTGCTGGTGTAAAAGGCTTTGCGAATCCACTTTGAGAACTTTTATAAGTTTCGGAAAGTCACTTGCAGATGCGTACTGTCGCCGGTGTAAACAGCAACCAGTCTGGCTCTGGGCTAATTCGTGAAAAATATTTCGTCAGATTGAAATCGCCCTCAAGGTCTAGCAGAAGAAACTTGCGGAAGTAACTTGCCAGCGTAAAACCACCTTAAGAAAGGCGTTCAGATAAGTCATTGTCACGTCATAACGATCTACCCTCCATTGCCTACCCCTGGAACCAAAAACCCTAGTTCCATCTCATCGCCGGTCACATCCCTCGTGAATTTCTCCAGGCGACGTTCGATAAAAGCCTCTACCCCATCTTCCTTCCTCCCTCCCTCTCTCCCCTCTTCCCCCTCCCCTCTCGACGAACCCTCCCCCTTTTACCCCTCTCGACTTCCTCGCCACCTCATCCTCACCCTTCGTCTTATGCCTCCCGCCCACCCTTCCCTTCCCCAACCGCCTTAGCTCTAGGTGCCAAGAACACCCCCTTTCTTCCCCAGTAAGCTCGCCACCTGCCAACCAGAGAAGAAAGAAAGGGGATCTCTCTCTTTCTTAGTCGAGGGTTTTACAAGGGTGTGGGGATGGAAAGGTGTGGGTGGGGTAGGGTGTGGGGGGTGTAGTAGTGTAGGGTGAATCGAGGGACAATGGGGGTAATAGGGGAGTAATAAATGTTTTCTTCAAACTGACGATTTGAAATGTATACATCCATACGTCGTGTCTGCAAGTGTAACACGCGTACATTTTTATCTCGAAAATCAGCATGTGGGAATCAGGTACGCGTTGAGCCGCATTAGGCTTTTCATAGGCCCTAGGTACTTTTTGATTGTTTTTTTTTATTATTTTACGTGTTTCATTTATCGCAGATCGGAACACATAAGTCAGTGCACTTCAGTGATCACGAACGACGATAAATGGAACGATATGTGAAGGCGAAATTTTCAGTAACCAGCCTGTAGGTAGCATTCTGTAAGTACACAATAGTCGCAACCAAATTTTTGTGTATCGTTAATGAATTCGTTCAAAATACGTATTTGAATCCGTAAGCTTTTTACCACAGAATAATTTAAAAATTTGCATGATCCTTGTTTGATGCCTTCATTGAAAATTAAAACAAAATCAACAATCGCGGATGTGATTATCAAAGTTCTTATGTCGTTTAGCGCACATTAACTCTGCTTTTGATCTGTTTTGAAGTGCGCTGCCTAGTTCTTAGGTTCTGAAACGAATAGAAAGCAGGTGTGATGTTGTGTTGCGAATTGAGCAGTGAGCTAAAGTGATTAGAAAGTGCCCAATATCTTATTTTTAACGTAACTACCGTCTTAATCAGGAATGGGCAATGCTCTTTGGTGGGCTGGCCGGATTGGGCAACACCTTTTTTGGTCAGGCGGTCAGATTGCGTAAGAAAATATATGAAAATATCTTTCACAACTTAGAAATGGTCCTCGGGCTACTAAAAAACTTCAAACGGGCCAGATCCGGCTAGCGGTCCGCAGGCCGCGACTGTTTTCAATAGTTTAATGCATTTTAATTTTGAAAAATATGATTACTATGTAATCTATTAATGTAAAAACGAAGGTTTTCGCGGTGATTTATGTTGTCATCACCACAGCAACCAACGCGATAGACCTCGAAAATATGAAGAAGTTCATGTAATCTATTATTATAATACGAGTTCATAGTGTAGTAAGGAATAAATGAAGTGTAGAAAAGAATCGCTTACGCTCTCACTGGTTCCACCTTCAAATCTCAATCCTCACCTCACGATGTCCTGACTCAGCTCTTGAATCCTACGCCGATTCCCGATAGACTAGTTCTCCATGGGCACGGCAGCGCTCCCACCATCTAATGGTCCCCCGTTAGACTCGTTCCCCGGTGGTAGATTTTGATTCTTTTCGCTTTCCCTGAGGTTCTGAACATAATTTCTAAGGATATGATATCGAACCATGTACCTTTGGCTTGCCAGGCCAGAAAGAACTATAATATTTTTGTTTTGTTCCGTTTAACCATGGTGCATGGCACTGAAACCAGTCAAAATGGATAAATAATTGATAGATTATTTATCAGTATTAAAATTTAATTGAAATTTCCATTCACCGGTCATCCGACAGAAATTCCCTCAAAAAGTAGTAGGTTTTATTCTTTAAGATTTCTCTGACCATTGTCTGTAAAATATTTGAGCAAGTTATGGTCTTGGTGCCAAACACCACGCCACCCATGCTTCTTAATTCACGTGGACATTTTCGAGGATTTAAGGGAACAAGATGTTACCACGCCGTTACACGTTGACCGTTAGTGTTTATGCCACTCGACGTAATAAGCCTGGGGTGGGATCATGGTTCCTTATTTCTCGTTGTCGTTATCGTTGTCCAAAACGCAAACAGCTCCAGAAGGGCAATGCTCACAGTTTCTGCCCTAAAAAGACACTCAATAAATTAAAACTAGTGGTTCAAAGCACCTGACAAAATTTAAAGAATAACGATCAAGTATTCGCTCTCATTACTGCACTTGAAAAGAAAAGGTAACGCGAGAGCACGCGTTATGGAGAATCAGAATCGCGCTCTGGGGTAGCGCGGTGATCAGCGCATAGGCTCAAGAAGCTTAGGGTCCATGGATCGAGTCCCGGTCCGGGTAGATTTTTTCTTGAAGCAATTTCATCCGTAGCGGAGTCTCAGCACAGTCCACACGTGAGATACGTTCATCACTTGTTGATATATACATAACTAGCGTTCCCAATACGATCTCTGTCCCGCTTTAACACCTTACTGGGGTCAGCCAACCGTGGTTAGAAATTCAACCATTAACAAATGTAACTAGCGTCAGGACTAACTGTAAAAATGGAAACGGGGTATAAGAGGATAAAATTTTAGTGTTCCATCTCATCTGACGGACGGAGTACAGAACCAGAAAATGCCATCAACTACACACCCAAGTAGGGGTTTCAAATGAAAAATCTCCACCACGGGATTCAAATTCGGGTCCTCAGAATTGGATACGAGTATCTAGCCACCACACCAACCCACTCCCATATACACGTCGAATGATTAAGGCGTGCGAGTTTTTTGAATGGGAGGATGTAGAGGTGGAAAAAAGGGTCTCGCCAGATGGGTGTCTTTTGGGCTTTCTTTAAGATCAGGGTGGGTGAGAAAGAGAGGGAATGGGAAAGAAAGTGTTATTTTATGTCGAATTTCTTTTTATTATTATTTTCGTCTTGCGTACGATTCGGAAGGTAATTGTCTGGCGTTGATTCTGGGCATTTTGAGTGCCTGTCTTCAAACTTGTGGGCGCCCTCAGAATTTTCGCTAGTGTTATCGTCAATAAAGCGCTTGGTCCTTTAAGTCTTTCACTGCGTAAAAGGAATTCAGGTTTCATTGTGCAAATTTCATTGCTTTGAAAAATAATTTAAAAAAGGATATGTCAATATTTTCCCCATTCAATATACTGAAGAAATTAGGTTCCGATTGGAGGGACAGACGTGACATTAGGAATCAGTACATGAAACAGACTGAATATAAGTGCGGGAGGGCATAAAATAGAGCAGGTCGAGCAGTTCACGTGTCTGGGTTATATTTTGGAGGAAAATGGCTTTAATAGTAAGAACATCATATGTAGAATTTCCCTGGCCAAAGAAGTAATTTAAAATAAAACGGAATTGACGAGGGGAATCTGAGAATAGATGTACAGAAAAGACTGGTGAAAACTCTAGTTTAGCGTGGCGCTGTGTGGCTTGGAAATTTGGTCATTGCGAATAGAGGATAGATGTACAGAAAAGACTGGTGAAAACTCTAGTTTAGGGTGGCGCTGTGTGGCTTGGAAACTTGGTCATTGCGAATAGAGGATTGAAGTAGACTCAAGGTATTTGGGATGTAAGCCTGCAGAAGAATGGAAAGGGTAAGGTGGGTGGTGAGGAAGACGAACAAGGAGGTATTGCATAGGCTGGAAGAAGAAAGGAAGTTAGTGGCGGAGGTTCGGAGAAGGCAGACTGGATGGACGGTGGACGTTGAAAGAGGCGAGGGTTTGATGAAGAGGGTGATAGATGGGAGAACGCTGGGGAAGTGTGGAATAGGAAGGAAGAGGATAGAAATCCTAGGCAAAAAAAGAAGAGGTAGAGGGTATGAGGAATTTAAGGAAGACCTACCTGATGGCGAGCCACCTATAGGAGCGAAAGTGAGATTATGCCCCAAAAATCGGGATATAGGGATAAGGCCTGCCCAAAAATCCACTAACCAGCTGGTAGAAAACTCAAATAAAATATGCTCTAAATCGTCACAATTTCGTTTCTTAACTTGTGTAGAAATGACGTAATTTTCACTTTCAGCCACTGCTCTGTGGTAGTAAACATGCACAACTGATCTGTGGTACTAAACTTATATATTACCGTTAATGTAATTTGTGGGTTATTTATCCCAGGTAATACTCGGAATACCTCTGAAAAATCTGCGCTACCGTCGGGATTCGAATCCCCGGCCATCAGGGCGGGAAGCCAATATCTACCCACCATATAAGAGCCCTCATTTAAAGTCTTGTGGTGAAGTAAGGCCAGGGCAAAAAAAAAGGTACCAGATCATTCGTGATCGTTCACCACGAAGAAAAAACGCTATAATCGGATGAGAATGTAACACGTGTTCTCCTTCTGCCAAGAGGGTTCATTGATCAGTTGTACAAGCGCCTCGGGGAGAAAATCGGAGGACACGGGCCCCAATCCTAATCAAGAAAGTTCCGAAAATCTAGAAATGTTTTTCTTTGGCAAATCCACGCGAATTATCGTATCAGCTTTCCCGACAGGATGTAATTACCATCGTTGAGTTTTTGTTTTAATTGGCGAAAAGCTAATTTATTGACTTGTTTCCTTTCACACATAATTTACACGACATTAGTATCAACGCAAAAACTGTGACAAATTTTTTCATACAATAATAATATGCGGTCCTTAAGTTATCACCGTTAATATATTTTTACTTCTTTCACCAGCCTTCAATATCACAGTAATTCTTTCATTACTTACAGTCGTTACACTTAAACCATAATTTACATTAAGTAAATTATTTTGTCAATGTACTGTACTCCATGTAATTTTCATGCTAATAATATCTTAATTTTAGTTATGAATTATTTTTATATTTATTTCAATTTTTTTCTCTCATTTTTTACCCCGCTCTCAGCTTAGTTCATCTAACTTACCACATACGTTTGAGAAAAATTTGATTCTTGCTTTCCGTGTAGAGCTCAACTAAATATTCTCCACTTTCATTTGTCAACGTTCATTTTCATTTTCCACGAGTAGTTTAAAAGATTGGAAAATAAATTATCTTCTTCTTTTCATCCATATAAATTTGATCTTATTATCTGGAGGGTTTTTGGCTGTCACTCCGAGAACGTGCGTTTTGTGAGTCCAATATTAATGCATAAATTAACTCCTTGGCTGTTTTGGGTTCCATTTAATAGAATTCGAAGGAATGATAACGAAAACTACACCGTTAAACAATATATTCCTACGTTTATAACATTTTTAATTCAACATTGGTCTAGGAAATAAAATGACTTTGTTATATATCATTAATTATTTTATTGGTTACTACTGTCTACTGCCGTACGAAAATCATCTCTTAGCAAAAATATCGGCAAGTATAAATTCTCTTTAATTTTGAAATGCGGTGGATTGACGAATATAGGTGTAGTAAAGCATTTTAATTGCCTTTCTCGAATTGTTATTACGCGTGTTCTAAGTATCATTATACTTTAGTTTACTAAACGTGGTGTGACAACTATCCCAGGTTAAATTTATTTGGAGTGTAGCATGGGGTGTGGGTGTAGTGTAGTTACCCCTTCATGGAAGCGAAACGTAGATTCAGGGGAGAGGATGAGAATTGACTACAGGTGTTCGAAATTTGGTTTTGGAGAAGAATTGATTGGAAAGATGGGCCGAAAGGAAGAAAAACGAAGCAGTGGTAGACATGGTGAGGGAGGAGTGAGAGTTGCTAAAAGAAATCAAGAGGAGGCAGAGTTAGATGGATGAAGCAAATAATTAAGGGGGTTGTATTTCTGAAGGCCGTTTTGGAAGGTAGGATGCTGGGAGAGAGGGTAATGAAGGAGAGGTATTTTGGATGCTATGAGGAGAGGTGGGAAGTATGATGAACTGAAGACAGAGAAACCGTGTGCGGAAGAAGTCCAACATTGGCAAAGGTAACAGGAGAATAGAAATGATCCATTATATCTTAGCCTGGCCGTTAAAGTACTATTTATTGTTATTATTAATGTCATCTACCCGTTAAGGTATGTTTGAGTGGAAGTGAATAAATATACTCTAGTACTATTCATGCGCTGGGCCCTATTTACCATCATAATTTCTTTCTTCATCTCAGTATACTACGTACTACCTCTCTTCATCCCGTCCATGAAACCTATTCTCTTTCTTCACCTTACCCTACTATCCAACATCTTTCTCTATATAATGGCCTTCTCATACACATATCTCCTCATTACCACTTATAACCTCTTACTGTGCCTCCTCCTAATTTCCTCCAGAAATATCCTCTCCTCACCTGCACACCCACATCTCGAACTCCTACAGCCTATTCTCCTCTCCCTTGCTTAGAGTCCATGTTTATGTTCCATGCAATAACGTTAACAATATGCTTAATTAAAATTATTTACAAAAGTGATATTTTATCAGCAGTCAACATTGAATGAACATCACTGACAGATTACAGCCTCCAAAATAGCTGGCATTTAGGCCTAAGTAAAGGGGCTCGGCTTTTTTTGGTCAGTAGATCAGAGTCAATATATTATTTTTTTGCTCTCCGACGATTCTGGTGGTCCGTATGCCCCTGCGATCCCGATAAGCCATTGGCTTGTCATCATGAGTGGAGTGAGTGGCGATGTGTATTCTTTGACTTTTAAAAAATCGATACCCCGCGTTCCGCAAAGTATTATTCACTGTTAATCATTAACATGGATATGAAATTGATATGGACAATCCTTGGATACATTCATGTTCATTAGTGGCTTGTATAATTAAAACGGGCGCAGCGGACAATTTTGCACGATAAAATTTAGCAAAATTAAAAACCTCTGTTGAAAAAAAACAGGGGCTCCTGGAAAACTTCTGTAAAGCAACAAGGAGAATGGATTTGAGGATAAAATACGTCAAATACCAAATTAGTTGTTTTTGAATGGGAGAGTGGTAAGAAAGTCTGTATGATGAGGGTAAATGGTGAAATAAATGAACAAGTAGACGATTTTGTGCATCTTGGCCGGATTTTTTGCGAAAATGGAAGAATAGATGAAGAGACAATAATGCGTACGAATGCTGATAATAAAGTCGTAGGTAGTATGTGGGGCATATCAAAGAATGAGTGTTTGTCTAGGGAAGCGAAAATCACAGTGCAATGAAGTGTTCTCCTCCAGATGTTATTATATGGCAGCGAAACCCGAAAAATGGGTATGCCTGGATAAGCATAAGAGTAGGCTAAACGAAATGGGAATGGGGTACCTGAGGAGTGTTTGGGGTGAAAACCAAAGGGATAGGGTTAGGAATGACTGTGTGATAAAAGAATGTGTGTCGGATGGCTCGGTAATGGAAATATATGAAAGGAATGTGCTTCGTTGGTTTGGCCAAGTCAAGAGAATGGAAGAGTAAAAACCGAAGCAGATATATGATAATAGAGTCAATGGTGTGAGAGGAGAGGTAGACCGTGAAAGTCACGGGTGAATGGGGCAGAAGAGGCTCTAAAGAGGAAGAATATTAGGAGTCTTACGAATAGGAGGGCGTGTATGAAGCAATGCATGAGTGTAAGAAAATCAAAAGTAGGGAACGTTAAACTTATCATATAAAAGGCTTGTTTCTCATCTGTGACCACCTCGTTTTTAGAGGACCTCCTTGATACACGGAAGGTTGTGTTTTTCTTTACCGCGATGCCCTGAGTCGTCCCATTTTGATATCACGTCTTTAAAAAAACCACGCTTTTCACTCTCTCAACCTTGTCAGATGGACGGACAAGAATGAAAATAACAACCTTCCCTTTTCATCAAAAGAGGAGAAGAGGGGATGTTCTGGTGTGGTGAAGAAGCGAGGACGTGGGATGCTTTACTTTTTAATCGCGCGACGGCGCTGTGAAGAGACTCGTGCCATAAAAACGCGTTTTTTAATTCAGGGAAGATGGAGAAAAGAGAGATCCCTGGCGAACTCTCGCCCTCCTCTTTCATTTTCCTTCCCTTTCTTCCTTTACTTCTTATTTCTTTTTTCTTCTTCTTTCGTTGCTTCGCTCTCCTCATTTTTCTTTTCCTTTTCTCGGGAGGGATATAAAAAGAAAATAAAGAGACTTGGGCAGATGTGTGTTTAAGGGGGCCCAGCACAGGTGAACGTGTAAAGCAAGATAGTCCGCGAGAGGGGGTTAGGGTCGCGTCTCTCCGCGCGCAGGAAAGACGGAAGGGAAGGCGTTATGAGGGAGTATCAGGGAGGAAGCGTCTTGTTATAGTAGGAGGAAAGATAGAAAGTGAGCGGGAAAACGAGGAAAATGTGTTGCCGACCGAGCGACAGTCCTGCGATGTATTGTGTGGAAAATATGATCGCTTATTTTTTGTTGCAGAACTTTACTCTAGTCTACCGTTGGAGGAGCTGGTGTAGCCTAAGCTTAGACAACTTATAATAATACATTTAACTTGTTGGGGACATTTAGCAGCACAACAGAAACTTACAAACAAAAATGTAAGGACAAACGAACGGAAAGAACTCTCGAGGTAGGCCAATGATGGAATACAGGAAGCAAATAATGAAGGACGTCAAGGTGAAAATTTATTTATGTGGGAGTGAAACAGTCAGCTGATAGGAGAATGGAGTGGAAAGCTACAGCAAAACAAAAATTGAATTGAAGACTGCTGATAGTGGTGATGATAAAATTTTTAGGGTAAATTTGGTAACCTTCGCAGTCGATATATCCTAAGTTCTTCCTTGGGTGAGTAATTAAAGCTTGATTTAAAAGAGTGCAAAATGTTTATGAAGTTAAGGGACATGAACTTTGGGAGAAATTTGACTAACAGAGGCTTCAAACCAGCTCCCAACTCATCTCCCGCCGTACGTGTTACCGCTACAACAATGACTATCGATAAAGAGCGAATGCTTTTCGAGGGGTCATCTTGCTCATTTTAGGTAATCTTTGATGAATACGTGAAGAGTAATATATCTGTAGGGTAATTCATCAGAATGGCTGGTACTCCACATGTTATGTACCAATATCAGTGTGAGTGTATTTCAGATCGTGTTGGGACGATAGTGTTTTTGTCTCCTCAAAAAATGTAGCCGTAAAAGTAAAATATGGTCTCATAGTGGACGTCATTTGGTAACCTTGGGTAGCAAGAACAACATAGCTCTACCATCCCTCAACATGGAATTTTGTAAAGCTGACTCAAAGAAACTATGAGTGGCAAATTTTGTTACTTAAGCTTGGGATGGGAATAACTTACTGATATCATACATTTTTCGTGATCAAGAGTCGTAGGTAAGAGCCGTAGTCTGCTTGAGTGAAGGCTGACACCCTCATCATTTAATGTACGTGTTAATTTTTATGAGTGTATGATGGCATATTCTCAATGTCAGTTCCAAATTGTAAGGTAGATTCTTCTGATAGTTATGACACAAGGACCGTAAGGGGATCACAAGTTAATTGGGCATCTATATGCGAAATTCCGAAAGGAAAAAATAATTCGCCTTGACCGGGACTAGAACTCGGATCCTTCGATATGACCTAAAGTACTTAGCCAGTTTAGCTACCGAGGCGTCCTTCTCCCTGTGGATTTTTGAGGGCTTCAAGCCCTCCTGAACAACTCGTTCTTTCAATTATCCACCGGGGATAAGGACGCCTCGGTAGCGTAACTGGTTGAAACGCTTGGCGCTATATCGAGATATCCGGATTCGAGTTTCGGTCAAGGCGAATGATTTTTCATTTGTGGAATTTCTAATTTACGTACACTTGCGGGTGGTTCCCTGAAGATAATACCCAGTATTCTCAAAATTGGGCATCTCTAGTTTGGTGCTCTTGGCCCGAGGTCCTTGCGAGTAAGAGAATAAACGTAAGATACGAGTACTCTGTGGAGGGGTATTTTATTTTTTCCGCACGTAAAAAATCTATGGTTGGGGAGCCATGTTACAATTGATAGTGTCAGTATTGGTGCAGTAGCAAAGATAAGTGATGTCAGAACAATACGCTGTGGCATAGCTGATAGACACTATGCCTGTGACGACCATAGTGCATTGCTACGAGCAATATGACTGCAGCAGCTAGAGTTATTGTCCCTTCGCCCACACTGTGTCACTGAGGCTGACAATTTCCTCTAGCTGCTGCATAGATATAGTTATAGCTGTCACAGCCACAGCGACAAGCAAAAACGTCTGGTAATTGAAAGTAATCATGATTATTTTTATTAAGATTGACTTTTTATTCATCCTATGTGGCAACATAGGTTTCAATTAATTAATGCCAGATAACTGTTGTCGTGATTGGATGGTATTTCATCAAACTATCATGGCATTGAAATTTTAAAATTAGTTTTCGCAGTCACCTTTAGTGACGGGAATAGACACATATATACGACTTTCTAGAAGCCAGTAGTCTTTCTAGTCTCTAGTTAGACAAATCATAGGTAAGCATGAGATAAATAGGTATGAGGTATAAGTCGAACTATGCGGTCGAGTAGGTGGTTAATATCACATGTTGAAATTGATAATCGGCAGTATGAATCAAAGTATAATATGTTGATAATGTGATTCTGCATTTTTTGGCATAATAAATAACATTTTTATTTTGGGATCCAAGAAGGGAAATTATTTCTATGCTTATTATTTTTCCCCCGTAAATAAAAATTTTATAGTCAATGATAAAAAGATTTTCTGGATTGATGATCAACGTTTTGAAGTAAGGCAAAATTTTTACAAGGACAAGATACCCCAGTTCCATCCCAGCTGGTCTGTAGTTGGGGTGCAACTCGGGTGGAGCTTGTTTCAATTCATTCCCAGTTACACCCCAGTTCCATCCCAGTTACAGAGAAAAAATATTTGAGGCATCCTCTCCGATCACCTCTAACTATGGCTGACCCAGCAATATCTGGACCTAGCACACCAGCAGAGCTCAGCTGGAACTATGGCTGCCACAGCCATAGTCGATTCCTGCAGCACCAATAGGGTGTTTAGCAATAGACTATGGCTACAGTAGCCATAAATATGGCTGGCTGAAATATTTCAATATCCTATGATTGGGAGAGCCATACATCCGATTGCGGAAACCATTCCTTTTTTTCCGTGCGGGAAGCAAGTGAGGGAAATGAGAAGAAAAGGGGCTAAGAACCCTGCCTTGCCTTCTTCCGCCTTGCGGAACACGTTGTCTGAACCCCTTCCAATCGTGATCCTCTTGAGGCTAAAAATAAGGCAAGCATTAAAACTTAACGAGATCCTCGTCATAATACCCGGCGACTTACATCGACGGAGTGAGCTTTATTGACTGAAAGTCATCCCGCACCCTTGAAAGAATTGGTGAAATAAAGGTAACGGCAGGCATATATTTATTGTGCTCTTTTATGGGGAAACCAGAGTAAAAGCGGAGCGGAAATCGATGAAAACGCCATTAAGGAAGCGGGAACTATATAAGGAAGATGATGGCCTAGTCGTAACAGCCTTTCGAGGACGAGACCATCACCTCATCGTATGATCGTAGCCGGAATCGAATCCGAAGACAACGAGTTTGGTAACTACCAAACCCTACCCAGTCCACAGTGAAGCATATCTTTTTCTGTCTCAATTGCGGTGATCTTTTGAGGAGACAAAACTTCAATGGAGGCATGAGAAACAGTTTCAGGACTGACTTCGGTGGAATTTTTCTCGAAGGAATAGAGATGGACAAAAGCGCAACAATTCTACTTGACACTTTATGACACGACCATTCTTTCGCTGTGGTTCAGCGTCATCTGGTGAATCTTAGGCAATCTGATGCAGTAATTTTGTTCACCTCTGTTTCTTTAATATCACAGGAGGCATTACAGAATTTCTTGGGGAATTTTCTGACAGGTCTAACTCGGTTTTAACACTTTTGGGGATAACGATCTGGCTTTTCAGGCAGGATCTTCTCATTTATTTTAAATGAAGTAACGGAAATAGAGTTTTCAAAACGATAGTATTTTAAAATAAAGAGACATGTTTTTATTTTTATACATAGCGTACCCACTGTTATAAACATGGGTGAGAACTAATTTATTATTAGAAATAAAACAGTATTCTATGCAGTACAAATTACTGATTTTTGCTAGGGGCAGGATTTAATTTTTATATTAGATCTATGACAAAAATGAGATAAGGAGGAGAGAGGAGGTGATTTGTACAAGTAATGAGGGGCGAAGGGATGCTGAAAGCCCTGATAGATGAGAGGATTTTGAGTAGGCAGGGAAGGTGAATAATGACAATAGAAAGGCTGTATGGACGTGATGAAGAGAGGGAAGACGTACTCTGAGATTAAAAAAGAAATCGTGCAAGAGGCTAGGGGCCTGCGCCTGTAAAAAGCTAGACGATATTTATTCTCTCTCATTTAAACACGCTTTAAAATTGGAATAAACCTAGGTAGAATACACTATTAATGATAATAATAATTAGACCTACAAATGTTACTTTATGATGCACAAAAGACTGCGGCGGTCGACGCGGCTCATAAAACCCGCATCGACTTCTACTTGAGAAGTACCGCAAGTAATCAAAGTAGTGAGTGACCCATTTTCCCGGCCCATCTCGATATTTATCCCACTAAACCAGCGTGTTTTTTATACCACAAGGGTCAAGGGTAGCATAATCGAGTGTCGATTCCAAAGCTGCTCCTAGGGAGTACAAGTCTGTAAAATAGTGTATGGAGCACGGGAGCATGAAATGCGAGCTTAATGAACTGTATGCCGTTCTTGGGTCAAAGGTTAAGGGTGGCCGACCTTCAAGAACACCCACGCCTGGATCCACTAAACGGATTCCTTCCCGACGTGGAATTTTCGGATGCATCATGATATTGATCGCATGTATGCCCCAACCGTTCTTTTCTTTTCATGGCGGAAATGTGAGGCTCGTTTTGAACGGTGAATCTTTATCTTCGGCTGCAGCAGCCCATTAAAAGCAATAAGAAGATCGGGATTTTATGGTGGATATAGTGCTTGCTTTCCTTTCCGTGGACCTGGACTCGAATCCTGGAAGTGTCAGAGATTTTTAGTTGGATCACACTTGGGTGCTAATTGGAGTGCAGTTTAATTTTAGTACTCCGTCTGTCTGATGGGACGTTAATCTGTGGGCCTCCTGGCATCCTTTATTAAGGCTAGGGTAACGCAGAAGCAGGGTTTCCATTCACCCCTCCTTCATTCTCCAAATAACCAACCCCCTTACCATTCTTATCATCAATCCTCGACGATACGTTAGTGAATAAGTAAAATATTTAAAGTAAAGAAAATATAAAGGAAAGCAGCCAGCTTCTTTAAAACTGCTACGAGCGAACAAAAATTGTTACATAGCTGATGAAAGGACTAGATTGTAAGCCGTTAGAGACTCGGAGGCTACCCTCCTGGCTAAGATTACTTGAAAAACTCGGATCAGGCGAGTCTCAGTGTGACACGGAGCATACTATTTTGACCCCGTGCTATAGCTCTTGATCCCCTGGTAAGCCACTCTTTTAAGGGTTTAACATTTTAACTCTTCCTTCAGTTTATATAACTCGTGCTATCCTTGTTAAGAGATATCCACACCTCTCTGTAAATTCTAGCCTTCACAAACACAACACTCGTAAATGTATTGACATATATCATCAGCATTATGCTTATACTCCCTGTCTGAAGGGACCTCGACACGCTGACTCTGAAATATATAATAAGCTCCCAGTTAAGATCAGGTGTATTTCAACAGTACTATGTTTTAAAAGAAAGGTTAAATCTTTTCTCGAGCAGAAAGCTTATTATTCACTTGGTGAGGTTTTTTTTAAAGATGAAGAGCCATATTAAGAGATCTAATTGTAATTTGTATGTATAATTATATGTTGATTATGCTTGTTTTTTATATATCTGACGATTTACATGGTATGTAAGATACCCAACGGAACAGCTATACGCTGAAATAATTAAATCTGATAGAAGCGACTAAATAGGAATTTACACCGCCAAACTGAGAGGTACAGAAATTCCTTCTTTCCTCGCATCATCAGTAATTATAACGAAAACTGCGGGACATTATCTTAAGACACATCTTTAACATGCAATTCACCTCTGTCCTCTCCCTCCCACTTTTGCCTATTCTCCCCCCTTTCCATGTCTGGTGTCCTAACACCCCCGGCAACTCGCTCCTGCCATGGTTCGCAGGTTAGTATGTAGATGTAAATGCGAATGACCTCAGTTCTTCGTCGATTCCCCTTGTGAGCAACCAGCTACTTAATACACATAGCTAAGATACAATTTTAACTCACCACCATCATAAGCGGGTGTCAATTGGAAGATTGATTCGCTGCAACATCCATTCTTGAATGTCTAATTCCGTCCTTGATCTTCATAGTTAATTATTCCCATTCATTTCTCATTCCTTTTTTGCTTTCAAGGAGGCGTTTTTTTCCTCAGAAGGCATTCAGTAATGTTTCTCTATTGTCGAATTTTTACCACCTTGGTTATTCATAGAGGCGATTTCGCCCTGTTTCAAACCCGCGTCTTCAGGTCTAAGTGACCGTCTGGCGATGGGCGGGTGTCAATTGGAAGATTGATTCGCTGCAACATCCATTCTTGAATGTCTAATTCCGTCCTTGATCTTCATAGTTAATTATTCCCATTCATTTCTCATTCCTTTTTTGCTTTCAAGGAGGCGTTTTTTTCCTCAGAAGGCATTCAGTAATGTTTCTCTATTGTCGAATTTTTACCACCTTGGTTATTCATAGAGGCGATTTCGCCCTGTTTCAAACCCGCGTCTTCAGGTCTAAGTGACCGTCTGGCGATGGCCGGCCAACCGACTAAATTCTTCAAACTGAAGACTCCCATTGATAATATGGGAGAAACCGTTGTCTTTTCAAAATAACTAACGCGGTGAAAACCCTAAAATGGAGGAACATTCGCTTCAACACCGCGGAAATCTGCGGTGGAACAGGTATCCAGTAAGTTAAACTCTTCTTTTCAGAGCTTTTATCCCCAATTCTTCTCTCCCCAATTCTTTGTGGAACTTCTTAATATCTGATTTCCACCAATTTGATCTTTCAATCCATTTTTGTTCCCCATCTCTGCTTAAATCCCACCACTCAAAACTAAAAGCCCCCGCTTTACCTGTTGGCGCCCATTTTAGAAGTCCATTTTTATCCCTTTATCCAAATTCCGTTGTCTCCGGCGTGACTTCATAGAATTTGCTCAGCATTTTGAATGGGAAGAATAAATTTGTAATTTCACGTAAAATTTATTTCACAGACGATCTAGGTTTCGACGTAACACGTCATCATCAGGTACATTTTTACAGAAGGTACAATTATATATGTTCAGGAAAGAAGGAAAGGAGAAAGAGGGATTTATTCCCCCGCCCCCTCACCCCTCCCCTATTTCTCTCTCCTTACTGAATATATATACTTGTGTCTTCTCTAAAAAAGGAACCTGATGATGACGTGCTTCGTCGAAACCTATGTTGTCTTTGAAATAAATTTTATGTGGAATTACAAAATTACTCTTCTCATTTAAAATGCCCTTCATCCGAACAAAGCCGGGCTATGGCGTCAAAGCTACTAATGATTGGATGAACACAAGTGCTTGGCGAAACAGGAAGTATACTTGTTATTAAAGTTTAAATTAAGCACGATACATAAGGCCGAGATATTTGTAAAAATATACCCTGATGATGGCATAACATGCTGAAACCTTGGTCGGTGGTCATTAATAGTGTGGAAGTTTTGGCTAGTGTTTCTGTTTCTTCAAGATGGATACATAGTGTTTCAACAAAGGCAGTGCCAATACTCTTGCATAAGAATTAGTTTTCAATCACGTAAACGAAATGAAATGGATAGTGCCCCAACAACCGCTGTCACACACACCCATTTGGTTTGTTCGCAGGACACAGCGAATTTGTACGATCTACATGCTACCACAGGGGTGGAGTGGCAGGATTTGTAAGGGCACCAACCATGGAAAGAGGAGGGAATAGAGAAAAAGAATTAGTAGGGGGAGAGTATAAAGGTGGATTGCATGTTAAGGGAGTGTCTTAGTGTCACGCTCTGTTATTTTAATAGCCACTAATGATGCGTGGAGAGAAGGAATTTTGGTACCAATCACCCCATTATTTTGTCGCGTCTGTCAGTACTAAAGATATACTTACTTGCCAAAGCAATATTTTTCTTGTCATCCTGAAACTCACCTGATCTGATTTTCAAGTAAATCAAAGTAATTTCAGCTAGATTTTTCCGTAGTCATAATAGAGACAATATTCTAATTTAATTTTTTTATATAATCAACTCTAAGAAGCATAGAATAAATCTTGTAATATTAATGTCGGAAAAAATATTTTAAATAACTGAAATTCTCAGTAATTAACTAATTATGCATTTTTAAGGTTTCAACTTGACTAATTGTTTTCACACCGTACGCTGAAAACGCCTTTTCAACCGAAGGTTTATTTGAAATTCTAAAGAAATTACTTCAGTGAGCTTTTCATTTATCTTTAAAATTAGTTGAGGAAGTATACAAACTACTCACTGTTAAATTTATGACGAGATCTATACGTTGGATATTCTTCAATTTATAAATAATGTCTCTCTGTAGTGCATACTCGTACATTTCCCAAGGAAAATGGCTGGAATTAGTTTTGCAAATATCTCGAAAAATATAAAGGTAAGTAGCTGGTATTTTGTTATCATTGGAAAAGTGAATTCTTTTTCCTTAAGAGACCCAATTCATTGAATTTTATGGTAAATCAGTAGCGAGACTTGGTGGTACTCGACTGTGAAGCGTATAATATCAGGGACTGTAAAGAATAGAAGAGAGGTGGGTCCCATGAGCTGAGGGTACCTCCGGAGGTTCCTTGTGATAGTCCTTCCATAAACTCTCGATTCACCTTCGCTGACCCCAAACTCTCCGCTGGCGAGTGCCTACAAGTTTCGCTATGCCTGTAAGTGATATCTCGCTCAAACTACCTTAAGCCTATGTAGCCTCCATGTCTAGTTGGTAGTGATAGTTGGAGAGTAGTATGTAGTCGGAGATAGATAATACAGGTAGCAAAATGTCAGCCTCTCCATCCATCCATCAAGTCTATCTTATCCTGCTCGGAAGATCGCAAACATTTATTTCCCAAAATGTTTGGATCACCGTAGAAATGCAGAACGTCCGAATATTGAATTTTATAGGAGAATAGTCGTTAGAAGGAAAAAAGCACTCCTCGACGTGGTTAAGACCATACCACCAGTTATTCCAACGTCTGCCACTTGTCAGTCACAATTATCGAGTGAAGGAACGGGAGGAAAGTGGTTTTTATTGAAAGTAACATTGATGTATCGCATTGAAATTGTTTGGCTACCGGCAGAATGAAACAAATTTTGACGGATGAGTTTACTGGGTGGAAGAGACATGATTGAGTGGAATGCTTAGTTAAAAGAGAGGTTGAATAAATTGTAAGAAAAAGGGGAAAGGTGATAGATTAATGATTTCTTCGGTAAAAATGAATAAAACATATATCTCCCGTCAGACGTTGATAGACGAATAGAGTATAATAAAAACGTGCAAGTGGCTCAGAGCATACGTAGTATTTTCTACCTAGTTTTATTCCCGGTGTTTTTCGAATACGTACGTTTTGAGATTTACGGGGAGGTATGGTACCCATTCTATTGATCTGAAAGAGAATATTAATCGTGATGCTAGATTTCATGTCCCCAATGAGGTGAATATTACATGTGGTCGTAGCGTAGTAGGAAAAAGTTGAAGTTAAACGACCTTCGTGCAATAATGGGGTCGCCAATGCGACCCCATAGACTTACCATGCGAGAATATATCTAGATAAAGAAGATAATTTGCCCGAGGTTGAATCAATTAAGGTTTATTGCGACACCTTATCAGTATTTTCCGAGTGTGAAAAACGTGATAGAAAAGGCTCAATGTTGTCGTAAGTGGTTCAAGTGCACTAAAATCTCAAAGAAATCGTGTTTTTTCCACTTGATTCCTTTGTTACCAAATAGAAAATAATAGTTTGGTAATTTACCTCTAGTGACTTCGAGGTTCAAACAAAAATGCCAATTGAGGGAGGATGAGACAAGGACGAACTTTGACATTGTATAAATTGCGATTGTAGTCTTAACTAAGCTGCGGCAGCTAGAGCGCATTTCGTCCACCCTGTGCAGCAAATGTCTATTCGGACGGAGCCTGTCACTTCTTCCCACGGGCCGAGGCCGGGCAGTTATATGACCCATGTAATCCCCTCCCAACCCTTTTCTTGGGATCCCAGGGAGTGGGCACCGGAACTTGTCGAGGGATTAGTGGAACTTGGAACTAATTTTGAAAATTTGTTTATAGGCGTAATTGTTGAAAACAAATATGACAATATATTTTCTAGCAACTTTATGTTTAATTTGATACCAAACCAAAAAAATCCGTTGATAATTGAGCCGGGCGCGAGCATAAGACAACTAACTTTTGAGACAACCGTAGCCTCTTGAGCGAACAATCGGAAGAAAGGGTCGCACATCATTTCGGTGGTATGCGATCCCTAAAGAGCGTGGGAAGGGAGTGGTTTGGGTAAAAAGGGTGGATTCCCAGATGTCCACCGCTGGAAATGAGTTCGGGGTCATAAAAATATGAAAGGGCTGAGGAAGCAGGTAGACAAAGGGTCAAACGTACAAGAACGTATTCTCCGCAGTTCCCGGTACACTCGTACATGTACGTTTCCCGCAGGGTTAAAACTGACATCTATATCTCAAAGATGACGTCAAAGCCTAGATAATATCATAGAGTAAGTATACTTACTCTATGATAATATGAAGTTTGACAGTGAAAGCTTTTCGTTCAAGGTGTTGAAGTCAGCGCAGATTAGAAAACATTAATGAACTTCAGCGCACTAGAACGACAGAGAAGGGAACGATTTACGCCGGTCAAACAATTGGTAACCTGCCGGTAGGTTGGATTTCTGTCGGTACACAATGATGTCAGCTGAATGTCTTGTAAACAGTTAACACATTAAGTTATTAAATTTTGTGGAAATTGCAAAGTTAGTTTTTCTCCACATGGATATCAATCATTTCCACGATGTCAGGCCTGATATCATCAGTTTTAGTTATCACATTTGTTCAGACTGCATAATTAATGAGTTATGCTTTTCACCACACAGTATTTAGAAACTTTAATACAATTAAAATTGTTGTATCATGACTAAAATCGTTGCAACAGTAGTGCCTACTCTGTCATTACAACTTATGCCTATACCGAGGATAAACTGGGAGGACCTGTATTCCGGCTAATTCCAGGGGATAACGTTTCCCAGGGCTTTCTAGTGTCCCTGTCTCCAATGGAGCGGTGTGACGGCCAATTCGTTTACTTTTTTACCGGCTTAAAAATACGTATTTGAATGCTTGTTTAGTAAATCCAGTAGAAATTTCTCCCAAAATAACCAGATGCCGTCTTAATGAACCTCAGGTAAAATATGTTAATTAATTTTATATATTCTTTAGCCGAAAGAATTTTTTAATCCACATACTGTTAGTGCTTTTTTTGCTTTACTCCATTTTTCTACCCTGTCATCAAATTAGCCTTCGGGAATGGACAGATTTGGTTTTGGTTGTCATGCATCGCCAGATATTTGGCTTCAATGTGTACCACAATGGTTAGGTACCAAAAAGTACCTAAAGAGCATCAATTCATAGGTTTTAAGGGCGAGAGGACCCTGATGCGAGGCAAAAATCAGTTTTTCCTGGAGTCATTTGATGGACAAGTAATTACAAAGTTCCATTAAGAAGAGTACCATTTCAAACCAGGAGGCTCAAAGATCTGGCCGAATAATGCACACTTTCGCTTTACGAGTACCTGTTGGTGAAAGTGAACGAAGGAATGTATCATTTGGAGAATCATCATGACGCTCGTGCACTCGTAAAATTTTTTTCCAACTTGTTTTTAAATGCTTACATTTTCTCGCTCTTTGAAAATTTTGCGAGCGAATGGTGACACTACTTAAAAGCATGAGAGGTTTTGAGCACGTGCATAATTTCGTTCCAACGTTGTGTTGTTGAAGTATATCAATGCGAATAAAAGTACCAAGTAGATCATAAATGTACCAATCAGAATCGTGTATATCAATCAGAACAGAGCATACGTGATTAGAATAAAACAATTAACATCTAAAATTGCAAGATGTAGCTGGAGTTTAGGTTAGCAAACTCAGTTTTTACATATCCAGCCTTGTGCTAATATGAAGATTTTTGCTAATTTTGGACCTCCTGAGCCACCAGCATTTCGCTGGAGAATCTATTGTCACATACTGATATCTTGTCGCAAAGGAACAACCAAAAGCCGTTTCTCGTCAATATTTTAATTCGTGTGTAACTATTCTCTTTTTATTTTTGGGTTGGTGGGAAACTTTTAGTTCCTCAAAGAATCTCAAGCAATTGAAACAAATGAGTGTCACTTTAGCTTTCACGCATTCTGATTCACTACCCCTATTTCAAAAAGGCATGCACTATTTTTTAAAGCTCAATCAAAAATTAAGCGTTTTCTTTTCAAACTATTTGCGATGAAAATTAAGTGACCGTTTCATCGGTAGCAATAGCATTGATTTTTTTCGGGCAAAGCATCATAAAAAATTATCTGTGTTTTAAAAATTATTGTAATCACAATAAATTATTAATCTACATCTCAATTTCAGGTACATCGCCTTTTTATATAGTCAGTACCTCGTTTTATTTTCTTCCCTCTATTCTTCCCTCCTCTCCCCCTAGTTTGTCACTCATGTTTACTCGTTGCCGATATACTTTAAGTTAGTGAGGAAATGCATTAAAAATTTTATTTTCAATGGTCTCGAAATTATAAATATCGTTAGAGTGCGTGCACATTATGCTTTCTTAACATGCTTGTCACGATGCTAATAAGCCTACTGAATGATAGTTTTTATTTTGTAAGAGTTGGTGAAAGTTGTTTCAGCATAACCAGATTTCGCTCCTACTCGAATTGCGGTTGAAGTGAACACTGACCAGCAGTTATGAATGTTTTGTGTCTCTATCCATTTCTGTGATTACCTAATGCTACCCCAATGAAGATGACAATTACTGCCATTTCCGCGCGTGGAAGTAATTTGGTGTATTCCTTCGATCCCAATGCAAAGCACCGTGGTGATTTAAATTCTAGATATGTTATTCAATAATTTCAATTCAATACAAAGGCGGGTGTTTGAGACGCTATTTACGGATATTATTTCCGGTGACATTAGACGTATTTTGGCGAAAAATTGGAAACATTTTATTATTTTATATTTCCCGTAAGCAAGCGATAATCTTGGAAGATTTTTTTCTTTTTCTCCTTGTTCTACCTTACTGGCAACGCTGCTTCAGTAGACTTGCCAAACAGTTACGCAGAGCTCAGGTTTACCAGTTGATGAAATGAAGGAATACCTTCTATACATTCCCTTGTATGTAGATTGTAGAGAAGTAGAAAAGTGCCTTCTCCTTCATTACCAAACTTGTGATAACGAAGTATTTAATTTGCTCAATTTTTGTAAAGTTTACATGGTAACGAGAAAGTGTTGTCCTGAATGGAAATAGAGAATAAAGTGATCAATTATTTAAGTGCTTTTCTTTAGCGGGAGTTTTTATCTTAAAATAGCAACTATTGTCTGACAAAATTTTCATTATATTAAGAGAATCCTTAGCTCTTCTCCACGATAATTACTTAGAATACTGATAATATTTTCAGCAAAGAGGATTTACACTTGAGGATTTCAGAGGTATTTGACATATTGCGTGAGAAATAACTTATTATACGATTCCAAAAACAGTAAATTAAAGAATATGAGATTCCTCTGGCATAAAAGCCCGGATATATTATCTCAGAAATGGGGAAACAACCGTGACTCTACTCGGTTTCACTTCCGTAGCCTCTACATCTTTTCCATCTGCGGCTAAGACTCTTGGATAGGAGAGGTGGTTTCAATGCATAAGCGTCAGCATCAAGGTATTTCAAAGGAGGCATTTCCCGAGTGGCATGCCGTGGAACCCTAGGATTCCGCGAAGTGTGAATAAGGGTTCCTAAGGAGACAAAGGCATGGACGCGTGAAATCCTCTCTTGAAGGGAAGTCTTAAGAAAGAGGCAGCTGTGCCTAGCCCACGGATCTTTCTCAGGTATAATCAGCGGGCTTGGAGAATGAGTTTTCAGCTTTAATGGGCTTCAATTGCTGTTTATGTAATATATGCGGTTTAATGTGGTTATTAATCTAATTTTTACTTAAATTATCGGAAAATAACAAGTATTTTGAGTAATTGAGGTACCAACACCAATTGTAATTTCGATATAAAATAAATTAACTCCATATGATTACGGTTTCCTTCATTTGTATCCTAAGTCTATAAGAATTTTCAGAAATTTTCCATTTATATCCAGAATCTCCCGGAATATTGCACGCTTCGAACGGACTTTTTCTGAAATCTTCAATGGGTATTATTTAGGAAGAACTCGAAATTATAGAACCTCGGAATTGTCACGGACCTGAAGTCACATCCTCGACAAATCTCAACTTACAAATGGCACTATCTCAAATTTTCAGTACAATTTAGTCATCATTTCGTCGTTTCCGAGGCCTTCCCAAATATGGCATCAGTGTCCTCAGTCTCGGTATCGCTGAACTTCGACATTTCTGAGGACGCGACGTCAATGATTGAAAAATCGCTACCCCTGAATCAGTAGTAGGCAGTATCGGGATTTATTCGAGTACGTGACATCACAATTTCGTCACTGTCGAGTCTCTAAAATTCCGAGATCTTCCTGAATAGAGCCTCTGGAGTTTGGCTACCCTATCATCAGCCCACCTTGATTTCTCTACCTTGCTACCCTCACTTTCGCGGTCTGGGTCATGCAGAACGTTTTTTTTTTCGAATAAAGATCTCACTCGCTCGCAATGGCCGCGAAAGGAAACCTTTCCGAGGAGAACCCTTTCTTGACGAACGAAAAACGGGATCCTAGGAGGGGCCTTTCCTTTTCAGCTGCTCCCCCGCTCCCCTTCCCACCCCCACCCACGCACGTCAAAAGAATATTCTCCACCTCCCCTCCCTTTCCCCCCAAACCAGTCGAACAGGGGGCAGAATGAGATGGCGCTCCTTCTCATCACTTATTCGTCGCACGACTCGGCTCGCTCGCTCGACCGACACCCTTCGATCCCGCTCCTCCTTCGCTTCCTCTCCCCCTCCACACATCTCTCCACTTCTCACTTTGCGACGCCCGTGACTTCATACTCTTCGAAGATTGTACCCCTGCGAAGAGGAGCTTCGCGGGGAACAAGTTTCAGTTGCGGGAACCGACTGTCAACCTTTGCCTCTCGAGGCCCTGGCTCATAGGAAATCTCTAATGCAGAAATAAAATGCATACATGAATGCATACTGTTCCCTTTCGGTGTAGGCATTGTTAAAAAAGTTTGATTATCGGTGATAGGTCTGTAAATTTGGTAACTTTGCTTTTAAGTCTTCCTCCACGTTACCATATTTTTCAAAACCTCTTATGCTCCTGCCGCATTCATGTGTTGCTTCATAAACGCCCTCCTGTTCTTAACACTCCTTATGTTTCTTCTATACTTCATCCATTTCATTAGCGCAGTAGAGAATTTGAACCTACGGCCAATAGGGCATCGGCCTGTGACACCTTTCGGTGAGGCAGAAATGACGTAATCGCCGCGCCATCATGGATAGTAGCCGACTCGATTTTCAATTAATGCTTTTCGATGTCATGTAATTCGAAGATTTTCGGTTGTAAATGTAATTTATTACATGATTAAGCATTTAGAAACTGAAGTGCATTATCCAGATATATTTCTGTTACAGCTTCTTCTCTAAAGAGAAAAGTTAGTACGATATCACCAAGTTCATGGATCGGTCTACAGGTATGTATACAGGCATAAACTTAATGCAAAGAACTTATCATCCATCTTGAAAACCATCTCGTTGATGTGTCAGCCAGTTTTACCGTCGTTGCCTGACCATTTCTTACAATTTAGAATGTTAACTCAAAAGACGAAAGTTACCTGAAAGTGGATATTCACCAACATTTCTTCGACGGTTAAAAACGCAGCGTCTTATCTTGCTCATAACTTATTTTCGTATCAAACACAGAACGTATTATCCTGTTTCTATGCTTATACACAAAGAAAGCAAAGTATCGTTGAGCAATCTGTAACTAACTAATGCATGTATGTTCTTATAATGCCGATAGTAAACGCGATACGCAAGAATGTCGAACAAATTATGAAATCAAAGTCGTAGGATGACTTGCTAATACAACTTCAGAAGCTAGAAAGAACAAAATCAGCATCCAATGCCTATCATGCGAGGTCGAGTGATAATAGAAAAAGGTTTGACAAGCAATCACGGAGAAGAACGAGTTTAGGAAAACTTATGTGGGAATTAGCGGTGTTACGATTAAAAATCCCAGTTCCTCAATTATTTACTGAAAATATAAAATTTAACATCATTATGGCAAAACAATGAATTGCGACAGCATTAAACAATATTTATTTACCACAATTTGATGGAATCTACCGCTTTGACAAAGAAAACAATGAACAGTAATCAATATCGTTAGGACAGGGAATGTTAGGCTCATTTGATGTTAAAAAAGCCACCACCAACATTCAATCAATTAGGATGATGTGACATGGAGTAGTTTGTTATTTTCAAAATTATTTTTTTAAATATGTTATTACTTACCATGTCAATCATGGTAAAACTAAATAGTAACCTTCGGTTTAGAAGACCTTTTAGCGTATGGCGTGAAACAAACAAGTCAATTCTAAGCCTCAAATATGTACATTTATTTGATTACACTGAATTTAATTAAAAGAATTATACTTCGTACATCCCACCCTTTGAATTCCTCGACCGTTTTTGACGCTATGCTATGCCCGCATCATTATCAAAAGGACTACAAAGAAATTTCTGGAATAGTCTTTCATACTCTTGCTTTCCATTAGGTTAGGGGATGTAGGGGTTGTTTTTGAAAGAAGGGGAGGGAGTAGGTTTAGATAACCTCTCTCCATTTCCTAACCTAAAGGCAATCAAGAGCATAAAATAAAATGGCAGAAATGTTTTTACTTACCAGAAATGTTACTTATGTTTAGGTATTCCTCGTATGCGTGAAGGAGTTTTACCATCGATTTTTTATGAAAGTTGATTAAAATGTACATCTAAATAATACCCTGAAAGTAATCCCAATGGTGTGTATTAATTGTAAGGGTAGGTGGTAAATCTAGTCTATTGCGAAGACTTGATGTGGAACTCCTCTCACACAAAAGTGGGTAAAATTTGTATAGTCCTAAATATAATTTTCATTTTTACTTGCCGACCAAGGTTTCGGCTCATTAAGTAATTTTGAAGGCAGTTGTAAAAGACAGAGAGCAAGTTGGTATATATACATGTAGGAAGGGATGAAGGGGGTGGGTAAGAAAGATTAAGGACAAAAGAAATGACAGTGCAGGGGGGTTAGCGAAGAATCTCGTGAAAAAATAGTGTGAAATTGTATGGTTGACGTTGAACTGCCTCAAAAACAAGGTGAGTGGCAATGTGTAAAATTCAGTACTATTCATAGCATAATATTTCACGGTAATAATTAAGTTTGAAGAAAGGAAATCCACTTCATCATGACGTGATTTGACAGACCGTGTAGGCTCTTTGATTAACATCAATCCAAAGATTGGTTTGTAGCAGCGCTCCACTCCACTCTCATCTCCGACAAAAGATTCATTTCTACATACCTACTAATCAGTGACGGGTCTAGGTTGGAGGGGGGGGGGGCAGGGGGGGAGGGCAAGCTGGCCCGGGCGCAGAGGTAAGGGGGCGCCAAAATGGGCAAAAGCATTATTAATATATGATGTAATTCTTACCCTACCTGTTCTCCTGTTCATAAATATAATAAATAAACCACAGCTGTTTTTGTTTATAATAGACCTCATACATCGTCATTGCGGCGATAAACCGGAATGAGGGGGGAGGGAGGGGGGTTTTCAAATTACATTCTTGCCCCGGGCGCCGGAGAGCCTACATCCGTCCCTGCTACTAATTATTCACTTTGACGTCCTCCATAATTTTCTTGATGTATTCCATTCTTGGTCTTCCTCTGTAATCCTTCCCATTCATTCCTCCTTCCAATATTGTCTTCAATTGGCTTTTATTTTGCAAAATGGGCCCAATAAATCTGTCTCTACTGCCTGATGAATTATATTCTTGGTCTTCCTCTTTAATTCTTCCCATTCGTTCCTCCTTCCAATATGGTTTTTATTAGGCTATTTTGTCGCAAAATGTGTCCAATAAGCTTGTCTTTACTTCTTCGTGAGTTTTTATAACACCCTCTTTACCCTCCTAGTCTTCGTAAGTCTTCTTCGTTAGTTATTTTCTCCTTCCATTTGATCTGTTTCATTCTTCGGTAACACCAAAATCCCATTGCTTCCTATCTATTTTTCTCTGCACATGTTATCATCCAGGGCAGACCATTGACCATAAGAAAATATCCTAGATAGCGTCTTGTCCAGTGTATTTCAAACCTCCTCGTTAACGAGGAAACTTGAGTTCTGGTGACGGTAAATCTAAATTGTGTATTCCGGAAGTCGGGTTTTGCTTGCAAATGGCGACTCACTCGGATTCGAAAGCTCTCCTTCCTGCAGGAGACTCGAAAACCGTGCCGGTTTCACGCGCGGTCTCGCCTCTGGGATTCACCCAGCCTCCTATCACTCTGGGTCGTGGGAGCAAGGAGAACGGAGTAAGGGGCCTTGTGCCGTGGGAATTGACGTCCTCCCCTCCCAAACCGAGAGAGAACGTGGGCGGTTGAGAGGAGGGCACGACCACCACTTTCAGTGTCAGCCTCGGTCGCGATCCCGGCCCAAGCTTAGCTCGACGATTTGTAATGCATCGAACGAGATGCCAAAGATATGAGCGTTGCGATATCTGGTTGGGATGGGCTGTGCTATCACATTTATGTCACGGGATGCATGAGATGTACATTGCTATGTGATTTGATGGAATGCGATATATTTAATATAATTCGATGCAACGCTAAATATTCTAGGTAATTCGATACCTATGCAATTGAATCAGATACAACGCGTTGAAAATCGATATATCCGATGATCAATATAATGTCGTCTTAGATTTCGAATACCGCGCCCAAAACTATGCTATTACTAAGGAAAAAATTAAAATATAATTCTTGTATTACCATCCATTCCTCCATTACTGCCTATATGGCGAGTTCCTACTCATAAACAGATGCACTTAGTGAAATGTAGTCCAAGAGTTTCTTTTCTGCATACTTAAAAAATTAATAAAATGTGCACTTTATGTCTCACGATTGCCGCTCCAGCCACCTTAATGCGTTTGAAGCAGTGGTTCTGCCAACTCAGAGTTGAGGAAGCGAGGGCAAAGGCTTAATCCACCCCGATAGTCGCTCACTTAGTGATTTTTTTTTTTTCAAATTTTCGAAGTGGAATTGAAGAAAAGCTATCACACCCAAACAAAACTTCATTAGGAATTTTCGTCTTAGAATATCACATGCGATCCAACGGTATACATAGTCCGCAACTTATTTTTTTTAACATCCTGTATTGGTCTCTACCCCTCACTTCAGCGGCGGATTTCGGTGTTTTGAGGCCGCGGGTGGTTGAACAAAATTGGGTCAATACAGAATTAATTTTATTAATATTTAAGAATACCTTTAGTTACATGTACAACAATGCACTAACGTCATGAATGCATTTTTCAATTTTATTTTTTCATTGAATACGGCATTTATTGAAAAGAAAAATATATAATAACAATAGCAGTAGTTTTATATTTCGAATATTTTTTTGATCGCGTAAAACATTACATGCATAAAAATAAAACTCACGTTGTTAAAAAATCATGTATATGACTCACATACAAGGATATCGATTTTGCGTTCATTATATGCGCGGGAGACTCGATAAAAACTGAGATTTCTTTGAATAAAAAATTATTATGCGAATAATGTTTTAATATCTTTGTATGAGATTCTGTGGGTCACTCCAGGTTCATGGGCCCTGGGTGGGCACCCAGTCCGCCCACCGTTAAATCCACTGCTTCCCTTGCACTACAACCTTGACGCGGTGAAAGAGCTTTCGCGTTTTAATGACTCATAGAGCTGGACTGGTGGGAGCAATAATAACTGCTCCCGATTGAGCCACCAATTCCTGATAAGTCGAGGGGTAGGAACCAGACGAGAGGTAGTCTACATAATTGTGTCACTTTAAAAATACCGATGGGTCAGCAAGTGGGATGCCCCCTCCACGAACTATCAATTTCCCTGAACATTGAAGTGCATTTACATCCAAACATTTCCCTGCAAGCCACCGCAGAGGCGTGTGGCAGGGGGTGTGACGATACCATCAATGAAAGGAGAGAGAATAGGGAAAACGAGCGGAGATTGATGTTAACAATGTATCTTGTGCTAGTGTCACGCTGTTTTTCTTATAATCACTAATGAGTCGAGGAAAAAAGGAATTTTTGTACCTATCTATCAGTTTGGAAGTATATCATCTCATTTTGTTGCCTCTATCAGTTTTTGAGATTTAAGGCGGCTTTACACATGGCAGTTACATCCATAACAGCAGCCTTGCAAGTCGCTTGCAAGTTGTACTTCGATGTGTAAGAATGTACTTTCATGGCAGTAGGGGTCGATAGCGGAACTACTCTACCGCAGTTCGAACTTGCAAAGAAAATAGTCTGGCTTCTATTTTGCCTGCAAGTAGCATTTCGATTCAGCGTTGGTATTGTAAAACATCCGGTGAAATATACTGCCTGGTTCAGCTCAATTTAAAAACCACAGTTATATTAAATAAGAATTTTCTTAAGTGAATTCTGTTGATGAAAAAAATATTTCGCATAATTGATTATATCATGAAGTATTAAATAATATAAAAAAAAAATTGAACCCAAAGTAAACTACATAAATGTGTATAATAATACTGTTTTACAATTAAATGTTAACAATTCCGTATTAATATACGATTGCAGTACCTGTAGGGTTTTTATTTAATGATTCATTGATTGTTTGATTCAGCCCCGCCAAGTTCATTGCGCTTTCATCGTTTTTTTTTACATTTTTTGAAGCCGTTCAATAGGTGGTAATAGTGAGGTTTCTGATTGAGTTTGTTTACGTTTTGTCACTATCGTCACTTTGTTTACGCATGGTGGGATGGCGGCTTGTGAGGATTTTGAATTGTTGGTATAGAAAAAGATTTATTACTCGTCTAAAAATGGGTAAGAGATCTGACTTTGTTCCTGGATGCTCCATAGGGTATTCCACAACCGCGAGAAAGAAAAAAATGTTGTGTGAAGAACTGACAACTTGTTTAAGGCTAATGTAAGTACTCCGTTTCATTATTCACGCTACCGTATAGCAAGGGTTTTTTGTGATTATATTGATATCAGATTTAGTTAACATGGTTATACCTGACGGATAAAGTCATTAGTTGCTTGCTAACTAGCCGTAATTTCCCTCAGTTCGAAATGTAAAAAAGCGAAACTACGTTTGTTTACATTGGGATCGGCTGATTCCATCACTGGCGCATAGTGGCGCCGCGGTAGCAGCTTCAAAAAAGGTATCACGCCGAAGTTGGAAGTCTGTTATCCTTAAAATTCCAGTATCCATGGTTTGATTTTACCTCCTTTCGCCTCCTTAGTTCCGATATTCATTTATTTGCGGATAAGCCGGCAGTAATGTGTAAGCAAAGCTATGCCCTACAAGTAGCGATAAAAATCCATTCTTCGCTGCACTCGCTACTTCCATAGAAGTCAGCATCCATGTGTAAAGACGGTTATAGCGTGGGGTCAAAATAATATCTTCCGTGTCGTATTCTGAAACTTGCCTGATCTCCAGTTTTCAAGTAATTTAAGCCTAGCGTGCAGCCTCCGAGTTTATAATATGTGTATTGGAGTACAAATTGGAATTCGAACATCGCACAGCTCGTTGCGTGGGAGTGACGGTGTTTTCGGCGGGGTAACGGGGCGGGAGTGAGTGGGTGTATGGAAAGGAGAGAGGGTTACGGGAGGAGAAGGGTCTGGAGAACACGTTTGTAAAAGCGCGAGAGAGGAGCGGTGCTTAAAGGTCACAAACGAATTCATTGGACTCCCTCCTCCACCCCTCCCCCGTGGAGGGATGGGAGGGTGCTGTGTGGGGAAAGGATTTTTTTTAAAGGGTTCCGCGTGGCGGACGAGAAAAAAAGGTAGTGCGATTGGGCAAAGGGGGATTAAGGGTTAGGAAGCGCTGGAGGGGAGAGAGAGAGAGAGGGAAAAGGGTTTCTCGTTTGGCAGGTCGGAGGTGTAGTAGGTGTATACGTGACGGCGACTGCTAGGGAATAGTGTGTGGGTTCCCTCTGGAGATGAATTATGGGCGAGAAGGGTAGGTGGGGGTGGTGGAAAAACGACAAAAAAGGAACCGAGAAAATGGAAGACAAATGGAAAACATCGATTATTTAATGCGGTGTCGTTGGGTTTGCACAATTGGTGACGCAAGTTATTAAGAATGCCATTTTCAGCCTTTTATATCCACTCCCCGTCGCTCCAATACTTTCTGGGAGATGATGAATGGAATTGTTTTCATTCCCGCTTACACTCTCCCCCTTTTCCTAATATTACGTACACACTTGTTATTTTTTGCATTCTATTAGAAATCTGGGTATTTATTAACTATTTGAATTTTTTAAAAGTTCAAGGAGAAATTTATTTTTTTAAATTATATTCAAATATGAAAATTATTATTTATTAATAATTTTTAATGTATTTTTTGGAAGTTCAAGGACAAATGTACTAACATTGCATTGGAGTACAAAGTTTCGTGAGTCATTTGATATATTTTGTCAAATATTATTTTCCGCTAATGACCTCATTGTTGGTGCTCGACGGGACAACGTTTAAGGTTCTACAAGAAATTTAATTTAGTCCATATTATACCTATACTTATCTAAGATGATAAAAATAATTAACATTTTAATCTAAAATGTGGCCCTTCTATTATTGTACTTCTGTGTGCTTTACTGCTATATAACAGCGACCTGCGATCCGTTATTCTTTTATCTCGTGTTGTTTGTACGAGTTTAATTTTCGTCTCTCGCATGATCCATTGTTGCTTCTCTAAGCGTTTTCTCAAATTAGTATTCAATTGTCGTTTCAAAAGGATTCTTGGAAGGCTGAGACCGACTGCAAAGTTAAGTCTTTGTGGAATTTTACGCGTGGAGGTTGGAAATGTATTCATTTTTTTAGAATTCATTGGGAAGGCGCAAGCTCATTCAAAATAACTAACTACAATTTGTGCTGATTAAGTATGCTATCAATCAAAAGCATTATGAATAAATAAGTTTATAATTGATTATTCATAACTTGGTTACACTTTTTTAGGTTTGATTGTGAGGTGAGGGTTTAGAGAGGGTGTACACAGCTAAATTTAAGAGCAAGAATATATAAAACTATTATAAGACCAATGATAATTCATGCCATTGAACCTAGAGCAAACACAACGCAGATAGATTACTGGTAACAACCGTAATGAAGAACCTAAGAAAAATACTTGTAAGAACGTTCAAATATCGTAAAAGCAATAAAAATATAAGAGAGGAATGGCAAATAATATCAAAAAGGAAATGGGCTAAAGAGCGAAGAAAAATGTGGAATGACCTCGTAAACAAAACAGAAGACAATAGAATAGTGAAGATTTCGAGATATCAGTGCCCAGACTGAAAAAGAAAAGGAAATTCAAGAAGAAATAGAAAGAATGTACATGAGGATAATGAACTGGTAAAGAACAGGCTGAAAGTCAACAAGGAGCGGAAGAAGCATTTAGGGGATGTAGAAGAGTAGGAATTTTGGGCGATATTAACGAAGAAAAAGGATTTCTAAAAGTTTAAAAGGAATTTCAAAACTGAACCCGCGTCGGGTAAGTTTTGTGCATGACTACCCTAGGACTTGTCATTCAGTTGGTAGAATAGCAATGAGGACGACTATTTTCCATTCAAATAGAGGAGTTTCGAAGCCAATAAGCTCAACCTGATAGTACAAATGACGTATTTGTGAATCGATAATTTTTTATGTGTTTAAAATATTGCAATTATTAAAATATTAAATTTTTACTTTTAATGTATATGATTTTTTTCAAGGCAAGCTTACCCTGCAACTTCGAATGTAGCATTGCAGCTATAAAATTTTATTTATTTGTAACAAGGGGTGTAACAATTTAATTTATTGGAAATAAATTATTTTTATAGTTAAAGTTTTTAAGGGCCTAATTTGAAATAAATTGCCCGGACCATTTCAGGCTCTAGCTGATGGAAAAAGTATCTTCAAATGAGTAAGATCAGAAAGGTACTCGAATGATCAAAGTACTACAGTGTTAAATGGTGGTGCGTAAAATCATTCCATATAAGGGGTATGGTGCATATCTCCCTGATTAAAAAGTTACCACGAGGTGTACTGATTACTTCATTTGCGCAAATGATGCCGTTATGGATAAGGCTCTTAAGAATTTTGGACCACAAAAGAAATGATCGATGGCCCCAATAATGTCAGTGTTGACGATACGTTTCCATGTTTTTATGCTTCCTTCAATTTCTTCAGTTTTCAATGCCTCTTTGGGATCTTACTGTCGCTACCTTTGTTTTTTGTTTCTGTGATCTTTTCTCTCTTTATATCTCTTATGTCAGAAAGACTGTAGAGGTATGAAAACGAGACGTTACTGGGTAGATTAGGCTTCTTCTTGTGTTTATTAACTTATCATGATTGCTAACACTTCTCCCCGCTTGAGATGTCCCACATGTTTTTGTTTTCTGTAATGGATTAGTAGTGCTTGTAGTACTACTAATGAAGGGTAATAGTTTTGCCCTGGTGTTGTATGTTAGCATGAACGCCAACGTAGCACTCACCTAAGTTTCTCGTTTGACTGTTATTTGTTCTCCCAACTGCTTTTGGTTCGCACCTAGCGGGTTCGACTTGGAAATGACACGAATGTTGCGTGCCTGGTGTGGAATTACTCCGTGCCACACACCCTAGAGGTGGCTTGCACGGTATTTCGTACACATAGGCTTTTGAAAACATCATTCTGAAGCAGATTGATGGAAGAAAACCCCCTTTTCTGGAAACACTGTTATCATCGAAGAATTTAGAATCCTAGAGAACGAATATTGATTTAGATTTCAACGACGCATGCCATGCATCACTCTCTGTGGAGAAGACTGCTGATGCCTCGAGAACACGAACTCCTCCAGACGCTCCAGCAGGGAAAGGGAAAGGGTGTTTATTTTTTCTAGACTCCCAAAGCGATTTGCGATATTAGTCAATCGAATTCAGGTCTACGGGTGGGGTGATAAAAAATATCCTGCTAAATAAAAGATAGAACTGCGCTGGGAGAGCAATAAACTTGCGCTCTTTTTGGCCCCCATGTTTTATATTGGGAGTGCGGGGCAGTCGTATTTTGACTCTCGAGCGTCGATCAAATCGTTCACTCGAGCATTCGATATTCAAATATTGAGGAAAATGGGGGGCACAAGGAATTCGAAATGAATCGAGTAGTAGGAGGGGGTAGTGGAATGGGTGGTTAGGGCTCATGACGTCAACCTCATAGCATATAACTGATCTTCAAAAGAGGCCGGAATCATCCATTGTGAAGCTGTCGTACTCAGGTTTTTAATTTAGAATCCGAGACAGTTTTTATTTCCTCGTGCTTTTTTGACAAGTAAAGACTCGAGAAGGCGTGACAGTGGCGCCGAAGATTCGTTTCGAGTGGAACGGATATCCGTTTTTTCGAATGCGTCCGTTTTTTCGAACTATATTGCTGAGTTTTTCTGTGATGAGACTGATATGCTTTTCTACGCTCCATTTTGAATTTTGATTTAGATTGTTACCACACATCGTCAGCAGTTTTTTATACCGTAGTATGGGGATGCTTTGCATCACATTTCGGAACATTTTTTTCAAAGAAAAGGACTAAAAAATGCACGGGACATGTGTTTGGAATAAAATGTGCTCTTAGCAATAATTAAATGTAATGGCTTAAAAATTATTTTCTAATTTTTAGTCAAAATGTCGATGAAATTTTTTTATTCATTTCTGTTAATGGTGAAACGAAGTTTCCCATGCTGCAGACAACTTTGTGTCTCATCATTCTCTTTGAAATTTTCTAGAGAAGGTGAGGTGAAGCTAAGATGGATATGCTTTGAAGCATTCGAAGTCTCATTAATTTTATTTCGTGGGATTCGCGGTGTAGTTTATCGGAGGAAATCAGCCGGATGGCAGTGCGGTTCTCAGAGTATACATTGTTCTGCTCCATCTATGGAAACAGAATACATTCTCATGCATACAATTCACTATTGGACCCATAGAGAACGATGTTAATTTTATTAATAAGATGTGAAGTAGGTATCACCTCATATATCAAAGTATCTTACGGTAGTGAGAAAACTCTTTATTCAACAATTACTCTATTTGATTTGAATTATGTAATATTTTATGGCCTAGCCTAGCATTGCTCAAATTACCAGTATATGGCTCAAGAGGAGCGGTTGAGTGAGATCTAAGAGGGGAGGTCCTTGAAATGGGACGAATACTGTATACCCAGCGTGGAACCACACAATACCATGACACACACTGGAGGTGGCTTACACTGGTGGAGGAACGTCGCGTCGTGCAACTAAAACTTCTCCGTTATTTTTCTCTCTGTTAAATTGCTGCGAACCCGACCAGTTTCCAAATTTACAACATTTTCAAAGATAATAGGAAAAATCTGCGCACGATTAGAGACCACAATAGCTGTGGTCAAAACCGCGACTAATTTTAATCGTAACAGTGGGTGGGATTGTATTTAAAACTTTCTTCATTATATCAATCTTTCATTCCTGCATGGGATTCTCATTTAATTATTTATGCATTAAGGGTCTGCAATGTTGCAATCATTTTGCATGTAAGCATGATTGAATTTTAACAAATGGTCCAAGTGAGGTACCATTTGTTGTAGTGTCCATCCTGTATTGACAGAATAATGGTTAGAAGCAGTATCGTGTGACAGGGTTACTACAGGCCTGAAAAACCTGAGATTCCTGGAAATGTCATTGAAATTGAAAATACGTAAAACCTGGAATAGTAATGGAAAATGAGAAGTTTGCATGGAAGTTTGCCTTACCAAGTCAAACTCTGTTGTGTGTAGGTATTGAGTGAGCGATACCATTTAAGGCACCGTCTGTTGGTGTACGGACTTGTTGTTTTTAGTATCTTGCTGGAATGAGGCCATTTAGGTATTATATGGTTTTTTAGAAATTACTTATGCACATAAAATAAACTTTCTCATCCTTTTATTTACACTCATTCTGTAAAAGATTAAATATTTGTTTTTCCTCAAGTTCTGTACTAGTAATTACTTGTTAGCTGCTCCCAATGACTGATCTCCAATATGAGTAGGGACAATAAAAGAGAATAAGTATTATATTTCTGTTCAATTGAAAGTCTTATATTTAGCTTAACGTAATATTGAGCCAAACCCTATTGTTATCACCAGGTGGTGTGAAAACTTTAAAACGTTTTGTTCCTTTTCTTGCGCCTTTGTCATAATGCAAAGTAACTAAAATATGGATATTTTTACCTGAAAAAATGAACATTTAGGCCTGGAAAGCCTGGAAAATTCCTGGAATTCCATAATTTCTGGTCTATAGTTACCCTGCATGTGGTGAAGTCTCCTTACACATACATATACAACTTGCGTAATTAACAATACCTTGATTGGTTATTTATGGGAGGCTATCGACAGCTGACGTCAAGTTGCGCCATTGAGGACAGTCCGGTAGATTGGTAAGGGAAAGGATATTAGGGAATGGAGGCCCGAATGGTGGAGAGAAACCCGGCATCGGCATTAACTTACTGTAAACGATAAGTGGCAAGGGGACCACAGCGTCAAGTGCCATCCGAGGACGGAGAACTACTCTTGAAGTTCTTTCCACATAGAACCCAAGTAGGATTTGAATTCCGGTGAAAAATATCCACCACGGCTGAGGTTTGATCCCAGGCCCTGAGGAAAGAAAACCAGTACTCCAGCCATCACACCATCCCGATTCGCTTAATCCTTCTTTTTTATACACCCAAAGTGCGGATATTAGCCGCGAAAACTCATTTCACTTGTTTGGGATACAATGCCGGATATCCAAATTGCCGGTCAGGTGTGTTGGCAATGCACCAAGCCATCTTAATGTAAGATCTATTCCCGGAGGAAATGGGGAATGTTGGAATTTCGCAATCTTTCCTTTTCTATCTCACTCAACTTCCTAAAACCTTAAATGTTTTCATTTCATGATAAAAAAATGTGTGGGCATCTAAATTAAAATGCTTGCTATGTCTTCCTCTAAATCTTTTTATACGCCGTCAAGTCGGCCAAGGTATAATCCGGTGAAATGTGTCCACTATTCCTGTGTTTTTTATTGTTTGTTTTGTTTTTCTGTTTTTATCTCCTTTTGCATTCCGTTAAAATATTCCAATTTAGGAGAGAACTCTGTGATGACCAGATGTTCTCCAAAAATGTCAGTTTATGGGACAACTTTACGATGCGGCGTGTTTTAAAGGGATTTCCTTGGGTACGTTAACTTTGTCCTCTAATGAAGAAATATTCGTTTCTTTTAATCTAAAATGCAGCACCGTTGTAAGCTTTGGCGATGTTAATCTGACGCGAAAGGACTATTTAAAGGTGCATAAAAAAAGAGACATGATAAGATAAAATGGGACCATATCTTTACTAAAGCTAGCAGAGGCAGTGGAAAGAGCAATTTTTCCTCGGCTATCACGCATGATAAAAAGAACGACGCATGTGATAAAAAAATGTTTTGCCATAAAGCGACGGACGGTATTAAAGTGAAGATAAATGGGTTAAAAATGATACTGAGCTTTATCTTCCACAGCGTGCCGGATACGGGAACTGCAGGTGTAATTTTAAGTATACGTAATGGGGGTTACCTTGGAAGGGAAATCCTACAAGGAATCAAAGTAGTCGGTTTAAGGGACTGCGAGGAAGTGAAGAGACTGTCTCAGAAAGTGAAAGACTGGAGGGCCGCTTCAAGTTTCAAGCGATCACTTGTTTACACGAGCCCAAATATATTTACTGTTACCTGAAGAAATAATAATAAATATGGCCATAATAATAATGGCCAAGTATTGTCATTGTCTACAGAATTTTCATATATGTAATGCGTATAGATGGTGACCATTACGCACTAATTTTTCATGAAAGCTTTTTAAGTCGAAACGTAAATTGAAAAAGAGAAGTCGTTACATGAATTGCTTACGTCATTTTTTTCGTTTATATTTGCCATAAATGGGCCATAGCCCTTAGTTAGCAGCATCCTTCATCAGGGCATGATTGACTGGGATATCTTTGCCTGATATCTTGCGGAACAATGAACGTTGGATAAACTGAAAATCCACCATTTTCCTGAAATACTTGCTCGTTTCTCTTGAGAAACAAGAAGTGAAAGTTAAAACTTCGGAGCCACCGTTCAAACAGACAGGGACAGTTAGTCGGCGATAAGACTACGAAACGTTTAATCCCAGAAATAATGCGCGAAGGTGTTTTCTTATATTTTTTATCCGGCTGGTGAACGTCAGGATTTGTGTGTCAGGTAAGGTGGAGAAAAAACATTTGGCTCAAGATATGGTCATCTGCAGCAGGAAAAGTCTCCTGGGTTCATTCGGACGAAGAAAAAACACCGTCTGTATTGTGTTGAAAAAATAAAAGAAAGAATCTTCTAAGCTTGCGTCTGAACAAAGACGTGCTTAAGGGGATATATAAATGTATTAATTTTACTTTGTTCACCAAGAAAATAATGCATAATAATTGTTGAACTTTAAAGATTCAGAAACTTGATATTTGCGAGCAAACAAGATGAGCGTAGGTCGGTGAATTCCGATGAAGGCGTTGATAAGGGTAGAGAGGCAAAGCGGGGTAGAGAGGATGATGAACGAATGCAAGTGAAATATGGCAGATGAGGGAAGGAAATTGCTATCGGAAATTCTAAGGATGCAAATGAAGCAGCAGATGGAAGCAGCAGCGCAGCAGCGGCCCTGAAAGTGCTGATGGAAGGTTAAATGTAAGCTAGGTGCTGAAAACAAGCAATAATCAGAATTTGAATCTGCATGGAATTAGGCAGAATGTATATGCAAAGCTCAACCTTTCTAATCAACAAACTAATTTCAAGATTGAGACACAATATAAGTCATATATCCACAATAAATGAAAAGTTGCGATTTTCACTTTGATACAGGAATGACATAATATCATTTTTGACCGTTGTTTTGTGGCAATAAGTTATTATATGTATATTTCTCGGGGATGTACTTAATCATCACAGTAAAGAGAGCAGATTTTTTTTACACATTGAAGGGTTTAGTTCAAATCCGTAGCAAGCGATTTAATTATTTATTCGGATACATCCAAACGTCGCTAAGAGGGACCTCATGTTGGTCGAACGAAATGCTGTAAGATAACCTACCGATAGGAGGCATGAAAGGCAGGACAACCTAAATATGCATGAGTATGCAGATATACGATCAGTCTGAAGGTTGGTGAGACACTGAAGTGAAGGGCAGAGACCACTTTGCCCTAAACCGACAAGCGCGTTGAATTCCCCCCAATCAAGTTAGGTGGGCCAGTTCCTTTCCCTTAGCATACCCAATGTTTTCCTGCGAGAATATGGTAACCAGAATACCGCACCATTTGAGCTTTGGTCGGGGTGTCTTTGGTATAAGAGGCTTCTCACGGATTTGAATACGCGGCCCTCTAATCTGAGCACTCTCCCACTGAGCCACCACACTGCCCGAGTATGACAAGGTGGTCCAGACAAAATCTAAGGTTGAACATTGATGCGCTACACCTCAGAATAAGGATACATTTGGAGTCATATCGATCAAAATAAACTGTTCTAAAAGAAATTAAGCGGTCACTTTTCACCCGTGTAACCGTAAAATACGGCAAGTTTTACTCATTGAGAAAGCATTACACTTTTTCATTTAAATAGAACTAATCTTTCAGACAAAGGACGCAAAAATAAATCGGCACTTGATTCATCAATTAAACATTCTCAGTTCAGCGTTTCGTTAGAAACTCTTACAAGCGAATATTGAGTTTCAAATGGCTATTTAGAGGACTTGCTGGTGGCAACAGGGACTGGAAGTTTTCTTAAAAGACTGAAACCACAAAGTAGGTACAGGGTGTGAGAGTTTGAAGTTGTCTTGGATATTTCTTAAGTTCAAGATTACATTTTAAGGTTAAATGTAAGTGAGGAAAATGAGAGAGATGAAATGTTGAGCAAATGAGTTTCAATGAATAATTTTCGATCGCACCGACCTTAATATTAATTAAAGGAAACAATAATGTCTCTAATCGTATATTTACCTCATATAATCCCATTTTATTCCCAATCCTTTTCTCCTCCTTTCCTTTCTTAATTATGATTGGTGATCTAGTATCCTCGGCCAAAGGCCCTTGAGGCAGCTTGGATTGTAATGTAAACATGTACATGATCTAATTATCATGGTAATTTTCGACCGGAAACGGAAGTAAAGTGATGAAGCCAGGGGCGGATACATATGGGGGGCGCGGGAGGCGCGCCCCCCCCCTTGCGGGGCCGCCTGCACTGCCGCCCCCGCCAGTCAGCCCGCACGCTATTCGTTCGTGTCTTTAGTCAATCGACTCTGAGTGGAGTTATCGAGTAGTTGTACTTTCTTATGTAGCACGCACGCGCGTCATCGTATTTTATACGTTTCTGTCTGGCACATAGATAGCTAACCTACGAGAAAAGTCGCGGCCATTCTAGTGATCTCGATACGTTATTCTCTCTGGCATTTGTTCGAGAAAAGTCGCGAATATTCTACTGTTTGTATTTGTTCACACTCCTTAAAAGTCTGGAAGCGAACATTCTGGCACCGAATGTTCTCGAAACAACCGAGCTACATATATAAGGGAAGCAGAGTCGCTGCCAGGCGGTCAGTTTGAAAGCTACAATCGTCGCGATAACTTGCGCTACCCTTGAGTTTTTTCTGTATCCGCCACTGGATGAAGCTGTATGCTGGGATCACTCAGGCACTTTAAAATTCTCTAATTCGATAAATAAAATGCCAATACCGTTTATGCTCAATTGGCTTTACATGAAACAGCGGTAAAGCGTGAAATATTTATCCCGTCAAGCCCTTACGATGTTTCACGAGCCTTCGCCGTATTACGACCTTAGTATGACAATAAGTTTAGTTGACAAGCCTTAACCAACTTAAAACCTAAGCGAAGCGACTGTTAAAGTTTTACTCGAGTTTGTAGGATGTATTCATGGTGAAAGGTGCTATAACAAGTCCTAGTCTTCACAAAATATAAATCAATTAGTTTTAAATGGGTACACGGTGTGCATTGTTCGATTGTATGCTACCAGTTAGAATAGGTTTTGAGTGATTATTTCACGTCTGATTTTCCATCTTAACACCTCTTTATTCACTCCGTTCCTTTCTTCAACTCAGCTCATTTGCATCCTTTATCCCATCTAACATTATTTATCATTTTCAGCCCTTATCCTCCCTTTTACATATTATTACCTTCAACCGTAATCTAAAACAATTCCTTGCTTTCGGCTACATTTTCTAACCAATTGCTCTGTCTCGTTATTCGAAGACCGAAACGCAAAATATTATTCTCGCTTAGTACTATTTTAGCTTAAATACTCAGTTCGTTTTGTTGTCAACTAATTTAATCAACCGGAAAAGGATGAAACTGTGCATCTTTTGCGGGAATTTCTCGTACTAGGTTTCAAGCCGATGCAGCATCCGACGAAAATTTACGATTATTAGCCAAATTTAGCCAACTTAAATCTAAGTGTTATGAAGGTTTCATGGATAGTTATAGGATAATTGGAAAAAAAACTTTTGAGTCCAGTTTTTATCCACATAACTGCTAAAGCATAATTCGTTTATCTCTTATACACCCACAATTATGTCCAGAAAAATGACTCCAGTAGTGTTTTCAGAATAGGAGGTACCCAGCACCGTTAACTTAAAACATCAGCTTCATTGAACTCTTCGTTGCCTACGAAAATATTCAAGCGAATGTTTTCCTTCGTTTGATTTACCAGTAATATTGAGCATTCGTTTTTGGCCCCAAAGAATAAATTCACGCTATTACTTTCGCTAACGTGTCCGGTGGTCGCATGGACTCTTATTATTGCTTTATCTTCGCCCATGAGCGTTCGTTCAATGGCCATGTCTCCTTTATTTCATTTCAATCTCCTTGGCTAAAGTGGAATAGAATTTTATCTCTCTTCGCTTTCACCGAGGCCGCTGCCCAAGTATCGGAACTAACGTAGCGAAGGCTTTCGGTACGTGATTAAGAATTATGTAAATAATTTCTGAAACTTTTGCTGAAGTTAAAAATCGTCAAGATTCAAGAGAAGTAATTATCAACTACGAAAATGGCAATGGCCATTCGTCGCGTAATGAGAGATTCAAGGCTCCAGGCCACCTGTGACTACTTTATATTATAGCGTTAGAACTTGAGCCATTTTAGAAGTCGCAATTGGTATGTACGCGATTCAGTATCGAAATGGAGCTTCCGGGAAGAAGCAATCAATACATATTTATTTTTAAAAATTTCATAATACAATAGTCGGGTCTAATACGGAGCTCTGCGTCAAGTTACATTGTGAAACGTTCAGTGATTTCAGAAATATCTTCATCAGTCAGTGAGTCAGTGGTATTTTGATTTTTATATATTGATTAGTAATGTAGTG
The DNA here is from genome assembly GCA_963573305.1 of Pyrrhosoma nymphula. NCBI lineage: Eukaryota > Metazoa > Arthropoda > Insecta > Odonata > Coenagrionidae > Pyrrhosoma > Pyrrhosoma nymphula. The sequence continues at coordinate 46,538,436 of OY754335.1, read as the reverse complement.
CCATTGTTAAAATAATAACTAATAAAGAGGAAAGTACATAAGAAGAATTATCAGGGTTAGTGGAGCTAGTGTTAGATAGGGAAAGATGGAGGGCTGCAGTCAACCAATCTTAGGATTGAACGACCAATGAAATGAATGATTGAATTTTAAAATGTAGGAAAAATGGATGATTTTGGTACTAAAATGTATTTTGTAGACTAAAAACAACCGTATACAAAATTCAAGCTTTAAATATATTTTCTTCGAGTAACTCAATATTGAAATGTCCAATTCAGTATTCTTCATACGCGTAATTTTAAAAAAGTCAAAGGATTCAAATTTTTGTCTCATGGGAACAAAAGTTACTAGAAGTTGGCTAAATAAAACTCCAGTGTTTTTTAAATTTTAATAGTGGCTGTTTAGCCGGAAGCAATGGGTCACCTGCTGAATTCGTACAAAATTTCAACTCCCTAGGTAACCAGTAAGTCCTGAAAGGTTTTTCGGCCCGTGATATCGACTAGCGTAAAAACTCGCTCTAAATTTTGGAGCAGTTAATCATCGTCCAGAATCAAGCAAAGTAATTCTCGACTACGAAAATAAAAGTTTTCATTCGTCGCGCAGCGAGAGATGCAAGACTCCGGGCCACCTGTGGCCCCATTATATGAATGTAGAGTTCTGAGCACTTGAGTAATTTTTGTGGCTTTAATTGGTATGTACGTGATTCAGAATCGGAATGTAGCTTCCAGGGAAGATAGATCGTTCGAGAAATCTATAGAATGGAGGACTGCGTGGGAAGAGTTTTGCATTGGGGTTGTTGTGTGCTGGCTGTGGGGTAGAAAGGAAGGCTTTTGGGGAAGCGTCAAAGGGGGGGGGGGAAGGTATCGCTATCGCGTTTTAGCGGTTGGAATGGCAAGCAGCGCCCCGAGCTCTTCCGCGGGTGCCGTTTAATTTACATCTAGAATAATTGAGTCGAGAGATAAGTTCTCCCGCGACGTCATTACGTGGGTCCCACACCCTCCCACCAAACGTTGCGTTGCTGCGAATGGGGTGCGCGCTTTAACTTCCGCAACGATGGTGATTCCGTTTTCTCAGAGGTGCGAGTCAATTTAAAAGTCCTTGTACGGCGTGTTCTCTCTCATTCACTCTCGCTATAAGTTCTATCTATCTCCCTCCCTATCTATATCTCTCGCGTGCGTGCTCAAAACATAGCAGAATGACAATAAGTGTACTAATGCTTTGCATTCAAGATGTTGAAGTTAGCGCACATCACCACACTTTACCGCACTCAAACGACGTTGAATAGAACAATATGCGGTGGTGAAGTATTTTGTAACCTGCCGGTAGGTAGCATTTTGTGGTTGAACAACAGTCACAGCCGAACGTTTAGTTTAAAGTTGTTGAATTCGTTCAAAATATGTATTTCAAAACGTAAGATTTTTACCAAGGAGGTTTAAAAAATCTCACAATATGCATGCTCGACGCCTTTACAAATAAATCAACGAACATGACGACAATCATTGATGCCATTATCGACGTCTTTTTTTTGTTTATCGCACATCAATTCTGCTCCCGATTTGTTTTGAAGTGGGCTGCCTAGTGCGCAGGGTCTGCAACGAATGGAAGGCAAGTACGCTGTTGTGTTGCAAAGTGATAAGCGCACTAGAGTGAATTGAAGGCACCCTAATATTTCCAATTCAAATTCTGTATTGGAGGGAGAATTAACTTCGGGTCTTCTCGTTGAAAAGATGAAACTGTGTGCGTGTATGTTTCTTGATTGAAGACATCTTCGAGAAGTTGATGAATTTCTGAGTGTCTGTCTACGCGGTGTATGTACATCTACACCTACATACTACCCTTCGAGCCACCGGTGTTGTCAAGGACATAAAGGAGGAAAAAAAGAAGGAAGAAGATTCTTCGAGGTCAACGAAGGGATAAGTACATGGGCCAAGTAAAGAGGTATATGGGAAAGAAGTAACAGGATGTAATAGAGTTAGGAGAAATGAATAAGTAAGAATGGAGGGCTGAAGTTAGCCAATCATAGGATCGAATCAATGGTCTACATCTACATGCTACCTTACGAGCCGCCACTTAGGCTCGAGACAGGGGGTGTTAAGACACCAGCCATGAAAGGGGAGGGAATAGGAGATAGGAAGGGGGAGAGGACAAAGGTGAATGGAATGTTAACGGTTTGTCTTATTTTAGCCGCATGATCTGTTTTTGCTATAATGACTAATGGTGCTTTGAGAGAAGGAATTTTTGTACCTATCTGTTTGTCACTGTACCTTTCTTATTTTTGTCGCTTCTATAAGTTCCAAAGATATAGCACGGGGTAAAAACATATACTTCGTGTGATATTGGAACTCGCTTGATCTGAATCTTTCAAGTAATCGCGTAGCTTGTAACCTCCAGGTCCCCAAGGGCTCCCCAACTAGTCGTTTCATCAACTGTGTAATAATCTCTGTTCGCTCATGGCAGTTTACTTCGAGAAATTGAAGGCAATATTTCCAAGTCCTATAGTTTATTGTACGGAGAGCTAACTTCGAATCATCTTGTGGAAAATTAAACTTTGTGTGTATGTTTCTTAATTGAAGACCTGAAGAATGATGCATTTAGAATTACTGATTACCCGATGGTCTTCGGTACTTGTATGAGTATGTGGATGAACAGACCTTCATTCAAAATTGTGTTGCGTAAAGTCGTAAACTTCCGCGAACATGTGAGCATAAGTCCCTTAAATAGCCCGTCCCATGTATGTGAATGTGTTCTGGCCATTGTTCACGCATTTATTCGCGTGGGTGCATGTGAATGTAAATACTTTAAACAAGGAGATTAAACACTGCGATCTGAAAGAAGCGCATATTTTTTTATGATTTTCTTCCAGATAACAACTTTACCTTTGACAGTTTGTTCCCTTTCACTTGACCGCCTTGAGACAACTGGTATTTACTACCTTTAAATCACACCATATTTGTTTATCATCACCTACCAGTTTTTTTAAGATGATGATTGATTACTCAAACATTGTAACTAACGTGAATTCAGATGGTAGAAAAAAAGTAATGTTAAAGTAATATGACTATGATGAGTTTACCCGGGTAGAAAAATTTATCAAAGTAGGTGCCATGCGGGCGTTCGCATTACTAATTCTTACCATTTTAACGGATTACCATAGTTAATAGCTAGTTATTCGAACGGAGCATAACCGAATTTTTAAAATTTACCCCTCATGTTAATTTGGAAAGCATTAGTGAAGTTGTAGTTACTAAAATGTTGTATATCATGCATAGTACAACAGGCGCTCCCGTTGATCCCAAAAATTCTGCGAAAAAGCAGTAAATTTCCCAGAGTGGGGACAAAACGCCAAATATGCCAGGCTACTGCGTACGATTCTCCACGCCTTGCTAAAATGTTATGTAAATAATTAATTCCCGAGAATATCAGAGGCATTTAGGAAAACCGCTGTTTAAAGATTTAATGCTCTGTACAACTCTATGACTTTAATGGGAAAGATTGCTAAGGTAGAAAATAATTTTGCGGCCTTCAAAATCTCTAGGGACGCATATTTGGGCACCTGCCCGCATTGTTTTAACCGCTGACGTTGCGTGTCCCAATTCACTGAAAACTAAAATTAAAATTAAAAAATATATTTGCGAAACGTTGGAAAGTGAGTTGATAAATTTTATTATTTAACCCAAGACAAATATTCTCCTGAAAAAGGATAAATAATTTATTAATAAAACGATGTTGAGAATAAATAGTACCTGGATAAAATAACTATCTAATTTCATCTACCTCTGTGTAATATCCTGATAGCCACTGCAGAGGCGTGTGGCAGGGTGTTGGGGACACCAGCCAATAAAGGGGAGAAAATAGGAAAAAGATTGGGGAAGAATACAGAGGTAAATTTTATTTTAATGGTGTGTCATATGCTAGTGTCACGCTGTTTTTTATTATAATCACTATTAGTGCGTGGAGAGAAAATATTTTTATATCCATCAGTTCGGCAGTGTATCTCTCTTATTTTGTCGCTTCTTACTGCCGCGGTAATCCTTTCTGACAAATACTGAGGCACTTTCTTTTGATATTCTTTCTTTCTTTCTAAAAAGAATACTTCCTGCCCAATAGAAGTTAACACATTTTATGGAATATGCGTTTTTTGTTTTTTTAGGACCAGGCAGGATTTGACACACATAGTATTGGATGACGACATGATTTGTCTGCTTATAGTACATTTTAAAACCTCCCATATTCTCCCCATATTTCCACTATGCTAGCTTGGCTAGCAGCCCCTGTCTGCTGATTATCAGGGGGTGATACGATAATGGACGCCACTTCCGGTTTGATGTCTTCGACGTTTTCCCGAGTGAACATCGTGGGGGGAGCAGTCAATGGGAGTGGAAGGAGAAACCCGCGGATGCTCATACGCCATTTATTTTCGCTTTGGGCGCGAACAATGGATGAGAGAGAGCGTGCAGGGCTGCGAACGACTTCTTGTTCCCGCTCACTTTCCGAATCGTGTTCTATCCAAGGAGGTTGGAATATACTGGAGGGGGCGCTACAGGTCTCGAGCATGGAGCGGAAGCGCGGCAGGAATAGGGATGCTTGGGTAGGATAGGCCACGCCTACTTTGTTCAAAACATAGGCATTTGCCCAAGGATTAATGAAAACGTTTGAGTGAAACTTCCGATAAAAACTCGGAAACATGCTATGATACAATTTCTCTCGCAAATGCAAAACCTTCTTTTCTCACTTTAATGGTAGCTTTCTCAAAACTACTACCCAGATACCTTTTCCTGGAGCAAAATAATCAGAAAGTTCCATGATTACGATGAACATTTTTCCCAGCTGAAATTCATGCTCGAAAAGTGTAATTTTATGGTTCCAGATTAATTATATCCTGCATCTCCACTGACATTTAATACAATAATAGCCAAAGTAAATTGGACGCCCACAAAAGTAGTCAAGTAATTTAACGAAATACTGACTAATCTAACGGGGGCTAAGTGACCGTAAATAGCTAAACTGCAGGCAGGAAGAAAATAGAGAGCACAAGGTAGCACGAGGCAGGCGATCAGTTGGCGCTGAAAGACTTAAGCCCGGAAATTGACAAACCAAGATGGCGGAATTTTGGCCACACTGAAAAATCGTAAACAGCGCCTCCTGTATATCCCTACCTACTTGGTTCTAAATTTCTCTGCGTGTGTGTATGAGAAATCGTAAACAGCGCCTCCTGTATATTCCTACCTCCTTGGTTCTGTATGTGCGTGTGTGTATTAGGGGAGGAAATGAAGTCGGTAGATTCGCCTCAAGTGCCGAGGAGTCAAGACGGGCGAGAGATGTGAAAGGGCTGATTTCTGATTTTCTTCGGGAGAAATGCGAGGAGCAGAAGAGTAGTGCTCCATGGTGCGGGGAGTAACTTTGAGCGGAGATGGGGAGAATTATGGGGGTGAGGGATGAGGAAGGCTCGCAAATGCCAATCGGAAGGAGGCCTTTGACGAGGAGAAAGGAGGAAGCCTTCTTAACGAGTAGCTGGTGGATTCACGGGATTGGCTGAGAGGGGAAAGAGGAAAGAGGGAAAAGAGGAAAGGACAAAGGAGAATGAAATGGAAGGAGGAGGTTAGTGCCAACATACACAATGGCTGCATTTATAATAATAATATAAATAATCTTTATTGCGGTAAAACGTCCTTTTATACAAAAATGGACAATTCCATTACATAAATTCAATATTCAATGGGTATAAACAAATCAATGGGTATAAACAAATCCATACCACCGGTTGAATTTGAAAGTTATCTCAAATAAACGAGGTACAAACACACATTATAATAGGTAATAATATTTATATCATAGGTTGCATTTTGAAGGTAGCTTCAAGAAACGGAATACGGAAAACACATTTCAGATTTTTCTGGAGCGAGAGAACGAGAATTTTCTATATGCTACCCTAAAAAACTACCCGGCCCCTCTGTTCATAGGCAGCAGTCCCAGAAGAAGGTACTAATAGGGCAGATTGAGAAGATTTGGTCCGGTATCAACTGCCTCAGCGTCGGGTGAGAGTTAAGTTCACGGAATCGGCCGGAGTACTTCGATGTGGAAGGCAACGGGAAACTATCGAATTAGCCTCCCTAGAAGGTGCATCCTTGTATTCAGCAATATTTGGCGTTTTGGCATTTCTTCCAGTAAATAGCCCCCCAATTGGATCTCTGGGTGGGAACTGCTGAGAGGGGAACTTCATTCAGAATGGACAATCACAATGTTAGAGAGTAGCATGTAATAAATGATATTTGAAGGAATCTAAACTATTGGAAAAGAAATCTATTTGACATGGAAGACTGTTGCCAGGTTTTTATTTTTTTATTTTTTTAATTTTTTTTTATTTTGGTTCATTCATCAAGGGTGCATGAAAACAATAGTTTGTTCCAGTATGAGATATTAAAAAATTATATGATCTTCATAGTGGATAAACATGGTGTATTGAAAGTAATTTCATCTAATACACACAGTCCTCATTATTGTTCATTCGAAGGCTTTGCCTCCATTTATGCTTCATATTCCATATTATGATCATTTATTTACTTCCGTTTCAAGGAAGTTTCATACTTAAGAATACACATACATACATATAAATGTTTATATAATATCGTGTATAATTAAAAATACTTAGCGATGGAAGTTGCATGTGGGCTCCAAGGTCCATGGACTGAATTGAGTGATCATCAATGTTATCTTATATTGCATGGAGCTTGATTGCAGACTGCGTATAGTGTCAATACGCAATATTTTTTTAAGTTTAAAAAAATGTAATATCCTCACATATTGGTTATTGCATGTTCTGAATATTTCTTTAAGTACAATGATGCACTTTTAAGTTAAATAAATACAAAATCAGAAGAAAAACATTCAACATTTTTTAAACACAGGAGACATTCTTTAACCATTTTAAAATATTGTACACCAGATTAGCATATTTTCATTAGTTTAGGTATATATTTGAATAATTAAGCCCAAAATTATAGAAATGATCTTTTATACTAGGTTCTTCTTGGTTTGGGCATTGTATAATTCAGATAAAATCTTAAATAATACTAATATTTGCCTTCGTTATCTGGTATATTTCCCCTTCCGGCATAAATTATGTATGAATTGATATAGTTTTAATAATTTAGAAATCAGATATTTGATTAGATTCGGGCTCCAAAAAAAGCTCACAATCAGAAATTAAGTCCGGAACCGGAAACAATTGACTAGACTATTGAATAGTTGATCTCATTCAACCTGACGGCAAAATCTTGATTAACTTATTTGTAATTCGAAGAAGTATCTTGATCAACCTATGTTATGATAAATACTGTGAAGTACCCGTACAAATTATTACCGTTAATTATAAATTCTTTCATAATTGTGTTATATTTTAGATGTAGGTACTATGCTGAATTAAAAATACTTAATAAGCTACAATATATAGTATATGCTCATTAGCGTTATAACTATATAACTCGGAACAAAATTAAGATAAAAAGTTGTGTGAAGGGAGGGCATCGTACTGCCATTTGGGAAATGCATTTCAGCGTGAAAATTAAACTTTTCTAAGTTTATTTTTACGAGGGATATCTAGAAATTGTAGATACAAAGGACAAAATATTTTTTACGAACTATATTATCATTTTTACTTGTATTGGATTGAGAACGCATTTCTCATTACTTTTCCTCATATTCGCCTTGCATGCTAATGCATTCGATGAGCCTTGGAATGAGTTATTATAATCCCACTTCGTGGAAGTCTCCCGCTTGCACCAAGGCCACGCGATTTTTCTTGTGATCCTCAGTCAACATTTTCGGCACCCAGCGTGCTCACAGTTTCCGAAAGCCATTTATTTACTTACAGTACAAAATTAAACGATATTACGCATATCATTTAACGAGAAACGTTTCTTGACACTTCTGCCCATTGTTCATGAAATTCATCAATGGTTCTGTCAATCTCTTTTTCAATCGTGTGGATAATTTCTTCACTGATGACCACTGACGGCCATCCACTCATTTCATCGTGAACATAATATCTTTCTGGCTGAAATTCATGACACAATTTTGCCACGTTTTGCCTATTTATTACACCTTCACCGCGGTCAGAGACGATATGCCGATGAATTACAGCAGCATTCTCTTCTAACTTGTACTAAAAACCATTAACGGAGCAAACCTCGCATTTGGATATGGAATAGACTCGGTAATTTAATCTTTCAGTGAGAGGACAAAGTTGTCACAAGAAAGGTCTGGTTTATAATCTTTCGTCATTCGTATTCTAAGAGACACGACAGTGTTATCGATCGTTAAATATAACTTTCTTTGCAACTATCAGAATTGTATCTTTACTTTTCGGAGGTGATCTACTGGTTTTTGGTAGGTTTAAATAGAAATAAAAATATCTAAAACGATCTTTTACAGCTGAAGGCCCTTGACATATTATGAAATATCTTCCATAAATTGTAGAAACTTCGAGTGCTATTTAACATTATTTGATAGGTGAAATCATATACTGTAACACATGTTCAAATCAGGATCGATTATCGGGTATGCCTGAAATAAAGGCTCTTCCTTAACAAGTAGCAGGTGGTATCACGGGATTGGCTGAGAGAGGGCTAAAGGACAAAGGTAACAAAGGAGAAGAAAAGGGAATAGGGTAGCGGGAGGTGTCAGGGGGAGGAATCAGGGTAGGAGGGGTGGATTTGGGTGGGGAAGGGCGAAGAAAATAGATTAATTTAATTGGCGCAAGTTAATTAGTTGCGGGAGGCTGGGACCCACACTCGAAACTGGAGATTAAGGAATCCTTTTCCTACCGCCTTGGTAGGAGACGAAAGACATACAAATGATTCCTCCCTCTCGTTGAAGGCTGAGAATTTTCCGGTTACCCCTTTCTCAATTTGGCCGATGAGTAGAGGACGATTAAATTGCTCTGGAGATTTCCGAGATATTGGATTCTTTTAAATTGGAGAAAAGAATTGAAAATGATTTAAGTGCTAGGGCTCTTAAAAATGTGAAATAGATCCGTTTCAGCAATAAAACCGAACGGATTTCCCGACGATATACTGATTCGCCTAGCGATTATTTTCATTGCCCTGTCCAACTGAAGAAATAACATTATGGAAAGGTGTACAGTAGTATCGCACTATGTGTATTTCCCAGGTTACCATAATGTTCACCGCAAACCTTTAAAATGACCGGCCTGCTCTCCGCCCATTTCCCCAAGGATATGTCTGAAATGAAGAATTGCCGATTCATCATACTTGGCCGATGTCAGTTACGACCGCGAACCAAAAGTATCACATTTCACTCATCGCTTTCCAACGCCCTAACTTCTCAGTTGCTTCCGCTAGTTGGGGGAAGGGGGTGCGTCCTTTCGGGAGCCTCAGGAGCCAACTTCCATGGTTCCAAGTACATAGTTTCAAACTTCGGCCGCAACACAGGATGACCGTTATTTAGGATTATTTGAATGGTATCCACTCACTTTTAAAATTAAATTCCTGAATTGCATTGGAGTTTTTAATTAAGGATGAAATACACTCATTAGCAATCGGGCTAATGGAGCAACCATTAAAAGAGAGTTGATTAATGAAGAAAAAGGTCACATCACTAAAAAACAATATGATCAAAAGTCAATAATTATTTGTTAATTTTTAACCGGTAACCATGTATATTGTGCGTGTGCGTCACTTTTAACGGAGACTAAAATGATTGATAACTTTGAAATAACAAAAAACTTGAGGAAAGATAAACAAAGAAGATGCATATAGAGTATTACACACCAAAGAAGTCCAAGATGGGTTAGGAACATAATGAGTTGTTGTGAGGTTACTAATAAAATATCGCTTTCAAAATAGATAGGAAGACCCCACACGTAAGTCAAGAGACAACTACAATGAGCAAACTATAAATATATTGTGTAGATACTATGTTAGGATATAAGATCGAATGGCCGATTTAGTATTTATTGAGGCTTGTATGGTGACAAAGTTTCACAGCAATGAATAAAGAATCAGCAGTTTCCCACTAAGAATCAGAAGGGCCAAGAAACATTTTAGTCTTATAGTTGAATAATTTTTATGATATAAACCATATAAATTAGCGTTTACTCGATAGTTTTATCATATTTTTCCTCAACTTCGAGGAATAGAGAAGCTAATGTCATCGAATCAATGCTGGTAACGTTTCATTTGACTCAGATGCGTCTCAAATCAGAATACTAAATATAAGCGGATTTTCAATCAAGATTATACAAAGTTCGTGTAAAGGAAACCCCCAGAAAAGAAACCCATAGCGCAATTAACATTTCTTCACGAGTCAGCCTGCATGGTTCACTCAACCTTGTCGTCTGTTATCCGTTGTCCGTGGAGGCACACTGTGTAAACATATTCCAATTATTCCATATGGTTTCTAGGTGTACTGTTTTAGTACAGATGTTTCCTTAAACTAAATTTGAATTACAAATAATTAATTCGATTCATATTCGAATCATATTTTGAAAAGTTAATTTGATTTAGATTCTGAAAATATTTCCAAAATTGATTCCATTCAAAGAGTGTAAGGATAGCAAGAATGTTGAAAGTCAAAAAAGTCATATTTTTGGAAAATGATGCTTTAAGAAAAATAAATTTATTATTAAACCCAAAGCTAGGCACATACCACTCATACACAAAACAGACTGAGGTAAAGAAATGCTTCCGAGCCCCTACCTAAAATATGAAAAAACTGACACCACTTTTTCTCTCAATGGCTTATATGCTACTTAAGCACGATTCATTAAAATTTTAAACTATTAAACATGGACATCGAGACTATCACAAAGATGATTTACTTTTTAACACATCTGAACGTGATGCGTTAGCTTGGCTATTTCGCTATGGCTACTTCGAGGCGTGTAATAAATCCCTATCTCATTTTTTCTTCTGCTTACCTACTTTTTCTTTAGGATTCAAAAATGTTCTGATGTAATTTTCTTGTGCAGACGATACATTGAATCGCGAAAATCATATAACAGTAGCCATAAGAGAGACGAGGTAATCCTGTCCATCCAAGAGTGTTATCGGGGAAATTGTACGATGTCCTGAGAAGACGGGTTTAAGCCGTTAGTTTTAGTAACGATTATATTCGCTCAATTTATGAAATGCCATTTTTAACTCCTTAATCTGTTGCTTCTTTGATTCTTGGCCTCAATAAAAATAAAAGTAATATTTTGACTACGTTATCATTATTAGATTTTATAGATAATAACATGATCGTTTCGACTAACTTGTGTTTTTTGTTCACAGTTACGTGAAGCTGGAGTGGGAAACATCGAAACAGCACCGCCAACAAGATTAAGCTACGAGACCAGTTATAACACGCGGGTGAGTACGGAAGTCCTTACTCCAAAACCTGTTTTCTTCGTACGGAACAATATCCAGTAATAGCGGAAAAGAAGTAGGCATATGAAATGTTTCAAACTTCCATAATAACTTTGGGGTTGACTTTCTTTGCGATGTGCGCAACTCAAAAGGATCCTAATTTTTGGTCACTACTCGACCTTTGAGGCATTGGACGGCGAAGGCATTGGAAAGGCTAAGAAATTTAATGTCAGCGTTTGTCTGCAGCCCATTCAGGATGCTCGAAATTTAAGTGCTTCCAGGGAGTCAATTTTTGAACGCCATCATAGTTATCGTATGCGAAAATTACAATGCGTGGTTTCGTTTATTCAGTGCTGTTGAGGTTTCTGTCCCCTTGAGTTAATTATTGAATGACAAATATCAAGAGGTGGTGTAGCATGCGATACTTCAACGAAACTGTGGGATAATCTGTTCTTTTCGCATGCGATAATGATCAGATTCGATGCCCAGATTTGCACTTAAGTCAACGCTCGGGATACCTTGCGAAAATAATGTACATGGGGGTCAATGCTCGAGCTTTTTTCTCAGGCGAACTTTTTCGCATGGGAGTCAGCGCCAGAAATATGAACTGTAGCGGAACAAAAAATTTAGTTTCTCTTCTGATAGGAGGTAAACTATTGTTAAAATCCGCTGTAATTGTTTCGCTTACGATCGACACGATTTCCTGTTAATGAAAATTTAGAAGAACAGAAAAACATGGTCCCTGAACTGTCATAACGTCATGTGAATTTTGGTATGCGACCTAGGCATCTCTCGATATCCTTCTTTCAACTGCTGGCCCTAAGTTGTCTCTTTGAGTCAAGTCCTTTTGAATTTTAGACATGTAGGATGGAAGCTAATATCCGAAGTGGACCAGTGTTTTGTCCCAACCAAATTTAGGTCCAAATATTAAGCTACTTTTTAATTCTGCCCCACCATGAGTTTTGGTGCTTAATTCTTTATTTACTCACCGAAGTAATGATTAAACAGGCCCGGCTCGGTTTTAAGGAAAAAAGGCTTCCGGTATAAGGCCCGGTTTTATAATGTCTGTTTAACCAAAGACGCATTATGACGTAGTTTTTAGTTAATTTGCTGCTAAGTTAACGATCGGTTTTGGAATTTTGGCGGATTTAACGTTTGGCGGATTGGGCGGCCGCCCGGAGTCCACAGAGTCACAAGTCAAGACTTTAAAATTTTGTTCGCAAAATAATTTTTAATTGAACAAATATTAATTTTTATCAAGTCACCTGCGCATATTTTGCGCGCAGAATCGCAATTCTTTTATATTATTTCATTCATGTGATTTCACTGATATGTTTTAGGTTTTATACACATATTTTTTGATCGTGATCAAGCAAATAATATAAATGTAAAACCACTTTAGAATGGACATCACTATTGTTTTTCATTCAATGTCGTGTTTAGTCAAAAAATTAAACTTACAAATGTCATTACGTAAGTGACATTCGTAAGTTTATCAAATTACTTTAGTAAAATACCATTTTAGTTTTTACCATACCTGAGAACCGACACTGCAGACGGACACTCTAATAGTTGACCTGAGCGTTATAGACGAGATAACTTTTAGCTTCGGGTTTCATGCAAAGAAAATATTTATCCAGAGTTTGCAAATCCGGGCCTAAGCATTTATAAATGCGTAATACTCAACATCCCTGGAAAAATACTGAATGACTCCACGGTTGTCTCCGACGACCTGTAAATTTCGACTGGGAAGTGAGTTTGAGAAATGTTCGGGGTGTGCGTCCCCACAGCAAATCGCTTTCCCCCAATCCGTAGAGGAGGTTGTATCCATCGAATTCGAAGGGAACTCGGAATAAATTACCTTTCTTTCGGTTCCGATTTATGGAGAACTCCCGCTACGTCCTCTCAGAGCCCATTCCTCGGTCCGCCATTATATTACATGACGTTTCCATGGACGCTCGCAGGAGAAAGGAACTCTCTGGGCTTGGGGATGTTCTTCCATGGCAACTGCGTGAATGAAAACAAATGAAAAATACGACATTTTCGTTTAAGATAGTAGGTACCAGTTTCATTGATGACATGAATTAACTATTGCCTTTCCAATTCATTCAAAGTAAGACCCAAAATACGCTGATTAACCGACGAATATATTGCTTATTGAATCCTTTTTCCAGCAAAATATGCCGACTGAAGTGCCAGATTTATTGACCTATTTTGACAAAAATATGCAGTTTTTTCTCACGACCTCAATCAACCCAAATATTGGTAAACTGCAATTCCATACTACACTCTGCTATCAGTTATCCGTGCTATACATCCACATGTCTTTATTTCAGCATCCTTATTCTCACTCTTTTATTTCAACCATCACTTGGCGTGATTTAAAATCTTCCGAATAATGCGGCGCACGTTGATGGACTGGTGAAACATAACAACACAAACAATTCCTTACCAGGGTATTGTGATCCTATCGCTTTCCAATTCCTATGTTTGATTGTAGGTGTGTGTATATATTGTATAAGCTAGCAACAAGGCGTTGAAGTTGGGGAAGGATAGGTAAGTAAATCAGTGGACACTCACTGACAGATGATCCATGTCGACACCGGTGTCCACTGCTTAAGGTAGCTTTCGGGCTAAGGACCATTCTTCAGCAGGAGGAGATCACTACATATATACATCCGTGAAGTTATATATATATATATATATATATATATATATATATATATATATATATATATATATATATAACTTCACGGATAAAGAAAAATATTTCTTTATTATGATAAAGATTTTATTGATTTAACGATATGAAGCAGAGGACATAATCTTTTCAGGCAAAGAGGAATAGTTTTTGCTAGAATTTCAATAGTTTTCTTTTAATGCCAAAGTATGAGTTATTCCAAAAACGTTCATCATTGACGTTCATTCGTTCTATGAAAATGATTAAATTTAAGGAAAGGCCGTGGGAGGACCTAAGCCCTTTCCTTCGCTCCGGAGGGCTGAAATGGTTTGGCCCGGAGTCCGAGGACAATAGCGCTGCCGATGGGGGGACGGAGAACGAATTCGAAGACAAAATAGTAGTCCGCCTCACTCCTCTCCACTCAAAGGTGAATACCACATAAAATGATATGAAGTGGTTGCGGGACATATGCGGAATCGGAATTTGAAATATCGGTGTCCGCACTCGAATAGCGCGATGGGTCGATGGATCGATATGTATGAATCGAACGGTTATTCCGTGTCCCGGATTGAAATGGTGGATACTAATAATCGAAGGCGGCCATGCGATGATTTCGTCGATCCGTTTCGATTATGCCTTGCCAGAAACGGTACATTTTTTAAGCATAGATTTATGGAAAGACGGTTCTATATTTTAAACTGAAGGCAGCACCACCGGAGAAGAGTACCAAAACAAATGATTAGCGCCAAGTGCATGGCCAGCTGAATTCTGAAAGAAAGTATAAAAGAAACTTTGAAATGAAAGAAACATCTCTTTGGCGCGGATAAATGTAATTTAGCGACTTTTTTGTCACTAAAACAAACACGATGATTTATATCTCACTCAAAGAAAACAGTGAGTTGCTATACTAATTTTCTCATTAAACCTTGCATTCAATATTCTTTCATGCACTCATAATATTTCCTCTTTAAGTATTTTTATGAATGCAAGAAAGCAAGAGAAAACACCTACCGGTGGACCTTTTGTAAATCTTATTATGATACCATCGTCTGAAGAAAGGAAACGAGCTCAGATGTATTTGTGTAAGGCTAAGACGCGGGCGACGAATTATCAGCAATTTACTGTCAAGATTTCTGAATAGAGGAGTGAGACATTATCTATGAATTGAGCTCATACTTCTGGCTAATACAGTTAAAAAAGCTTATGCCTATCACACTAGCTACGAACAATGTCCGAAATATATAGACACAAAGAACGCATGACGACCATATTGTGGGAAAAAATGGCTGCGCTCACTTTAACTTACAATTAGATTGAGGCCCAATTGAAATACACCCTCACTTAAACTGCCTTGACATCATCTGACATATTTAAATTACTGCAGTAATCATTTAAAGCTCCAATAAAGTGGCTGATGTAGGCAAGGCATTAGTGAGGTGAAATATGGCCCTACTTAAGAATTGTTCCATCCTGCAAACAACTGTAGTGGTAGGTAATATGAATAGAATATTTTAAAAACCTTATGAGCACAGCAGTTATTTCCTAGATAGGTTTGTGAACCGTGGCCTATGGTCTGGTTTAATAATGTCTGGTTACCTACACGAGCATGCCACAGCGTGGTGAAACGCGCGTCGTGCCAGCTTAATAAAGTTTTGTGGAAATAACAAAGGTGGTTTTCTCATCATGGATATCCATAATTTCCTTCAGGCCTGATATCATCAGTTTTATGGTTTAATAATGTTATTATTAGGACCTCGGTTTAATATCTTTTAAGGTGACGGTCATCTATTGATGAGGTTCACGTCAACTGACTTACAGTCTGATCCACTATTAAAAAGCCCAAACTCTCAGTTAACCTCGCGTAAACGTAACGTTACGTCACTTCATGTTTGAAGATAACCGACCATTTTAAATCCGGGCCTAAGTCGTGTAAAAGTCATGCAGTTACTATCTATGATATTTAGGCTGGTATATGTGCCATTTTGAGACTAATCAGTTGGTCATTTTCTTAGGAAGCGGTTGAATTCTTCAGCCTCAGCATGGTGTAACATTACTTTCACAGTGTTTAAAATTCATACGGGTGCCCATTTAGGTATAATGTTGTGGTTCATCGATTGTTGCTTATTTTGGAATTGACCATGATATCCATTCCACGACTCTGTACGTGGCTTCTGTTTCTCTCTCACCCCACAATCTTTCATTCTTCTGTTAACTTATATATATCTCAAATCCACTCAAGCCTATCAAAATTCCTTTTTTTTCCACATTCATTCCATCATCATCAGAAGCCATCAATCGGAAGAGTGATTAGCAGCAGCTCCCCACACCTCTCTCCTAACAGGTCATTCCTACCTAATTGTTCACTACAACGTTCTTCATAATTTACCCGAATTATTCCATTCTTGGTATTCCTATGTATTTCATTCTGTTCATTCTTCTTTCAAATACTGTTTTCAATAGTATGTCGTGTCGCAAAATGTGTCCAACAAGTTTGTCTCTCCTTCTTCGCTGAGTTTTCATTATACTTCTTTCCTCACCAACTCTTTGTAAGACTTAGACGTTTGTGATTGTATCTGTTCATTAGATACTCAACATTTATCTCTTCGAACCTCATATTTTCACATCAGACGCGGTGCCCTACGTCCGCGTCCCCCTCATAATCTCCTCCATTTTATTCTTGATTCTTATTCTAATTTCATGAAGCAAACTAATTTCTTCCCCCTTCAATTGCATCGTTTAACGTTTTACTTTTTTCTCTATTCCCGTCATAATACCATCCTAAAAGCTTATTGAAATATCTCATTTTCTTCCCTGTATGTCCACGGTTAGGAATCAAGTGACCTCTGTTAAATTCATCCAAATTACCATCGTCCTATATAATATATAGTTTTGATACGGCTTTGCAGATGGCTGATGTTGTTAAGCCGCTTTTTCCTTTGTGAGTGTGTGTGCATATGTATCTGTATATGTAATTTGCAAGCGAGTCGGATTGGATGCTATCTTTCCTGAGTTTGTTTCATGGAAACTCGCGTCTGGTGACATGGCCTTAAATTAGGCTGAAGGAAAACTTTCTTCGGGTGTGGTTAGCTGACACTCCGTGCCTTCCCACCTCCACCCAATTCCGCGCCCCCCTCTCAGCCTCACCACTCGGTCACGGAATCCATTATGTCTCCTTCTCTGGTCCACCATCATCTATTCTCCTTCATCCAGATCTTTCCCTTCGTGCACGAGATTCATAAAATGAAGGAAGGAAGAGGGAGAATAACCCCTTGGGAGAGAGCGCCTCGAAGTGTTGTCACGTGATCTCTTACCGACATGCACTCCTTTGTTTCTGCTTATTTCCATTGGATGGATACCTATACACCAGCGACGTAGCCAGGAAGGGTGGTCCATGTGGCCCGGACTTCTCCCTAAAGGTTAAAAAAGGTTATTTGTTTTTAAAAATTATGGCACTAAAGGAGAAAGTTGCATTTTGATTGTAACAAATAATATGTTAATTTCACTGATGAATAGTTATAAAAACTCTCCCTTAGTGAATATAGATTAAATTTTCAAACAAAAACCGTAAGTACTGTATTCTTTCAGAAATTAGCAGAGAAAAATAAAAAATTTGACTGTTAAAAATCAGTTGTAATTGCACTTTAAATACCTAATACAAAAATTGCTCTCAAACTTTTTCTGCAAGATTATGCCCCTCTCACCCCCATCCGCCCAGCTTATGCTAAAATGGACCCACCCGAAACAAAATCCTGGCTACGTCACTGTACGTATACGATTTTAGTTGTAGAAAGTGACTACTATTGGAGCCACCTACGCTGAGAAAAACGTTTGTATGAGACATCTAATTTTTATGGGCCCAAATCAATTTAAATTTATCAATTTAAAACAATTGGGCCCAAACATCAGCTCTATTCGATAATACATCTAAAAGGCCCGAGGACTACGATCCTTATTAAATCAATATTTGCTAAATTGTTTTCCAAATTACCTTAATTTTTGTCTATTTTGATAGGAAGGCTGCCAGAAAGCATACCATTATGATCATAGAAGTGACCACTCATTGGGCCAACTTCACTGGGTAAAAAATTTGTGTGAGGCATCCAATGCTTGTTATACCTATAGTAAAAAAAAGGTGGCCCGAATATCAGCTCTTATAAATTTATTATTTGAATTGTGGTTACCATCCGTTTTAAATAGTATTTCGTAGAGTTGTTTCCACATCACAGTATTGGCCTTACAGAACTTGCGAAGCACCTAGAGACACCTAGGTGAACACGAGTGACTAGTTTGATAGCCGAAGAGCTTCTCGATAAGATATTAGTCAGATGAAGACACCTCAGTGATTTATAATTTTTAGCGCAGTAGGTATTGGATGTTTTACAAATCTAAATCAGCGTTGCTGCGAAAATAAAACAAGATTAGAAAAATTTGTGAAAATGGAGAACCTTGTGGAATAGCTATCAACAACAATCGAAGTAACCCTCTTCTATATGCCTACCAAGCCTGATTCCCTTTGAAGTAATATAATTGAAACTACTGGAGGAGATTTGGAGGGGGCAGGGTAGGTGGTTTAAACTAGTGATTAGGGGCGAATGGAGGTTCAAGTCCGTAATAGAGGCAAGGATGTTGAGATAACGGGGAAGAAAGAGCATAGGCTTTATGGACGGAATCAAGAGAGAAGACGTAGAGAGGTAGGACGTTTGCCGAGATGAAGATAGAAATCGTGTTAGGTGATATCGCCTGTGTCCGTAAAAGTTTAGAAGCTTTTCATCCTTTAAGTAAAAGATTTCAGAATTAACTACCGAAACCAGTTTACCACCCTACTGATAATAACAATAATTCAGTAAGGATTGCTAGTTTTTTCATTCATTAATAAATTACATATTTTTATCTTATATGCCTTTAAATTCTGCGCAAAACAGACATAAAGTAGTCCTTTACAATCAGATACCACAGGCGGTCGACGTACGGATGAGTTATCCTTCCTAGGAGGTTAAATTCAAATGGAGGAGGCATGGTCGTGAACACTCATGGCCGAAGGTGAACCAATAACAGGGGTGCACGGGAAGGTTTTTCTATCGAGCAGGCGTGGATCACATCACACAGGCTCACAAAACATCGCATTACCTATGAATTTTAACTAAGATCTGACGGAAATCTAATTCGATTACTGGAAGCTTAAAGTCATGGTATCGCCTAAGCTGTGCCAACTGTAATTGTAGAAATGGCTTCAAGAATTAATCGGAATGTCACCCTCACTTTTTTTTAACTTCCTAGGCTTTGACTATGAGTAGAATTGTCTTTGCAATATGCATGGAAGCGTAAGACCCAGTTCACAGGTTTACATTAATGTTGCGATGTGAGTACTGATTGATTTTACCTTTTTCATTCGAAGAAGTATTGGCAGAGCTGTACTGAGTGATCCCAAAATAAAATCACGCTTAATATGAACATCGCATTTCCCGTGAATTTCAACTTAGATTTGACTAAAATTAAGCGCGACCACCGGCAACGTTAGCCAGAGTAAGACCTATACTGTGCCGACTGTAATGGTGGAATTGGCTTCAAGAATCTAGCGGAACGTCACCTACATTTTTCTTTTAACTTTCTTGATTCTTCCGCTCGACGTCACATGTGGAACTTCCTTAAATCCTGATCTTCATAGCACACATTTGACCCCTCGGCCGCGCGGTGCTTTCGAGCACCGCAAAATAACCCCTTTTTGCTTTCACCACTCCATAAGGAGGGAGGAGGATGAGGTGGGCCTGTCAGTAGTGGAAGCGAGGGTGAAGGACATGGGTGGAGGATTTGAGGAGGGTGGTTGGAGTGAGCAGGGGTTAAAGTATGAAGGAGTACTCTCGACAGGGAGAGTTTTCTCTTTCCGTCCACTCCTCTCCTCTCACCCACTTCACCTTCGCTTCGAGGATCTCCCAGACGCGGTCCCGTCTTCTTCGCTTCCCACGGGAGGGTACGTGGGTCTTACGGGGTTCTTGGGGTAAAGGGCTTCATTTATATCACAGTCCCGAGCTTCTTTAGACCGTGCTTATTCTTTCCGGGGTGAGGGATATGTTGATAGGAAAGTCTTCAGTTTCGTGGCGAGATTGAAACGATGATCGGGTTGGTGTCGCAGTTGTATGTCCTTATGGCATCAGCTTTGGGTTTCAATGGTGTGTCAATGACTAATGCCCATAACCCTACCGATTAATTCAAAGATAAAGCTAAATGCCATGTGATGTAATCAGGAAACATTCTGACACCAAGTTTGACCAATGAAAGAGGTACAAGGAAAATTTCAATGTCAGCATGGTATACCCATAAAGTCACATTGAAGACGGCTCACGAGTTTCCTCGTGTCTTGACCGCCACTTGTTGAGGACGGCTAACGATTATACTCGTGCTTTGTATAATTTACTATTTTTACATGTAGTTTACAATATCAATAATATGATAGTTCGTAAAATGAGTACTTTTGTGTATGCACTGCAATTTATTGTATTGAATATATGTATCCTGATTTTTACTTCAAATTATGAAAGTTTAAGATAAATATTAGAAAATGGTGACTGGATATGAACTATGTGATAGTTGTGTAAAAAAAGCAGCCTGGAGCAATACCCGGCCGCAGTGTAAAGTTAGAAAAAAATGTCCGGTCTTCAATGCGATATGACTCCCAGTTACAAATCATTATCACGAGGATTTGTGATGCGGACAGTGATGTTTAGTTCACTCTAAAAAAAGTCGTACCAATAAAATTATTAATGAATGGAGAGCAGTTGATCAGTTTTTAGAAGTGCTTACTAGTTACTGGGGAGAAAATTCATCAGTTACAGGTGAAAATGTTTTTTCTTTATAGTTTTAACTTGTTTTTCAATGGGTACTTTGTTGAGTAAAGATGCAAATCCAGATAATAACATTATAATTATAACTATTATTATAATTGTAATAACATCATGTACAAAAATAATCCGCTGCAAATGTACGCCCACAAAAATAACAATATCTTTCTGTAAAATCCAGCTTCTATTAAAAAAAGGATCTGATATTATGAAACTTGTACTGTTCAAATAAATAATGACAGAAAGACCTTTAATTTTTTAGGTCAAAGTGTGGTTCATTGTCCACCTATAAATAAACTAACAGATTTAGACGCAGTAATGCAATAGTTAATGATCAGACAAGTATTTTTTATGTTAATTTCTTAAAAAATTCATTTATCTGAAGAAAGGTGCGAACATCCGCGAAAAAATAGAAGACTGTAGTATTTATTTATTTTCACAAAACACACATTATTTTTCAGTTTAAATTCCAGTTCAATTTCAACTTCTAAATAAACTAACTGAGCTACTTGCGGTAATGCAATATTTAAAATTCAAACTAGCATTTTTCCATTCCATTTTTTTAAAATATACATTTCGTTGAAGAAAAGACGTGAACAGCCGTGAGAAAAAATTCAAGATTGTGGCATTTATCCCTGTGCACTCAAAAAACACGCTGCAGGAGTACGTCCACAAAAACAGGGGGACGGGCAAGTGGAGGAAGGAGGTTTAAGAGGGCACACGCCACCTCCTCAACAGCCAACTCACACCGCAAGATGTCTCTGTGTTGCGTTCTCTCCCCCTCTTCCTACTCACGGCGTGAAGGAGAGCTGCCGGCGAAGATTCACTTGAAATTGGATCGAGGAACCGCTCGTGACGAGGGAAAGAGGAGTGGTGGAGTCCAGGGGATGCGGGACGTAGGTTTCCGGGGCAGAGAGTGAGGTGGTAGAGAGGGGAAAGTTAGTTTTTTTCTCTCTCTCTCTCTAGGTGTTGCTCGATGAGAGAGAACTTGAGGAAGAGCCCGTGAAACGAGGGAGATTGGGAGAGGCTGTGAGCTGAGGAGGGATGAGCCAGTCCTAAGGGGATGGTGTTATTGGTATGATTCACTTTAAGCGATGGCAGGGAGTGGGAGGAGCTAGACGGCTCAAGTTTTCACGCTTTGAGGATCCAATATGAAGACATCGGTGGGTATGAGAGCGTGTCTCGGTGTGAGTAGACTTGCGCATTTCCCGGCTCTGCGCTTTTTGGTTCAATTTTATAAAAAAAAGATAACAGTAAATAGTTAATATAAACGGGTTATAGCAAGAAAATTAAATTGCTAATTACCCAAAAATGTAACTATGTTTTAAATTTATTCGTCGTCAAATCTTATAAAGATATGAATGGTAGAGAGCGATCTTTTAGCTGGATGCCGCCACGCAGTGTTCGGTGAAAGTAGAGTTATGGACATATCTGACGGCAACGTAAAATTTGAAAGTGTAGTTTCGCTTTAAGCGATGGTAGGGAGTGGTAGGAGATAGATGGCTCATGTGTTTACTTTGAGAACCCAATATGAAGTCGTTGGTCGGCCTCGAAGGTGCCCATTGATTTTCGAGCGAAAAAAGTGTCTTATGGGCTAGGAAATATGGTATATCGTCTAGAGTCTCTTTCTAGTTGCTGCGAATATTGGCATATATACGGTCATAAATTTGTCTTTCTCAATGTCTTCAATTTGTAACCAATTCATTATTTAAAATCAATGTAGTAGGAAAACACAAGTATAATTTCCACATTTAAATGGGAACCTACCAAGATTTGACGAAGTACACCAATGTCAATATTCCTCTAAGTTACGCCTGAAACTGTCCATCATATTATTTAATTTATGCTGCATGAAATCATGCAACAAAGCGTTTCAGGCTAGATAATAAATCACGAAGAATTAAAATTGATTTTATCTACACGCGGTCTCATAATTTTGTTGAGTTATTCAGCCGATGTCCTCTTGAAAAACATAATAGATTACGTACATTTTCAGTTTTTTTAAGTTGTATTTTTATCGTGCATGCGTAAATACCTGAAGTTGAAAATTAAAGGGACCTTAGTTGTTGCTTGAAAATGATTAAAATTATGAGAAATCATCAAGAGAGCCATTGGTTCTTCAAGAAGAGTAATTAATGCGTTGAACTACATATCGCGTCGCGTCGCGTCGCTACATATTGATGTGTGCTGCTCAAGATCTCAATGAACGTTTACAGTTAAGTTTAGTTTTATCGGTGAATTTCAGTATATTATGGTCGATAAAGTGTAATGAAAAGATAAGTATGCATTAAGTAATAAAATATTGAATGTGCATACTCACACAAAAGCATATCAGATATTGGGGTTCTAGTATTCCTGTATATATTATGGAGAGATATGGATGTACGAAGTTTAGTGTAACATGCATGAATAAACTTTGGTAAAATATACCTTGGGATCGAGGGATGGATTTAGGCATCTGGGTCTTCAATCATGGCGTGATATCGAAAATTCGTTCTTTTAAAATATGTTGCTCCAACCGAATTTGCGATGGGGCCCTGCTCCTATCGGTTCTCTCACAGGCCGGATAGAAAAATTTATCATGGGAGAATAAGTTTTTAGATTTCATCAAATAAAGGGAGGAGTATCGAAGATTTTTTCAAGGTCGATGGTATCGATATTTTGACTGCAAAGGTCAATGGAGTGGTCCCGCAAAACTCAATTTGTAATCCCCTGTCGATATTCAATCTTTGACATTTTTATTCTTTTTCTATGAAAATTTATACTTTCAGAGACCTTCAAAGTACGATCATTAATTTTTTTTATGCTAAAATTTCTTTTCCTTCAACTACGACCTTGACGTGGTGGAAGGGCTTGTGCGTTCCAATGACCCCTAGAGCTGGACTGGCAGGAGCAAGTACTAATGCTCCTGGTAGGGCCACCCATGCCAGATAGGTCGAAGGGTAGGAGCCAGACGAAAGGTAGTTCCGTGATGGTGTCACGTTAAAAATACCGTTGAGTTGCGTGGGAATACCTCTCAACTATCACTTCCTAGAATATGAAAGTCATTCACAGAGAATTGATTCCTGGCAACTACGGGACGCCGCCAACTAGGGCGGGTGTCGTGCCCGGCAGCGGGGGAGGCAAGGCCTACGCGGTCGTCATCACACGAAATACTTGCACAGCATCATCTTCGGCGGATACAAGGGATAGGAGGGAGAAGAAGAAGAAAAAGAGGAAGAGGAGGAGGAAAACAGCGGTAAAAATAGGAACTTGGAACGTAAGGACCATGATGAGGGCCGGGAAGCTTGAAAATATTAAGCAGGAAATGGAAAAAGGAAATATAGATGCTTTGGGATTGTGCGACGTGAGGTGGAAGGATAGCGGGGACTATTGGAGTGATAGCTACAGGGTAATCTATAGTGGGGGAGATGAGAGTCAACGTGGGGTAGGCATGGTACTGAACACAAAATTGGGACTGAGGGTGGTAAACATTGAACAGGTGAGCGACAGGATACTAGTGGTAGAAATAAAAGCACGGCCGGCGAATTTCGTACTCGTCCAGGTATACATGCCTACGAGCAACCATAGGGAGAGCAGAGCAAACTACCATTTAGGCGATGACCAATTTGGGTTCAGGAAGGGGAGGACAACCAGAGACGCGATTGCGGTAATGAGGACACTTATAGATAGAAACATAGAGAATAATCAGAAGATGTTTTCTCTTGCTTTGTAGATTTCGAAAAGGCGTTTGACAGAGTAAACTGGAAGAAACTAATGCAAATACTGCGGAAAATGGGAATAGATTGGCGTGATAGGAGACTCATCCGAAACTTATGTATGGGGCAGAGGGCTCAGGTAAGGGTAGCTGAGGGTGAATCAGGGTGGGCAGTTATAGGTCGCGGGGTGCGGCAAGGGTGCCCGTTGTCGCCTTTACTTTTTAACATCTATGCTGAGGAAATGGTAAGAGAGGCATGGGATGAGCTAGATGTGGGAATGAAAGTAGGAGGCCAGCGGATAAAGTCGGTTAGATTCGCAGACTACCAGGCGTTGGTCAGTCGGTCATCGAAAGGATTGCAAACTTTAGTAGATGCACTGGAAATGCAGTGCGATAAATACGGGATGAAGATTAATAATAAGAAAACAAAAGTAATGAGATTCTCTAGGACAAAGAAAGCAAGGCTGGTGGTAAGAGTAGGAAGTCACAAACTGGAGCAAGTAGAACAATTTAATTACTTGGGTGGTACGCTAGAAGAAACAGGACATAGTAGCAAAGACATTCGGAGGAGAATGGCGCTAGCGAAGGAAGCGTTCAATAATAGAAGGGAGCTGATGACAGGGACCTTAAGTAAGGATGTAAAAAAGAGGCTGGTGAAGAGCTTGCTATGGAGTGTGGCGTTGTATGGGGTAGAAACGTGGACCTTGAGAAAGGAAGACGAAAATAGGCTGAAGGCTTTCGAGATGTGGGTGTGGAGAAGCTGCGTTGGACGGAAAGGAATACAAATGAGGAAGTGCTTGACATGGTGGGCGAGAAGAGGAAACTTATAGATGAGGTTAGGGGAAGACAGGGTAGGTGGCTGGAAGGGGTAATGAGGGGCGATGATTTTCTGAAGGCCGTGATAGAGGGTAGGATGTTGGGTAAGCGGGGAAGGGGAGGGAAGAGAATAGGTTTTATGGACGGGATGAAGACAGGTAGGACTTATGCTGAGATGAAGAAAGAAATACTAGAGGTAGAAAGGGCACGGCACGTGTGAGAGTCCGTTGGATATTCTCTGACTTTCATCACAACCTACCTCTAACCGGTAGATTACTGTAATGAATGAATGAATGCTAAAATTTATATCATAATCAGCCAAAATATGGAATGCATTGGAGAAATTTCCATTTTTATTTTTTATCATGATGAACGTTGTGATCATTCGGCATAATTACGTGAAATGATTCAAAAATAGAATAACGGTTTGCGATGGCGAAGTGACGTGGAATCATGAAATGAAAGCATAATTTCGTCAATACTCATGATATATGCCATGAATCTTATCGCATCCCGAGTTTGCATGGTGTAATTTCGCTTACTTTAGCTATGCTTTTGACGACTAATGAATGTTTGCCATCAGTTGTCCTTATTAAATGTTTTCGATCAATTATAATTTTTCTCGTCAGGTTTCTAAGGTGTTCTGAATATTTATTTCAAATAATCCCCAAGTGTCAAAATTGTCTGTTTCATTAAATTAGATATTTAGCTACTTAATTCAACAAGGGCAACATTTTTCCTACCATAAATCTCTGCTTATAGCTGGCTTCTTTTTGAGCAATGTGTACCCTTCGTAGATGATTCTTGGAAACGAAGTCGGGCTTTTGATCCGTACGGAGAATGACGAGAGGAATAATTTTTTTGCATCTGTTTGCTGAACAATATATGTACACCGCTTG
Organism: Pyrrhosoma nymphula; assembly: GCA_963573305.1. Classification (NCBI taxonomy): domain Eukaryota; kingdom Metazoa; phylum Arthropoda; class Insecta; order Odonata; family Coenagrionidae; genus Pyrrhosoma; species Pyrrhosoma nymphula. The sequence continues at coordinate 46,512,145 of OY754335.1, read as the reverse complement.
ACAGCGTTCATGAGACTAACCGGGAACATTTTTTCACTCCTCATCCCGTACCTCTCAGACTCATATAGTATGTTATCAGTCACATGTGGGACCCTGATTTAAACTTAGATAAAAATAAAATTCCAATGACTACTCCTTCCACCCCTTTCCTTCCCATCATCTTCCCTCCATGAACCATTATATAAACCCCTCAGCTCGACAGACCCTCATTTCCTAAGATAATGTGACCAACAACGGCCACAAAACGTTGGGCAGCAACACACCTGGATAAGTACGCGGGGTACACCCGAACAACATGAGCAATACAGCTATAATGACTCGTGAAAGCTTCAATCAAGAATTGAGTATGTTTTTCCTATCTTAAATTTTTCGCAATGTACCTGAAGATGACTTTCACCAAGTTAAGGCTCCAACATTTTATTTTATAAAATAGATACAAATTTTATTGATCTAGGGCATGCCCTGTAAGACCAAGTACATTTAGGGCAAATCTATGCTCGGTTTTAAGTAGACTAGCGAAACAGATTTAAGTATGGATCTGAGAGCTGTAGAAATACCGGCATGATGAATGAATTCTTCTCGGGTTTCCAACCGGGTTAAAATCTCCATTGTGGCCGACGTTTCGATGCCCGACTCGCGCATAGTCATCAGGGCTGTAGATTGTCGTTCTCGTCAAGTGGCCATCCTTATATACTCTCTCGCCGGGTTCAAGTTCCTCTGAAGGCGGGAGTCTGATTATCTCTTTCCCTGCTTTTTTCTTTGATGTTCCTCAATACTGGTTTCCCGACGTTACTGAGTTGGACACCTGAGTCCCTGTTAAAGTTTTTGACTTCCAGCCAGATTTCAATCGCTTCTTTTACCAGGCGATCCCAATAGCCACGTGAACGGGCCACTATCCTGGTGTCTTCGAAATGGATGGAGTGGTTATTGGAAATGCAATATTCGGCGATAGCTGAAAAGGTACCCTATCATTTTTTCCCTATCACGTGCCTTTAAATAAAGGCATTCATCGTACTATGCGACACGTTTATGCTTTTATTACCTGTTCTTAACTAACCTAACGATAGGAAAGATCGAAACTTGTTTATTTTTTTGTTGTTAAACACTTTGTTGAAGAAAGATAGCAAAACCCTCATCCAAAGGACTGGTAATAAAACTAGAGAAGAGACCACACACACGTTGTTTGAAGGATATTGGATAAAAGATTTTTTCATCCCCTCGCGGGTAACTTTCCCGCCCTCAAGCCAGTGCCCCCGAAAAAAGAAGCGTCAAACCATCACATGGAGGCTTAATCGAATTGTTTGGGGGCGCTATGTACATATATATACCTAAAGATGGGAGTGCCACGGGGCATTGGGAGAAAGGAGGCTCACCGTTTCCACCACAACCAGACTTTCTTCGCTCCATAGTTTTCCCTTGAGAGCCCCCAGTAGGGCACGTTTTTGCGGAACTTCTCTCGCTCGTTTCCCCACTCCTCCCGGCTTTGAGACCGACTAAATTTCACGCTTAGGCTGAAGAGAGAGGCTGCTCAGCGTGGGAATCTTTGAACGCGCCCGCCTCGCTTCTACCTTTTTCCCGAAAATATCCCACCCACACCCTGTAGTCTGTGGAGATTTTGCTCCTATCCGCCTCGTTGACTGCCTTGATGAATAATCCACGAAGCCGCCCGCTCAAGAATAACACTGGCGGTGACTTCCGATCTCTCTCTCTCTCTTCCAGCTTCGCTTCTATTTTCGCTCTTTCTATCGAGTTCTACAAGCTCTAAACGTACTGTGGTAGAAACGATTTGGCAATATATTGCTAAACGGTGATTTTTGAAGCGTGAAATGTATTGAAAAGTGGTGTAAACGCGTCGATGTCGCCGTTATGAGCTCAATGAATTGTAAAAGCTCGAAGTTTTAAAAAGTATTCGTAATCATGAGCTAAGGTAATTTGAGTGTTGTATCACATAAAATTTAATGAATTTGTGCTCACTGAAGGGAAACAAATCTTATTTTCCCAATGATACCAAAATCAGCCACTTACCGAACTGCTTTTCGAGATAGTGTTCCGACGTTGTTCTTTACCTTTCATACAACTCACAGTTTTACCTGACTTACGCATCCAAGGAGGATCGTTTCCTCAAGAGACGCGAGACGCGAGTCAATTCCCAAGTCCTTGTGGAATGTTTGCTCACGCAAAGCCCTCAGAGTGGCAACAAGTGCAGAAGATGGCCTAAATTCGAATCTTCTTGCGAAGCATTTGCAACTAAGTTAATATTTCGTGATGGAAGACAATTTCCCGAAATTGATACATCAGAAACACAAAGTGATGGCCACCTGTGAACCGAAATACAATTACGGCAGAGGGGTGATTATCCAGCGTTCGATCAACACACGGGCTGAAATCGAAAAAGCTGACCAAAAATGAGTTTTTTTCACTCTTTACCTTGAATAAGGAAATAGTATGCTATGGTTGTACAATATTCAATCTTGAAATAACCAAAATCATTTCAGATTTAAGTGCTTTTTTATACCAGTTTATACCAGATGTTTGAAGTTTAGAAAAATTGTCACAAACTTCAGTTTCCTTTTTTTTCGCGAAAACAGTTTAGCTTTTTCTCTATTGACGGGTTCTTAAGCCGCATATTAATTTTTCAGGCACTTTGTAAATTTAACATTTTAAAGAGAGGTTTAGCGATTATTTTTCTATTATTGATCATTTGTGCTACATATTTTAAAACAAGAAAAATGCACTATTTTTCCACGTATTTTTCCCATTAAGTTGAAAAAACTATGTTGCTTGATGTTGCTTGGCAGATATATGTATAGCAAATTAATGCGTAGAGCCTTTAATACCGTCTGAGAAAAAACTCTTGCTCCATCTGCTACTGGCTAGTTATGTCCGATAGGGAGGGGCCGCCGTCCGGCCCAGAGTTGAGATGCGGAAATATCGGATTTTGTTGTAATTAACGTGAACTCGATGAAAACTAAAAAAACACTGATTTTTACACAGTAAGCCACGGTAAAGGCTATTTATCATTTAATTATCACATTATCAATTCAATTTTTCTCTAATAAACACCTAACGACCATTATATAGATAGATATTAGAAGCAAGGTTCATCGCGCCCGCCTGCTCGTCGGTTGCCAGTCTCATGAAGCGGGATTTAACGACTGCAGAGGAATATTTTCTCTCTTGGCAAAACAAAATTTCCAGCTATTCACGCAGGAATACATAATTTGATTTTCGCACATTCTTGAGCCTTCTTTCCATCAACCCCTCGAATAAAGGAAATGTACAGGGGTGGACATGGTCAAAACCCGATCGATCGCCGTAATCCTCATCGTGCCCGTTAACCCCCAAACGTTTGTCTGACAATGAGTAATATTTCCCTCTAGCTTGTTCCTTGAACGGCTGAGTATTGATGCTTGACGCTTTGTTGCTCACTTATAGAAATGCCACTCATTGCTTCCCAACCTAATCACGTGTGAAGCGGTTTATGCGCGGAGGATACGTGTTGCACGAATTCCACGAAATAGCCCTCGTGGGTTTATCTAAAAATGCAAGTTTCCCATTGGTCTAAACATTTCTATTCTTTTAGATGTTGTATACTACATATATGAAAAGGTTTCTGTAACATTTTGAAATAGTTTAACATATTCTCTACATTATTTACGCGTCTCAGGTATGCAATGCTTTATCAAATACGAACACTGTGAAATCAAAATACTCGTTTGGATTATCCCCAATCCATGTTATATTATATTGTTTTAGTGACTACTCCAAATCTCTTATCAATTAAATGTTAAGAAATGGTAGGTAAGCAGAAAAATTCCTTAAAGGTACTTAGTATCATATAATCTGATCGCATCCCATTTCTCATTCTAGGACAACTACATTTAGACATGTTGTCATTAGAATGTCGAGATTTCTCCTTAGACCAAAGTTACTAATGAGAGAAAACATGAATTTGAAAGGAGAATAAGAAATCCAAGAATTATTCAGAAAAATAATGGGGTTTTGATAAACATTCCAAAGACTAGACAAGAGCCAATAAGTAATGACAACACTGCCCGAAATGTTTTTTCTGATCCCAAGCTTTCGTCGGAAATTTCCAGTATGTTAACCATTTCTAGCTGAAAATATATATTCCAAAATTAAACATCTGTTATCAGAATGTTTCCTGTAGATTTAATAAGGATTACAACATATTTCTTTTTCCAAATAAGGTATTGACGAGGAAAATGTTTATAAAATTTTAGACAATTTTGAAAGCACTGTGTTCTGGGCTTCAGAAAAATGATACCGCTTGATCTGATTATTGCTCCACCACCGTTTCCCTTAATATAGTGTTGTACCTGAGGTATTATATACCACACTTTGTACATAAGGTGCTACTTCATAAGGCATCTATTTCAAAGGCGGCAGTACTTCTGATACGCCAACTATCTGAGGAAGCCCTGGAATCGAGAATCAAGTATAAAAGAAGTTAACAGGCTCATCACTCGAGAAAAATTTCGCAGTCGTCCGAATGCAAGAATCTTCTTTTCCGAAGGCTACTTCCTAGTCCATAAATATCATAAATGACACTCCATAAAATATGAGATGAAATAATTTCAAAAGAAGCTCGGGATCTCCATCTGATTGAGGTGCCAACCACTTATGATGAAGACAGTGATAATATTGACTCAGATGAATACTATCAATAGTTCAATGCATTATCATTATTTATAATTAATTACTTTTTGTATTTTAGTTTATATATTATCTAATTAGGATTTAAAATATATTTTAGCAACTCATCTTGCATTATAACTACTATTCTTAAAGTAAGAATAGCGTTTGATGCAGTCAGGATGCAGCCAATTGATTTTTGGATTTTTACCATTTCCGCCATTCTGTTTTTTAAAAAAGGCCGTGGATTAATTTGTCGGCTCAATATCATTAAATTCGTATTTGTGAGCCAACAAATATTTCATTGGGAAGATATCGTTGTTTTAAATTTAAAAATATGGAATATATGATTTTTGGCCAGCTTTTTTTTATTTCAACCCACGGTCGCGACCGTCGGGTTAGTTGCCCGCTGGAGTAGTTTGTCACGATACTTTACAATATGATTGTACATATCATGTGGCTGCGAATGAAAAAATGCAATGCCACTGGAAAAGTCGCGAGTTTTTTTTTCGTTTCTCTGTTCCTTCTCTTTACTGTATTTCGCTCCCTCTTTCTCTGCTTATCTCCTCCCTCATTTGTTTATCTCTTTCTCCGAGAGTTCCAAACCGAAACTTCCCCCCCCCCTCACTCGCTCCCGGAAAGAAACCAGCCCCTCCTCGAGCGGGGGTGAATCAGCCCACGAGTTTTGCCATCCCCCGGGAAGTAGTGGGAGAATCTACCGAGGTACGAAAAAGGAGGGAGGGCGTTGCGTGGGAGGGAAAGGAGATAGCCGAAAGCGGCAGGGCTTGGGGATTCAAGGTTACACGTGAGGGAAAGGCGTGCAAGCAGGGGAATATCGTTTCTAAACTCATAAGCTCTATAGCACACAACGTACACAAGCTGCATAAGGCACTTTTCAAAGCACAACAGAACAACTTATAAACGCCCTGCGATATTAGTCTCAATTCACGCAAAAGTACCTGTAATCGACTATTACACAATGCAAAATTTATTACCCTGTTTTATCAATGTATATTTGCTATTTTCATTGTTCGTTGACATCGTATTAGTGATATCTATTTTCATTTCTCTTTACTTCCCTTATCGTAATTACTTTTTAATTTTTTCTGTTTGTTTCTTTGTTTTTGTTGTGGAAAAACATTAGCCTATCTATCAGCAGGTCTTCTCAGGTGTTTCATACCCCCCATCATATGTGGGTGTTTTCCAGGAGTGTGTGTTTTGACAAGGATGTAAAGCTAATGATCCTTTAGTTTTTCTCACATATGTAGAAATCTTTTTTTACACTTCTAGGTGATATTACGTCGTATTAAAATTTTTATGCTACATTGTGAATGTATTACAATGCCTCTTTACTAGCTAAATATTTCGATCACAGCGAATAAACATGCATTTTTTGGAATTGAATATTTTGAATAAAAAGGTAAAACTTTGTTATTTCCACATACATACAGTACGACCATGGTTTCGAGTTGAAGTCATCTTCAGGTACAGATTCATAAACATTCACACTTATATACATGTTGAGCGGAGGGGGGAAGGGAAGATGGGTAGTGCAGGTGGGGGGGGGGTGAGGAAGCATGGGAAGGGGGTGGAGGTGGGTATGTCAGGATCGGTGGGGTTGGCTTGAGGGTTTGAGCCATGGGTCTGGAATGTGGTTTTACAAAGTTATACCTGACAAAGTTTTACCTTTTTATTCAAAATGTATAGCAAATTCCACAAAGTTACTCCGGAAACCACCAACTTCATGGAATTGAATGTATCCATTGGCTGGGGTTAGGTGACATTGGGGACTATATGGTCTCCATCTCACTCCAATAAAGCGGACTTATCCATATTATAATAAAACTCCATTTTCATTAAAGTCGGCTTCACACGGTTCTGTCTTTTCATGCGCTATTCCTTGCTTGCAACCGAGCACCACTTGGTTCGTATAATGAAAAACTCGAAGCTTCAACTTTATTGGAGGGACATCATTAATTAAAAGATGAAGAAATATTTAAGTGCATCTGTTCATGTGGTAGAATTCACCATAAATACCTTAATGGAAATTACACAAGAATTATATTTTACATTTTTACGTTAACTAAAGCATGTTATGATTTGAGCTATTGATAGTTGTCAGCGCGGTATTCGAACTTTAGGTGAAAATTATATTTAAATACTTTATTACGAATCTTTCTCTCGGCATGATAATGATATTTGTTGGAAACCATTATAAAAATATTAAATGTATCATTTCACGTTTAGAAGATAAACTGTACATATACAATTGAATTATTCCGAAATATGTCACAGGTGCCATAAGTTTACATGTTAAATTAGCCTTAGTAAATTGCCGAAAAACGAAATCGGTAAATGCAATTTTTTCAATTTTATCAATAGAATATACATTTTTTAACACTTATGCAAACTTTCACGCAAATTTGTGCAAAGATGAAAATCGCTACAACCACCTTAATCGACGGCGAGGTTGATGGCACTGCGCAGACTGACTCGCAAAAAAAACTTGGATGGCGCTCTGGGTTTGTTCCACACGAGTGTCCGTGAATCGAAAGTTAAATTACTTTGATCGAAAATCGTTCCATATTTAGTTTTTTCAATCGGTAAAATGGATTTTTTCACTTTTATGTATAGATATCAGTAATAAAAACAGGTATGAAAAGTTTCGCGCATATCTGTACGTGGGTTAAAATTGTTCCAGCCGCCTCAATGCTCCTTCCCAGCTCTCCTCCGGCTTTCCCAGCGATTGTCGAGGCCAAGCAAAATCACGACGGAGCAATCACACGACGCTATGGTCCCTGGGTTCCCTAGTCGTGTCCGATCTCTCTTGTCTCCTCGCCGGGGAACTTGATCACAGACGGAGTAAACATGCACGGGCGAGGGAATTCCCAAATTATCGCAGCCCAGGAAGTTTCTGTTGACTATCGTATATTTTTATAGGTGTATCAATTGTTTTGCGTGTGAAGCCGTAAGGGGGAGAAGAATCGAGAATCAATTAGGCGAGACGCTCAACTAATCATTTTTCGTATACTGCATTGCTGTGGGTTTCACTTCAAGGACACAATAGGTAAATATGTAAACACGAAATCTCTTATTATTGTTCCAAATTTGTTCATGTGTACTCCGACCCAGTTTCAGTAATTATGTTTTTAATACATTTTCAAATGCTTCATGTTACTTCAAGATTTTTAGAAATAAGTGCATGCACATAAAAGGTGCCCTCGATGGGACCCAAGCAGTGATTCGAACCCTCCATCCAGGCAGTCACTTGAACCCACGATCTTGAGGTTAGAAGGCAAGAACTTTACCCCAAGGCTGGTCAATTGGTTTGAATTACAATATTCGCAAGTGTTAAATTTATTTATATTCTAATTCGGGATCGCGTATTTCCCCAGACAATTAGGGAAATTTCCGTAGATTGTTATATACATCATTATGCCACGCTGTCTGACGGCTACACTTAACACACGCTGAGTTACATGTGCCCTGCATTGTCCTTATCCATTATGCTCCATCGTGCCCGTGTTGCAAGTCGTATTGTAAATATTCATGCTGTTTTAACCTCCTCATAGGAGCTGCTACAGTAGTGTCTCGATTATCCGAGTCCCGATTCACCGGGGTTCCGAGGTAATATTTATTTAGATCACCGCCGTATGAAGCCATTTATATCTGCACTGTCATTTAATTTTGGTTGTGTCGTCAGAATTTATAACGCTTATTTTATTTGGTTCGACAGTTAGTTGCAGGAAGCCATCCCTGCAGATATTTTGCTGCTGAGACGCTTACAGATAATCGTTGAAAAGAAGTGAAAGAGTATATTTTATGGAGAAAAAGAGATATGAGATTCAAAGAAGTTATTTCTTCAAAACGATTTTTTAAATTAAAATATTTGGTTTACTACGGTAAGGTTTTCCATGGAAAAATGAGAATTTTTAAACGTGTTTATTTCATAATTTACGTACAACAGATGGCTCTTTCGTAATATCCGAGGTTATGCCAGTCCGCAATAACTCGGATAATCGAGACTCTAAAGGACTTTAATAAAAATTAACAGTTTTCTTAATGTACCATAGAAGATCAATTTTACGGATAAAATAATAAATGAAGAAGTATGCAGAAGAGTAGAAGAGAAAGGGTCATATGGAACACCAAACAGTAAAGAAAAACCAGAATTATTGGTGACACTCTGAGGTACAATGGGTTTGTGAGGAATATAACTAATAGGGGAATTGAATGAAAAAATTTTAGTGTTTTTCATATTGTTATTTTTATTGAGGCGACCCTTTTCGGCTGATAAACCATCATCAGGTACAACTTAATAATTGTGCATTGTGTGATGATAGCTCAACAGTCGAAACCGGTCGTCCCAAGAAAAATAAAACTGTGGAATAGCTGCGTTCATTCAGATATGGAAATGTTCCCCAAATTTCAATCTTAATTCTATGAAAAATAGAGGGAAAAGTCACAAGGAAGGCCAAGGGGCATAAGTATTGGATAAATACCAAGAGGATAGTATATAAGAAGAACTACTCACCTGGGAGTAACAGAACTAGTATCAGATGGAGAAGTATGGAGGGCTGCGGTCAACCAATCTTAGGATTGAACGATCAATGATGATGAGTATATCGTGTGTTAATTTTCTCTCCCTTATCTTCATTTCAGTGTCATTTCAATCCTGATACAATGTTGCCAGTATGAAATAGAATGGCTAAATATCTATATTGTGAAAAGTTGCGTTCCGTGTCCCCGCAGCAATTATTTCGTCGAAACTCGCGAAAATGAAAACCTCTCCTTTGTTGCAATTTCGCTTTCCAAATATAGTTTATTTCACGTGATCTCGATCGTCTGCAAGCGCATGCTTTTTCATGTTGTGTTTAAACGCTATTAAAGACTTAAAAAATTAATGGCCTACGAGTAACCATCCAATATATTTTCCTCGGAGTTTAACAATCATGTTTTCCTTTCTTTTTCAAAATGACGAAGACCACAAACTGTCGATTGGGACCCGGATGGATTGGATCTTTTTCCTGTTTTTTATTGCATAATTTAATCTAGTTGTTTTTTCCCCTCCAAGCTAATGTAATTATGAACCGTTTTTTGAGATTTTTTATCACTTTCACGCTTGGTCTCTTTTTTGTTGTAATCGGATTGTTGAACCATCCCAGCAAAAATGTTGTGATTATATTACGAAATTTGAGATTCATTATATTTTTAGACTTGGAACCAATCGGCTGGTTTGTTTTTGTGGGAGGTGACCGACAGCTAAGGCCATTCAATGCATGAAGGTAGGTAGGTTGTTAGGGATAGGATTTAGATGGAAAAAAAGGTTTTATGAGGAACAGGAGAAGACACCAAGACACGGGGAGTCTCAAAGTAATCATTATATTGTAAAATGGACTACCAAAGTTTTTTCAATCTCAACGGAGGAAGGTTGGAGAGAAACACAGCGTCGGTATTTGCCAATTCTTAGCGAATGGCGCCAATGGGACCGCAGTTTAACGTCCCATCCGACGCGAAGTACGAATCACTGCACTTGAATTACTCTCCACATAGTATACATTCACAACAGAGAAATCTCGATTACACTGAAATTTTTTAACCTGAATCCTTGGGACGGGAAGCCAGTGCTCTAGCATTCACACCAACCTGATACCAGGAAGAGTTTGCATTAAAAAAGAGGAGTTTGACACTCCATGTCTAAGTAGAATTAATCCTTCCAAACCGTCAAAGATTCGTATCTTTGAAAGTTTTGAAGAAATTTTACTCATGAATTCCGAAATATCAGGGTTAAAAAATGTCTAAGAATGTTGGTTTTTGCCGAACCTGGCAGGTTTTACCTGGTGGAATGTTTTGATTGTTCAAGTAGAAATAAAAACTAATTAGCAAAAAAAACTTTTAATTAATATAAGTATTATTCTACCTCGAGACATAGGGTTAAGTCGAAGAAGGGGACTCATGAGTATCAATCTCCCCCATATAATTAAGACATGGAATGTCCATTCTCCATTTATCCATCCATGTTATTTAAATCAACCCCCTGTGATTCCTGCAGTTTAAAGTAATCCGTTTTCCTCAAAGACTAGGTTCGAATCCCAGTTACACTACCCTCTTCAAAAACATTGTATTTTTTTTTATTTACCAAAGATTCTCTTTTTTATGTGTGACTTTGTTTATAGATATTTTCGATACCCAGTTTCTGTGATGATATCTTTTGTTGGCACTCCCAAACTCTGCCAAACATTGGCGTGTTGGCGTTACTCGTTATTTTTGTACCAAAATGAGGTGTAATATGCCCTGTTTAATGCTGCCTGTTGGAGAAATAATTCTGAGTGGCATAAAGGGTAATAGCTTGGTGAATTGATAATCGTTCTTCAAAATTTTCCTCGTCTTCAACTCCATCAAGTGCAACGCGCATCTCCGCGATGATTCTCCTAGAATTACCTCCCTTGTTTATTTCCCCATACGGTCATTTTTAAGGTATAAAGCGCCATCGCCTGACGCTAATGCGAAAGTCACCCGTGTCGTTTTGCCGTGAGCGTGTTTGATAAAGGGATTCGGGAGTGGCCCAATGAGATAGCGTCATTTGAAACTCAAAAGAGGGGAAAGAGAAGATGTAATTTAAGCGTCCGTCCCTTCCTAGATGAGGAGTGGTTTGCCGCAAGGGGGCACCGCGATGATTAATCCTGTACCGATCTTCTGCTCGGAAGAAAATTTAAACCCACTTGTTTCTCAAATCCGCGGTCGCCGATGTCGTCGGGTGTGGTATCTGCTGCTTCCCACGTCCGATGTCAGGTGATTTAGGGCCAATTTCCTCTCATGTCAGGCCAAAATCGATCGCTTAGCTGTGTTTGAAGGGCCTTCTCGCTAGCATCAGTCCAGTAAACCATAATAAAATGAACGCACTTTGCTGTAGTTGGAAAAGTGTATAAAAGGAGAAAATACAAATAACCGGGTTACTCAAAATTTCCCGATGTACTGCTTCGATTTTACTTGGAATTTATGCATCAGTAATGATTTATTTTTATTTCATAATCATAGTATGACAGCACATTTTGTTTTGGTTACTGTTCCGGAAGATTAAAATGTTTTCCAAAACTATTCTGACAAATGTGTTGCCACAAGTACAACGAAGGCGCTAGAAAGAGGTGTCATTTCATTGACTGGCAATTTTGTTCACATAATAGCCTATATTCGGATTAAAAGGCAAAATTCAGCCAGGAAAGCTAAATTCATAATCTGATTTTAACAAATTTCTATTGTAGGTGTAAGAATAAAGTAATTAATAAAATAGAGGCTCTTCAAATTTTGAGACACTAATTGATTTTACGGCTAAATGCCTCTCAGCTACAAGGATTGCCAACAGATTGACAAATAATTGATAATGCTTCAAATTTAGTGATATTTGGCTCTTAAAATCTATTGTGAGGGACAAGGATTCTATTCTATTAATGTCTTCAGGTTGAGGAATTTTCTCGTCAGTAGTAAAAACTCCCGTTTCCAAGTCAAAATCCATGTAATGATTGGCAATATAATGTTTACATTTTAATGGTAAGCTGGTACTTTTGGCCTTCTCATTTTTTCAATAACCTTTGGATTTCATGGCATGACATATCAAAACGCAAGACTTTTCTCTTGCCATAAGTATTGCCAATAATGTCCCCGGGCATAAGCGAGAGCTTGAATCCTGGGGGGTGGCGGGGGATTATTTAAGTATTGCCTATGCCAATTGCCAATAATGTAATACATTGTATGTGATTATTACCAATTTAATGCATAGATTTTTATGATTTGCTGGCACCCTCGGCTTTCGCATTTATTCCGATAACCTAGGAATTTTATGGCATGAAATATCAATACTTTAGACTTTTCTCTTACCCTAAGTGACCCGTGGAGTCTTATTTAAAGATATTCCATAGTTGAGCCATAAAGTCCACTTCCTTTTGTAGGCATCTAAAATATGAATGCATCAATTGTAGCTAGCACGTGGAGCGCCATGGATATCGTTTCAATTTTTTCTTCGTTCATCACTTATTCCCATGCACTCTCGTATCGTGTTCATAAAACTCCCGTCACTCCTTTCCCATAGGCCTTTTCCTTTCCCATTGGCTCCATTAATAAAAAGGAATATGGTGTATTTCAAACGATTATATTTTCATTAACATGAGAGGGCGTGGATGTTATAGTGTCTTTTCAGTTTTTAGTGTAATGAAAGGGTCAAAACTAACTCCAATACGGAAGCTCCAATTTTTGTCGAATATGCCGAGTAATAAAACTGAACACAAAAAGAACAAGCGTCCTGGTCTCGGTACATTCATTTCTTAACTATTCATTTAACAAAAATGATATGCTGGCAAACATTTTGCTCATCATTTTCGCAAGGTTTTTATGCGATTAAATAAATGGAAATCTCGTCTGCTACGGCGCTACCCAAAGCAATATATTCAATTATTTTGGTAGTCTAGGTGATGTGTTAACTTGAAGATTCCGGGATTCAACCAAGGGCCTTAGATTCTAGTTCTTGCTATTCCTCAAGGCACACTCCGCTATATCCCTAAGCCTATCCCTAAGAGATTTTCTTATTGTTAGTGCCAGAACTACTTAGGGAAGCAAAGATGTCTACTGGGAAGAAGTTGTTTCCCCATCCTGAACTCAGTTTTGTAAATCAAAGGAAAGTAACCACTGGCATATTGATTGAACTTTTTTCAGGTATACTTTTTCATGTAGCGTTACAATTTTAGGCGTTACCCAAAGCTAGTTGTTTGAGATGATAAAAATGACGAATGGAATTCCCTAGTTTTGTGATGCATTACCGTTGCATTGAAAACATGTAGGAGGTAATTAATCCACATTATGATAGAAAATAAGATTTATCATGAAATTGTTCGTGATGAAACAGGGTTAGGATTACATAAAAATAAAAAACTCACGTTCAGTGATAAGTATCACATAAAAATTAATTATCGAAGCACTTTATTATAAGAAGTAAAGTCAAAGAGTATACATAAAGATTTTTCACTTCAAGTAAACTATTTATTATAATAATACAGCGGACATTTATCGAGACATAAATTATTTTTTTATTTGCAATAGTTTAACAAATTGAGTAAATATTGTTTATAGTCTTTCCATGCCTGTTAGTCATTTTTGAAAACTGTTAGAAATACATGTAGTAACAAAATCTTATGAAATATACGATGGATGACGTTGATGAAGGGCTTCATGAAGCTTGAAAGGATGATTGCCAAATTCCATCACTATGATTACCGTTAGGTGCCGCCGCCCCCTTGTATCTTTTCTATCCGTATGTTGAAGCACCGCTACCCAGGGGGCGGTAGCGCTCACTTTGAGAACCACTTATTTAGTCGATACTGAACGCGACTTTGCGGCCATTCACTTATGAAAATAATTACCATAATGCTTAACACGTGTTTTTGGAACATCTGTAATAGAATCAATAGATTTATTTCGTAATATTTGCCACTCTAGCGTTTGATATGAAAAGGGTGAAATGCGCAGCTTAATTCATGGGTCTGGATGATTTTATGGCTAGAGCTACGTCTTCCCTTGGTGAGGGACAAAGTTTGACACTCACCGATGGCGGAGATTTACATGGGATAATTATGACCCGAGGGTGCAGCTTAAAGAGCATTCCATGTGCAGTTGTTGGATGTAAAACTTTAGACTCTTTGAAGCCTTCGGAGTAGGTAGGTTCTTGCTGAGGCCTTAATTTCTCTCCATCTCCGTTTATCCGTTGACTAAAAATCCAACCTATACTTATTGATATGAGTAGACGACCTAAATTGACGATAGCCACTCCCGATAGTTCACACTTAGCTAAAACTACGACCCTATGTGACTCCTTTTTCTGCGTGCAATATTGATTACCGTGGCATGAGCTACGACATAAAAGCCCCTTGCCAGAGTCTGACCATTAAAACCCCTCACCGTCCAGCCTTTTACCCACAGCCATACCTTCAAATTCCTGTCAATGCGTAGTTAATATTTAAGAATCTCTTCTATATTCTAACCTTATTTTTAAAATCTCTGAGGAAATTGGAGTTTTTGTCTTTCTTATTTAATTAATCGCTCAAAAATCTATCGCGACATTTCGTTCCACATCACAGGGTTAATATTAAAAATAAACGCAACGTATAAAAGAACAAGTGTCACTAAATATTTCATTATTAAAATTCATACAATTGAGAATAAAACCTAGGAAACTTTAACATATGTACTTCGGGCATAATTCGATTATACCAATGTAAAAACTAATCTCCAATGTTCAAGATGCAAACAGTTAATTTATGTAAACGTTGAAAAACATTTTAACATTGAAACTACCCTTTTTACAAATAGTGGTGACAGCTACTTATTAGGAATACAATTTGATAAAAGGAATAAAAAACTGACTGTAAAAGAAGGAAAAGAAATGAAAAAATAACGTATCAAAAGCCGCATTAAAGCCAACGCATGCGTAGTTACTCACTACGAGAGCTTATATGGATTCGCTTATTTTTTCCAACTGTCAGACTCCTAATAACTTTAGAGATCATTATTTGGTAATTTGACCTTTGACTGCTGGGTTCTCTTAGTCCACTTTCCATTCATTTGCTATTTTTAAGCGCTCCTACTCATCATCATCCATTTTCTCGTAGTTATAAGTTTTTCCTATACTTAAGACACCTAATATTCCTCCTCTCAATAATCTTAAGAATATAGGAGCGTGTATGAAGCAATGATGAATGTAATAGAAGCAAAAATGGTTTGATAGGGCATTATGGGGAAAATAATTAAAAGAAAGTCTCCTAGGCCTAACAGCAATGACTAAGTTCCTTTGATTTCACCTATCATGAAAGGGAATGGCAAGATGGGTATGTATTTACGTATATATCTTACAATTAGCCTAGTGTGTAGCCTCCGAGTCTCTAGTGGCTTCCATTCTTCTGTAAATCTATTCCTTCCATCAGAGTTGTTACTCTCTCTATTCGCTCTTAACAGTTCAACTTTCCTTTGAAAATAGTTTGTTATTTCGCGTATTATATATTTCCCTGCATTTCCATATTATATAAAATAACTTACAAGGTGCAGTAATATGGTAATTAAAATTATTTCCACTATTTATAAAACGGAAAGTAGTCTACTAAGACATTTTTCAGGTGCCCTACTTTCCCCGTGCGAAAAAAAGGCCAAAAGGCTGCATAACTGACAAGAGATTTGTTTATTCTCTCTCAGATGTGATACTACTGTCTACATTTGCAGAAAACTAAATATAGTGTATGAAAATATTAAGCTTAAAGCCCCTCCCTGCAATAACTTAGTTCTTTGATTTTGCCGACCACAAAAGGGAGTGGTGCGATGGGTATCTCCGTATGTAAATGCTTCTCTCGACCTCCTCATTCCTGCTGCTTGCTCTCATGCTTTCCAAATGATTTATTCTTTTTCTTCCTTCTATTCCGTGTTTCCCAAGAATTCTCCCCTCTATCACCTCATCAGCATTGAGCTCCTTCTCAATACGTCCATCATGCACTTCAGCCGTCTTCTCCGCATCAACGACACCAATCATCTTTCCTCTTGTATGATATATCTACTCTTTCCTCGTTTGTCTTCGTCATTACACAGCTTACCCTCACCATTCAAATTCTGCTCAAGTGAGAAGATGCCTCCGGCAATGAAAAATCGTGGCCACGCCGTACAGCGCACACATTTTACCATGAATAAATTCCGTATTTACTCACTTGCCCACAAGACTAAGAACGGTCATAAAGGAAAGATTTTGTAAAATAAAATATTCACGAAGGTGTCCGCGGGGCCTTAAAAAATATCCACTGGAGCCGCAAAGCTGGATTTTTTTCTTGTCATGAAAGCGAGAGCGATTAAGCGTTCCTTTTCTTCCACTGAAAGGAAGAACATAATCTTTGAAGGTGAGAAATATTTTTACCAGCCTCCCTCCCCTTAAGGCTTATCGACTACCGTTCTTAACACAGATTTCTTTGCCCCGTGGAGTAAGAGAAAACGTAAAAGTATTATGGAAATAATCGCGGAGAAGGTAGTTTCTTGGGTGCAGAAAAATAGGCGGACGCAGCGTAGGTTAATATAGGAGGAAAAAAGAGGCATATGGGATGTCGGAGGATGCTAAAATCTAGGGAAATACGTCAGATGAGCAGATTAGGCAGAGGGCGAAGTTGGGAATTTTGGGTTAAGTGAATCGAAGTAGGAGATTAAAGTGTACATAACTTTATGCACATATTTAGTGTACGAATTTCCGGTTTATCTGAGTAATGTGGATATCCGAATTATCTGGGTTCAAAGTCAAGCTATCCCGATCAGGATTCTGGACACGAAAATTACAGGAAAAATCCATGTATCAGGGGTAAATGTTTGGACCTCTATTACATCTTGTAAATGTTGGACCTTTAGTTCAAACTTTGAATCTATCATATCTCTGTTTTGGAAAACATCATTTTTTACCTAGTTGCCTTTCACATGGATATTTGCGCAGCCAAACTACTATAATTACAGAATTTGTGCTCTGGCATAATGGAGTGAAATGTGATACGAATACGATATCACATGTAAGTAAAATCTCGCGTAAAATTTTCTCTAACCCCCACACCCCCCTACGTAGGACCCTATGTTAAGTTTATATTATAATTTTTTTTAAATATAATACGTAACCTAACGGTTGTGGAAAGTTTAAATGGAAGAAGGAATACTTGGTCCCTTTGCATGATTTCATTCTTCAGCTCAGCATATGTCCTGCCCCTCTTCATCCCACACACCAAGGCTGCTTTCTTCCCCTTTCTTGTTTACCCAGCATTCTCCATCTCTAACACGGCTTAAACATCTCTTCACTCATATAAACCTGCTCCAACCTTCTCATCTGCCCCTTCCTTATCATCTCTAACAGTTTTCATTACTTAACCACCATGCCGTGTACTTCCTCATTCGTCTTCCTACCCGTCGTTAATTGTCTAACTGACTTTATCAGTGGTCCTTGTACTTAAATGTCTACCCTAAGATCTTGAGATGCCTCTGCTACCATTTCCTCAGTATTAGTGTCAATAATCAATGGTAGCAACAAGTAAAGGTTACCTCTTACCCTCCGACTTACAACTGCCCAACCTGATTCCCAGTCAGCCCCCTAACTAGTACCATCTGGTTCATGTATAATTTATGGAATCAAATCTTTTTTCTTCTTCCTAGCCTTTATCCTTGGTGTTAAGGGTCGCCTTTGGTAGTTAGTCTCCTCCATTCGCTTCTATCTACGTCATCCGTTGGGTTCACACGACACTCCTTCATTTCACTTCTCACACAATCCCTCCATCTTTTCATAGGTTTCCCTCTGCCTCTTTTTCTGGGAGGGTCCATCTTCCCTCATTTCATCCAATTAATTCCTCTGAACACTGTTCAACAAGACTTAACCATCTAAGCCTGCTCTGTCTGATTCCTTTTTCTATCGGCACAATTTTTAAACTCCCTCTCACTCTAATTCCGATTTTAATCTAATTTGGGAATATCTAACGAATATATTTCGTCAGACATTTAAAAGTGTATGCTTTTCATGATTTAGAAAATGTTTTTAAAATAAATCAACTACTCGCCGCTGTAACATTTACAGAATCACAAAAAATCTTCGGTTGTGAAGGCGTTTTCAGCTTGCGGCGTTAAAAAATGAGTCAAGTTGAAAAACTTACAAATGTATATTTAGTTAATTACTGAGAATTTCAGCAATTTAAAACAGGATTTAGTCGCTCATGTTACATTATTTGCTTCATGTTTCTTAGAGTAGCTTAAATTTGAATATGATCTCTATTCTGACTAGAGAAAAATATCGCTCAAACTACCTTAAATTAGGCGAGGTGTTGGAAGTGGTATCTAACGTTGCCTAGAAGTGAGCGCACGAAGAGTCAATTTGGCAACAGTGCTCTCTATAAAATGTTTTTTAACTGTCAACTAAATGTGGAACGCACTATACGTTTCTACTGGCGAGTAAGTAGTGGGACTCATGCGGTCGAGAGAAAGACGTAAGTGTGAGCCGTCTTACCCTCGGACCGTGTCCTCCTTATCCTCATCGCGAGGTCACAGAACCCTTGCGTGCAAACCCTTACCACCCTTTCCCACCCGCCCCTGGATTCCACCCCCTCCTCACCTCTGCAGCGCCCCAGGGGTACAGATGTTGACGCGGGCGGTTTTGCTCCCTTCAATGGAGCCTCAAGGGGGGAAGGGCGCTGCATATTTTATGGGATTACAGTTGGCCCGCGAGTGGGCGGGGCGACGGGAAGAGAGACTGGAAAGTTGGAAGAGGAGGAAGGGGAATGGGAATAAAGATGTGTGGGACGAAGAGCGTCTTGCTACTCCCGGAAGAAATATGGCCAAGTCCTACCTGCATGGTGCCCTCAAGCAGGGTCGTCTATAGCTCACTAGAACCTATTCATTTTGAGCCCCTATCCGAAAATGTGCGACACTATTTAGAACGCAACAACTTCAAAACACTACATACATTATGTGTAATGCATAAGTATTTTTGTAAAGTCCTCACTTTCAAAAATGAGTTCTACAATTTTAATACGAGGATAAATA
Source organism: Pyrrhosoma nymphula (assembly GCA_963573305.1). Taxonomy (NCBI): domain Eukaryota; kingdom Metazoa; phylum Arthropoda; class Insecta; order Odonata; family Coenagrionidae; genus Pyrrhosoma; species Pyrrhosoma nymphula. The sequence continues at coordinate 46,492,909 of OY754335.1, read as the reverse complement.
GTAATTTCCACCTTCCCATATTAAAGAAGGCATTCACTCCTCACTATTTTATAGGGGACAGGAGCTCGAGATGTGGGTGTGGAGGAGGGTGGAGAAGGTGAGGTGGACGGAAAGGAACGTACACGAGGAAGTGATTCATATGGTGGGAGAGGAATCTTTTTGAGGAGATTAGGGAGAGGCAAAAAGTAGGTGGTTGGAGGAGGTAATGAGGGGACGAATGGTTGCTTATGGCCTTGATAGAGGATAATATGTATGGTAATCGGGGAAGGGGAAAGAAGAGAATAGCTTTAATAGACGGGTTGAAGAAAGGTAGGATGTATACCAAGATGAAGAAAGAAATATTATTGGTTGATAGTACCCTACACTTTTATAATTCTATAGAATGTTTACTCCCTTCGATTTACTCCTACCTTAACCGGTATATTACCTAACAATTATAATGTATCACTGAATGCCCTCTGAACTAAAACAATTTAAATATCTGATTGTTTTAAAAGAGAGTAAAATCATTGTTGCTATCTGCAAAATTTTTATATGTTATTAATACAAATTGGCAATTTTAAAATGTTATAGCATAAAATGTGTGGGTACTGTGGATCACAAAGAATGCTTTAAAATTTAAGTATCATTAGGAATGTTTGCAATTATTGTAACGTCTTTTTTCTAATTAGTGTTGTAATTGTTCCCTTCACTGTCATGATTATTTTGATTGCGATTCCTTTTTCATAGCTTGTGCAAAGTAATCGCTTCTATTATTAATGCTTTTATAAGGGATTAATAATAAAATACATACCTATACAAGATTCATATACGCATTTACTTTGTGCTTAACCAATGCTTAAACGCAAAATATACAAATACAGTTTTTTTTAATAGCAATCTTTTTTCAGATGGCCAATTACTTTCTAGTAAAAATATAATTGCGTTTTTTCCACGTGTTAAATTTGTGTTTAAGTATATAAAAAAAATAATTTAAAGCAGCATAACCTTAATGGGCGTCACCCACCTCCGGAGATACACTAAATGGTGAAGTTAAAAAAAGAAAGAAAGAAGAAGAAAGAAAAATATTTATTGTTCAGGACAAAAATCCAAAAGAACAAAGATAATAATAAAACACTTTGCAGGCACAATCTTTTATAAGTACAAAAGGACAAACTTTTCATCATTTCAAACTATTCAAGTACAAAAGGACAAACTTTTTATCATTTTATAAATGTAAATTAACACAAAAAAACTCATGTATTAATAACTATCAATAGAAAAATGATACAATGAATAAGGAACCATAATAACATGAACACAAATTTGAAGAAAAAAAAATAATAAGAGTAACTTATGTTATACCCGGGAAAGTAAATAATCATGGTATTTCATTTTAAATGCTTTAACAGATCTACAATTTTTAATATCAGTTGGCATCTTATTCCATATGTGACAAGCTGTTACAAGAAATGATTTATTATATGCTGTGGTGCGATGCCCTGGAAAATACAATTGATTAGGATCAGACCTAGTGGACATTGTGGAGACAAGAGGGACAACTAAGGAACAAATCATGCAGATACTTGGGTGATTTGTTTTTAAATAGAACAAACAAAAAGGATCCCAGAAGGTATTCTCTACGGGATTTGACTACGGGACTACGGGATTTGAAAAAAAAAGACAGATTGAAGACGAAAGTAGATTGAGTCATGGTCTTATTCCAGGCGAATGATTTTTTCCTTGAAGATTTCGCATATTCATTTTTTCATAGAGGATCACAAACAACGTTTTATGACTAAAAGCTAAAAAGCACTATGACGAGAAGAGTTTCTTGAAACTAAATTCTAGGCAAGGAAAAAAAACATCCCTTTTCGTATCATATGGCTTAATTTATTCTCCTGCCCAAATCCATGGAAAATAAACTTTCTCGCAGTCCTGGTGAATGATTGTTTAACTGCGAATTTCGCACATTCGTATATTTATTGACGACCATAAACGCTATCTTTATGACTTTAAAGTAAACGCAGGTCTGAGGAGAGGATCGGAAAAAAAACATTTATCGACAAGGAAAACAAACTTCCCTTTATAAAAATCCGGTCTTCAATTTAATCCAGAAAGTCGCGAATCGATGTGGAAGATTTTGGAGAATAGGTCAGATGAGAAATTATTTTTTGACAAATTAAGGGGAAAAAATTGGGGGAGAGATGAGATTTTTATCGTGCCAATTTGAATCCCTTTGATCAAGGGGATGCAGTTATTCCAAGCGGATGCGTGCATATCGACCAGTTGCTGCGGCATCTTCCTTCAAGGCACAGCAGTCGGCGCGAGGGAATGACCGGGAAAGATATGATTAACCCAGTTGAGCGGCGATATGCCGCATTGTACATATAGCACGAACGCCTTTAAGGAAGCCCAATTTCATTTAGCCACGTTGAAGAGCGCTGCTTCCCGAACGTGTTTGGAGTTAAACCAGTTAATCAATTTTTTTATACGATATTGCACCAATTTCACTTCATTTTTTATACACCATGGCTTGAGTGAGCTCTCAAGTTAGGAATTATAGTCCTTTTTTGATAAGTGAAGAAAATACGAGTGAGACTCTAAATGATGATATTATAAAAACATTAGTTACCACCTAAATGTTGAACTATTTGTAGTTTATTTAGGATATTCCTTCATTGCATATAAAATAAAAGGATGTTCATGGAGAGGCGAGGCTTCTGAAATGTCGGCTTGTTGAACAAACAGGTTTTCAAGCGGCATTTTTCCCGAGAATTAGAAGAGATCATAAAATGTTGATGTATAGATGTAGGTGAGGAGATGAATAAGGAGGATAAACTGAAGAAGACGAACGCAGGAGAGCCAGGGAAAGATAAGAAATCGGTGACGGATATTCGGAGAATGCAGCAGAAATGGATCGAGGAAGTACGGATGCACGGAGAGTTGGGCAAGCGAGGAAGGGAATATAAATTTAGGGCAGCATAGGTGGGGGCAGAGAGCATTATGAGTAAAAGAGAGAGAGAGAGATACTTTATTCAGAACTTGTTGAAAAGCCTGTTGAAACAGGCTAAAATACTAGGGAAATATCCAAAAAGTAATGAATAAAGTGTATAATTAGAAATATAATGTGTATTTGAATTATTGATAAATAATAATTAAAATAACTTTAAAAGCTCCTTGGAAGTTCGTTAGAATTATATAATTTTTATTTATTTTTTGCATCAATCCTTCATTAATCGCGTTTAATTTATAATTCAAAATCACCATCGTTCCAGGCACCAAACTACTCCTTTCCGAGAGCGGATTGCTTGGTGAGGGTCTGACCTTCTATTTCTTGGATTCTCAACAGTGGTTCACGATTCAGCGCCAACCTCTAAAACGGCCCTCTGTCGGAGCCCACAAAACCTCCGCTTCTATGTGCGCTTTTAGGCTATTGTTGTTTCTGATATACTTTTCAAATATATCCCATCACCGTCAAATGGTTGCATAATCATTTTTTATCTCCTTTAATAACATTGTTGCCCTGAAATCGCCGAACCTTTTGAAAATTTTCCTCATTTCTTTCTCAACTTTTAGCTTAGTTATGTCCAAAAAATCGTTTAGTTAAACGAATGGAGTATGGTATTATTTAAGATTCGTCCCCAAAGCGTGACCAAAGCATCCGAACGTGAATTCACCAATGGCAATAGCCTATCAATGACCTATGATTTCAATTTTATGAGTTGAATATTACAGGTGACCTTTTATTGAGGTTGTTTTTTTAGGAATTTAAATTTTTTATTTTTTTGTTGAATACATAGCCGTTTTTCAGTCCTACCAGCACTTGTAATCCTCTACTCACACATGCAACAACATACTTATGCAATACGTAATAACGACTTTTTCATGTTGGCTTTTCGTAAACTTTGAACATCTTTCATGTTATGATTCTCCTATTCCAAGCCACCTACACAGAATTTCTCCCTTCCGCGCTGATTCACTTCTCTTACCCCTGTTTTTCATGGTTGGCGAGGTAGTGTGTAGATCTCAAAGATTTTCTCATGGGACTGCTGCGATGTGACTTGGACGCATGGCAGAACGATTCGTGTGGCAACGATCCTGGAAAAGTCAAGCAAACGCTTTTCCTATCGGTTCCAGCTGGAACTCGGTCGTTCTCAAATCTGTGACATGGTATGGTTGAATGGAGTAGCCGTGACCAGAGGACCAAGAAAAGATGAGAGTCAATCCCTCTGCATCTACATTTTTTCCTCTAAGGCCCCCTCTCGGGCATGTGGCAGTGGTCACCAGCCGTTAATATGCGGGAGGAAAGGAAAAATAGTCCATAAGGAAAAGGAATGAGAAGGAAGACGACATAAAATCTTCTAAGGCCTTCCATTGGGCCTGGGATTCCATGATGGCCGACGTTTTGACGTGATATACGAATATCTTCTTCAGGGAGTGATTCAACTCAATACCAAAAACCTCTTCAAGGATGATTTTTTATTCGTGTCAAAGTAACGTTTTTTCTTTTCTTTTCGTGCGAATACTCTTCATCCCAAATTCCTCACTTATACTCTGCATTAAATACTGACTGATCCGCATAAGATACGTAGTTTTTTTCAGATTGGCTATGGGGAATTTCAACTACTTGATAACCTTTCGTGTTTCCTTTTCAGCTGTATTAAGCCCAATGCTAAGCTCAAATGCCTGTACCTGTAGTACAACTGTAGCACTACTGACATCAACCGTTTTGTACTCACCAATACAAATGCGCAAGCGTAGATGTGCATACGCTAATGGATGGGTAGGAGGGGTAGGGTAAAGTGATGGAGAGGGGTTCCAGGGGCGCATGAAAGGGTAATATTGACTAAACGGAGCGGCTCCAGGCCGCAATTTGCTCGTTTTCCCTCCTCGCTTTACCTCGGCGGGCGGTGAGGGAAAATTCGTTCCAGGAGGAAATATTCTCTTGCGTCCACGATTTTTTAATGCATCCATTAGCCTATGTTCTCGGTACCTTTTTTCTTTGTAGTGTGGAGGGAGGCGAAGAAAACGCTGCTGGGACTGTAAATAAGCGTCCGGGGGTGGTTTTTGTGTTGGTTCCCTACCTCCCTTTCCCCCCTCCTTTCCCACGCTTCTCCTTCTCTCGTTCTCCCCCCCCTCTCTCTCCTTTGGGAGAAAAAGTGAAAGCTGGGAAATTGTGCTTGGAGTTTTTTTTTAGTGTTCGAGGGTGGCTGGCGCTGGGAGGGACGAGGAGTGAGGCAAAGGTATGAGTCGTCATTTTAATCCCCATAGATTGGGATCAGGGGAGATAGGATAGGTGGGCCCGAGGATAGGTGGCACGCTTACGCTCTACCTTTGGATAAACTTGGGCGGCTTATGACGGGCGCTCTTGGATAGCGGGGAGCTCTTTTTTTCATCAACTTCCGGCGAGTGAAAATAAAAATATATTCGCAAGCCTTTGCGCAAGATTTCATATTTTGTGCCAGTTTTGGGTGTGTGTGCGAGTGTATAGTTCGGATCAAATTTAAAACAACACCTCGCGGCATTCTCTGGCGGCTAGAAAATGAACTTTGTTCTACAATTAAAAGAAACCATCGGCCGTGATCCTAATGAGTCGCTCCAAAGATTAAGAAAGCAAGCTCACCAACTGTCTCCAAGTATTCCACTGGTGATAAATTAATGTGAAAGAAAAATTTTGTGTGTTGTCCTGCCGCGGTGGCTGAATTAAATATATTAAAATATTTGGTATTTAACATTGAACATATACGATTGAAAAGAAAAATTGGTCAAATAATCCATTTTAATCTGGTCACGTGAATTTTGACGGCAGAGTTCTCGATGCACGTAAAGAAATGTCGAGATATCGCACACTTTATCCCAGTCAATTTTATTACTGTACTTGAAACAGCCGTTGCATTCATCTGTGTAATTGATCAATTTCTTAAAATGTCGTGGATTATGGATTCACGTTCTTGGGTTAGAATATTAAGGGTTATAATTTTCGTTTCTGTGACATAGTGGAGTCGAAATAGCACGATCATTATATATAATCGCAGGGTATTTTGCAAACTAGGTTTCATATTAATGGCCGGGAAAATAAATCAATATTCGTGGATTAGGGCAGCGATCGATGGGGCCGTTTCACACAGAAGAACGTCGTCTCTGCTCGCTGGTAAATGCTGGCCTGAAAAAAATGTTTCGACTTCCATCATCAAAAATAGTTTCAGCTCGTAATTTATGGAAATTAAAGGCAATTAGAGGGTATCTTGTATGTCACAGAGATCTTGGTAGCGTGATCGAGAATTTTCCCTCGAAAATTTGTTTTGGGAAAACAAGATAAGGAAAGATAACGAAGGTGATATCGTGGTGGAAAAAATCTATAATTGCCCAGTAACAAGCGAAGGAAAGGCGATAATTTGTGAAAACGGCTGCTGTACTCAATAAATGCATGTATGTACTCCACGCTTTTGTAAATTTATTGCGTGGAAACATTCTTTAATTATACTACGATCGTTTGGGAGTGTCCGGAAAATAATTGGTCGAGTTCCGTGATTGTGCTGAAAGATATTGGCGTCATTATTAGTAACGATCGAGGTGGTTTTACACAAGCATTTTGGGGATAAAATGATGAGACGGCAAATTTTGGTTTTACGTTTCAAAAGTATGACTTAAAGGCGACACTTTCCTTACTGAAATGCGAGGCGTAGTGCTATTTTGCGAGTTCTTCGCGTGTCTTGCACGAAAACATCCTCAGGAATTAGTGGCTTAGCATTGCTTAGTGTACATTGACAAAAGCAGTGTAAGGCTTGGTAACAATCGGAGGTGCTTGTTAATGCAGTGAATTTCGAGGCGTCTATAAATTAATCATTCGTTCAAAACAAAAAGCCATCTTCATCTCGTATATTTTAAAAATATGGCACAGCGATAATTGTCTTTAAAAAAAGTTTATCTTAGGTTATTATTCGTTAAATAAGTATGTAAAATGATTTACGCTATGGATATACTAGTCATGTATTGTGGAAATTCCATTATTCTCAGAGCGACATCTATATGCTAATTTTAGTCTTTTATTTCTCCTCAATGCACCTTCGATTGCCTCTAGCATCATCATCAGAGGTCATCAATCCGAGTATTTGTTTATCGCAGCTCTCCTTTCCATTCTCCCCTCAGCTAACTAATGTTTTCCTCAGTAAGTCTTCATTTTAACGCCATTCATAATCTGCTTCGCATAATCCTTACTTGTTTTTCCTCGAGAATTTTTCCTATTCATTTCTCCTTTCAGTACTACTGTTTTCAAGAGACTGCTGTGTTAATGTGTCCAATAACCTTGTCTTTTTTACTTCAGGGAGTTAGAAAAACATATTTTCTTCCCTGCTATTCGTAGGAGTCCTTAATTGGTGATTCTCACCATCGATTTGGCCTTCATTATTTTTAGATGACACCAGTTATTTGCTACTAACCTTCTTTGTTCTGCTGCAGTTATTGCCCAATTAATTTCAGTTGTCAAATAGCAATGTGTTAATATCGTTATAGCATTAGTCCACTCGGAAAACTAAATGTCTAAGTTCTGAGTATAAATATTCATCCACATGCATCGAAATTATACTTTTAGCATTTTTTAAAAGGATTTTCAAATAAAGTTTCCGGTAAGATTTAAATTTTGCGATAGAAACTTGATACTCTTCAATGTCTTCCCTTTCAGACTGGAATCTCTATTTGAATGTTCTTAAATGAAGTTCTAGAGAAATGAATTGAGATCTAATAATCGATTCGGAAGGTTGATTTCTTTCGAAAGCGTTCAAATTATGCCAAGTGCTTTTTAAATCTCATAGTAAAATTTTCCAGTGTTATTAATACTTTTAACTTGGTATTCTTCTAGCATGTGGGTTCAACGGCTTTATTTACATTCAAATACTAGTAATCAAATAAAACTCACAGTATTATTGGCATGGATCATTTGGGTCTTACGGAGGACTTACTATCACTTGTTTGCAATTCCTGATCCCTTAAATTATTCAGCTTTTTTCTTTGTGTTAAAAGCACTGAATTTAAATTATGGCCTCAATAATATCATTTTATTTTCCATTTTCAGTAATTCCCTCAGAGAACACTGCAAGTTAAAAGTTAAACTGTGATACACCTTGTATAACACAGCGTCTTTCTGCTGTAACATTCTGTAATTCCCTGCAATATTTTTACGATTTTTCTCCAAAATCAATATATTCCTTCCCTTTTGCCTGATGTATCTTTATTGTCCCAATTGCCTCTTAACGAACAAGGATATTTAAAGGGAGAGAAGGACAACCTAGTACAACGTCTTGTCGGACGAATGGTAATTTTAGGTGACAAAATTTCTTTACTCTGTGCCCAATGCTTTGAAATCTAGGTGCTTGGCGCCAATTCCTTCAACATTAGTTATTAGTTCAGTAGAAGACAGTCAAAGCTATGGAAATATGGGTCCACCTTCACACTTCTAGTGAAGCCGAATATCAACAACTCAAATCGTCGAAACCAATATTTGTACCCTCATTCAAATCAGGACTAAGTAACACCTAAACAATCGAGTTGAATTAGAAACCTATGAATAAAGCTGTGGGAAAAAAAATTCACTTCCTCAAAAAAGTTCGGGCCAACCGAAAAACTAAAAAAGATTCATATTCTGAGCAAGTTATCCTTAATCCACCAAGAAAAAACTTAATACATCACATATACCTAACATGCCCATGAGCAACTTAAGTTTAGTCACAAATTTCACGTTTCAATAGAAATATAACCACAATAAACCATCTTATTTTACATGCAAATATCATTTTTATGTATTACACGCTCGCATTATTCATAAAATATTGATTTAAGCAAGGAGTGCATATACTTCCGAGCTGAACGATGTCCGACGACCAACTGACGGAAGCCAACACGCAGTCAATCAACGTATTACTGTACAATTATTTTTAGCCCAGTAACATTTCCTTTGAAATATCATTAAAGAAGAACCACTGGCCTACGCTTGGAGCGAATACTTGCCAAAATCCCTTGAGAGCCGTGGCCAGAGAAAAAAGTTTTTTTAGTCCTCGCGACTGAAGATGATTGTGGTCCTCCATGTGTTAGAAAAGAGTCTCAGACCTCGCAGTTTAAAGAATCGGAAAAAAAGCTTTAACCCTCCCTTTTGACACCATCGGCGCCTTTTTATCTCAAATTATTTTACGTCGAAAATGAAAATTAAGTGGTCCAGAGTGTTCCCTGGCCTTAAAGAAGTAAAATAAATAAATGAGAACAACATGGATGGTTTTAGCTCTCACTCGTGTGTTTTCTCTCGCAAATGACTTGACGGGGATTTCAATCACAATGCCCTGCGAGCAATAAAACGAATCGCGTGAATGGGACTTCAGGGGTGAGGGTTCAGAGGGGGGGGAGGGTTATACCCCGAGGATATTTTACGGGCCGACAGGATGGGGGGTACCCTTTGGAAGTGTTTGGAAATCCCTGTCTGGGTGTGTGTGGGTGTCGTTGAAATTTTTATGGAGAACGGTGACGGGTGTCTCCCCTAGAGGGTGGTGGGGTAGTAGTAGGAGAAAAGGGGGTCATGCGTGTAGGGGAAAGGGTTAGGGTGGCGGTTGCCAACCTCTGTCAGTGATGCGGGGCGCGAATCTGGGATGTGTTGCCGCGAGGTAGGAGACGCAGACGGAACGTAAATTGGTGGAAGAAAGGGTGTGTGTTTTTTTAGCTGCTCCCCGGATCTGGATCGAAGGACGTCGTGTTGCGACCGAGTAGAGTCACAACACTTGAAAAACATCTCGCCTTCTTGTGGCATTTACCGCTTAAAAAAAAAAGATGGGAGCTTGCGCTTCGAGGATTCAATAAGTGGAAATGAAGGGGAAGGATACGGAGAGGAGGCTGGATATCTCTATGTCAGGAAGGAAAAGAAACGGTGGATAGACAAGAAATAGATATGAAGGAATCGGTGATACGAAGTATCTTACTTTACAGTGGCATTGGAAATGGCAGAATGTGTGGTATTGAGATTAGCGCACGGAATTAAATTAGCCAAAACGTAAATTAGTGGAAGGAAAGTTGGTTTTTGTTTTTTTAGCTGCTCTTCGGATCCGGAGTTAAGGTCGTCTCGTGACCGAGTAAAGTTAATATACTTGAAAAATCTCTCTTCTTTATGTTGTACATACCGCTTTTAAAAAAATTATGGGGATTTCCATTCGAAGATTCAAAAAGTTGGAATGGATGAGGAGAGTAGGGTGGATATTTTTACGTTAGGATGAAAAAGACGAAAGATGGATAAGGAATGGATCAGAAGGAGTCGGAGATGAAAAGGATCCAATGAAGAGCTCTACAGTGGTATGGCCACCTCCTAAGAATGGACGATGACAGGTGGTACGAACAAATTAATTTGATCAACTCCGTTGTCTCAGGAGTTGCACGACACTGCACGTTACCTGATGACATCGATACCTAGGTCGGCTGAATAAATATATGTGGAATTACAAAGTTACTGCTTCTCATTAACAATAATTTGATCAATTTGAGGTTACCTTGGCCTTGGCCTGTAGACACGCATCAACGTCGTCGAAAGTAGAACTCCAGGAGTAATACAATTAAAGGTGCAGTCGCTTCTCATCGAGACGAACCGCGAGCGCTCGGAGTAATTCAGCGAAATGGATTCAACTTCGAAATATTGGAACCATTCTGTAGATGCAAGAGCTATATCTAAAGAAACAGAGGAGAGAATCCTATAAGTAATTGTAAGGAACATAGGGATGTTTGGAACAGATAGTTCGGCTCAGAATGAACGCCTGAAAAAGAAAATACGAGAAGTAGAAATGAAGGGGGATAGAGGGCAGAATGTTTAGGTTAGAAAGGAAAAGAGACAGAGGGTAGACATTAGACAAGTAATGATAATGAAGGCATAAAAAATCCGAAGAAAATGCAAAGAATGAAAGAAGACAGATAGTAAGACTACAGTTACATTGGTCTCCACGGAGAGAAAGGATATGAGGGAAGCGCAGGAGAGCGAGAATGGTCTTAATGGTCAGGAATCGAGTCTTGAAAGGTGAAGATTGCGATGATCGAGAAGGGTGAAGGATGAGATTACAGGGTTTCAATTAAAATTGGAGTAGAGGAGCCATTGATGTACATTATAGAAGAAAACATCCCGTAGGTCAACTCAAGAAAAAAGAGAGAAGTACTCTCATCGGTTGGTTTGAAGACACGGAAGGTTACAGTCTCAGCTAAGTTAACTTTGAAAAGAAGAAACTTTGTTAGTTCCACATAATTAATTTTATTTATGAGGAACTAACAAAGTTTTTTTCTGTTCAATTATGAAGGAGTTCCACAAAGTTACGCCTCAAACCATGAACTTTAGCTAAGTTAATGTTATTTTAGCAAGGGAGTTTCTCATTTAAGGTGTTGAAGTTTGGCGCAGTTTGGAACATATAAGCGCACTTTAGTGAGCATGAATGACGATGAATGGGACGATGTGTGCAGGCAAAACACATGTTAACTTGCCGATAGGTAGATTCCTGCAGGTTCACCATTGTCACGACCGAAATATTTTTAAATAGTTCACGGATTCGTTCAAACTACGTACTTATAAAGGTATTCTTTTTACCAATAAGTAAACAAGACCTTAAAATTATCCATGTTTGACACCTTTGATGAAAATCAACCCGTCAACAATCATCGCGGATGAGATTGTCTTAGTTCTTTCATTGCCCAGCGCGCATCAGCTCTGCTGCTGAAGTGTTGCTCAGTGTTTTGAAGTGGATTGCTCAGTGCGCAGGGTCTAAAACGAATTAAAAGGCAGCGCGCTGTTGTGCCATGAAGTGAACTGCGCACTAGAGCAAATGAAAAACTCCCGATGCTGCTAATGACATTAAAAATTAGAAGGTAGGCAAGAAAGACAAAGACCTAAACCTAAACTTTTCTGAACATTGCTAGAAGGTGGAAAACATATTTTGTACTTTTCCACCCTATTTTATTGTTGATAATTGACAGGTTTAGTTGATTTACATGGTTATCAAAGGTAGTACATATGCAAATGTCATATAACATCTAAACCTGCCAGGTACCAGTAATTAAATAGTGTGCAAAGTAACTGAGATCCGGTTTCATAATGTCTGGTTCATGTAAACCGCAAAATGACGCAGCCTTTTTGTCAACTTGATATTAAAAGAGAGTTTAAGATTTTGTATATTTCATCGGACAGTTGGTTAGTAAATGTGAGCGTTATTGATGGGAGAACAGGTTGACTTCGGTTTTCAAAACGAAAACAAAAGTAGCAAGGATTATTAAACTGGGGCCAAGTGTTCTTATCTTCGTAACGAGCTTGAGGTAGTTTTGGCGAATGTTTTTCCCAGTCATAATATAGACTATATTCAAATTTTATTTTTTTAATTTAAGCAACTGTAAGAAGCATGAAGTAAATTTTGTAACATTAAGACGTAAAAACTTAAGTTTTAAGTTCATGAAATTCTCAGTAAGGTGTATTTGTAATTTGTATTTGTAAATTTGTATGTGTAAGGTGTTAACTTGACTCATTTTTTTCACGCCATATGCTGAAAACCCCTTAACATCCATCAATGTTTTTCGATGCTGTAAAAATTACTGCGATGGGTAGTTGATCTATTTTTTCAATATTTGAGTAATCATACTAATTTAATGCTTACGTTTCTGACGAAATCTATGCGTTATAAATACCTCAGTTTTTAAATAAAGTTTCCCTGGAGTGGATACCCGTACCATTTCCCATTAAAAATATAAGTTATTTCTCGGCAAATATCTCTAAAAGTATAATGGGAAGTTGCTGATATTTATCTTTTTCTTTATATTGAGGCTAAATTAATTGAATACAATGTGAAGAGATATCTCGCTCAAAGTATCGTAATACTCTTTAATTTGCTCAAATAAATATGGAATTGTTATTATTGTTTTAATGTTTTAAATTATTGTAAAATTACAGTATAAGATGGAACATCAGGAAATTAAATATTGAAAAAACGCTCTGTTTTCATAGGCTGCCGCTGACATAGCGTGACGTAGAAGCTGGACTCTTGTCAAAGTTTGCAATACGTGCGTTGACGTGCGTCAACGTCCGGCAATCGTAATAAGTTCCACTACATCACATTCACCAGGCTTCGCGAACGCCACAGTCCGTTACCGTCACGCCAGGAAACGTCGACCGTAATATCGCCATCCTGTCTCACGTCCCTCCCTCTCCCCCACTCCTCTCTTTTATACTCATTCCTCCCTCCTCCTCCCGCTTTCCTTCCCTTTCTCCCCTTAGGGAAACATTAATTCTCGAGTGTCAAGGTATCGGTTTTCCTTGTGCCCCAAAGCACCCGGTCTCATCTTCTGCCGAGGAAACATATGTATGCATGTACCTGCTCCACAGGGTGTCGGCGAATGTTTTTCGCCCAGGTGTACCTTCTCTTTTATATTCTCGTGCGGCATCTTGGGGCGAAGTCACAGCTGGTCGAGTAGAAAGGCAGCCGCGAATCAAAGTGAAGAAAGGCATACTTGACTGAACTGTATAACCCGCGAGAGATTTTCCCTTTTATTTCAAGAGGGTTGCTCAAGAGTAGTCTGGTGGCGACGTGCTCAAAGTTGTGAAATTGGATCCCGCGACTGGAAAGTTTGCATCAGTGGATTCCTACATAAACTTCATACTACTAAGGAAGTAAGTTCTACATGCTAGAGTAAGTATAAACTTCGTACTAATGTGGTAGGTTCAATTACATGCTTTGAGAGATGGATTACAGGACGGAAAGGTTACAAATTTCAATTCAAAGCTTTCGGCTGAATAGTAATCACCAGTGGAATCCCACATTGTATTTCGGCCATGGTCTTGGTTGATGGAAATTTCTATAGGTAATTAAGGTACTTCTCATATTCGGCTCTTGCTTGAAAGTTTAAAACTTTGTGAACTTCTTCTAAGACTTAGAGAACATATTAAAGACCCCGTGCTACTGTGGTAGGATAGATTACATGCTTAGAGAGATAGATTTCAGACCGACAGGTTTTTAAATGTTATTTTTCCCCGTACAATTAGGAACCACAATAGCTGTGATAGATGCCACTAAAATTGTTGGTGGCGACGATATGTACCGTTGTTTTTCGGCTCTTTTTATTTTTTATATTTAATATAAACGGAACGACCAATGGCGTGCAGTGGTCGAAGTGGTTGATGCATGAAACAGAACGCACCCGAAGTGTGGGGGAACGGGTTATAGCAGTGGCTCGCGCGCCGGATTTCCTTTTTTGAATCACAGAAGTGGCGCTGAGTTTTGTTTTTCAGTGGAATCCCGAGCCCTACTTGAGCATTGTGTAAAGAGCACTTCAAATGCGTACTGTAAGTTCACTTCAAGGCGTAATTCAACAAAGTTCATAAAGCTCAAATTCTCCCACACGAAGGAGGTTTTAGGTGAGACAGCTATCGTCATCCGATTAATTATACGTAATGATTACCGATCAAGTGATTGGGGATCGAAGGAGTGTTGGTGAAAGAGGGGCTCATCGATGAGGGTTAAATTGATGATGGGGACTGTCGATCTGCGAGGGAGTCGTGATCGTTCATTAAAACTTCGGTGAGGGAAGGTTGCCCTTTCTGTGTTGCAAGATTTGCGAGGGTTAATGTGGAAAGATCGGCTTGGTTCCGAAACACGGAATACCTTGAGAGGCATTTTGCTGGTGCGAGAGTTAATTTCGAGGATGAATCCCAAATTTTCACGATTTTTATTGGTGATTCTGTAGAATTACGACTACCTACAACCTTGTCTAGAAAGATTTAATAGAAATTTTAGTACACTTTTCATTGATACTTGTCGAAATAATCGGTTTAATTCAAAGAGTTCATTCAGCTTATAATAAGGGATACTCATATGCCATGAATTCAGCTGAATTTGAAACCCTAATAATAGTGCTTCTTGTAGCTAAGCATATAATCTATTGAAAAGCATCAAACTGACTGAAATGAATTAAATGTATGATTCTTTGGAGAAATCTGGTTGGTCCAGCTACACGGGATGGGTTGCGATAGCTGCTCTTGACTGCAAGAGTCAGAACCGAAAATAATTTACAAATTTTCCATTTATAAAATATTACATCTACCATAGGTTTACTAATTTTGGTTCAAAATTTGAAGCAGATAAATTGACGAAAGGATATATGCAAAAGTTTGATCCGTGTTTTGATTAAAAAAGCTGCGATGGAGCAGGTGTAGTACAGGCGTTGAAAGGACTGATGAGGGAGACTCCCGCTTAAGACTAGGAAGCCACGCACTAAGGCTAAGAAAAAAATCATAATAAAATTGTCCTATTTATCCGCCTTTTCCCAGTCGATATACATTCCCACCTTTAACGAAAATGTGCCTTTGAGAGAGGGGCTTATAATTTTTCTCATCTTAGTGTTTCTCTTAGTTTCACTGCATACAAAATGTTATCCTGCTCCACTTAATTCTTAAATTCCTTTCATATCGCGTCGCTTTTAGGACCAAGATAATCGTAGCCTCCGGAAATATATTTTCAATATAATGAAATCTGAGCTTTTCAGGAATCTAGGTGGTATCAACCAGTAAATAACTTACTCGACTTGCTTTGGAGATATGTGCGAATTGCTGCGATTAATTCCGCCGAACTGCTTTACTCAGGCCGTTTTCGAGTTGAAGAAAGACATAAATATATTTTACAACCAATGTGCTCCACTAGTGGCTTAACTTTATCCTTTTATTACCCAGGAATGTTATCAGGGAAAGTGGTATTTTAAAAAATAATTTTAGAAAGTGGGAATTTTGCAGTTGCTGCGCATTCGTGTACCTATCTCTTCTTGCGCACATGACATTTTGGATAAAATGTGTTGAGAAAACGTGGAGGAAGATATAATTTTACTCAAACAAATAGATAAAAGACACTATGTCCTACGTGCACCAGCTACAAAATGATGAAGGATAATATCTTATCCCTCTTTCATAATCAACACGGCGATTACCGATGCAAGAGGTATCAAACGCGAATTTGCAGTGTGGCGGAGGTTACCGATTGAGACGAACGTGGACATATCGTACTAAAACCTTATCGCCATCTACCTATCATTGTGCACACGAAATTTCTGATGAATTATATTGAGAAAACGAGGAGAAAGAACTAATTTTGCTGAAAAAATCGATAGAAGACAGATTGTTCTACATGCGCCTGCTACAAAATGATGAAAGAATATCTCATTCCTCTTTAATAATCAACGCTACATGTTTTATCGATGATTACTGATGCAAGATACACCAAACGTGGACTCTATAAAGGCCGTTTTATGCGAGGCACTTAATTGCGCAGTGTGATGAACAGAAATTGAGTTTGATGAACAGAAATTGTGAGAACACGAACGCGGAATTAGAGCAGGGGCTATTTTTATGTCTTTTGTTCATGCATTTGCTCAGTCATTCTGTCAAGTTCCCGTTTTACCCGACGCAATTTTCATTGCACATTCATCCATACACCAGACTGTGCAATAAAGTGCCTCGCCTGATGCGGCCTTAAGATCCTGCTTAGTGACGGAGTTTACCGATTAAGGCGAATGAGCAAATGTCTTGCTAAAAGCCTGTAGCTCACTAGATGCACTTAACACTACCGGGCCTGGTGTGTGAAACTAATTCTTATATTGTATATGAATATGATGTACTTTTAATAAGATAACCAGTAAAATTAGAGTGTGAAGCTGATATAAAAAGCCGCTTTACTGTTCAGCGTTTAACTACTTGCAGAAAGGGAAGAGAAGCTGTTTTTCGTGGAATTACTTCGATTTAATGCATACGAATACGAAGCATTGTTTTTCTTTTTTCTGTCGCCCTTATTCAGTTGCATAAATAAGTACGAGGACGCAAACCCGTTTAACTAAATATATGACACTTAGATGTGCGCTTTCCTGGCTATATCGGCTGTATATCCGATTCCACGTCGTTTGACGCCACGCACCTGGTATGTATTTGCTGTAAATACACGTTTATCCACTGAGGGCGTAAAGCGTGTAGTGATCTTATCGCAACGAGGACGAAAATTGAAGCTGGTGGTTTAGAGCGATATCCGATACTCGCACTACGCATACGCTGGCGTCAACCGAGGACTTGAAAGCTAATGTTGACTGGGCATTGAAGCTGACACTTGACGTTTACGGTGGACGGTATTCCGCCATCGTTCGAGCCTCCATTGAAACCGACGTACTGAACTTGTATTTGATGAGGTAGTTCACGTCGACGCCTATCGTATATTGGACTTAACCCTATCAGAAAACTTGCAAGAAAAGGTAATTGCAAACAGAAAGGGAAAACAGGCTGTTTTTTCATTTCACTGTCACAAATCAGTGAGGCGTGCACACGAAAATTAATCATTTTTTCTTCTCTAGGACACTTGTACCCTGTTGAATCAGAAAATTCGAATCATTTTAGCTAAAAATATGCAACTTAAACAAAAGCTTTCCGGGTTTTATCGTTTGACTGTCCTTGTGTAACGTCTCGCATATCGCATAATTGCTTAAAATACAACTTTCTCTACTGAAGGCGTGTCTAGACTATGCATGACAGAATCCTGTACATAGCGACTACTCAACAAGATAACGTTGTAGTTTAGTAGTCGCTAGGTAGAAGACTGTCATACATGATGTATACTCTACCTAATGAAAACATTAATGCGGCCAGTGAAGATTTCTCCCTTTGCCGAATGCGGAAATCCGCAGTTCCTTTGGAAGATAGCGAGGGAGAGAGAAATTGGAGAGGGTAGAGCGGCATCCAGTTGGAGAATGGGCAAATTGACGTTTGCAAGTCGCATGGGCTCATATTGCCGCCATCAGGAAGAGCCGCGTTTGAAGTTACTTCGCCGAGTTGACCCAGTGCTCCGCTTCGGGAATTCAAACGGGGTTGAAGGAGCGCGCGGTGTGTTGGCTTTGGGAAGCAGAAGAGTGATTCTGAGTAGATGTCTACGGCACACTTGCAAAGATTGGAACGGACTCCCCTAGATGAGGGAACGGCGCTGTCACTAACGGGATCTGCCATTTTAATCATCTATCCTTTTTTATAGCTTTTATAGATGCCATTTCAACTCTTCCCGACAAATCTTTCACTCAGAAATCACTTGAAAATAACTCCATAGAAAAAAATAATTTCCAGGGTGACTTCTAAATTTGTTCAGAATCAGTTATCACCAAGCTTTGAGAGCCGTTCTCTTACTTAATGGGCAATTTTTAATATAATCTGCGATCTCCACTCTCGTTTAGTGTGCATAAGCAAAATATTTTCATTAAACATCCTACTACCCTAGCGTTTGGTAATGCCTTTATGCCTAAACATATAATCATTACGAAATAAAGACATGAATTCGTACGCAGTCAACAGCGTCCAATGCACCAATTCTGTAATTCAGTTGAGAAAAGCCGGTAAATTTCAAATAACTCCAATAAAGTTAGTATTGAAGATAGGTAGCCTTGTTTTTATGCTTTCATCGTTATTTTTCTCTCAGTTGTCAGTGTTTGCATGGGATGACAGTTGATACTTATGTTTTGTACTTCTGCAATTTTTTATAATCTTAGCATGTCAGTATGAATGTCGAGTTATGAAGACGAGACAATGCCGCTGGGTAGACTAAACTTTGTACTTATTATCTCAATCGTCTCAGGCTCAACTTAGTGGACGTTCATTTTATAAATGGAAAGGAAAAATTTGTCTCATTCAACCAATTTATTTTACGGTAAGACTAGTTTCGACGCAGAGGCGTCATCTTCAGGTACCTAAAGATGACGCCGCTGCGTCGAAACTAGTCGTACCGTATAATAACTTGGTGGAATAAGACGAAGTTTTCCTTTTCATATACTTTGTACTTATGTTTATTAAAATATCATTGCCCTCCCCGCTTGGTATATGCCGCAAGATTTAGTTCTCTACATGAATGATTATTTCGTAGTATGCATGAATTGGTATTATTGGTAGTACTAATCAGTAGTAGTATCTTGGTCCTGGTGCTGCATGTTGGCGTGTTCGCCAACGAGGCAATCTCCTTGTTTCTGGTTTGGCTGTGCGTTGTCCTCCTGACTGCTTTTTGCTTCACACCTATTGGCCAAATGAGCGTGCAGGGTTCGATCTGGAACTAGTAGGAGCATTACGTGCCTGGCGTGGAATCATTGCATGCCACACTCCCTGGAGTTTGCTGGCACGGTATTTCAAGGGTGTAGATGAATCCTACGCTCCCGAGCACCACTACCTTACTGTGGCATTTTAGTTTTGCTCCTATCTTCATTCGAGATTAAAGGCGCGCAAATTCAAATTGGATTTGAGTAAGTTGATTTTCACCCCGCTGCTTCCCTCTCGCCGAGCAAACACGTATGTGAGTGACACGAGCTCCCCTACCCCCTCATTTCCCTCAGTGAGTGCTCCTCACTACAAATTGGCGTGTCTCAAATTGACTTTTTGTTTAAATATCAAACACCAGGGTACAAGCATGGGAAAATGTATTTGGTTTCCACTCAGTGGTACTACTTCTCCCGTAGCCTCGAGCTGGTCGAGTTACTTTGATGGGAACTAGTGCCACCGGACTCTTTCATTGTTGGTTGGCGTATATTTTGAACAGGGACTAGCCATGTGAAAAAAGATAAAATTTCACGTGTCGCATTAAAAAAAAGTTCAAAGCAAATATCTTCAATATCTGCTCAATATGTCGATAAGGCTACGCTATGATAAATTTGGCTGCACGTAGATATCGGCAATGAACGGCCATTAGCGTCGGAAAAACTTGTAATCAGCTTTTAAACTCCATCAGAAATTTTTCTTTTTGATACATTCTAAATAGACACATGATACTGGAATAGCCTAAAGGTTTTGGCCTTTATTACTCATAGCATTTAGCTGTATCACAGTCCTCTCTATGTCTTTCTAGTTCACACAATATCGAATACCAATTCAATTTTCGTGGTTGTTCTTACCCTGTGACAATAGATTATTAACTAGACCATTTACTATTATCAGCTATTGCCACCTTAATTTTAGCCAATTTAATTTTAGCCAATTTTCGTGGTTGTTCTTACTGTGACAATAGATTACTAACTAAACCATTTACTATTATCAGCTATTGCCACCTTAATTTTAGCCAATTTATGGCCGATCTTTCTGATATTTACACATTTTATTGATGAATGCTAATCATAGTATATCATGAAAGAATCGTGGGAGGATTTTTCACTTGAATTTTCCTTCTCTCAATTATTATAATTTGCTGAGAAAGAAAACATTACTGACGCTATAAGCCATGCTGCTCGGACACCATTGTAAATCATAGGTGTAAGTTTTAGTTGCCCATCATTAAATTAAGCATAGAAAACATTTGCGATGGGATGTAGTATATGAATTGAATAATTTACTATAGAACTGTAGGTGCCTTTCCACGTATAATAAATCGACAAAATCATCAGTATTTAAAACCCAAGATAGGTATACTACTTTCTGTGAAAAAGTTTATATTTAACAATATTCTTCCTAGTATCCGTAATGCTTACACTCTATAGCACACAACTCAAAGTTTAAATCGAGCCATTCGCTTTAAAGTTAGCAGAGTTTCAAACTTTTAACAACAACATTTGCACTTTTTGTACAAATTCAATTCATTTTCTGCATGTTGTTAATCATAAACCTGGCTTTTTTACCTCATAATTACAAGCTATTTGAATGAAAAACAACAGAAAACTAACCCCTCAAACAGACGATTTGATGTTACGCGCCGAAAACCGTGACTTTTTTCCAAATAAAATTTAGTAAAAGTGCATAAAAAGCAAAACATATTTTTATGTACATCAGTAAACAGAAATGAAAACAAGATTTTAGGTTCATTTCATTGCAATGAATTCGGTCTCCTTGTTTTGAAGAAAGATAATCTCAAACTCGAATATCTCTACTTTTTTTACAGACAGTATAGTAGTCCATCCTTCCCTTCCCCATGATGAATCCTTTCCTTCCTTGTAGTTCTTCCTCCAAAATTTCCACTTAGTTTGTTCTTCATCTTCTTCCACAGCTCTACAGCCCGGTGTGGGCCTTGGCTTCCTCAGTTATATGCTCCAATTCGGCTCTCCTTCTTGCTTTCTCTCTCCATCTTCCAATCCCCATTGTCTTCAGGACCTCTTCAACATCTTGCAGCCATCTTTTGCGTGGTCTTCCTCTCCTCCTACTTCCTTCCATCTTGCTATTTATTAACAATTTGGGCATTATTTACTCTTCCATCCTTTCAACATGGCCCAACTATGACAGTCGCAATGACTTTGAGAACCTAACTATATCCTTCTCTTCTAATATTTCATTTATTTCATAGTTCGTTCTTATTCTCCACGTTTCTCCTTCTTTTACTGGGCCATAGATACTCCTTATTATTTTCCTTTCAAATATTCTTAATGGTTCTTTATCTTGTTTGGATAGGACCCATGTCTCAGCTCCATATGTAATTACTGGTCTTATCAATGTTTTATAAGTTTTCAATTTAGTTTTCCTGGACAGAAGATTTGATTTGAGGAGGGGTAAATTTGCAAAATAGGCCTTGTTACCTTGCATTACCCTTTGATTTATCTCCTCAGAGATCTTATTTCCATTATTAACTATTACTCCAAGGTAGGTAAATTTTCTGACGCCCTCAAAATCGTAATTCCCAATAATTAGGTTTTGTAGCTCTCGTTTGTCCCGTGAAGAAGACATCTTCAAGTATTTGGTCTTATCTTCATTTACATTGAGGCCCATTCTTTTTCCAATAGGTATCTTCAATGATAGCAAACATTTCTTTAAGATTCTTCACACTTCTTGCTATCAGAGCTATGTCATCAGCATATGCAAAACCTTGTTTGGATTTATAAACAATAGCTCCCCTTAATTTCAATTCTTTCATTGCTTTGTGAAAAACCAAGTTAAATAGCACAGCTGAGAGAGCATCTTCTTGTCTTACACCTGAGGTCACTTCAAAAGCGCTGCTTGTTCTACCCACAACAAAGGCTTTACATTGGGATTCCTTCAGTGTTATCTCAACCAAATTAACCAGCGCTTGTGGAATACCATAACCTTTCAGAGCATGGATCATTTCTCTCCTATTCACTCTGTCAAAAGCTTGACGAAAGTCAATGAAGAGTATATGCAAATCAACGTTGTATTCTTAGCACTTCTCCATTGTTTGTCTCACTACGAATATCTGATCAATGGTGCTTCTTCCAAATCTAAAGTCACACTTATATTCTTCTAGAATGTCTTCGGCATAGATACTTATTCGTTTCATGAGAATACTAGAGAAGATTTTATATGCCACATTCAGTAACATAATGCCTCTATAGATATTGCAATCCAACTTATCACCTTTCTTAAATATTGGGAAAATCAAGCTAGTTCTCCACTCTTCTGGAAGCTGCTCTGATTTCAAAATACTACAGACCAGTTGGTGTAGTGCTCTCATTAGTTCTGGGCCTCCATTTGTTATCAATTCTGCTGATATACCATCTTCTCCTGGTGCCCTGTCATTTCTTTGCCTTTTCACACTTTCAGTTACCTCCTCGGTAGATGGGATGGGTACATCCTGCTCTGCACTATGAACTAGTGAGTGCTCTTCGATCTCTGAGGATACTTCCTTATTAAGCAGTTCGTTGAAGTATTCTGCCCATTTTTCTATTATCTGATACTCCTCCCCTATA
The DNA here is from genome assembly GCA_963573305.1 of Pyrrhosoma nymphula. Classification (NCBI taxonomy): domain Eukaryota; kingdom Metazoa; phylum Arthropoda; class Insecta; order Odonata; family Coenagrionidae; genus Pyrrhosoma; species Pyrrhosoma nymphula. Next base: position 46,470,256 of record OY754335.1, on the reverse strand, counting down.
ACTTCGCCATTTTTGTTCTTACATGAGTTTAGTTTTGGGTGATATCCTTTGCTCATGTGTTTTACTGCTTGATTGAACTTCTTGCTTTCATTTTCATTGCTGAGCTGCTCTACAGTTTCTACCATATTTTTCAAATGCTCCTTTTTCTTTCTTTTCAGTAGTTTATCAGCTTTTTTCCTAATCTGTCGATATTTTTCTCTCGCTAATCTAGTCTCCCTTTGAAGCTCCCTATAATGTATCTGTTCTTATTTTTCTCGTCTATTGTAGCTTTATATTCACCATCGAACCATTCAGCATTCCTTTCTAGTTTAACTTTGCCAAATGTATCATTTGCTGTTGATTAGAGAGCTTTTTTAATTCTTATCCATTGCTTTTCAACATGATATTCCTCTCTATCTCTCTCTCCACATTCCCAGCTAACTTTCTACTTAAATCTTCTTTGTATTTAGCGGCTTGCACAGGATCCCTTAAAATGTTGAAGTTCATTTCTGTCTTCTAGGGCCATTGGCTTTCTCCAAGGCAGCCAGTAGTTCTCTAAAATTTACTTTCAATAACAATAAGTAGTGATCAGAGTCACAGTTTGGTCCTCGTGCCGATCTTACATCTAATATGGAGGTTGAATGCCTCCTAAAAACAAGCACATGATCTATTTGGTTCACAATTTTAGTTCCTGGCATTTTCCAGGTACCTTAATGAGTACGCTTATGTTCAAAACGTGTGCTTTTAATAATAAGGTTGCGTGAAAACGCTAACTGGCAGAGTAGTCTTCCGTTTTCACTTGTTTTAAAATGTAGGGAGTACTTTCCAGCTATATTGTGTAAAAAAACTTCCTTGCCAATTTTTGCATTAAAGTCTCCAAGAATGAGAAGGGCATGACATTTTGATATTTTCTCGCATTCCTTTTCCAAGTTATCATAGAATGCTTGCTTCTCTTGTTCTGAACACTCCTCTGTTGGGGCAAGTGCTCATATGATGTCAATATTTCGAAATTTTCCTTTTAATATTAGCTTGCATAGTCTCTCCCATAATGGATCAAATTATGTCACTCTATTCCTTATACTAGAGTTGATCATGTAAAATCTTTCCTGTCAATTCTGCCAGATCCTACCCATCTCACTTCTTGGAGAGCTATTACATCCCACCGAATTTAAACATTTCATTGGAAATTTCATTCATCTTTCCTGGTTTCAGCATGGTTCTTACATTCCAAGTCGCTAGTTTCCGTATACTCATTGTCCGTGTCCGTTTGCCTGGTCGACATCTTAATCATAATTCATCCGGGGCATAATTAGAGGTTTCATAGCATATATAGTTTTTACAGGGTAGAGTTTCTAGCCTCATGCCTTACCTCCATCCTGGAGGACCGGGATTTATGTTCAGGGTTTACTCCCCTAGAGAGGTTTGCTTCTCAGCGCACAAGAGCCCCCTCTGTCCTATTGTTGTGAGGCACACTTTTGCTGGCAGTTCAGTCAAGACCTGTCTGGCAAGAGAGGCCCTACCAGTAGTTAAACTACCACCAGCATAGCTCTATACATCATAAACACACGCAATCCTCCCCGCCCGGCACATAAGGTCCCTCAAGGGGAGGCCACTTTGTTTGTTCTAGGTATTTTTCCAATGATATTCCTCGTGAGACTGCCTTCCATTTTCTCATCTATTCATTTTCTAACAATTTCATCGTGTCTCAAAATGCACCCAATCCACGATGTTCTTCTGTTGCTTCTGAGAGTCCTGTCCTGCGCGCATCGACTACGGGTGGAAAACGGCAGCAGCTGGTAAAAATTACGCACTTCATCGCCAATTTTGTGTGGACACCACTTTCAAATTTCTAATAAATTTATACTTGAGGGTCATTTTGGTCGGAATAAAGTGGATGCAGCATGAAAATTTCCAGGAATAGTGCTGATAACATTTGTAAAGCATTTCCGTAAAAGACTGTTTTCCTCCAGAAAACGTTTAGTCAAACATTGCGAGCGAGGACGCCGTTAATTCTCTCCTGCTAATATTTTCTCATTGTACTTTTATCTTTAGCCATTTCAGCCTTTAATGTCACTTAAAGTTTAATCCCGCCTTAATATTCCAAGAAATAAGACTTTAGGGTAATTTAGTCAGTGCTAAAATAACGGTGAAAAATATTTAAGGGATAGTATGAATATCATTTGGAAAGCATTTTCGTCAAGGGTAATTGCTTTTTCCAGGAATATTATTTGTTACCCTCCATGGCGAGATACACACGTCGACCATAAACAGTTTAGTTGAACAAAGGGTAATCGAGGACAAACGAAGTTTATTTGACCTAGAAAGCGCCATTAATGCTTCTTCTCTAGCTTGCACATGCTATCTGAGGCAACCGCAAATGCACGATGGCGTGCTTTCATACATATCATCGTATATATGCGGTGTTTTAGTTTGTTTAAGTTAGTTAGTGGTTATATTTGAGTCTGCTAGGTGAAAAAACGCAAGTGGTGAGGGGTAGGGAATGGTATATTACGCCAGTCTTCACTCATAAGAGCTGATAAAGTCTTGAAAGACTGCGTCATTTTTGCGGTGGCACATTCCCGTGAGGAGCAGTTAATGTTTATGCGTCGCCTTAATTTGAGGCCGTTTTCAGCTATAACCACCACCGCAAGAATGGCTATGAGGAAACATTCGGCTGCATAAATTGAGATAATAATTACGTGGAGGTACCACTTCGCGGAGGTGGGCGTATCCGGTGATTTACATTCTCCTCCTGTTGGTGCCAGCACTAAAAAAATAAATAATTGTGGCTTCCCTGTCGTAATTGTGATTTTGCTGTTAAAAAGTTCAACTCGACAGTCGTCAAATGAAATACTACATGCGAAATTATTATTCCTTTGTATATTGGAGAGAGATATTTTCCTGGAATGCTCATGAAGAGCTGCGTAAACTGAAGTACGTATATAAACCGAAATGGCGTCCTTTAATTATTATGGGAAGATGGACCGGAGGGGAAAAATTTGGGATTAAATGTCCCCCAACCCGCTATTGCACGCAAAGACTTTATTTAGGACCATTTTTGTTCATCGCTCGTCCACATTGAGCTCAGGTCGTTGATGTTGGTTGTTCCATTTTTTAGTATCGGGTTAATTTTTATGATGACTCCGCATGACATCTCTATAAAGAGACTTCATTTTGTGGAAAATAGGTGTACTCAATCTTTCTTAATCCAGGAATTGGTCTTTTTATTGGAGTTGCTAATTTTTTCCTGGAAATTGAAGGCATTTGGTATCCTAACTCATTTAATCATCTTTCGCCGCATTGCAAGGGTTCAGAATGTTAAAAGTTAAAAGTCTTAGATGACTGGCATAATCTAATTTTATTGACTTTCTATTCAAACCTTTTGTTGTAAACTTATTATACACGGTTCATATTTCGATTCATAGAAACTCTATAGATCTGCTCAATTATATTAAAAAGAGGACGCAGGAACGATTGGGTAGTTATGATAAATCAGATGGTAAAGCGGACGATTACAACTTTAAACTGAGAGCATATCCTTCTAGAATTTTTACTTTAATCTTTCACCTGAACATAATAACAGATTTGATCTATCTTCAAGCAAGCAATCATTGGCTAATGGAATAAAAATAAGATATTAAGGGAAAAGTAATCTTTAGGCACTTAATACTTCAACGGTTAAGTACTTTTGCGTTACTTAAATTGTTTTAAATCAATTATGGCATGCAATCCAAACATATTAGGGTAATATGCTATCAAGGTGATAGCTATGAGGTTTACGAGCAGTACATAATACCATGAGTAGCCTATGAATCTGAATGAATATTAATATTTTTTATAAAAACCAATAATCTCTTAAATGTAGCCTATCCTTCTGTCGCTAGTTAGGTTTTAAGCGAGTTGGATTGGCAGGACTATTTTCGTATTGAATAAGTCTTATTTCAAGGAGAACATTCGGTAATCTCTCCTCATGAATATAAAAAAGACATTGTGCGAAGAGTCATCAGCACGGTAAATTTCCTCGCATGTGACCCAAGTTTACTGGCTAAGTATTTCCTTAGGTGCAATCGTCTCAACTCTAGATTTCAGATTTCAGATTCCAGATTCATTGACACGGAATGTTTAATATGGCCAAACCAAATCGTAGGTTTTTTTGACCTTGATATCTTGAGGACTTGAGTTTACTTTTCCAGCACAATAGTTGATGCTCCTACGAGACACAAAAAACTGATTGCTATATCTCGTGTATTAGAAAGAGGTGCTCAATGAAAAAAACTCTGGTTTCACCTGACCGACAATTGCAATTGGAGTTAATGCTTCTGCGGAGATGTCCCGACTCTGACGTTTTTCCGGGATATCAACCGTGTTGATACCCGTCGATACCTATACCCATCGACAGTTTCATTTCAGACGTGAAAAAGGTAATTGGAAAGCTGGCGGAACTGTCGTTGAAGACATGGATCAACACGGTGAAAAACCCAGAAAGACTTCACCATCAAAAAATTTTTATTAATTTAGGCACATTAAAATCCAGCATGGGATAGTAATAAGAAACTGAATGATTGAAAAGATGTTTTTTCCCCGAACATATAAACTTGTACAGGAATATAAATAAGGAAAATTTAAATGAAAACAATTTTCGTGAGTAATATTTTATAAGTTTTTAATGTCGAATGTTTCTCGCGTAGAAACAAGATGCTATCGCGCACAGGTTGAACTTCCTCGGGGCTCGGGGTCTTATTTCCAGGAGCTCATATGTGGCGGAAATCCATGAACTGTCGCGGATAATTTATAGACTTCCTTATATATTTTTACGCGAGCCTTACGATCTTCTCAAGACGATTGGCTGAAAGGGTTGGTGAGATTCTGGTTTCCCCGCGTTTTATGCACCTCCGAAATAATTCAAGACACCCCGCGAATAGTATATTCTAGTTCGGCAGAATTGGAGGAGACCTATCCTCGTGGAGGAAATCTCCTTGAGCACCTGCGCCGGACTCCTCCGTTCATTTCCATGGTTGTGGATAGGTTGGACAGGTCAGCTCAAGTGCGAAGCGTTTCGAGGGCACCGGGTCACTACATCTGAGTCGGCGCGCGATATTGATTAATTTTGTATATACTGTCATGGTATCAATTTGATCCTTGGAAATGAAGCCAATGTCTTAACTGATCTGATGCTTTACTGGCATATGCTGGGTGAAAAGTCTATTCGGTATCTCCACCGTGGAAAATTGTGCATTTCTGCCGGGGTTTGGACTGCCGAGTCATCGCATACGTTCATACAAATCATGATGATACAGCATTTGATCCGGTGGAGATACCGAATTGACTACACGGCAATGTCTTCACTCTTTCTGGGTCAATTTTTTAGAAAGGGATTTTTTCCTCCTTGTCATTGAATGATTGAGAATACAGGAAAAAATTGAGAGGTCGGTTAGGTCCAGGATCTCTCGACTCGAACTCTGAGGGTCGCAGGTTCGCAAGATCAGGTGACGGTCAATATTTTCCTGATTTTGGAAAAATATATTAATGGAAAAAATATGTAATGAGACAACGAGAATTTTCAACAGCCTACATACTACTGCCGGCCTCGGTGGCGGTGGGGTAAATTCCTCGCCTGCCAAAGGTCGCTTCAAATCCCGCCTGGGTAGGACTTTCTCCTCCCAGAGCATGGTTGTGTGTGTTCGTCTATATATCAAATTGGTAGTAATTGGTTTCGGCTTTTACCAATAGAGACATTATTATTATTATTAATATTGCCCGAACTAACCGGTTCCACAGTTGAGAGGCAGCAGTCTCAGCAGAAACCACTGATGGCGCGGGTCAAAAAGATCGCTTATCGTTTCCTTATTATCCCACCGGATGTGTAAAACAAGACATTTAGGGGCTTAATCGCCTATCTCTGCGCTCGCGCTGTAGGGCTTTGAAGTGCCCCTCTTAGAGAGCGTGTAACAACGCCTTCGAACATTGTGACAACGCCCTCTAAGATAACCCAAAAATACTTCGATGGCGCTTTGAATCGCTCTCTTCGTGAGGGCGATCTGAAGCGCCTTTGAACTGAAGCACAACACCTCCAAAGTCCAAAGGCGGTGCAATAGAGCTCCGGAACGCCTCTGCTCACAGTGCACCTTGTATGCGAAGCGAAGCGTCTTGAGAACGGTGATGTCAAGGCGCTTCGGGGGTGGTTAGGAGCACCTCCTCCCAAAAGTGTGAATCTAAACCTTGCGATCACCTTGGAAATGTCTGGCCAAGGGTGTTTACAAGGTGCTTTTGGAGTGCTAGGGAGCGCTGTCCGCTGGACAGCGTAACAGAGCACCTTGCCAGCGCCGTGAGAACGCCTATAAACGCCTTATGAGCACCTTCAAACGCCTTTTAAACACCTTGAAAAGCGTTGAGAAAATCGCCAGGGATTCCTCCCGGTAAAATATTCCGGAGGTAAAATAGTCCCCCAATCGCATCTCTGCGTGGGTAGGTACTAGTGGGTGGGGAACGTTAATCAGAATGAACTAATCCAGGAAAATATTTAAAAACGGTTTAAAGAATTTTTTTAATTTTATGAATTTTGATTGCACCAAAATCGGCGTATTGAGCACTGGCACACTGCCGGTTTTTCACTGTCTAAGTCTGATCATTATGGACTTTCGCATAATTCCATACCCTTCGTTTTTCATTTCACACGTATATTATACTAGAGCATGTGTATACGTATATGACTCGGGATTTTCTTTCTCGGGATTTTAGTCGGCGTTGCTAAAGGCTATCGGCTAATGGCAAACCTTTAAACAGCTACGATATGTATGTTTCAAATTTCTAGTCGTAGTTTACAATTAAGTTAACATCCGAAATTCAACAATGTTCTATTTTCCTCAAACATCAGTAGATGCGTGACAATGGTAAAATCGCTTTTATACGGTTGTCGATTTGATCGGACTCACCTGAGCAAAAGTAGGTATGGCCGAAGAAAACTAGCCTGATATATCCATTATGTACTGGGATGTGTACATAAAATCAATCTATTTCCTCAGCGTCGCTCTTTTGCATTTCCGTTCTCCTATGCAACTCTTCTTTTCTCATTTCTTTTCCTCCGTTTGATCTTCAGCTGGTTTAAATACAAGGGGATTTCTTAAACTGTGGTCAAGGGCCATTAAGGGTTATCTTAAAGTAAAGACTCCTCAAATCCACACGGCTGCTTCTTTCTCCATTTCCTTACTATTTGGAATACTGAATGTAAAATATTTTAAGGGTTTTCAGAGACGATTCCGAACACTTTTCGCGGGAGAAAGGACGGGGAGAGTGGTGGAATTTAAGGAGGGGGGTATAAAAAGAAGCTGAAGAAACGCTATAGCCGAGTTTGCCTGTTGAGAGACATATCGTCCGCAGTCACGAAAGGAAAGAGAACCTTATACACGTAATAAAAAATTAATGGAGGTAACGGGGTCGACTCTGTGTGTGTGTTTGTGTACTGCGGCTAGCCGTCCTTATATTTCTCACACTCCGCCTTCCTTCCTATGCCCTCCCGCCCTCCCCCTTCTCCCATTCTAAATGGTGATTGGCTCAAGTTTTTCCTGCGGCCCCGAAAACGACTCCCTCCGCGGAATTACAACTCGGCCGATAAGATTGCACGTGACCCATTTGTTTCCATCCCCCCTCTCTTATCCCTCTCCCCTTCTCTTCTTGCCATTTTCTGGCGAGCTCATTTCGCTATTGAGCCGGCGGTGCTAAAAATATGGAATTCAAGAGTATCGACGGTGGGGAGGATTCTTCTCCCTTGTGGTGAGGTCAAGGCGGTTTCACGCATGGGAGTGACTTCTATGACAGTAGTCTTAGAAGTCGCTTGGAAATGGTACTTCGATGTCTAAGCGCGGACTTCTATGGCAGTAGGGATCGATAGTGGTAGTAATCGACCGTAGTTCGCACTTTTACAGAAAATAGATTGCCTTCTATTTTTACTGAAAGAATAATTTCTATTCTGCGATTATATCGCATAACATCCGGTGAAATCCTGATAATTCGACTGCAGCCGGGTATTAACAATTTAAGCAACAAATTAATTTTCCGGAGGATGACTATGTTCATATGTAAATATTTATGTCTACCTTGAAACATGTTTTCTTGTTAGCTTTTGCTGAGGTGAAACTGATGAATCTTACTGTATTGAATAATAAGGAATAACGTCACCATCATATTAAAAATGCTTTATAGATCCACATATGTTTTTAATATAATTTATGAAAATTTATAAAATCCAAGAATGGCTTTGGAGCTCGTAAAGTCCAATGTAAAAATACATTGATTGCCAAAATTAGACGATTTTCGAAATTTCCATATTGATTGTTTATTTTCTTCATGAATTTCTATGGAAAAAACCGGAAGTAATGTGTAGTCAGAACGATTCCCTGCAAATAACAATTCTCATCGATATATCGCTATACACTCTCGCCATCTCCATAGAAATCAACTTCAATGTTGAAGGTGGTTAGAGCAGTTTTTGTTTATGTACAGATTTGCGTGAAACTTTTAATACGTGTTCTTATTAGTGATATCCATACATAAAAGTGAAAAAATTGCATCATTCTGATTGGATTTTTTGGAAATTCAATGCTTTTCGAACACGTAGGTAGTTTTATGTCTCATAACATATATTTCTTAATAATTTGATTACATATACATAAAATTTCTCCAAAACCCGAAATAATTCTATTATAATTGTCATTAAAACTGTTGTCAACAAATATCAAGGTGTCACGCCAAGTCCAATAGTCGAAAAAACATATTTCAATTGAACTTAGTATAAGTTACGAAAACCGCGGCGAAAACTACAGTTCAATATTCTCAGGCGTAACTATGTGAAAATCCACATTGACAGAATCAATACAAACTTTGTAAATTTCATAATGAATTTTATCTATGACTTAAATAAAATACATTGTGAAATTTATAAAGTTTGTATTGATTGTGGAAAACTACAGTATTATCACGCATTAATTAAGGAAAAATTTTAATTCTTGTTTCATTTCCATTAATACCTATATGGTGAGCTCCAACGCAGAAAGAGGTGTACTTGAATGAAATGTGGTCGAAGAATTTTTTTCGACTTTTCGACAAAAAAAATTAAAATGTACACTCAAGCTACCTCAAATCCAGCCTTATAAATGTGGAATGCAAGACTATCGATAGTAGGTAGGTGTTTTCTCTTTTTCAATGCGGTAGTCTGGCAAAAAGCTCCTCCTCCCCCCTCTCTCCTCCTTCATCTCCCCTCCTCCTCCCCCTCTCCCAAAGCTCCCACCCCGCAAAATTTTGCTCTACCTTTCTTGCCCGCGTCCACTTTCTTCCTATTCCGTGGCCGCTGCGGAGTTTTACGACGCATAATGCAGGGGCTCTTGAAATATTCATCGCAAAAAGGTATTTCTCTCCTTTCTTTCTTCTCCCCCCCGTCCCTTCCTCTCAGCAAGAGACGTGAATTGTGAGCCGTTAGGACAATGACGCAATGGTGGGGTGGGGGGTCGGATTTCACGTCTGCGGTGACCGTGTTCACGACACTTTGAAATGATATCTCCAAAGTGGAGAGATGTGTATATACTTTTCTTGCGATATTCCCAAGATCGGTTTTGCATGTGAGGAATATTTGTTGCCTTATTTTTTATCTTTTTCCGGAGGGTTGTGGAACCTTTTTTGTTGTCACTTCCACCTTTCTGTTGTTTTGTAACAATCATCTAGTTTGACATTAACAGGATTCTAGCCCGGGGAATTCTAACGGGATGTGAACCCGTTTGGCGTTGTTATTGCTGCAATTTTCGTAATGAATACAGGTTTTTTTGTCATTTATACGTCACCCTTCAACTCGAACCCGCATCAAGAGTTTTATTCCTTCGCCTTAATTCGACTTCGATAATTTTTGCTTCACATTTTCAAGAGGTTCTTACTATTTCCACTTTAAAAAAATAATAACTGAAGTAGAGTGTGAGTGTGAATTTGTTTTCACATTTTGTTAATCGTGTTATTTTATCGAGAATTCATACTCGGATCTCCAGATTGCCGATCAGGTGCTTGAGTCAGTCACACGACCAAGCTATATTTTTATTATCAGAGGTTATGTACCGGTAAGTAGAACAATTTAATTACTTGGGTAGTAAGCTAGAAGAAACAGGACATAGTAGCAAACACATTAGGAGGAGAATGGCGCTAGCGAAGGAAGCTTTCACCAATAGAAGGGAGCTGATGACGGGAACTTTAAGTAAGGATATAAAAAAAAGGCTAGTGAAGAGCTTGATATGGAGTGTGGCGTTGTATGGGGTAGAAACGTGGACCTTGAGAAAGGAAGACAAAAGTAGGCTAAAGGCGTTCGAGATGTGGGTGTGGAGGTGGATGGAGAAGGTGTGTTGGACGGAAAGGAAGACAAATTAGGAAGTGCTTGACTTGGTGGGCGAGGAGAGGAAACTTGTGGATGAGATCAGGGGAAGGCAGGGTAGGTGGTTGGAAGCGGGGCGATGAGGGGCGACGGCTTTCTGAAGGCAGTGATAGAGGGAAGGATGTTGGGTAAGCGGGGAAGGGGAAGAAAGAGAATAGGTTTTATGGACGGGATGAAGAAAGGCAGGACTTATGCTGAGATGAAGAAAGCAATACTATAGGTAGATAGGGCGCGGCACGTATAAGAGTCCGTTGGAAATTTTCTGACTTTCATCATAACCTACCTCTAATCGGTAGATTACTCTAATGAATGATGTACCGGTAAAGGTAGGTTTCGATGGAGGTAGAAATGCCTAAATCTTTTACTTCTGAAGGCCCTTGTCTCCGTTTGCTTTTTCATTATTCAGCTCGGAATGCGTCCCACATCTCCTCATTCCATCCATTAAACCTATTCTCTTTCTTTTCCTCCCCGCTGGCCCAACATCCTACCCCCTATCACAGCCTTAAGCATCCATTCGTCCCCCATTAGCCGTTTCTACCGTCCTTCCTTGCTTCTCCTGATTCTCTCAAGCATTTTGCTCTTCCACCGTACACATAACTTCCTCGTACCTCTTTTTTTTCCATCCATCGCACTTTCTCCATTCTCCTCTACACCCACATTGTAAGCGTATTCTACCAATTCTCATCCTCTTTCCTCAGAGTCTACGTTTATGCATGCTACCCTCCATATTAGACTCTTCGCCAGTCGTTTTCTTTGCATTCTGGCACAGGATGCCCGTCATAAATTGTCCCTAATATGTGAACGCCTCTTTTGCTTAGTCTATCTTCCATTTAATATCTTTACTACAACGCCCATTGTCTTCCAGCGTTCTAACCAAGTAATGGAAATGTCCCACCTGCTCTATTTTGGGCCCTCCTACTTCTGTGGCCAGCCTCGCTTTCTTTGTCTTTGCAAACCATATAAATTTAATTTTTTTTACTGCTCTTCATTACTTCTTCTCGCACTGGTACTTTAATGCATCTACCAATTTCTGCAATTTTCCGAATGAACGACTGACAAACGCTTGGATGTCAGCATCAACTAAAAGCTTCATTAATTCCCAAACGGGTTCGAGTGAACGAGACGTGTGTGGCTTCACGTTTTTTTTAAGGCTCCAAGGTGTGATGATTTGCACTCTGGACTTTAAATCTCACAACTCAGAGGTCAATTCTCGGTGGGAGATTTTTGGCCGGCCTCGTAGGTGGCGGGATAGGGTTGGTGGGCGGCTAATCCTGAGGTCGCGGGTTCGAGTCCCACCTAGATAGATTATTCATTATCCAGAGCGTGCTTGTAAATGTAAAATGCGTAAATTGTAAGAAAGGACCATCCACTCTTAAATTAGCACAACAATAAAGCCGAAATTAATTATTTATTTTTATTCATTCATGCTCGACGAGGCATTACACTGTATGATGAAAATTGGATTATAATGTGAAAATTCACTATGAAACAAATCACTTTATTTGGCAGGAATTCGAACTATAATATACCCTTCCGTCGGTCTAGTGCGTTTGTCATTTATACTACCAAGATAATACAACAAGGGGAATTCCTGAGGTGTTTTATACGAACTCAATAATACCCTCTTCTCTGTACACCGTGGCACTTGAGGCGTAGCGGACCCATGTCTCAGCAATTCATTGCCTATGTCAAGGTGTGGTTAAGATGTAGAAACTGGTATATATATTCCTTGGCCACTAATGAGGAGGGGACGAGGGTTGCGGTGATGAGGAGGTAAAAAGACTAGGTATCAAGCAGTGCCCTCAGCGGTCGGTGTCAGTCACTTCCTCGCTTTCGTCGGAAGAATGATTGACGACAGAGGGGAATAGGCATCATAAAAATGGTCATCGACCAGAGGTCCTTTTAGACGAGTTGACTCTTTCCAACATTTCTTCCAATCCACGGACCAATTGACGTCGTTTGTTCTGTATGTGCATAACGTCTGAGAAAAATTTATTTTAGTGTGAGTAATATTGATCAATCGTTTTAGAAACTTACTGCTATACACTTTACACGTGCAGGTGACTGCGCACGCTGTTATTTCTGCAATGTTTACAATGAATACAGGCCTTTTTAGTCATGTGTCCCTCGACCTTCAACTAGAATTCGTATCAAGAGCTTGGTTCTCTCGCCTTAATTCCACTTTATAGCGTCCGCCAAACTCTCCCTCGGTTCAAGGCAATATATTTTTCACGTTCTTTTAACCTTGTTTCTGGCCTCTGAGGGGAACAGTAATAATTTATGGTGGCAAATAGGGCCCTTAAACTGTGACTTTGGCACGGAAAGTAATAAGCAATGTACTCCAAGCAGTAGAAAACTATCACAAGGAGTTATTTTTCTCCTTGTAATCGATCAGCAAATGCGTCCATATTTCATCAGACAGAACAATTTTAATGATGTATGTCTATGCTTTTGATGCGTTTATGCTCTTATGCGTTGAAGATAATGGAATTGATGGTAACTTGGATAATGGAATTGATGGAAACTTCTCAGTAAGAAGTTTTGGCGTATCGAAGAATATATTTTATGACTGTAACTCAGTACTCAGCATCGATAAGCTTTACTCAATGAGAATCTTCAAGGGAAAATTAACTGAATGCTTTGTCATGATCTTACATTGCATCACACCGATAATTTTAAGGCAATATACCCGCAGCCAATTATGTCTCTCGTAAAGTGTGCATTTTCTTTCTTCACCATCTGGAGTCATTAATCCGAACATGAGTTTTGCTGCAGTTGTCCACTCCATTCCTTTGTCAGATATGTTGTTTGAAATAAAGTATTTAAGGAGGTTCCGCTGCAACTATGTGATTAAAAACAAATATTGAATTGTTAGTGAAGTCTATTCTAGTCGCCCATCGTGCGAGGACGATGGACGACTCGTACATCGAAACGTCGACAGAAATGCAGAGTGTGACCCGGTAGAGAACCCGACTGGACTTCACTAAAATCATACGCCGGGAAAGCATCAGATCAAATATTGAATTCCAACTTGGCATTTGTATTGCTTAAAAATGCAGCTTTCATAGATAAAATAAATACCTCAGATATTTGAAAAAAAATTAAAGGACAAAATTTGCTGATTATTCGACGAATATTTTTTTAATGGACACTTTTTGCAGCCATGGGAGCCGAATGCAGCGCCATTTTCATTGAATTCGAATTAATAAATTTTGACTTTAATTGTTGCTACAATTTTCTAAAAACTCCCAAAAAATATGTATATGTAGGAACCTAAAATTTATTGACATTAAATTCTCTGGAAGGAAGTGCTTCCGATGAACAATATTTTTAAAAAGTTGCATTAATATTAGATAAAAATACTATTTTCCCCATTTTCACCCATTATTGCATTTGACATAATGTAATTTGAAGTTCCATTTGCTAGTAAAATATCATGGAGAGACATGATATTCTTATTCATATCAAACTTTTCTATAATTAAACCAAATATATATAAAATTACGTTTGAGTCATTTTGGAGTGGTAGAACCACCACAGACTAATTTACTGGGAGCTTTTAATCTTATTTTAGCTTAAAAAACCTTTGTTACTCAGTAAAATGCGAGATCCAGTTCCTATAAGCTATATTCAGGCTGCGTCTCTTCCAAATTCAAATCCACTATTTTATTTTAGTCTATATCTTTGTCATTGATCAGCAGTTATGAAAACTATATAATAAGTGTCTCAATAAGGTTCATTATTTCTGCCCCTTTTAAATGTGTGGTAACGAAGTAATTGATCAATATATGTACTGGAAATAGTTTCCAATTTTGGTTTCAAAGGGTTATGGTTTACTGATGTTCAAGTCTACAACTGCCTTTTTAAAACCGGTTTGCAATAGCATATATTTTATCCGAAGGCCATATCATTCCAAACGACTGGTCATTTAGTCACTCCTGAAAGCCCTATGCACTGATGGAAATAATACAGGGAGCTAACCCACTCGGTACGCAGGAGAACTTCTGGACGTAATCGCATTAGCGCAGCACGCATTACTCCCCAAGATATGGTGCACCCACTCGCGCGGATTACGAATCCACCGTTGCTAATCAGCGGTCGAGGTCACTTCTTGCGATTAAGGAGTTGGAGGTAAAAAAATGAAAGAATTAAAAAAAAACGAGTGATTTATAAGCTTCGAGACGTCGTCCTGCTCCTCACGGCATTCCCAGTTGCTTTTCGATCGTTACTTGTTACGTCTGGATCAAATATCGAGCTGCACTCACTAGAATTAAAAATACGGAACCAGCACATAGTTAGTTAAAGGAAAATATATGGCCGAATACATAGTTGGCTAACTAAGAGTGCTCCTAAATGCACTTGGAGGAACCAGCTGGCATTATGGAACTTCCAAACTTGGTTGCAGGTAATTCGCTTCGTTGACTGATCGTTCAGGAAAAACTAGTTAAAATTTTACAAAATTCGATTCTTTTATCATAGAAAAAATGCTTCCATGAGAAGATTGGGGTGAATCTTGTCGCTATTTTCACTAGCAGTAAATATTTATGAATATGGGATTTCATCATGAACTATGAACATTGATGCATAAAGTAGGAAATAGATATAGCAATTTGCGACGAAAATGTTGATTATGAAAAGCTGGTTATTATGCATCAGGCAAATCGTAAAGGACGCCAAAGTGAAAAATTATGTATGAATGAAGCGGCTGACAGAGAGGAGAGTGGAATGGAGAGCTTCTGCAAACCAATCTTCGGATTGATGACTGCTGATGATGATGGTGTTTATTTTATTATAAAATTACCACAAAGTTAAAATATTATATTATAAATAGAGGAGAAAAAATTCAAGCACTGATTTAAGTGTAAATTATTGTTTATTCCTTGATATGTGATATGTATTTGAGCTGAAGTTATCAAACTAGCAAGCTTATAAATCCATTACTACTTCACTGTCTGTTTGTCGTGCCTGAGTGCGGGAATTCTCTGTGGCCTAGGATGTTAAATTTAGCAAGAATAGAGTTTGTGAGCCTAAAACCGGCAAGAGAAATTGTTGAAAAAGAATCGAATAAGTATTCAAAGTGATTGTTTTAACCCATTGTTTTTTATCTTCTCTCCTACAAGAAAAGCATTGAACTCGTTTAGGTGCTGTATTTTCCGTTCTTTTTTAATTACTTTAGTCCAAGAAATAATTTCTCGCTTTGTACATTCCACACTTTTTTATTTAAACCAACCATGGTTTCGACGAAAAATGTCATTTTCATTGTGATGAAAATTGACATCTTAGGAATGACATTATATGTCGAAACCATGGTTGGTAAAAATAAAAAAGTGTGGAGTGTACAAAGAGTCGCGTTTACACAAAGTTAAGCCTGGAACTGTGACATAAACCTGAACTCAAGATGTAATTTTAAAATTATTAGCAGAGGATGGATGAAAGAGTTAATATTTTAATTCTTAATTTTGGTTTTTCTTATGTACGCTTTGTTTAAACCAAAATTGTCTTTTTGCTCCATAACCGTCCATTTTTTCACCATTTCATCAATTAAAATTTTAATATCCTAGCTAACAGCTGCATTTACTTTAAATAAACTTATGTCTGAGGCTTGTATGAATGAGGTCAAATGGTCAACATGAGAATTAATGCAATATTTTAGGGGTATTTTTCATCCTAGCCTCTCCAGTGGCTGCATCAGTCATTATGGCTAATGACTCCTGCATTATATATGCATTTCGAAAGTCACATTGAAAGGATTTTCTTTTAAATCTATGAAGTAGTAGAAAAATATTTATCTTCCCATTTAATTTCAAAGGGCACCCTCTCCTAGTCATTTAATGAATCAATAATCACGCTTAAGGAGGTTCCACCGCGACTGTGTGAGTCAAAACAAATACTAAATTCCACATTTTTTATATTTTGTCCAAAAAATCCTGCATTCACTGATGAAATGCGTTACCTATATAAACCCAAAAGTAAGGAACAAAATTTGCAGATTATTCCACGAATGTATTTTAAATGAGCACTTTATTCCAGCCATAGGAGACGACTGCAGCGCCATTTCCAACGAATTACCGCATTTTGACTACATTTACGGCAGTAATTCCGTAATAACAAAAAAAAAAATAAGGTGGTAAGATGCCAATATTTTATTTTTATTCAATTTCTCTGGATTATTTACTTCTTTTAAATAGTTTTCCGTGAAAATGACATTTATATTTTGTGGAAAAAGACTATTTTTCCAAGTGTTTCTCTCATTCCCCCATTGAACACAATGTAATTTAAAGTTCAATTATAGAATAAAATACCGCGGGAAGGTTATATTTTTGTTCATATCAGATAGAGGACCAATGTTTCTACATGTAGACAGAATATGAATACAATAACATTAAAGTCATTTCACGGTGGAACCACCTTAATTTGATGTATAAAAAGCACAATTTTCTAAACAAAGAATTTTTTGTCAAATTATGTATTTCTTTAGATATTAATTCAGTCCCACTGACAAAAATTAATGATTATTCATAAGGAAATAAATTTTTAAAACTACCAATTTGGAAAATTTGTACTTCTATCCGTTTTGGCTGTATTTATCTCGTTATTTTCAATCCTGGATAGGCTCGACTCCGGAGCACCCAAATTTATGGTCATTTTGTGCATTGCGCTAGATAGCAAGCTGTTGCGAGAACGACTGCAAAGCACTGTCTAAGTAATTACTTTCTGCGGTGAGGTTGAGCAACGAATTCCCCGCAAGGGAAATGTCTCCCGGTGAGTCACAGTGTCTCGGACGCCTTTGCCACGGAGTAGATACGTATATACACACTCCTTCGCAAGTTTAGCGAAAGAAAAACGGTACGCTTTTGATGTTTGACTAATTGCTTTGATATTAACTGATGGCATAGTTTGGCAATGTTTCTTACAAGTTCCCTCACGTGGACAAGACATAAACAATAAATTTATGCGTCGCCTTAAAAAGTGTCAGGTTTGCAAATTTTCTTTAAACCATTTTTATAAACCTGAATTACGTCCTTTCTTGGCCCATTGATCATTGGGTTTGAATGAACAATTTACACAATTTTCTTTTTGTACCACTTGCAATCATGGAATTGGTAAAAAGCCACTGAGACCACAATGTCTCGATTTTTAGAAAATTTTAGTGTTTTTGATAACTCGTCCCCATAACGACCATGCTGATTGTTAAAGACGAGATTCCGTGTATTTAATAAATTATTACACATATCTATCTAAATCATTTATAAATAAATAATAAAGACCTAAAGAAAATCTAGATGATAATAATAACTTCAGTCGTTTAATTTAGCGTTGTTTTAAAGTTTATAAGCGTTGCAGCTACTGTTGTATTAACCGATATTTTGTAGACGCAACGAATACGTTTACTGACGATTAGTATTTTTTATTCGTATGAATAGCGAGACATAACATTGTGAAAACAAGGTGACTGTGATAAACTTATTTAAATATACAACGGTAAACATGATTGAATTTAAAACGTCACATTGAAAGTATTCTTTAATTCCTATACATCAGTTCAATTTTTTTCTTCCCGTTGAATTTCAACCGGCGCCACCTCCTAGTAAGAGATATAAGACTGACACACTGCCGAACTGACAGATACAAAAAATCCTTCTTTCTTCGCATTTTTAATGACTGTTACAAAAGCAGCGTGACATTAACATAGTACACATCGTTAAAATACAGTTCATCTCTCTCCCCTCCTTTTCCCTATTCCCTCCCCTTACATGGCTGGTGTCCTAAAAACACCTGCCTCATGCCTCTGCAGCGACTTGCTGGGTAGTACATAGTGTGTATGTAGATGAGGATAATACTCTGCAGGCCATCTTAATTGTGTGTGGCATGGGATGAGTTTTTTTTACGAATATGTCTTACATAAGTTAATGAAACTTAAAATATTAATTCATTAGCAAAAACCTGTAAGTACTCGTCACAGCGGGGGAAATTTCACCAGTATTCAGTGCACAATGTGCTACCAATTTTATATATCGGTACTATGAGTATTAATGCACATTATCACTACATAAATGCATAAAGATACAATGTTTATATGGGGAGTTGACGAGACGTGCAGTTATTACTACGTAGCAGATTAAGAAACGAACATTAGAGATAAAAAATAAAAAATAGCTACTCTACTATAGACAAACCTAATTGTAAAGTCGTACCAAATGGCTGCTATCATGGTCTCTTATCATTTGCGGGAAAATTACATTCTTTATCTATTTTGTTCTGCAGCCTATTTCCCCTAATTTTATTCTCATTTCTAATCTGCCATAGTTTTTTGGGCTTCGTACAATGTTTTTGACGTCGTCATGGAATAGAATGGCTTGAAACTTGCTTGAAATATGGGAGAAATTACGTCATGAGTAAGAATAAACCATCGAAGTTGTCAGTGGCACTCGCGGCCAGCCATCAAAGCCAATGAAATCGTAAGCGTTGACCGTAAATAAACGCTTTTACTCCCCTGCGTGAAAAACACTGCGATAGTGGAACTTCTGACCAATAATGTTCATCACATGAAAGCTCCGTCAATAGCGTGGAATCCCGTTCAAACTCCCCCCTTTGTTTATTATTCCTTTTACACCTCGGTTATTTTGAGTTATCGATTTGAGGTTTATTTAAGCGACCCAAACCAAATTTCCCTAAAGTGTCTGTATGCGAGTTACTTAAGCACGTTTCACACAATACTTGATCCAGCACAGGACCTAGTATGTTAACCAGTATGTAATACTAAGGATAGAATTTTGTACGATTTTAGCCGTCCAAGAAGGTTTCACACTATCATTGAACTTATACTTTCAAGGCGACGGTATTTTCAGACGTAAATTCTAAATGAGTGGCAAGAAAAAAGTCTAAACTCGAAATAAAGACAAAAAGGAATAATACATTATTGCTGAACTTCCAAATTTGGGCTTCTTCAAGTATTGCGTGAAAAGGGGTTAAGATTTATTTTGATATACAAAATAAATCTGATATTACTATTTCTATGTTTTGATAAATGTATTGATTTAGAAAAAAGATTTCCATGTTTAAACGAAGATCTGCAATTCCACAACGATAAATATTGTTTTACTATCCAGTTCATTTTGTTCAACGAGTGACGATGATGACATTGAACTGTTTTGGGGGTGTATGAAGTATCTATGGGAATAAAATAGAACATCTAAAATTTATACACAGAACATTATGACAGATATTGGTTTCAGGTTACAGCTTTATTGTAGATCACCTCATGTGTCTAATTAATGCAATTTTGTTTTAATAAAAACTAGTTATATATCTTTGATACCAAGCGCAAAGGAGTCAGAAAAAATGCTATATTGACTCTGGTGTACTCCAGTGATGATATATTGGTCCCCTCTTTCTTTATTTCGAGTTTAAAAGGATTTTTTTTTGTTGTTACGGTCATTTAGACTTTCGGCAGAAAACAAGAATGGCATTTAAGAGCATGAATAAGTAGTAGTCACGCTTTACTCGGCCATTTTATTTATGAAACGAGATGCTCTCATATTTCTCTGTTCTGGAAGGTCTGGAAATGGTCTTATATTTTCTGTATTGGGAGATCGTAGCTTTCCGGAAATGATAGTATGTCGTTTCGCACAAAGTGAGAATTGAGGGGAAAATATTCACGTGAAATAACTGTGCTAAAGTACCGTTTATATAACTACAGGGTAATGAGCTTTACTGCCTAGGTAATGGCTAAATTAGCAGTGCATAATCGTACAAAGTTACGTCCCTGAATTTACTCTATGCATCGTCCCACGGTTATTTAGGCATGCTGTGTAATTTCACTGACGAGGGTTGAATTCGTTTGAATAAATGACAATAAAACGCTTTTGCGATACGGAATTAGATTTAGAATGATTAAAATGTGTTTTTGGTCCTTCTATGCGAAACCCATAAATCTTTACCATCGCTGCACTTTTCTATCTCGGTAATTTATCAATTATTTCTGGTGCAATTCCAATAAAAATGCTGTGAATCCCGGGAAAAATATATGTTTTTCGAGCTTTTCTGTTGTAAGATTATGCAGTAGATGACTTTAGGCTTGAAACGGCACCTAAGATATAATAGTATATAAGATGCAGAGCTGATAGGTAATCTAGAAAATGCGTGGAATACTTTTAGCTACACCTTAATTTATTACCGATGTGGGGTGATCTAAAAAAAGGGGTGGCATTGGAATGCTTTTCCTAGCTTTCATAAATGACTCCGGTAAAAATATCTCTTTTGCAACTGATTTGAAACTACAGTGAAAGTCACTTTTTAAGGTTTTTTCCTTATTAATATCGACTATCAACTGACTTGTACTGATTTTTATTCTAATATTTATTGATTCTGTCTTTTGGAACTGATTTTCACTAGCTTTTACGGTTCATTATCAAAATGTTTTCTACTCATTTTTGCTTGAGCTGATATGCAACATATTTTCAGGCATATTTACTCATTATCAAATTGTTTTTAACTGTTTTGAAACTCATTTTAAAGTTTTTTTCTCATTTTGAAACTGAATTTAACTGATTTAATTGAATATACAGAGGAGTTGAAAATAAATTGCAGATAAGTGAAGACAATGAGTTGAAAATAAGTGTAAAATGAATTTCAAAGGAATTATTTTTAACTGAGAAGTGTGTAATTTTTTATATTTTTTTCTGCTATCAGGCATCTCAGATATTTTATCAAAATGTATTTAACGAATAATCGCAGTATACAGTAATTTTTTTCTCAAAATTTTTAGAATTTTTTCTTGTCACTTTTATTTATATTAGCCAGCTGAATTCGTGTTTTTATTTTTATATTATCAGCAGTTTATAGCTTTGTTTATTACTTGTGATTGGGTGGTTGAAAATAAAGGATTTTTGAGATACTTGTCACAAGAAGGTATTGACGGGACCGTTCCCTAAATCTGAAGTTTTAAAACCAATAAATTGAAACTTACTGGACTATATAGAAAGTTATTCGACCTTATGATAGACATAGAGATCCTCACGTTTTTACTTCTTTGTCTATTCTTACATTCCGGTAAATAATTAATATAAAATAATATATGCGACCAATTCAAGAATAAGATGGCAATTTCAAGTAGTATACTATTTATAATGGCATAATTTGTTGAAGCCATGGTCGTCGATCAAGTATTGCATGTTTAGTTTCATTCTCCCGTTATGTTAACACAATACTTTCAGCAAGTGATTCCAAGAGTCATTTTCTAATGTCATACTAATAAATACTATATCCAATTTTATTTTTTATATCCTTAAACCTACCCAACGAATGATTTTAAGGAATAAAAAAATTAATCCTTTGTATACAAGAATATTTTTTCCTACTGGGAGGGTCTTTTCTTTTTCAAGGGTCATATATTTTCAAAGTAGTTCGCACAAAACATTTGATTAGCCCTTTCAACGGCAACATAATCCACAGATGCATCGCTGGATGGCCTTGTTTACATTTTACACCATCATGGGAAAACGGACCGCTAACAGGAACAGCAGTAGAGAGAAATGTTCGTGGAAGTGCAAGATGTGAAATTACAATACACTCGCAGATCCGAGGTCCTGAACATAATGTTTCCCATTGCCTCGTTAGAAACTTTGCGAATCACTCCCAGAAGCGTAATTATCCTCATGCGTGGCAGCTATGATTTCAAGCGAGGAAGAGCGAAGGGACGGGAGCACTGTGGGATTTAACGGGAAGCAGCGCAGAGGAGGAAATTTAGGACGAGTAAATGGAATTTTCGTAAATGGAATTAGTGAAACATCAAGAGCATCATTTAGCCTTTTGCGTCTCTCTACTAAATCCAGCGGGGAGGGAGGTAGATGGCGCTAGCGGGGACCGTCTGCGTGCACAGAAATTCATGGAGGTTATATAAAAGCTTCATGCTTTAGGTCTATCATCCGTTAGTTCCCTGAGCATAAGCTCACAAATTGCTGTGCTTGCCACTCGCATTAATGCGCTGCTCACTTGGCAAAAGAACAGAGCATTTGCTTTCCATTCGTTTCAGACCCTTTGAACTCGGCAGCATACTTCAGAACAGGAAGTCAATAACTTTAGATAGGATTTTCTTCATATAATAGTGATTTTTAGACAGTAAAAATAAGTATAACTAGAAGGTGATTCCCGTTGAAGTTCAACTTGGAAAAAAATTAAATTGCTGTATAGGATTACATGAGTCCCACAAAAATGACGAGCAAAATGTATTGTTATTCTATCCAGGAGTATTTAACCATACATGGAGAGGTTGGATTGAAAAAAATTAAAACTGAAATCTCATTTTAATTCTATTATATTCACTATTTAAAAGTTCCCATGGACTGGTAAAGCATGAATCACGAACAATTGAGGGCCTGAGAGTCAAAGTAATACAAGTAACATAAACACGAAAAACGATATTTCTCGAAACGAAAATGCATATGTTCTAAGTTGGGACCGTCGGGTATTGTCAGGTAGCTACAGGAAAAGGAATACAAGTGTTCGAACGTATGGTGATGCGATTTATCCGCCGAACACTTAAGCTACTTTGCTTTTTGTCATTTCTTACCGGAGTAAAGTGATACAGGTGAACTGGACTATATTTGTTACTTGTGTTAATTTGACTCTCAGTCCTTCAATTGGCTGCTAAGGTATTCTTTTCCAAATAAATCGGAAGTCAATAAAGGAAAATATTTTTTGGAAAGTAATTTAACGTCGCGATTTATCAGTCCATTCCTAGTCTATGCTGCAGTTTCCAACCATATAAAAATTCTATCGTTGAGGTAATGAAAACTTTATGATTTTGAATTCAAAACTCAAATTTGAGGAAAAAATCAAATTTACGTATATTGAATGGAAGAACCAGAAACTTTGTTCTTTCAGGCATCCGATTCTGAATATTCCCAGGCTATTTCATGAGTACAACTGGAAAAAAATAATAATGTAATCCCTGTACCAAATACAACGCTTTTCTTGTGAAATAAAAATCTGTTTCAACAAAAAGGCTCATTAAGCCTTTAAATTTTAACCTATTTATCCTTCTAGGTCTTGAGGAACATTTGCGCCAAATTTTGTTCCAATCCGTCAAGGGGTTTGGAAGTCTCTATAGCGTTCACACTAACGGAATTTCAGTTTTATAGATATATATTAAAGGATTAATGTAACTACGTGATACAATATTGCCATATATTTTCCTAATTTCTAAATATAGGTTTATATTTATAGCTCTAGAATAATTAATAAATTATTATGAGGGACAGATTTGGCTCATCCGTCTGAAAAATTTGTGAATCCCTTTTTTATGTTGACCAAGCTTTACTCTGGCAGGGGCAAGATGGATGACGTTTGAGGAAACGGTCGAAATACGAAGAGTGGTAGCATGTCAAAAGAGTTCACGAAACGTTTAAGTCTTTCAGCCGTTTGTTTTGACGTGTGCAAGAGTTAGAATGAATAAAAGTAACCCGTCAAGCAGGGAAACGGCATTGAGGAATTTAGTAGGCAGGAAATCCATAGTGTATATCTTATTGGAAAGGAAGTATCCCTGTCAGTTTCCTTTCACCTTTCTGTCAAATAAAAATACAACAGTCAACCATCAGAACTGCGGAGCATTCTCAATTCCGAACATTTCCGAGATTTCCGAGAATAATTTTAACAAATGTCTTCAGACCTTCTTAGGAGTAGAGTAGGAGGATGTATTTATCATTTAATATTTATCCAGCGAGTCCTCTTACATATACACTTGTTGATATAAGATATACAAAGTCAATACGAAAGATATGGGATAGAACACTGTTCAAACCGAGTCTAGGGCAATGAAAATTTCCGCAGAAAAAATCCAAGCAAAACACCAAAGCAAAAGGGCTTACAAATACAGCATGAGGTGAAATTTAGTGACAGTATCAGAACTTTGAAATAAAGTAGTGTGAACTGTGAATGTGAGTAGAATGTGGTTTGAAAGAGACGTTTCCTCCTGACTGAAACTCTCATTATTGACTTTTTTTTTAAATGAAAACGATATCTTAGTATGTATACACAATAACTTATTACAGATCATGACTTCAGTAAATAACTGCCATTTTAATATTTTAGGTCAATGCAACTTACAACTTTGGTAATGGCAATCATTTTCTGAAATTATAGTCGTTAATAAATTAGTGTATGGATGAATATAAAGATATCGTTTTTATTTAAAATGACTTGTTTCCGTTAAGTTTGGCCTCAATCAGTCTCTCAGCACGGACGTTGCGAAAAGTTTATCCTTGCCGTACGTAGGATTAATATGGATTCGGAACTTGGGCCCGGGGGAAAGGTGATGTGATTATAATGGAGACTATTGGGATTTAGATCTGGGTAAGGATGGATATAATGAGAGAGATCAGAGAGGGAAAGAGACGAATGGAAAATAGATTGTACGGGAATTTGCTGTAAGAATTTGGGAGGAGGCGGGCTAGGTGGTTGGAGGGGATTAATAGGGGTAACGGGGTGCCGAAGGTTGGCCAGTGATTGAGGGGAGAAGGCTAAGCAAGCGGAGGAGAGGGCTAAATAATAGACATTTTAGATGAGACGGATAGTTACAGTACACATGCCGAGTGTAAGAAAGTAATGGTGCAGGAAAGACTACCCTCAAAGATACAATAGTGAAGTACAAATGATCCACCGGAGCCAGTTATCATCACCGTAATAAAGAAAAATATTTACTCCGTTTTTCCTCAAGAGCATATATAAAAATAGATTAATTACGGTTATATTACTATGGATAAATTTTGTTTAGTAGTCTACATCATCATCTCAATCTGCTACCATAAATCCAATGATTGGTTTGCTGCAGATGTGTCCAATCTATTCTCTTTCCAACAAACAGATTGTTTCCTTGATAATCTCTTATTTTGACATCCTTCACTATTTTTTTCATGTTGGTCAACCCTGGTAATTCTTCCCTCAGAATGAGCGCGATAAGTTTTTCAATTCTACTTCGCTGTGTTTTCATTAATCATTTTTCTCCAAAGCACTTCTTTCAAGTTCCTTACTTTTACTTTGCTTTTGCAGCCTATTTGGATGATACTTAAATTTAATTACTTAATTGAATTGGTATTGACCACTTAAATAATGTTTGAGTTAATTTATAGAGGGTTGGTCATGAAGTTTCGATTCAAATCTATAGGTTTAGCTTCCTTAAAGTTGAAATTGTGATTGTTTTCTAGAGTATGGTTAGCCAAAGCACAGGTCCCGGAATTTGCTTTTATTGAAGATTTAGATTGCTAATTCTTTTTTTAAGGTACTGTGAAGTTTGTCCTATGTATATTTTGTCACATTCATGGCAAGAAATTAAATAAATAATGTTGATTTTTAAATCATTGGGAGTCTGGCTCTTGAAATTTTGACTAAACTATTCTGTTTTGTGTTTTTTGTGCTTTAAATGTTATTTTGAAATTCACATTTTTTTAAATGTTGGATAGTTGTTCAGATAATCCCAGAACATAGACAATGCTACTATAGTTGTTGGTGGTCGTTTGTGGTTCAGTTCTTAATGTGTTGTCTTGGGCTGATGTTGGTTGGATTGCTGTAATGTTTGTTGGTTTAATAGTGGTGTATTTTGAGCTGTCATATTATGTATGGGTGGATTTTGAGCTGTCATCTTATGCGTGGGTCGATTGCTACTACTATATAAAATTGATTTAATTTAAAAAAGACATAACCAACTCTCTTTAAATTAACTCATACTTTAATTACTTAACCCTTGGATGCCAAAGGTGCCGAGATATCGACTTATTCGACACACTAAATTTATTTTTATTAAACTTTAATAGCATATAATTTTCAAAATTAGGGAAATCTTTTGATCCGTTGAGTGACAAAGTAGCTACCTAAACTCGAAAAACATTTTAAATGCACATTTGAAATTTAAAAAAACAAGGCGAACTACCTGAGGCAGAAAAATTCTTATGTCGAGGTAGCGAAAGGATTAAATTTTATGTGCGTCTATGCGTTTCTATTTTGCCATTTCGTTCAGTCAAATTTTCAAAACAATCCATTTTATTTCATCCGGATCCTTAAAGAATGTCTCTCACGGAACGTCTTCACCGTCCAATGTATATTAGGAAGTTCCCAGCCTCGTACGCACGAGCGGGTTTGGCATTTGTAAACGTTTTCAAGGTGCATGCCGCAAATTTCGCGCAATGAGAATGCTCTGTTGCTTAGGACTGACAAATTGGGTTTCAAATTGAATAATTTCTCCGCTCCGTTCCACAACCGTAGGTATTGGTACCACCAGTGCACGCAGACGCGCTCCGCTTGCAGCAGAGTGAGGGAAGAAAAAATATAACGACGCTCGGCCCCTATTCGACTGTCGCGAAACTAAAAGAAAAACAATGAATAAGCGCGTCGATGATTAAAAACACCGCAGGGAGTCTAAGCGTGTTGCGGCCGTCCCTCTCTCCGTTTGTTTTCGTATTATTTCTTTTTTTTTATTTATCCCGCGAGCGACGACATCGGCAGTTCACCGTTGTCCTCCGTCCCGGAGGCACGATTCCCACCCACCCAAAGCGAACGTATACGCGGTGCGGCCGGCATGTCCCGATGCGGAATAAAAAAAACAGAAACCTCAATTACCGCTCTCTCTCTTTCTCTCTCGCAGAGATTCAATACCTTAACGCGAAATCCATACGCGGGGGGGGGAGGGTGGTCAGCAGGAACTGCAGGAGAGTTTACGGTCCCGAAATGTTCAAGAAAACAGCCAAAATTCCATTTTATTTTACGCTGCCAGAAGGTACAGGAGTAGTAGTTGTAGTCAAGAATATGTGGAATTTGTATTAAAAAAATCATTCGATTGGAAATGGATTAGAACCCAGATCTATCGAATTAGGGTCACTTGTTTTAAATGATTAAGCCACACAGGCGTCTTTGTTGGTTGGTTATTTATTTTATTATATTTTTATATGCCTAGGCATATAAAACTTTTAAAAAATCAATATTTGTAGCAATATAATATGAAATTCAATATTATTACATGCGTTATATCGGTCAATGGAGTGACATTCTAGCCTTATAGCATCATTCTACTCTAAATCCGAATGCGATGGTATTGAATTGGAATGCATTCATAGTATATGAACAACCTCCACTGCAATTCCCATTTCTGAGGCATCTCTATAATTTTCTGCACGTAAATGTTTATGAAACCGTCTGAAAATTTCTCTTATCCTCTCAATGCCTGCTTTCTTACATTATGATGTCCAAAATTTAAATTTATTCACTTTCTCTTTCGAATTTATCCAACTTTCTTCCCACTATTACCCAATACAAGGACCCGTTACCTCTCAATGAGTTCTCCATCCACTTTTCCTCCCTTTTCTTTGCACTCCTTCTGAAACGATTTATGAAACTTCCTCGTTTACCTCTCCGCAGTACAGTGTATACTTATCAATCTTTCGTATACCCACATTTTAAATCCTCCAGTCTACTCGTATATTTTTACTGCAATAACCAAATCTCCTAAGTATGTAGCGCTTGGCTCCTTGTTAGAGTGTTTGCAAACATTTTCTTCATGATTTAATTAATCCCTCACACACCATTTCCCTTCTCTCCATAAAGTTATTATTTCCTTCAGGAAATAGGAGTGTTAAAGAAGGTTCCACTTAGTGAGGCTTGCCCCATAGAATATTTCATCTATCATTGAGATATTTTTCGCTAGTTGGTGAGTATCTACTAATTTACTGAAAGAAAAAATGTTTTTGAGCCACAGCCAAAAAATCAAATGTAGATATATATTTTATAAAATTTGATGTATTCAGGGTATCATTTAAATTATTTTTCAGTTATCAAAATTATTGCAGTAGATATAATTTTTATGCATATTTATGGCCATATTTAGAATTGGGAAGTGTTGTTTTGTATTTGCTTAGGTAAATTGTTGCTGGTTTGTGTCATAGTATCCATAATTGATTTGTTATTAATTCCTCAGTCATTCGTTTCCGTCACCAAACGGGAAGTAGCTGTGGTTTGGAGTAGTCAAAACTCCGGGTACCCACGGCTTGCTCAGGCTTGTATGTGACAATGCATTTCTCTTAGTGCTGCCAATTATATCGTATGCCATCCTACAAAAGGGATTGGGTTGTTATTATTCCGCAAGCAACAAATTTAGCAAATAACTCGAACGCATACTTATGAAGGACTGGAAACCAGTAATGTAACATAAATAGCATGCGTAAAGCACATACGCGGTGAGGTGACCATAAAAATTGGTGCATAAAGGAATAAAGTTTTGAAAGATTGCTCTATGCATACGATACGTGTTGTTTATTAGCACTGGTTATCACAAAATAATTTATAGTCAGGGCTACGAGTCAGCTTCAAATCTTCTTTTGCTGAAACTGAGAGAGACTTTAATGTAAAATAGGACTTAAAGCCAGCAATAACTTAAAAATTCACTGATTTGCATAATATCAATAAGTTAAGAGAGAAAAATTAATTTATATTTATGGGTAATGTGAGGAATGCGTCTAAGTATACTTTTGGAGAGAAACCTATGCACACGAGATATAAAAAGAGCTTTACATAGAGGCGATACAATGTGGGCAACGGAACGACTTATGCATACGACTTATCTTTATGAGAGCTATTCTGTTGCCTCATTATACAGGAAAAGACATCAAAAACTTTCCTCGTTCCATAAACTATCTCCTATCCTTATGATTGTGGCCGTGTATACCAAGAGTAATAGGATTAGAAATTGTTATTTTAATTAATGATTTTTCTTTTTTCGGTAGAAGATAGGTCTTGGTTATGATATAAGAGATGTTACATGAGACCTCATTACAAATGTTTCGTAGATATATTTTTGCTTCATCAAGGCTATTATAAATTCATGGCTTTTACAAAGAATTAGTAATTCATATTTGGCAAAATATTTAATAAAAAATGCACGCTGAATACATTAAATTAAGAGTATTTTTTTAATGTGAGCACGACCTTATCTTAAGATCTTAAGATAATAAGAGAATCTTAAGATCGTGAATGTGTGTGTGCTTCCTTTTTGTCGTGGCTTCCTCCTATATTTTGTTTGAATTATTTTGGTTGTTCTTTGATTACTATGAATTATATCAATTATTTATTTTATCAGTAGTTACCAAAACATTTTAAGGGATATTATAAACCTATTAAATTATCTTTAATTTTGCTCAATTTAATTTTTACATTATTTTAGACATCACAGAAAAATATATTAGGTTTACACGCATTGATAATTACTATACCGTTGGTGGAGGTTAAAATAAGGGCAAATTAGTCGTGCCCTGTTGGCTTTACTAGCTTTTTACAATTGTAGAAAAAGTTGGTTAGTTTTACTCTCATCCGCACCTCTCCTCAATCACCATGGAAGAACTGGTATTTACTATCCGGGTGCTACATTTGTTTCTCATTACCTCCCGGTCACGTAACGATGATGACGATTGAGTACATGACTCTAGTAACCAACATACATTCGGATGGCAGAAAACAACTCTAGTAGATGGCTAACTATGGCAGGTTGACCCGAGTTGAAAAATTAACCATGGTCGGTGCTAACCGAGCGTTCGTATTACTAATCCTTACCCTTATAATGGATTACTGTGGTATAAAGGCTAGTAATGCGAATGGGACGTAGAAATGCGATGGTGGACATCTGTCCGCACGACGAAAACCTCCTTTTAGATGGCGTCTCCTCCTGTGCGTTTCATCCCCACTGGTTGAATCGTGGCCTTGAGGGGAAGGGGCGGGAGGCTGCGGAAATGCAGCGAAGTAGCACGTCGGGAAGTCGGCTCGCTTATCTCGCTGGGACTGAGAAAGGGGGGGGGTGAGGGTTAGTGTGTATATGTAGTGCAGCAACGCGATGCGATCTTCCCCTTCAAGGCCGCGGCATCAAATTTCCCGGCGCGAAATGGCCCCAGAAACGGTACGTGGGGGCTCATCAAGGGGGCTGCTGCGCAAGGCGATCTCTTTAGCGTACGTGCCGCTTCGGAGGGGAGCGTATTACGTTCTCTTCATCCCCTTCGACCGCTCCTCCAGTCGTGCGAAATGAGCGAATGTTTCATTCTCTTCCCCCTCAACTCTCTCATAGTATTCGACGGGCAGATGATAATATATAGATCCTGATTTCAGTGGTTGTTTATACATTTCGATGCCTGGTAGTATGTAAGACGAAATAAGAACTATTTGCAGATTTCCGATGAGATTTGTTCAATCCAACCGGTTTCGATTTTTTCCATTATTATCAAGCCATAGTAATGCTGTTGATAAAGCCCTGACAATACTAAAGGCTTAAAAATTATCTAAAACATTAAATCCGGTAATATTACACATTTCTCAGTGGAATACTCTAAAGAGATCTTCTTTCGTTATGCATAAATGCCACCACATCAGTCCTGAGGCAATATTATTAAGAGATACGTAGGTAGGCTTTAATCGGTGAGTTAAGTTGTCTTTTACCGTTACATAAATCCCAGTTCCATGCGTGGTGGAAAGCTGTTAATTCAAATTAGCTCATTCAAAGGTACCACATAATATGCAGATAATATCTCCGCTAAGAAGTTGAGAAAATAATTATCCAAGATTAAAAGGCAAACTACATTTTCTATTTTTTTTCTCAGAATATTTTTGTATCCCTGAATATAAACAATTAATTTTTAAAGATGAATAGTTTTGTCAATATTGGTTAAAACCTTGAAAAGTTAAAGCAATATGGATTAATTACAACAGTAAAATAAAGATACAAATCTTAAGTACAACTTAGACAAGTATTACTTCATAGCAATCAGTACAATCCACTGCTTATTGGCGTTTTCCTATTAACTGCAAAATGCTTATGACTAAATGTTTGGGTTGCCATAGCTCGGTAACTAAAGAGCTGCGACCATATGTTTCGGATGAATTTTAACCAAGGATTAAATAAATATACTCACTGAGTTTATAACTTTTTGCTCTCGGATCACTCAAGAGGTTTGAAAAAAATTGAAATAAAAAATAGTACCTTCCTGAAATTTTGATGCCATATTGCAATGACCACGTTGGCAGATAAATTTAAGAAAACTTCTGAGTCAGTAGTGAATGGAACTGATGACTAGTGAAAAAATAATTCCATTATAAAATGTTGAAGCTCAATAACGAAGCTCACATGTGTTCCAGAAAGAGGCCATCGATACAGAAGCATACTGCGGTTCATCGAAACACCCAAGGAAATTAACAGAATGCCGTTTCCTCCAAACAAAAAACACCTACTCTCCCAGGATAATTCCGTGGATGGCGACATTTTTAGGCAGCGAGTGCAGAGAACAGGGAACGTGGCCAAGGAAAAGCATTGCAGCATTTTGGGATGACTCAGCAGATTGGACGTTTGCTCTAGTTGAGGGAATAGGTCGAAACGAAGGGAAAAAAACTATGGCGATTCCCATTAAGATTGGATCATGCTCTAAAACCTTTATTCCCCCTACGTAGACGTTTTGCATATCGGGGTGATTTGCATTTTACTTGAAGTCTTGCTTCGTCGTGAAAAGCGAAGAAGGCCTGTAAAAATTTCTCTCGCTAATGAGCTCCGGCACGAATATGCTGCGGAAAAAAATGCGCCGATCGAACTTCAGATGTCTTTTTTAATATTCTTTCGTTCTTTTCCCTGAAGAATCTGGAAAAAATTTATTTCTTTTTAGGACGAAATGTTAAACCGATGGTTACGCACGCCGTCATCAAGCGTGGACGCTCCAGGCGCTGCGTTGCGGGCGTTCGTCCCGCTTCCGGGTACTGTGATGAAAAAATATCATGCACTGACGTTTAAAACCGGCTGCAAACTCTCAAGGAGCGTAATAATAAAAGAAGAATGTATATGGCACGGCACGAGGTCACCATTATCTCGCTACGTAAAAGTTTTTGCGATCATTACACTCGTGATTTCATAATGGCCATTCTACCTAAGAAAGCTAAGCTTAGATGGGCATCAAAGAATTTTTAAACCCTTTTTTCTTTTCGCTCGCGAAAACCTACTTCTCTAAGCTATTCCATCCTTCGTCACAATGAGATTCCTACTTCCTTCTTCCAAGAGCACTACACGTTTTCTTCCCAGGCCCCGTTTGCGTAACATTCAGCCATTCCAATCCTGACTACAACATACCATTGCCGATATTAGAGGTACTTGAATGGGACTTGCAAAAAAACTTGCACGCTTCACACAAGGCTCAAGATATACTATAGTTCCTGTTACCTTTATTTTCAAGGTTGACATTGTACATATCATTTTAGCCCTCTACTACTGTCACCACGGTGAAATAAGTCCGATGACGGCTATAAGGGCGGAGTGAGGTCATAGTTGCCAAGTCAAAGAGCGAGAGAGCCATCGATATGGCTGCTGTTGACTCAAAGATTCGAGATACCGGCATTTGAGATGTTATATCTTGATAAACAAGGAACCCATTATAAGAAAATGGTCTAATTACTAATTATTAGTTATTTAATGTTCCGTGATTGGTAATGAGAATTTTTAATTCGTAGTTAAATATTTTTTACAGGGCTTAGATTGAAAAAGTCATTGTTTTTGCTGCCTAAAATTTATATCGCAAAGTTATTTTGTACATAAAAGGGAGAGAGAGAGTGTATGGCTTCCATCCAATTAACTCCAAGACTTGACATTTAACCATGACTCCATATTTTCAATAGAATATCAGTATTCACCATGATTACAACAATAGAAAGATATTTGCTGCCTTTAACGCTTTATAGGGTAGAAAACAAAGACTTATTCTTTTAGCTTGATCATTTATTTTTTTGTTTCCTAAGGGTACATTTTGTTTTAAGAAAATAGATTTACTTCCCCCAAAGTACGATGTGGTAAGTCATTCTAAAATATTGAATAGCAGCATTTACGAACGTTATGAGGAATCGGAGAATATTGGTACCATGAGGTATAAGCGCAGCAAAGAAAAAAAGAAGATTTACACATGCGTACCAGAGGGCCACAGCGAGATAAATTTGAAGTCAAATGAAGGATTTGGTGAAGCCGAGAACGAGACTGACGACATCTGAGCCTGACCGATGGGTATATTATCCTGTCAAGTTCAACGGTTTAACATTAGCATCAGCTGAAGACGATGGTAGAAACAGCCGTCGAAATGTTGGAAACAACAGCCTTCTTGAAGCCAAATGTTGAAATTATGTTTTGCGGACAATAAAAA
The DNA here is from genome assembly GCA_963573305.1 of Pyrrhosoma nymphula. NCBI lineage: Eukaryota > Metazoa > Arthropoda > Insecta > Odonata > Coenagrionidae > Pyrrhosoma > Pyrrhosoma nymphula. The sequence goes on along the minus strand of OY754335.1, from coordinate 46,436,680 downwards.
GTCACTGCTTATTTTTAAGTGATGACTTTGTTAGGTGATGGCAGGGGTAATTTCTTTCTAAAGTTGTTGGAATTGAGATTAAAGTAGTTGGGACTTAAGTTATTTTAGATATTTGTGAGGGATGGTACACGGAAATCCATTTGAAAATAAATTAGAGTATAAAAAATGAACGCGGAATGGAGAGGTGAATGGCACTAGAGTATAAACTAGAATCCTACTAAGTCAACTCACATGAAACATGACCGCGGATTTCACGTCACTTACATTCAAGTTTCTCGCACAAGATATTTTGAACAAAATTTGGTGAAAATATTGAGCGCATGATGGGATTTATTGGTTATTTGAAAAGGCGGCCGATAGCTTTGTGACTTTTTAGACGGGAAGATTGGTAAGGGGAGGATTATTTGGGGAAAATATTTTAATACATTTTTTTCTCAGGTGCAAAATTAGAAGAAGGGTGGAGAGAAGCGTGGTGTCGAAATTAGCCTCTTCTTTGTCAAAAGTCCGCAATTCAGCGTCCAATCCAAACAGACAAAGTTTACTATATGAGTGTTCGTACACTGATAGGCTTCAGGCTTTAATCAGCGTAGCTTAACGACGTTAACCACGATGCAAATGAAGCACGTTGCGCAATTCCACACATTTTTTATCGCATTTGCGATTTCAACCTCCGTAGCGTTACTCTCAAAGTAAAATGGTTGACAAAAAAGGTGAAATCATATTACCTTGAGAATAGGGCTATAGATCTAATTCCACATCTACATGGCATGGAGTGTTAGGACACCAGCCATGGAAAGGGTGGGGAGAATAGGGAAAATGAGGTGGAGATGACAGAGGTGAGTTTTGTGATAACGAATGTGTCACGCAGTTTTTATTATGATCACTAATGGTGCGAGGAAAGAAGTAATTTTTGTGCCAATCAGTTCGGTAGCCCCGTCGCACTGAAACTCGTCTGATCGGAGTTTTTAGAGTGATTTAAGACCAGCGTGTAGCCTCCGCGTCTCTAATGGTTCCCAACTCAATCCTTCCATCAGCTGTGCGACACTTCCTGTACGTTCGTAGCAATTTCGAGCAAAGCGTGCGGCTTTCCTTTGTATTTTATTTACCTCGCGAATTGAATCTTGCCGTGCAAGGTCCCAAATACTCGCAGCGTATTCGTGATGTGAACTAACCAGAACATAGTAGCATATCTCTTTCTCTTTTTCATCAGAGAACCTTTCTATCATTCGCTTGACAAATCCTAGTCTCTTGAAATCAACGCCGCAAATGTTTCGTAAGTGTTTCCCCACGTTAGAAGTCTAAAGTCTAGTCCCTTTCCATGTATTTGACTTCATCTGACTCCTTTGTATTCACCCCTCACACTTTGTAGTTGTAGCGTTGGTGTGATTTCTTTCCTAAGAAGTGTACTGCAGAGCATTTACTAAGGAAATGGGGAGGTAGCAGGCTTGATGTTGTGGAATTTGAACATAATAAGAACTTAGAAGATGCAATTTTCCACAGATATAAATTTGACCCGGGTTTCGATGCCCATCGAAATCCGGGTCTAATAAATGTTTATCTGTGGAAAATTGCATCTTCTAAGTTCTTATTATTGCATTTACTAAGGTTAAGTACGAGCCCCCACTCGAGACACCACGAGTTAATTTTGTTGAGGTTCGATTAGAGAGCTTTTAATTCAGCATTCGTGAGCTACCTTGTGATAGATCTTCAATCGTAGGTTTCCGAGGCGTTGGTGCGAGGATTCCGGCATTTTTCCGGGATTTCAACTCGTTCACTGTATCTTCTCGACATTATAATCGGATTGGTTTTTTTTCCAACAGTTGCCGGTAAGAGAATAAGTCGGGACGCCTAAAACTAAAATGAGCTTCGGTAGAGAAGACGGTTACCACTTAGTTAACGCCTGGAAGAAGATTTGGAGGGGAGAGGACAGCCAATCAGAGCAAAGGGAACGGAATGGAAGGCCTATACATGTAAGCCAGGCAAAATGTAATTTGACCTGAATACTCCCATAGGGGACACGAGCGAAACTTTTATCAGCAGATACAATGAACGTAGTGAATAACTAGAAAAATGTAGTAATCCTGAGGCAATGGATGTTGAAATCGATTATCAATTAAATAATGCGGAAATGTACGACGTGTTCCACTGCATAGTAATGCAAAGTAAAATATTGCTATTGCTCAATAATAATTGCTTAACATACATGACACATTCATACATATACATAATATATCATGGATCTGTCTTCGGTGCCAACTAAGGATAACTGTATGTTGACACTGTTTCTTTTTATGCTACATGCGTGTTTTTGTACCATTATGGTGTAAACAACTAAAGGAACTATATCTCGCAATATAATCATGAATCTTGACTCTATCGACATGTCGCAGAAGTTGGGATTGAAATTTCACCGAAAAAAATCACAAACACCCCCGAGATTCGAATGCAGGCACTCGGTATGGGAAGTCAGTCGTCTGTTCACCCACCAACTCCATACTCCATGTGTGAAAGAATAGGTTTTTGTGGGTTGGGCATGTATTCACCAACCTGTGTGTGGGCTGGGAGGAGAGTGGGTAGGACAGCGGTAAGAGGAATATATAAGACTTCGGGATGTTGGGAGGAGAAGATTTATGAGTTGTCGTCCCGCCTCGTTGTGATGGTAACCGTGATGCGGGAAGAACGGTGGAAATGCGTTTCATAATGCGTGAGCGAGCATTGGCTTCGATAGGCCTCGCTTGGGTGAGATTGGAACTAATAAATATACGTAAAAAAAGCTTAGTCACTGAGGAGACTATATACAGGAGAAACACAAATAAAAAGACACTCACATGGACTTCGTGTATTTCGGTGGATCGCCACCACCTTTTTTAGTGAAAGGTAAAGATCCTTCTTCTGAAAGAGGTAGAAATCCTTTCTTCCTTTATCACTCGCTGATGAAGGTATTGTTAGTCCACCGAAATATTCGAAGTCCATGCGAGTGTCTTCTAATCTGTCTCTCAGGAATATCGTGTGCCATAACTTATCGATGGGTTATGGTGCTACACTCTTTACAGTATGTAGAGTTTTGTTAACATAAGAGAATTTCACGTAATACAAGTTAATTTAATTGCAGGTACTTCCTTCTACATACTGTCTTTGTTAACTCCCTGCTAGTTATGTAAGACTTAATGCTTTACCGTTGAATGCTTTCCATGTAGATTTCTCGTGTTTCCATCCGGGTGATATTGGTGAGTTGCACCAACATTTCGACGGCGTAGTCTGCCATCGTCCTCATCTCCTCCTCGTCCTTGCTAGTTATATAGCATGTTTTCTTGTGCATAAAAAACCTCCTTGGCAACAATACAAAATGATTAAATAAAATGATGGAACTGATGATGGAAATGGAAATGATTGGTCGATTGAATAAAATACGGGCACCACATTTAGTCGCCTCGAATATTCGGCATTTTTCGAAATCTCAAAGCGTAACCCAATCCCTATTTCTCACTGTAAAATGTTTCGTCAAAAGGAATGCGTAGATAAGTAGTCTAATACCCTATACGCCGTTTCCTTTTTGGGTAGGTAGAGTTATTCAATCTTTGGTCGTGGGCCTACGTAACTGGGCCTGTTTTAATAAGTGCCAAGGGAATTACTAGGCTTTAATTTCCCTTGTGGTATTCTGGTGAAAACGTACCAAAGATGACCGGTAGAGTGTCGTAACCGTTGGCGTGGAAAGATGCTCATGGCGGTAGTTCTGCTGAGGTTGTTATCAATGCATACAATATTTCAACTTACTCCTAGTTCTCAAAAGATCAAAGGGAATAATAATTATTTTTCTGCAATTATATTAAACGCATTTATAGAAAAAGGGAAAAATAATCTTACCGGGTTACTAGGAAAAGTTTAATCCTGAGCCAGCTCAGGGCTTATAAAAGTTTGTTTTACAATTGATTTTGAGCAATTTTTTATGGAAAAATTTACTTCAGAAAAGAGACAAGACTGTGTGAACCCGACATCCGATATTATCCTTCCTAAAAATTTAAGGAAGACTCATCCGGAAGTGATGCTTGAGACGCCATAACTTAGTTCCCATGCTTCTTATTTTACACCAGTTTTGAAGCAAAGAAAAAGGGAGGTAACAAGTTATCTTGTTATCATCATTTGTTGCTTGCCAGGTGTGATGAGTTACGGAGAAATCGACGCTAAAACTAATGAATAGACAACATCTTATACGAGACTCAAATGCAGGTTTAGTTCAAACCTGGGAAACTATTTTTATATCCTAAAATCTAGCGTAGGTTTCTCGGAAATCCAACCTACTCAGAGGGAGTAAAGTATGACTTATCTCCTCGTTACCATATATATACCATATTTGAATTCAAAGGAGCGTCGTGACTTGACGAGACTCATAAAACTTCCAGAGACTTAATGAATGTGAATAAATATCTGACAGCTTTTGCTATCTACGAGACACAACCTATGCTAAATGAGTTCCAATGAAAAGTTAGTCGGGTATAGGTCGAGGGATAAATTTTGTGTAGGACGCGGAGCGTTGCACATGTTATGGGCTCGGTGCATGTTTTCCTGTGTCCCAAACGCCCTTTCAGTATTTTTCACAAGAGTTTGAAGCCGTCGCAGGTAAGGCATATTAGGTTATTAGTTCAAGAATACTATTTATCCAGAACATGTCACAGTTCGAACCAGTTTAGCTCAGATGGCACCGTAAAGAGAAAATATTTTCATTGTGATTTGAATTTTGAAGGCAGCCTTCTATATCTCCGTCTGCCCTAGAAAAAACATCGTTTTTGATTGCCATTACGTGCATTTCCAATTTAAACGAGGAATTCGTAGGTAACATACTTGAAAGACTATATGTTAACTTTTCTAGATTGTGCTGTGAATTCTAGTTTAAAATGGTTTTCCAAAGATTGGCTTGGCTTAACATAGTTTCGAGTTTCATGACTTCCTTTTTTTCCCTCCTGCGGTTTTAAAGGTTTGTGCGTATGATTTTTTTGTACGCATTAAAAAATGTTTTATGCCAATCCTCACTAACCTTCAAAAACGTTTAATTTTTTTAATTTTTCAGTTTCTTAACTATTTCCCCTGAAGTAATGGTTTATTTATCGCATTATTTAATTATATTTGATAGGTAGCTAGCCTTACACTGAGTCTCGAATAGTAAATTCTTAAGGTGATGCCTTTTTTAGTTTCATACGTTATATATTTATAAAAGAAAATTACTAAAATAGTTCAATCTTTTACCTTGCTGGATCAATGTCTCTGTCCTTGATGGACAATCAATATCGAGGAAGTGCCAATGTTACATTCGTTACATTGGACTTCCAAGTCCCTGAATACCCGCACTCCTTACAAATTGACACTAATCCTAGAAAGGATTATCAGAAAATTCGATTCTAGCTTATCCAAGGAAAACAAGGGGGGAAAAGATTTTCTTTGTACGAAAATCTATAATTTATTACATTATTGGTATTTTCGAGTTCACTCTTTTTATTTATTTGAGATCATTATGCGTATTTAGTTATAAGAATTTTATTTTTCTCCAAATTCTGATGCCGATAGGTATGTCAACTTAAAAACTCGACGGAAGCAAATCCTCTTTGGGAAGGTATATGGAACTTTCCCAAGGAGACATTCAAACCCACGACATTCAGTTTGGCTAGTAAACTGCACTGTTGTGATTCTTAGAAGGTCAAATGTGCTCTGACCTTTACCTTTCTCGATAAACCGATGCTTGTACGTAGACCGCTTTTCGTTCCGCTGCGTGGAAACGCGAACTGATTCACCGTTTGCAGGAAATTTGTGACTAATGGAGAAGTATGGCTTCGTGATTCTTTTCATTCCGCATCCGGCGTAAGTTCCACGTAGATAGTCAGTCTATCTCTTCCTATCTATCACGTCAGTGTTCGCTCAGTACCGTCCTAGTACCTACGTGCTCATCCCGCTTTGAGGCCAACATCGTCGTCGTGATGGTCTGTAAAAGAGTATTAACGTGATTACAGAAATTGACTTCTACCTGGGTGCTTTGTTGAGAGTTCTTCAAGTGCAGTATTCCTTCCGGTGGATGAGACCTTAAGCCGAGGTGCCTTAGATACCTTCCGCTTTGAGTGAGGTAATGCCGACGCTGAGTTTTTCTCTACCATTCCTCTATTTCCCAAGCCACAGAAATCACACACCTGTTCTTAGTGGCAGAAATGACTAAAGCCTTAGGTCGGCTCCCTAAATAACCAACCAATCAAAGGTAAGCGTTGTTGATCTGATAATTTAATTAAAATAAAAAAAATAATATTCAATCAAAATAATTCTGCGGGATTCTTTCAAATAATATAGTTAGACGGCTAATATACATTCACTTCACTCTTGAATGAGGTTATTATTTCATTAATTATTTGTGAATCAGTCTCTGCTCCACTTGATCTTTGCGGGAAACAATCGTTTTATGAAGGGAATGGCCAAGTAAAACTGATTTGATTCCAACTATGCCTGGGGTTGCGGTCTATCACTTTGGTAGTAACGCTCACCAATGTTAATCTCGATCACCTCAACTAAGCTCGGCTAAGGCCGGATTAGGAGAGGTGATCGGTCATTTTGTCTAAGGTGCGAAGATGCTGTTTATGTATCCACTCACTTAACGAAAGTTATTTCTAATGATTCGCGTTGAGGGTTTTGCACTTCAATTCTATCCTTCCGAAAATGCTAAGAGCCCATTAGAGAAATGTATTTTGAATCGCGCATGGGGAAATTATTTCGTCAGTGCTTATGTTTTTGCTAACACCCTGGAGACCATAGAATTTCCAGTTCTCTCCAGGCTTGTACCTTCAGAATTCAAGGAGAAAGCGTGCAATTGGGATAGTGAGCCATAGTGAGTAACTTTCTGTCGGCGGAGTATGCCTATTAAACTGACGGTGAATGTCCTTCGGATTCCCAACCACCTATGGACTATGTAAAAGGTTAAAGAATAAATCACATTGTAATTTTCCACTCTGTTGTAACATAGCTGATCGGTTTCGATTTCACAATATATGCATTAGAGTTCGAATACACGTTTAAGTACAATTGGCGACATATATAGGATGGACCATGGGGGAAGGGTTGAAGGGGTGGGATCTTGGGGAAGGGGAGACGATTAGGTCGGTTTTTCAACATTAGGACAACATACCCGAGGGAAAGCATAAATAAAGCACCAAAAATTAAAAGATAATGGAATTGAGATGATAAAAAGGGGGGGACAATATTTCCTGAACTATATCATTTAATGCCTATGGCTACACATGTTAAAAGCTGAAACAATTACAAAATTTTGTAAAAACACTCCTGAAACTGATCAAGTGATATATATTATTTAACTACGTCACAATTCCACAAAGTAATTTCACCTACCATCACGTAAATTTATGCAAAAGGTTTCATTAACTTTAATAGCATAGGCGCTTCATAGGGAAACCTCGTATAATTTCAAAAGACTGTCCAATTACGCCTTATAACTCGCTGTAAAAAATTTTAATCACGACTGTAACGCTGAAGACCTACCTTTCCACTGCAAGGGGAGACGGCAGTTTATGAACATTAGTTTTTTATCCAACTGCGTTTAATTTATAAAGATAAGAAAATATTTCCAGTTGACTTGAACGTGAGAGTCAAATATAATGAAAGAAGAGTGATTCACTTAAAAAAAAGATGCAAACCTACGATGCGTTTGCTTCTATGGAAAATTATCTCATTTTACATTATCTAGCTACGTATTTTGAAAAATACTAGCACTTGATTGGTGAAACTATGTTTTATTCATTCCATTTAGTCTCCTGTTATGCACTCTTGAATTGATTATTGAGTGAACTTAATTGGACAAAATGATGACCAATTTCCCAATATTGAGAAGGCATTAGTTACACATGTCGTTTTACACCCCCAATGTTTAAAGTCATGAATTGTATTACTAGGTGTTTGAATAGGTTAATAATTGTATATCACTGATTGCTACCCATTATTTCTCCTTTAATTTAATGTTGAAATCCATTAAAGTACTGGGAAAATACGTCATGGTTAATTTTGAGAGCCAGCTGAATTTCAACAGCACGTTGTACTGTTATTTAACTCATCCGTTTATGCTAGCAATACCCCCATAGTTTTGTGAACCTAGATTAGAGTATTTTAGAATTAATAATAATGAAACATTGTGTAATGCTCATTTTTTTTACCTCAATGCTGAATGTACTGAAAATCTGGTGTAACATGGTCACGGTTTATGGGAGACGAGACTTAACTGTATTTTACTATCATGAATCTCTGTCTAAAGACTAGACTACACGGCGACAAATCCGTGCATCTCCAAATTATCTCGCATCATAATTTCAGCATTTTCCTCATACCTCCAGCCAAGGTTTACGACCCCGCAGAGGCATGCAGGCACGTGCAACAGAGAGCAAATCAGGGCTATTTGTTCACGGCGTACGTGTCACGCTTTTTCTCGGCTTATGTGCTCTTGTTTAATAGATAACCTGGGTCCCACGAGGAGGAGTACATAGTGCCTGGGGGGAAAAGGAGTCCCTTTTAGAATTTTTCGTGGGACTCGTTGGGATTCATTCCCGCGACAACACCTGCGGTCGCTCCATTTCCTCAGAAAGACACGATGGGAAACGGAAGAGTGGACAGACATGGAATGAGGTGGAGAGAAATAGTATGAGGAATAGAGTTAGGGGAATAGGTTACCGTGTTTCAGTCCACGTTTATGTGCACTGGGCCGATTTATTATTATTACCTTAAGATGGGGAACAGACTTCTTAGAGTTGGAATGAATTACATGCTTGACTAAAGTTATTTTGAAGGTGAGACTTGCTAACTTACTAACTATGCGAACTTATACTATGATATATAAAAGGTATTCGTTATATTATAGAGGTTTTTTTGCAAGTCAATGGTATAATTTGCATCAAATCAAAGAAAATTTGTAATAGCCCCCTTTGTGTAAGATAAGGATTAGATGCATAAGAATGTGCTATGCTTCAATAGCTGTTATTTCGCTCGGTTAAAGAACACATATCGAATATGCCGCAAGCATTTGGAACACTGCGCAGAAAGATACAACTTACGAAATAAACAAAATACTAAGGAAAGCCGCACGCTTCGTTAATAACTGCTACGAGCAAACTGAGAGTGTAATACAGCTGATCAGGAAGCTAAGAGCAGCTGAGTAGGAAGGACTAGGTTGGGAGCCACTGAAAACTCGTAGCATATACGTCCGGCTGAAATTTCTTGAAAAGTTGAAGCCATGCGAGTGAAAGCATGATTTTGAGAATATTACCTTTTGCCCGCACTATGTCTCTAGAACTGATTGAAGCTAAAAAAAAATAAGAGCGATTCACTGCCGGACCTATAGGTACAAAAATTACCTCCTTTCAGGCACATTTTATAAGTATAACAATAACATAGAAACTGAGACACTCCATTACCATGCAATTCTTTTTCGTCACCTCCATCTTCTATTTCATTTTCCCTATTCTCTGCCCTTTTCAAATCTGGTATCATAACACCCCCATGCCGCACACCCCTGCGGTGGTCCGCAGGCTAGTATGTAAATATAGATCTAACTATAGATGGGAAGGAATACTGTTATTTTATTAGAATCACACCACGACCTCTTAGCTACATGATGAGTCCGGTACAATGACATAAATACCTCTACTAAATTTGTATACTACGTTGTATAACTTTTTATGCTAATGGGGAGAATGCAAAAAAAAATATTTCTCATATTTCAACAGTCTACATTAAGTAAAAATTCCTGCTTACACAAATATAAAATGAATATATGCCTAAACCTAGACATTAATAGTAGCCTTTAAAAATTGCATAGACGTTTTAAAAAGTCACGTTATTTAAAACAGTCTCTCAGTGGTCTGACGTCACTGCACGGTACTGTATATCTACTGTTCGTATATTTCGACGTTGAATGACCAAAAAATAAAACCAGTACGTTGTCATTCACTAGGAAAATCAAGACAATTATTTTCACCTAATATGATGAAACCAGATGAACTTCTTATGAATACGCGTCGGATTACTGGTGGCAATACCGTTCCGTGACGTCATACGTCATGTTACCGTTAGTGTAGTGTTTTTACGCCGTAGGGCGTGCGTATTTTTTACCAAGAAATATTTTTTTTACTACAACGCTCTATTTCGTTGAAATTTTGGTCCTGTACTTTTAAGAATATGAAATTTACATATAAGTAGCTTTAAAACATAATGGATTTCCTCCAATTGTGACTATGGGGGTAGTGTGACTGTATTCGCAAAGAGAAGAAACGAGGCCGTGGGGAGTAGTTACTCTATGAGATCTCACGTGTAGAAGGACACGAGAGATGAAGTAGACGCAGTCGGAACCGGAGACGATAGGCGACTGACTGGTCGGAAAGTGGTGATCGGAAGAGGGATGAGGGTTGCCCGGGGGAAGGAAATGGAGGGGAAAGTCGCGTTAAGCGGTTGGGATGGGAAAGGAGGGAAGGGAATGACGTCACGGGATGGAATAACCCATCTTCCCCCTTCTGCCTGCATTTTACCCGGCGTAAGTCTCAACCGATTTCCCTCCCTCCCATCCCCTCTCCCCCCCCCCCCAGCCAATTTTCCTCCACCACCCCCCTCGGTTCCCTCTCCAGAAGCCTCTCCCTCAAGACCCCCTGGAGCGTCCCTTCATCCGATTCCTTTGCGATATTAAGATTTATCGGCTGAGATGTGCGATGTTTTTTTCTTCTGATGCCAAGTCACCAATCTACACGCAGTAGTTAATTACATATATCTTTATATATGACCCATACTTAACTATATCCGTGTAGATAACGCATCTATAGTAAGGTCACATTTAAGTATGAGTTTGACCCCCTAGATGTTACACATACTTAAATGTGACCCTTAGTTGGGTCACATTTAACTATGAGTTTGACCCCCCATTAGACTAACTCCTAGCTATATTCACGGGTTTTTTGTTCGTGAAATTAAGTTACTTTTGGAGGAAGGTTTATTATTCGATTTTCCAAATCCTTACGAACAATGCAAGTTTTTAAGGAATTATTGTATATTTCCACCCTTAAAATATTTAATAGCGGCTCTATTCATTGTATTGCATCATTTTCATATAAAAAGAAGCAATTCCATCTCATTTCTCGTGAGAAAATAGGACATAGTCATATCTTGAAGCTGCTCTGTTTTGTTAAAGATTTTCATTTTTTACAATTCCTTCCACAATTCAGTCAAAACTGACTAATGTTTGGCCCAAAATACGAATATCGATTTAAAATTATTTTATTGCCCTAACATTTTATATTTACGAAATTTTTACGGTACAATTTGTTTTATAGAATATTATAAATAGTCTGCGAAAGGTGGAAAGATAGATGAATAAATTAAGAGGTGTACAAATGCTGGAGGGAAAGTCGTAGGTAGGTATCGAACATAAAAAAGTATGAATAATTATCTAAGGAAGCAAATATCTCAGCACCTATGCAAAAATGTACAAACCCTTCTGTTTATTGTGCTGCGGTGAAACTCGGATATGCCAGGATAGCTATAACGCGGCACTTTACTTCACAGTCTCATGTATGGATGGTTCTGCAGTGAAAACTGCGTCGTGTAAAGCGGGAACTTACTGAGCGAATATGCTAAAAGCGAACTGAGGTAACTGAGTGAATGCATGAATAAAAGACGGGAAAATATTGTATGAAGATATTTCACTTCTACCGAAACCGGCGATGAAACCTTCATGCGTAGCTGATCACGGAAAAGTGATGTTACAGGATTTATCCTCGCGGTTAGTGGCTTCTTCGAAGTCCACATTCCCTTACGAGTGATATGATACGATTCCCTTAAGATCAACCGTAGGGACTGAACACCTAGTTCCCTTAAATCCTTCCGAAATTGGTGGTCTGCGCATTGGCTCGGCAAGCTTAAGGTCCGTGGTTCAATTTCCGGTCCAGGTGGATTTTTTTACCAAGGCAATCTCCATGGAAAATAACCCCTGCTCTAATTCCGTGCTCGCGTTCTCGCAACTTGTGTACATCAAACTGCGCAATCAGGTGTCCCGTGTTAAACAGCCTTAAGTGTAGGCTGAATGCAGTGGGTGCAGACAGGGTATCTGCGAAGTGCTTTTGGGGTAACTATAGGAGATATAGGGTTGGGAATTTCTGTGTCACTAAAGAATTTGGAATCGATTCTACCATGATGGACGCATATGAAAGGAGTGTACTGCGTTGGATTGACCTTGTCGAGAAAATGGAAGAGAGTAGAATTATTAAACATCTATGAACGAGGAATGAAGGGTGTGAGAGTAAGAGGTAGATCTTGGTATTCACAATTGGATGTGATGGAATAGACTCTAAATAGAAGAAATGCAATAAATCATTCAAAATAAGAGAGCGCGGATGAAGTGTTTCATTATTGTGGCAAAATAGACGGAGGTATCCAAGGGTTGGGGCAGTGTGGAGGAACTTATTGAAGCAGGGCCAGTTTTCTAGGGCTAATAAAAATAAAGCGAACTTAGTAATTTTCCACACTATTTCTACACACACGTCTTTCCACACGCCTACCATTGATCTAATTCTAGGGCTACGCCAGAATATCGAGATCTTTAGACTGTGCCTACCCCGAAAGGGAACGGCGTGATGGGTACGTATGCATGAATGTACTATGTTCGGTAAATGCGACTATATCGCGTGAAACCCACCGACCGTCCATACGTGGGCACATAGGCGATATTCCCGTGACCTCACAGAGGTCGATGTTAAATAAAAAAGAAATCCGAACATTGCCTGAGCCGTCCCTCCACCAGAGCTGTCCACCCTCGTACTTTATTACGTCCCCCGTGTCCCTTTAACTCACAATCCCCCAGAACCCTTTTTTCCCTTCCCACCCTTCTTCGTGGACACATAGGGACATCCCCTGTCCCACGTGCTTGCGCGTGGTATATGCACGGAGAGGAATAGAAGGACTACTTCACGGAGACCAAGACGACTGGGATGTATTGTCAGGGTTAAGAAGGTTCCACTGCGACTGCGTGAGTCAAACCAAATACTGTATTCCACCTATTTCACCTTTCAGCGATGGCATGCGATACGTATTGAGAACCAAAATTAAAGTAAAATATATGCAGCGTAATCCACGTATATACTTTAAATGAACAGTTTTTCCAGCAATAGGAGCCGACTGCAACGCCATTTCTATGGAATTGTTGCATTTTGACTTCAATAATCTCATTAATTGGCTAGTAACTCTCAAAATACGGTGGTAAGGTGCTAACATTTTAATTTTTATCAACTTCTCAGGATTTTTTCTTTCTTACATATTTTTCCGCAAAAATGGCATCTATATTATATGAAAAAATACTGACAAATTTTGAGGATACCTGGGCTAGCTACGGCAGTACCTTTACGAAGTCACCTGCTTTTTAAGCCCACAACTTTCCGTAAGGGAGAAGGACGCCTCGGTAGCTAAACTCACTAATGAAATCCGCACGAAGTCAGGCGATACGGGTTTGAGTCCCAATCAAGTCGAATTATATTTCCACTGAGGAATATCTCCCATGGAAATAAACTATTCCCCCTTGTTTCTCCCGTTTTCCCAACGAACACAAAGTAAAATTCTCTCTTTGCGAGAAAAATAGCATGGGAAGTTTACATTTTGTTTTTCACATTAGATAGGTGACATATTTTTCTACAAGTAACCAGAGTATGAATAAAATTATATTAATTTACGGTGAAACTACCTTAATCACAAAAAATATACTTTGCAATTTTCCACGTACAATTTATTTCACCAATGTATTTCGACGGATACAACTCTATTTTCAAGAACTGAAAATAACGTTGACGCCGTCGAAATCGGTCATTGTCGAATTTCTAGTGGAAAAGTACAGAGTTTAATTTTAGCCTTTATGGTTAATGTTATTCATTTCCACAACACCACGCCTAATCTGTCACGTTTTTTTATGCAGGGTGTTTCGTAAGGGATCAACTTAACTTCTGGAGGAAGGAGGGGTTGTGATTTTAAACATTTTGTCTGATGAGCATGGGTTCACAACCTTTATTTACTGATCAACGGCAACGCATACATTTTATCCAGTGCATTTTGCCGTTTCCACGAAAATTCCGAATATTCGGATGCCAGTGGACTCTGAGGAAAAGAGGACGAGAATAGACTATAGTCATTTAAGATGTCGGTGTGGAGGAGAATGGTGAAAATGCCTTGGACGGAAAGGAAGACAAACGAAGTGCGGGGTGTGGAAGGTGGGAAGAGGGAACTTCTGGAGGAGATTAAATGAATGCAGAGTTGGTGTTTGGAACAGGTTATGATAGGCGAAAGGATTCTGAAGACCGTGACAGATGGCAGGACGTTGGGTAAACGGGAAGGGGGAAGAAAGTGAATTGGCTATATGGACGGAGAGGAGAGAGGTAGAACGTATTCCGGGATGAGGAATAACATTGTCTAAGGATAGAGGGACGTGCACCTGTAAAAGCGTATAGGATTTTTACTAACTTCATTTAAACCTTACTTAGACTTGAAAAAGGCTACCATAAGCATGAGTAACGACATTGAAGGAAAAAACTTATCTTATGAATAACTGAGGCAAGATTCAGATCTCTGCGATCAGTAGAGGTTACCATTTCTCGGCAATTTCATGAAAACTGCAGAATGTGCTGGATGATATGTTTTCGTTGCCATAGTTCCATAAGTAAGGAGTTACCATCCAATTTTCACCGGGCAGAAAAGAAGCTTGAAATCACGTTCCCTATCACTTACAGAAGTTACGCAGATTCCGCTTGAAGCATCTTTTATATATGGACGCCGGCCGGTCGGTCGAAGTCGATGTGAAGGGTCATAGCAGTGTGTCACGAGGGCGGGGTTGGATATAAGAAATACCAGAGAGAGAGAGAGACTAGAGGTGACAGGGGTGGTGGCGTGTATAGGGCAGACCCTAGATGGGGATAGGGGGGTATATATAGGGATAAGGGGTATAAGGGTGAGGGTCGCGAGGCGGTGTTTTACGGCCACGCACGCTTCCTTCCCTCGAACAGGAATTGGTTTCCAATAAAGCGAAGAGCGTCGGCAAAAGGTAGCAGACGTGCCCTAGAGCCGCTTTCTCGCTCCCCCCCCCCCCCCCCCGTAACTCAAATCCCTCTCCCCTTGCATCCTTTCCTCCGACTTCTATATCCCCATCCTTTAGTATCTTTTTATTTTATTAATTTGTTGTTGTATCGGAGGGATAGAGCTTTGACTAGTAAGTTACATCTTTGAGGAAATGATTCGTGTGGATTATATACTATAATTGCCCATTAAATATAATTATTCCTCTCTTAGTGAGACCACTTGGATCTGCTCTGTGATTGGTGCCATTATTTTTTGTCGTATGATTGTCTAGCGGCTTGAACAAGGCTCACCTACTTCGTACAATATAAAAATATAAAGCTGATTAAATTTTCACGGGTTTCCTACCGGGTCAGGAAGGCGGTAGTTGCTAACGTATCGACTATGAGTTCAGCCCTGAAGATGAAGGCAAAGACAGCTATCGAAAAGTTGGCAACAATGGCCTTCCTTTCCCGGTGGTACACCCAAAAGAAAATCCTCAGGCTTGGTCATCGGGAAAACATCATATTTTTAAAAGTAGAAAGCACAAATTCGATTCAAGTCGTACTAGAAAGAGAGAAGTCATTTTAATAAGCGATTCTTTGCTTCACTCCACTCTCCCTGTTCCTCAAATCTCTCTCTGTTCATCCCAATCTTCTGTTCTCCTTTCTCATCGTCTTAATCTTCAATTTATAATAATTTAGTCATTACAATATATAAGTTTTAACACCAGAGAAATCATTTCAATAAGCCAAATTTGTCTTTTCGGAGACAGCCTCCTTCCTAGACCTCTTTCCCGTACTTAATTTCTCCCTTAACTCTCAATTTTCTTTTTCTAACCGTAACTCTTTGGAGAATATCAGTACGGCTAGTACGCCTTTTGTTAAATAAGTGCATATAAGCCGTATTTCGGTCGTGATGTTAGTACAAATGATGAGATTGTCTCTTCATTTCTTTGGTTGATTGGTTGTTTATTTGTTTATTTGGGGAGGCGACCGATAGCCGAGGTAATTTGTTCCATTAAGAATATATGGGATAGGTTGGCAAGGGTGGGAGTATCCGGGGATCGGAAGAGAGCTCAAGAAAATCCTTGCATACTTTAAATGAAAGACGCCAAAGGGTTCACAGTTTAACGTCCCATCCAACCAAAATAGTATTATTTTTTAAGGTGGTATAGAAAATACATTAAGCTACGTTTGCCTGTGGCCGCTTTTGCGTTGCCGGACACTTCGTTGCCAACCAGAAGCAAGATCTTCAGATCTACGTTGCCATCGGAGTTGACTATCTTCCAACTTTCGACGCAGTCTGTAGAGCAGAACTGCAGCAGGTAGTGAAGAGCGATCGTAGATTGGCGTACAACTTAGTATATGGGAACACACGAGCCCACATTCAAGTCGACGATTGAAAGGATCAGCGTTGAAGTGACTACAAAATGGCGGTGCGATATTGAACTTCTTTAAAGGAATGTTCAAACTCATCTCTTGAAAGACTAAACTCCGAATTATTATTTTTTCAAGTAATCATCACAATTAGCTTAGATGTTGAGATATTCCTGTTTCTATTACTCTATATGTCACCGCCATCATGAGTTTCGTTCGCTAGCGTACAAGGTAACGCAGGCGAACTACAGTGAAGATGTGTTTTAATCTGCTTAGCGGAGATGACGTCACCATTGTCATTGTTTCACGCTATGCGCTAAACAGGTTGAAAGAGTTAAGCGCAGTTGCATGATAGGAAAGTACCCTTTACCACAGTAATGCACAGGAATAATAATAAATACTGAAAGATTAGCGTATTTTAACAATTAGCGTATTTTGATGCGGCTTTGTTTGGATTAGCACTGTTAAAAATTTTAGAAAGGAAGTAAGAGCTAAATTACTCCAGAGAGCTTGTGTGTATAAGTCATGAGTTTCACAATGAGTATATACTTTTTAATTGTATTCACTTCATTTCTTATGTTATATTCTTGACCGTTGTCACCAGGCCAATTGCCTAGTTGCAACGAGCTATTTCATAAATAAAAATGTTCAAAATATTCGTAGACATTGTCGTTTTAGGTGGTTAAAGCAATTTTTTCCTATGCACTGATTTGCGTGAAACTTTGCACACGTGTTCTCGTTAGTGATGTCTATCAATAAAAGTGAAAAATTTGCATCACACTTGCTTCGTTTTTTGGCAGTACAATGCTATATAAACACAGCCGTATGGCACGTGACATATATTTCGTAATTATTCGATTACATACGTAAATATTTTCTTCTAAACGCGAAATAATAAATTTATTATTATTATAATTGTTGCTAAATATAAAGATGTCACGCAGAGTCCAATATTGAAAACAACATACTTACTTCAACATTATTTCGTCTAAATAACGAGTACCGCGCCGAAAAAATTAGTCATAGCATGCTTTAAATAAGGAAATAAATGTAAAATAAAATTCTTGTATCACTTCCATTACTGTCTGTATGGTGAGTTCCAACGCGTAAACAGATGCACTAAAATGAAATGTGGGGTCCAAGAATTTTATTTCGACTTGCTTCAAAAATTATTTAAATATGCACTCAATGATCAAAGATTACCGCTCCACTGCTGACACTTTCCCACCCTCTGAGGCTAGGTGCATACAGTTATGTTGGCAGCTTTTTTCAACCATATTCTCTCCTCTCCCATCCGTTCCTTTGCCAACCCCTCCGAGTATGTATGCAAGAGAGGAACTGTCGGCGGGAAAAATTGTCTCTACAGCAACCCCCATGCGTGTGACGTCAAACACGGCAAGGCTGCCGATAATGCTTTGAAAGCTGCCTATGCTGGAGAAGCATCTTTCATTATAAAAATAAATCTCGTTTGTGGCGTTATTGATGGGACTTTGAAATTTTAAACGAATGCGGTGGTTTATCGGAAAGGATCACCTACGGATTAGACGCCATTTCCGAGTGATTATTATTGTATTTTTTAAGGGAATTTTCATGGGCGTTCTATTACGGCAAAATATTTCATATGCCTTCAGAGTAAAATGTTTGCCTAGATAACATCTTATGAATCCACTCTCATTTCTTCTTCTTCTCTGGTCAGCAATCCGTATATTGGTTTGCAGCAGTCGTTTTCCGTCTCCATTCCGCCCGATCTTGAGCCAACCTCTTCAACTCCAAGCAAGAATGGCAGCCCATATCCTCTACAATCTGTTTAACATATTCCTTTCTGGGTCTATCTCTCGCATTTTTACCCTGAACTGAGCCCTATACAATGGTTTCTAATAGTCCCTCATGTCTTATAATGTGGCCTATCTAGATGTTTCGTCTCTTTCTCATTGTGTTCCACAGACACGGCACCCTATCAGCTCTCCGTAGTACCGTTTCATTAGTCACCCTCTCCATCCAAGATATTTTAAGGATTCTCCGGTAGCACCACATCTCGAAGGCCTCTCTCTATTCTCTTTCTTCCATTCGTACCAAGTGTCCATGTCTCACTTCTATAAAGCAAAACACTCCACACAAATGTCTTGAGTAGGAGTTTTCTTAAACGCAAATTAATGTTGTTGGAAGTTAAAAGCCCTTTCTTCTTATTAAAAGCTGCCTTGGCCTGATTAATCCTGCTGATGAGATCTTTGGCACTACCTCCATCTGATGTGATTTTGCTTCCAAGGTATTGGAACTCCTGTACTGTATCGAGTCTTTGACCATTGAGCATGAATTCTGCGTCCGCTCCCCTCCTTCTCATTTCAAGGATCTTTGTCTTTTCTCCGTTGATTTTCATATTGAATCTTTTAAACTTTAACTCCCTCAGCATGTTTGATAAGCTTTCTTCACTATCTGTTAATACAGCTACGTCATCAGCAAATCGTAGTATATCAATGTCTGCCTTGAACACTTATTCCACTACTTTCTCCCCACCTATCTCGTGCTTCATCCATAGCTCTCTGTATGTATACATTAAACAGCAGCGGAGACAGGGAACAGCATTGCCTCACCCCCTCTCTTATCTTAGCTTTTCTCTGGTGTGCACCGCATCTTATAACACCTACCTCCTCTTTGTATATCTACCATATTATTCTACGGTCTCGGTACTTTATTCCTATCTCCCTCAGAATCTGAAATAGCTGCTGCCACCTCACACGATCAAAAACTTTCTCAAAATCTATGAAAGCAAAAAAGGTGTCCTGGTTCTTTCGAGCTCTCTTTTCCATGATTACTCTTAATGCTAAGATCGTCTCTCGAGTGCCTCTTCCCTTTCTGAAGCCGAATTGGTCTTCAGTGAGCATGTCCTCAATCTTTCCTTCTATTATTGTTTTTGTTAATATTTTATAGGCGTGGGAGATAAGACTAAGTTTGCGATACTGTTGACAACATTTTGCTTTAGTTAATTTGGGTATTGGTACAATGACACACTTTTTAAAATCTTAAGGTAGTTTCCCTGTATCATACATGGTACCCACCAACTGGTATAAAATGTTGTTCACCTCATCCCCAGATGCTTGAATAAGTTCTGCAGGAAGTGTGTCAATGCCAGAGGCCTTCTTGTGTTTAATGACTTTAATTGCGTGATCGAATTCCTCGCGCATAATTCTGTCGCCTATTTCATGGTGGTTTACAGTGGCTTCGTCTTCAATAATGTCATTTTCTACTGCTTCTTCATCTTCTCTCTGTCATCTCATTTATCCTTAAGGCCGTTTTACACGGGCACGAAATTGCACAACTTCAAACTGCATTTTTTTTCTTAATCGGGCATGCAATCATTTTCGAATTAGAGCAGGGGCTATTTTGCCATCTCGCGTTCATGCATTCGCGCATGCGTTCTTGCAATTCATGGCTTTACACGATGCAATTTGAATGGCACGTTCATAAGATTGTGCAATTACGTGCCCCGTGTAAAACAGGCTTTAAGTTATGTGAAACATGATTGGATTGAAAAATACTTGAAAAACGCTTTCTCCGGGCCCCAGGGCGTAAACGCTGCAATGGGTTACCATGGCTTACGTCACATGAACCAGTCTTCTCTAGTCCCACTTACAATTCATTACAATGATAGCGAACGCGCACTGTATTGTATCAATACCTTCCCCTCCTTGACGTAACGCTTCGCGCAGGTGACAGCCACTAAGTTTTGCTATTATCATCATTGGTCGTTCAATTCTAAGATTGACTGACTGCAGCCCTCCATCCTTCCCTATCCAATGCTGGTTTACTTTACTCCATGGTTATTCTTACGTACTTTCCTCTTTATTTGGTAAATATATTTATCCCTTGGCCTTCATCTCGGGACTTTTCCCTCTATGTTTTCTTCAATTGTATTCCTCACTAACCCATTGTGCCTCAAAGAGTTCCCAATTCATTTGGTTCTTTTTTCTGTATGTTGTTCCATTGGTCCTTTCCTCTTCCACTCTTCTATAAAGGGGTCGGGGTGGCGTGTTTGAATCCCTAACTAAGGATACCAGGTTAGTTAGCAAGTGATGGCGTATATCTTCCTGATACTGGAAATGTTTATTATTGGAAAAAATCACAACCTATATTTCTGGAACGAGGCAACGAGAATTGTCCATACCTCACATGCTATACCCAAAGTACCCAGCCCCACTATTGAGAGGTGGCACTGATGGCGCAGATCAAGAAGTTTCGCTATGACTATAAAATAATTCTTTTCTATCCGTATCTCGATATCTCCCTTTGTCAAAGGGTTCTCCGGGAAGAGTTCACCGCTTTTTAAGCCCAGCCTTTCGCGGATTGGAGCGCGGCTATAGGCTCCCACTCTGCTCGCCGTGGAGTGCACCACAAAGATCACCCATGTACCCAAGTGGTTTTTTTCAAGAGGGAAGCATATGAAAGCGGTTTGAGCGAGATTTTTCTCTAGTCATAATATAGACCACATTCGAATTTTATTTCTAAACTTTAACAGCTGAAGCATGCATTGAATATTGTAATATTAATGGTGCAAAATATTGCTTTAAATGACTGAAGGTCTCAGTAACAAACTAAATATGCATGCATGAGTCATTAACTTGACTCGTTTTTTTATCGCCGTGCTGTGTTAACACCTTCGCAACCAAAGTTTTTCTTGCGATTTTGTAAAAAGTATTACGGTAACTTATAAATTATTTTTTTTATAGTTGAGATGGTATACGAACTCCATGATGTTAAATTCCCGATGCGATCTATATGTTAGAACTTCCGCATTTTTTAAATTAATTTTTTTGGAGCGCATGCCCGTAACATATCCCATGGAAGTTAGCTTCTATTTTTAGAAAGTATATAGGAATGTAGTATGGTAAGTGGATAATATCTTTATATCTATGTAAGGTGTGATATTTTTCTTGATGATGTGGCCCAATTCATGGAATTTTGTGTGAAATGACATCTCGCTCAAACTTCCTTAATAGGTCAGGGCTAGGGCGATGCTCCGGGAGACCTCCGCGTATAACCCTCTACTCTTCTTCCTTATCTTTTCCATTCTTCTTTCCCTCCGGGGGCGCCGCCTACTTACTTTCAGCCCAGCTCCTCCTGCCCACTTCGCCAGGGCAAACAAGGCGGAAGGAGGGAAAAAAATGATTAATCACGCTTCATTGGTTGGCGTTATAAGGGCGCCCGCGACTTGAAGGTCAAAGTCTTCCTCTCCTCTGCAGCCGTCTGGGGAAGGCTGGAGCCGGTGGTTCCTCCACAGTAAAACGACTTAAGTTTCATTTGACTCACATTCTGGCTCATAAGGAAAAACATGAACGCACTTTAGTTCAGATAGGATTAGAAAATCATACCTTTCCACGCTATTTAATTTGCAAATTAAACTTGAACTTCCATGGGGTTAAATGTGAGAATGGGAAAAGTTTTTATTATTTTATCGAGTATTAATGCCATTTTCTGTAGGGGTAAGTTTACATAGGCAAGTTACTTCCACAAGTTTCTTCTACGAAAGCTTGCTGATGATTTTGCTCTGACGAAATATTTTGCACCATTTAGTAGAGAGCCAGGTTGGTTGCCTTATACACAGTCAACAATAGGCTTCTGCTAGCGACTTGCCGTAACTTTTAAAAGTTCTGCTAGTGGACTGGCACAGCTGTTTATATTTAAGTCGAAAGTCGCTTGCAGCAAGCAACTAGCGTAGTAAACTTGTCATGTGTTAACCCACCTCAAGAATTGAAAACTCCTAGGGAATCGAATTAACATAAAATGTGGGCATCTTACCGTCTTGCATTTTATTATTTTCAAGTAATTATAAGAAATGTAGCAAAATGCAGTAATTCAAAATAAATGGCGCTGCAGTTGAGTACTATTTATGGTTGAAAAAAAGTGGTAATTAAAGACATATTCGACGAATAATCTGCATGTCTTTTACCTAAACTTTGTTTTTTAATAGCTAGCTTCACTAGATATCAGCCATCTCAGAGCAAGCGTGAGTGAATCAGGATACGGAATAAAATTTCAAACGCTAAAAATAATAGATAGTTCCTGAGGATAATCAGAGAAGCCGTAGTAATTATAAAAAACGCCCATTAGCTTTAACCGGGAGAACTAATGTCTCCTACGCGGCGAATGGAAAAGAGCAATTAGTTTCCCGCACTATCAGAACGCAGCACCAAGAAAGGGCGTAGAACAGGAAATCAGAACGCAAGGACCAAGCAAGTCAGGTCTACAAAAGGGAGGTAAAAATGACTCCTCGACATCCTTGACCTGAGTAGGCAAACCAGCAGGAAATCTAGCGAAAATCTAGTCTTTTAAAGTACCATTCTTAGACCTGAACTCAAATAATTGGGTGTCAGCACTCGTACATATTAACATACTATGCAATACTTGGTGCGTCGAATCCGGTGAACGATTTGAATTCTTCCAATAATTCCACATTTTAACTGTCCTAGTGCTCTCAACTCCCCTTGCCCGTTCTCTTTCCACGGTCTTTCTTGCACTTTTTTGGTCATCACTTATCTTTCACATACAAACCCATTCCCGATTTCCAACCCTGTCACTCGCCAACATTTCTTCCCTTTCCTTTAACTCCAGGAATGCTTAACTACAGCATATGCGCCCAGATATAATGTTTTAGACCTCACAAATGAGAAGGCTGCACTATCGGGTTTTCCACCGTAATTTTTTTTATTGGTGACAATATTTTTGCCAGCGTTTCAGCTGGCGTCTTCAAGTCGAAGTGACGTTGTCGAGTCAAGTCAAAAGGTGTTTATTTGCCATTGCGGCAGACATAAAATATACATATAAACATAATAAAAACAGAAAACATATTTACAAACACCACTACAATGGATCCCCGTTTTAGGAATGGTTTTCTCTTTGGGGACTGCATAGTCTATGGTAGTGATTTTATTTGGCTTTATTTTTATTTTATCTAGAGTTAAGATGTGATTTAAATAATTTATAAATAACTGGAAGAGCAATGAGTTAAGGTAATTACATAATTTTTTTACCATGCACTTGGAGTACTAAAGGGTTCATGCATGAAACGATCGTATTGACACACCTTAAATGAGATTTGAGCGAATTTCTACTGTTAAGAGTGTTCTCAAGTACTCATTGCTTGAAAAATCTTGAGGAAACTCCCCGTGGTAATGGTTTTCGGGAGCCATATGCACGCAGAATCCGTTTGGGAATAAACAAGTTTTGCTCACTCAGCACTAAAACTCAAACTCAGAGTAATGGGCACTTTTCTAAACTGTATTTCCTCGCTTGGCACTTCTCATCATTCGGCGAAGAAAACATTTAGGGCGACGTGATTCTTTTTACGTGCTAGCTTCTGGATCGGGTGACTTAAGGCTATAATGTGCATTCAACTGCGCGTTGTGACCTAGAATATAGAGACGCACAATGCCTAAAGCTATCTGGAACGTACCTACAATGGAAAATGCCTTCGCTTATATTTTTAGATCATGCCCGGGTGTTACCTGGGTTTTAAGTGACATCTGATCCTTGGAGATGCTTACAGTCATGATTAATACGTAATTTTTCCACCCCCTGTTCCTGAACTAGTAAGATAGACGGGAAACTATAAAAGCACTAATTTTAAGTACACGCCGCAACAAATTCATAATAGCTAAAGTTCGGAATCAGAAGTTAACGGAGAATTTTTTTTCCTTTGAAATATTTTATTAGGCTTGTTTTATGAAATTAAAAGAGCGCTAATAATATATTCTGGGCTGTCTTTCTTCAATTTTTATCATTTTCGTCGCCAGATCATTTACTAAAACGATGCCTACTAAATTTTAAAAATTTACTAAAATTTTACCTAGATATGGTTTAATAATCCTCTTAGTATAACTCTAGACAATGGAACTAAATTGTTAAGTAGGACTCAGAAAAAATCCTCAAATGCCTTGCAAAATATGGCCTTAAATTTTTTTTAGAAATATGGAATGACGAAGTGATGGAAATATTTCAGAATAAAAGAAGGATGAAAGGAAATTCTGAATCAGGAAACGTTTAACCTAAAATTTACGTAATGGCAGGATGGCAGTAAAATCTTGTTGATCACTGGACGAGTTTGAATGATCGACCACTCATTGGCTTAACAGGTCTCTTTAGACTAACAGTTAACGGTTAAAGAGTCCATATTAAATAGGTTTTAGTGATACTGTTATGATCTGACCGTTCGCATTGTACCGTTTATTTGCCGTAAGAGCCGATGGATATACCAAATTGAATTACTGAAACTTTCATCAGCAGATGTAACGCCATTGATTCCAGTCAGGTTGAAATAATTAATTCATAAGCTATTATGAAAATCTTTCCTTAGTTTGCTATTTCCTAAATACAAATTACTACCAACTCTGGGAGGTGTTGGTCTCAAGTTCCATGGGCTATTTCAACCATTGTAACATTTTATGTGCATAAAAATCACATGGTTTCCCAATCTCATGTGTTATTCTTGTAAAATATTTATGTTTATTAAAGAAAGAAAAATATTTTTAGCTTTGAAATGGTGCAAAGGGATTAAAAATCATTCCGAAAGTACATGTCCATTAAAAACTAATGCACATTTTTTACGAGGAAAAAATCCATAAAACGCTTCTACAACTTCCGGACCGATTGATAAACTACGATGTATCTTTGCGTGATACTAACGGACAGCGTTGGGTTGTAAGTGTTAACCATAGGCCTATAAATATCTGTAATTTCCTACATTTTTCTGTTCGAATACCATATCGAATATAATTTCGTGTTTCGATTGATATTTCAAAGTATTTTCTCTCGTGTTACGCAGGTTGCCATGGGATTTTTATTGATCCCGCTTGAGATGAACCGCAAGAAGAGCCGTTCTCGAACAAATCTTCAAACACCTCTCCTGCCCCACGTTTACTGTTTTGTCTGTTTTTCGAACCATTTTAATCACCTAGTCAGTCCAATTTGTCATTTTATATCCTTTATTGTGTTGGCTATAGAAAAATAATATATTTTTTACTTTAATTAGATGTAAAGAGCATGAAATCATTTCATACACTTCCATTATAAAATAACGCGCATAATAACAAGGAAAAATTGTTGAAACGTTTCGCTACTAAGTAAAACTCCAATGCGCCTTGAAACCACCATAGTCGGTTGAAATGAGCGATATTGCGATCGCGAGGGGGGGACGCTTTTTACGCGTGGGCTTCATCAGTCTTCGCTGAGGCGGGAGCAGTGGAACTACGTTATCGCCCATTCGAGTACAAACTGCATTAACGCGGAGGGAAAAGCTGGTGGGGCTAACTCTGTGAGTGTGTTGGCGCACTACTATTATGTTCGAGGGAAATACGGCAGCTCTTATACGTTGAGGAGCGACGGACGTCGGTGGATCAAATGCAATTGGAAGGAATAGGAGAAGGAGGGAATGGGGAAATGATTGAGGGCTGTCGATTGGGCCCTTAAAAGGGGATTAGGGGCGCGCCCTCTCTCCAGGTTGATTGGAGCCGTATCCACTGTCGACGGCCTCGTTGTTGTCATTTGAGCTGCCCAGCGCCCCGGCGCGCTACTCCAAATGGCCTCGTAAAGTAATCCTTAAAAAAAAATATGAAATTTTCGGTGCCGACGGAGCGTCATATATACTAGCCATATATATCCCCTCGATCATTTAAGGTGCACGATACACTAGAAGAGGGTACCCGTTGAAATTCAACGGGAATAAGATGAAAATTAAAACTGTTTTATAAGGTAAAACGAATCCCCAAGATGCGACGTGTAAATTGCGAATACGATTAAGGATGCCATGTATGTATAGCACTTATTAACCATCCATGGATAGTATGAGATGAAACATACCCCTACTAAAATCGCACTTTAGTTCTCATATTGATCATATTAACTACGCCATGAAGGCCGATGGACTAAGTACCCATTAAAAGCCCATGCTGTGGTTTCCAAGGAAATTAGAAAATTGATATTGTCTAAAAAGTGAAAAAATGGATTAATTTTGAGCCAAAAGCACCAATTTTAGACAAAAGTGTACATACAAAAGCGTACAGAAAATAAAATTATATAATTAAAATTTACATTTTTTATCCATTCAATAGTGAAAGTTTAAACCTAATGTCTTGAGAGCAAGAAATTTAAGTGGAGCAATGCAAAAACGAAACCCCTGCTCCAAATTCAATCCTTTTCTTAAATTTATAAAGCTAGGTTACCTGGATATAGTTATAAATATAACTAAATAGCGGTAAAAACAACCCCTTTAAATTGTTGTTCGAGGTGTTTGCTATTTTTCCGTCTGTTTTTGGGTCACGCCCAGTATTCCTGCCAAATTTCAACTTCCTAGGTTACCTGGAGGTAGTGAAGGAGGCTTCATACAGGCGAGACCGACAGCTCGATCGCAGCACCACCAGCAGCGTTACAGACGGACATACCTAGGTAATTATTATGATGTGCGCAGTGCCGGTCCAAGGTGTGGGCAGCTTGGTCATAAGCCACAGGCGGTCGGCAGTCAGGCACTTATTAATGAAGGTAATAAGGATACAGAAAGTATGAAAATCGGAAAATGTTACAAACTTCCACCAAGTATTTCAATCCCAAATGACTCTCTTTAGGTATATCTTATGAAGTGGCTAGCACTCATAACTAGCTTCAACAAAGAGCATAGGGAAACCTACGGACTAACAACTTCCTTCATGAACATTCTTGCCGAAATTCTGGTTGAAATTGCACAATAATTTGCGGTTAAAATTACATCCACTCTCAAGAGTACCAAGGAAAAATGTTAAGTAATCTCTGTAGACACTTTTCCTCATAAACCTCAAAATTTGGAGACAACTAAGCTGATTTTCTAGTGGTAAAGTAAGCTAAAATGTTTAGAGCAGGGTTTCTCAAACTTTTTCGAACCACCGCCCCAATTGGATCCATAAATCTAATACCAACGCACCCTACTAGAGCTTTAAAATTATAATCAGTATCATAGTCTACATGACCGAATGAGGAAGATTAAAAAATTAAATTAAAAACAATTGCGATTAATCTAATTTTTATTTCAAATCTAAAAGATTGATAAGTGATTCATTCCAGGAAATATATGACATAATATATATAATAAATGTATTCTTATGTAAAAGATAATACAAGGCTCACATAAAATAAAAAGAAACTCACGTTCACTTATAAATATTAGATGAAAATAAATTATCAAAATAACTTATTTTAAGCAGTAAATTTAGAGAGCATACATTAGATATTTCCAATCATAGTAAACTTTATTACATAATAATATAACTACGAACATTTTCCGAGTCATCAATAAATATTTTATATAGACATTGTAAATTATGCTGAGAGAGGAGTTCACTGGTTATTAAACAATTTATTCCAGTAATATTATATCTGCAATAGTATTGAAAATAATTACACAATTATATTGATACTCGATTGAATAACTACGCAATCATCTCTAATGAGCATAGCAACATATAAATTCGCACAGTTTACTAGATTTAAAAAAAATCACGTATTTGGGTCATACATATTATGACAAACAGTATAAGAAAATCGTTTTGTCTTTCTCTCATAGGTTTTAAATTCCCATTTCAATCCTTCTACAATGTGGATTTTTAAATCTAAAATTCAGCGGGCGATATAAAGTCTCCTAGAATTCAGAAAGGTTTTTTAATGGCTTCGCGGTAATACTTGTTTCGAATGGCCTGAGAAAATGGAGATTTAAATATAAGCCCGAAGTGCTGCCACCCACTTCCCCACTCGTTCTTTTTTTCTCTAAGCCGTGGAATGGTTTAAAAAGATTCTTGGACAAAGTCCACTTTGTGACTTTATGATTTTGCGCCATTGCTACCTAATGCGTTTCTGCCCTTCAAGAAGCTATTAAAAAAGATAGCCATTTTAGAAGTGCCTCCAAACGGGAATCCGACACAACTGCTCGCCCATGAGGCTTCAAACGTTTCCCGGCGAAGGATTACGGCAAACTAGCTTTATTTTCCAACGGACTCAGTAATTGGCGGCCGTGAAAAAAAATTATTTCTGCGCTTTCGTTTCAACTTTATTTCCTGCCGCTTTAACGGCTTCGAATGAAAGGAAAGCGGAGAGGTTGGGGAAAGAGTGCGGCCGGTGCGGCGAGGGTTTTGCAGAGCATTATCGGGCTTCCATCGGAGAAGGGTCCAATATTGGGGAAAAGGGGGTTTTAAAGACGGTTATAGAGGCTCCCAAGCAACTGCGTGTGTCAAAATAGCGGGAATCCCACCTTTTAGATCGTGGAACTTAAGATGGTAACGGATCAAAATGACTTAAGTGTCATTTAGTTCACATTCTGCCTACCTTTAGTAAAACTAAGGGTGACTTAAGGATGAGGTAAAAATTCATGACATCAATACCTTGCAATCTGTAATAATAAAAGCCGATGTGAACCCCCATGCTAATGATGGAGAAAACGTCTAAACCAATTTAGTTGGTTTTGTTGTCATTTTTTTCGTGTAGCGTCAATGTATCTGAAAACATCCTCTAATTTCCATTTTAGACCCAGGTAAATTGTAAATTGAGAGTAATAACACGCCTTTACTCAAACTAATAAGCTTCATGATAAATTTCAATAGCAACCACGTAGCTACCGTCAACAACGTTAAACTTCAGCACATATATGTGTATATTTTTTAAACATTAGTAACGGTCTCCAGATATTAGACTATTAACAGTGTAATAATGTACACAAAATGTTTATAAATGAAATCTATAAGTACTGTATAACTAAGATTTGTTTGACTGGGTATTTTGCCCGTCATTATTCATGGGTTATTCGTAGTAAAAACACAATTAATTATGTTTTAATAGATAATATTCTTTGCTTTATATTATTAAAATGATTTTTATGATTTGAAAATTATATTTTTTTATGATTAAAATGAAAAAAACTTTATGATAATTGTACAATCAATATAATTTTTATTTGTTTCTATGACCAGTGTAACAATACGGACATATTTTTTTCTTGACGCTGTAACAATATTCTCTTTAAGAAAGTTACCTATCAACTTTTTTGGTCTTAATAAATCCTAAATGTGAATATTTTTGTTCGTGCTGCTAATCTGCAGTTAGTTACTGTTTTATCTGATCGCATATCTGTTTAAGGCCATGGTCTGCTAGTATAAAATAAATTATAATGCTAAACATGCAGATTAGCCAACTACTATATTTTTATGAGTGCGTTTTCCATCCCGAGTGCCTGATTGCACTGCTATTACAATAGAATTAACCAATTTTGACTTCAATTATTAAAGCAGTGGTTTGGTGTGAGAAGCGAAACAAAGTACTTCAATTTTTCCAATTCAAGTGTAGCATAGCCGTATAAACCATATACTACGTAGTTCAAGGAATACATTTTATTAAATTCCCCGAAATCATCTGTACGACGGCTGGTGAGATCAAGTCGTATCCATGTCAAAAAAATTACTCGAATTTCATTTTTACTGTGGTGGCTTATTTGAGCCGGGTGGGAAAACGAGGGTAGGGGAGGAATACCGTTTGTGGTGTATGGGAGTGGGGAAGAGAAGTAAGAGGGCATTAAGACCCGTATGTGGAACAAAACCAGACTTCGCTTGCATTCCGAGAACCGGGACAAAATTGGCACGTTTGTCACGAGAATACGTCCGTTTAAGCGTCCCGCGGAACAATTAAAAATAGCCGATTTGGTTTTTATAGTTTTATTCGGGCTCAGAGGGTTTTTGAGTCGTAATTCTTTGATCTCGAGAGTAACTAACCACAAAAAAGCCGCTCTCACGGGTGACGTATTTTCACTTCTCTTTCTCCCCTAAAAAGTAAGAGGGAAAGCTTTGAAATTTTCCATGTTCAATTGACAAGGGAGTCGACGTGAGGGTAATTTACGAAAAAAAAAGCGCAGAGGTGAGCGCGCGCCAGCTTTCAGTTTATTTCAGTGGTCCAGTGTGGACGGAAGTGGAGGCACGAAATTTTCACTCCAATTTGAGTGTTTCTTTTCACAATCTTTGTGTCGCATTTTTAATTCTTAATTCGCTGATTTCTCTCTAACTTCAACAAATTTGACTTCTCAACAAGCACCTGTAATTCTTACGATGATGCCGTTTTTGATTATTTTAATTCGCTGCACAGTCTTGTTCATTTAATTGCTAAATGTTCTCCAAATTTCCACAATTCACTGGATATTTTGTTATTCATACAGTAGGAACAATATTCACGGTCAACTTTTTAAACGTTGAAATTGCAACGGAGTGGTCAGAATGCATATTCAACATTAACAAAAATATGGTTTAACTTTCTAAAGTGTATATTTAACCACAATTTGATTGTTATTATGCTTTTGGAGGTGGTTAGGTCAAGTTGTCCCAGTACTAACATAATATGCACTTCAGTTCGGAAAGAAAGGCACTGATTTGAATTGGGATGTGGAAAGACATGAGTACCTATCCACAAGACTATGCATAGTAAAGCCAGTAGACTCCTATGAAATTCAATAAGAGTAGACTCTTCATGCAAAGCAATTTTCATGAGCTTTCATGGAAATTCCTCATTCGTTTTTTTGCTAAGCTCTGTATAACGAACGACCGTATATGTTGTGGAATAGAATTGATTACCATATATTAATATAAAGGTACGGATTAATACATCTTCATTTAGTCAGAATGAAATCAAGAAATCATGAAAATCATGGGAATCAATGGTAAATTCAAGGCAAGAAATCCAATTCCAACTTTACGACTCGAAAATATGATTAAAATGCATTAAAGAAAAGATCCCTGCGCGAGAGAAAGTTTAGATTCATTTTTACTCTGTCCGATTTTGATTTAATTTTGACCCGTCCTCACTATCTGTTATTATATTGTGTAATCCCACCGTGCTTTCTGTTATAGACGGTAAAAATACATACTGATATATGTATTCTGGCAATATTCATTGGTATAAACCAGACGAATTTTAATCCTAAAATATTAGATATTTCAATGAATGAAATCAATGAAACTTAAAAATTGTCCTTGATTTTTTAGGGGAAATCTATTAAGCATCTTTTTAGTTATTATACTTTCTAGAGACGTGTACTACTTCGTCAGAAGTAAGGAAAATATATAGGAAACAAAATGGAATTGCGCTAAATTCCATAATGGAAATATCATTCGCCTTGACCAGGACTCGAACTCGGATCCCTCGACATCACGCCAAGTGAATTAGCCAGTTAAGCTACCGAGGCGTCATTCGAGCAATTGGATTATTAAGGGCTTTAAGGGAACAAGTTGTTCAGGAAGGCTTAAAGCCATCAAAAATCCACAGAGGAAGAGAACGCCTCGGTAGCTTAACTGGCTAAAGCACACGGCGGTATATCGGGTTCGAGTCCCTGTGAAGGCGATTGTTTTTTCCTCAGTGAAATTTCGCACTAATGTGCACTTGCGGGTGACTCCGTAAGGATAATACCGTGGCTAGTCCCGGCATCCTCAAAATTCGGCAAGAAGGAAATTTTTTATTCTTAGTCGAAAAAAGGAGAAGGCCTTACTGCATTCTATTCTGAATGAATTTTGTACTTTGTGTTTCAGCAACTAAATGTCATGTTCATATATGCTCAGCTAATATGAGGCTGCGACGTAGTCTTTGGAATTTGTAACTCTGACATCAAAACAAGGAGTGGCTTATGGAAGAGATGATTTACGTTATCTAACGTATTATACTCGGCCCTGTCTCGTAAGACAGGATTATATTTCTTGACGGGAAACGTAGAGGAAATACCATTTGATGTTCATTTTTCCCTATTCGGTTCTGTTTTTATAATGTCTGGATGACGTTAATCATAACATTAAGAATATGTACCTTTTCCGTTAACTTAGTGTTAACTGATAGTTTGGGTTTTGTAAACTTCATCACTGTCGGTTTATGACGTGAAGATTATCAATGAGTATAGATCATTAACTTAATTTTTCATTCCGATAAAATACTCGGCAAGAGATTTAAAAAATCAGGCCAAAATATCTTGCGATTCTGTTTTCAAATTCACCTGCATATTACCAACTTTTTGTTTTTGCGTCGAAGAATACCGTAGACCATCTGTATACGTGCCTATACGTGATAGGTGGCTAACTGTACAAAACGTGTACAAAAAATATATATTCAAATGAGAAATTTCTACCTATTACTTAAATGCTCTCTACCTTAAACGCTTACTCTAACTTAACTCATGATCGAAATTAACTGTATCTGGCATAACGATGTGCAGTCAATTCATCAGGCATGAAAATGAACATCAACTATCGATATTTTTCTAATTTTTTATGTAATGATATGAAGATATGTAAATTCCGCTAAGTTAGTGGAATTTGACCATTTATAGCATAGTTGGTGTTCATTTTCCACTCCTACTCAGTTCCCGAATTTCTTCAAAAGTTCTTAATTAATGTTCACGAATAGACCCTGCTAATTAAGACTCAGAGAAAGCAGTGCGTACATTTGTATGCGTATTAAATTAACTGAGTCTGTCCTCTCTAGTGTTTTGCAAGCACGATTGATTAAGATAAAAGTTTCCGTTATGTAAACACGATTGAATGAGATAAAACTGTAAAATGATCTCTAACCAAACACGCCCCACTTCCTGAGACTTAATTGTCATTCAATTTTTCCCGGGGTAATTTATTCGGGTGATCACATCAACTTAAGGAGGTGGAGGAGAAGGGGGGAGAGTTTTGAAGTCCCCGGGGCCTATTAAGGTCGGAGAGTTAAGAAGGAGAGCGGTGGGAATGGGATGGGTTTGGGAAGAAGAGACGTTGGAGACAGATGATGTGAGAATTTCCAGGGGGGGAGGCAGAACAGAAGAGTAAGGAAGAAGGGTTAAGAGAAGATGGAAAGGGTTTTGACATGGAGAGGTAGTCTTTTGAGGATGAGGAGGTAGAAAGGAGGAGAGAGGATTAGAAGGGATTAGATTCCTTTGTTGTCGTGCGTCCTGGTCATGAGACGGGATGGGATCAGCTGAGGGGAATCTGCCACAAGAGCGAATTCTTCCCAGTGTCTCAAACTTATTGCAAAAGAACGAATGGGTTTAGAAGACCAAGGCGAGGAAGCCAATTATTCCAACAGGTTATTTTCCTTTTTTTATAATTTCCAGGAGAAAATTCCAGCTGGTGCGGTGTCAGTGTAATTCTGTCAGTTTAAAACGGGACTCTTATTGGTAATCTTGGTAGTTTTGGCAGCGGTAAATTGTGTACCTCATCCCGATCTTTGTTTGAATTTTGGGCTTTTCGAGCTTCTCTTATCCGCGTGGCATTGCTCGATTTTCTGTCTTACGTCAAGTGGGATCAACTACCTCACTTTTGTGTTACAAATATAAAAGAGTCTCAAGCGATGGTCTCAACTTCTACTGAGGTATGAAATTTGTAAAAGTAATTATCCCTGCCTTCTCTGCACCGAGTCCAGGCCTGTAATGCTTCTTTTGCTTCAGGGGTTCCCATGCCGAACTGCATATCGTATTACAGTTATTGGATACCGGGAGTTTCAGCGCAATAACGTAATCAGCGCTCTAGAGTTTGTCGGGCACAAAGTGAATCACCGATCCGGGGACAGTGGGGTCTCCTGCAGCGGGAGCATTGGGTTTAGGGCGGAGATCCTTTCATGGTCGCTCCCTAAAGAGCCATCCGGAAGTGCTCCGGCTGAGTCTATGGCACTTTGAGCCCCTGTGTTTCGCAGAGTAGAACTTTGTGCCTTAGGCTCTCCGTCCCTCTTCGACTAAAACATGCCCTAAGTGAATCATAAAGTTTCACCTCCTCCTAAAACCGATGCGTGAAATACGGATTTTAGGTACCAAGAAACTACCTCGCTTCCCTTATGGTTATTTTACGACAGTGTGTGGTACCATTGAGACTTAGGAATTTGTATGGCGTTAAAATCCAATTATCAATCGAATCATGCGTTTTGTCTTCAATTATTGCTGAAATGAGCTTATGAATTCAAAATCTAGGATAAATGTGTGTCTGTATTTTTTTCCAATTAAGTTCATTAATGAATTCGCTTCTTGTGAGAGTTGTTCTAAAAAAGAGATTAATGTACGACGGAGAAAAACAATATTAGTGCGATATTCCACAGAGGAAAAATCACTCGCCTTGACCGGGATCAGACGAATGATTTTTCCTCTGTGGAATACCACACTTATGTGCACTTGCGGATGACTCCATAAAGGTTACTACCGTAGCTATTCCCGGTTTCCTCAAAATTAGTAAAAACTATATAGTCGTTTCTTCAACATATTCAAGCTTTTTATTTCCGGTAGTTTTGAAAATATCTAAATGGGAATTTTGTTTTGAAACAGGATTCTACTATTGACGTTATGAAATAGAAGGCACATTTTCTATAAGTTAGGTGAAAATAAAACCATAACAATGCTCAAATGAAGGTAAGAGTTGGTGGATTTGCATTTTGAAATTGGAGCATTATAATATATATTTAATTTCTTGCATTATTCAATACTTTACTAGAGTAATATCAATCAGTTTCAACGCTATGCACGCATCGTTTTGAAGATGACGAAAAGAAAATTCTATGAATGCCATTCTCGACCAGTATTGTCGCAGTATTTTTAATAAGACTACGAAGAAATTTCCACTAATGACATATTCCATTTCATGTAGTTATCTTTAAAATTCGTCTTTTAGTGCCGAAACTGGCTGATGTTACTCAAAGTTGAATAAACGAAGGTATATTATTTTTAATTCACAATGTTTGACTTCAACTCTCAATCATTTTCCATTAAAAGTGGGTGCTCTAAAGACTTCAATGAATCATGAAGCTTCATCTTCGCGTAAACCGATATGAAGGACACGGTTTTGAAGCATTGACTACCAGTATCACTTACCAGTGTTATGAGGCATAGTAGGTGGGTCGTTGGTTAATAACTTAGTATGAGCTGTTTTTCACAAATTGTATTTGACAGTAAATGATCCCAAATGTGAGAATGAGGTAGACATAGTAAAAATAAACAATTTGTTTGAATTAGACCGTGCATAAATTAATTTTTGCCACGGATACATGTAGACAATTCTTTGAGGGAATCAAATTAAAATCAAAACCCCAACCCATTTAATTTAAAGTGTTGGAAATCGATGTAATTTCAACATAATTCTATAATTTAAGGCTAAATGTGTTGGTTCAATAGAATTGGCGTTGCATTTAAATTTTTGAGCTGGATAAAGCATTCATTTAAAATAAATTCATCGGCTAATTTGTTTATTCTGCAGTATCTTAATTTTGCTTTATAGTCACGAATGGGATTTCTTATTGGTTTTAAATCACGCAGTCACGAGAAAACCCCTTGAAATACTTTTTAACAATCAAAGTTAGCTAGCTGTATTCAGCAAGAGTATTTAGATTATATGATTTTCAAAGATGAAAACAGAAACTAATAGAACACATGCAACATCACGAGATGATCATGTGGTACGAAGGATAGGAATTAGGGGTATTTCTTTCGTTGTAACATCTTGGGTTAAAGGAAATCTATAAAGGGTTCATAATAGGTCTATTTTCCATAAATTTTTACTAACTACTGAATTCTTTAAACAGTATCTTCAGTTTAGTTCGATGGCATTCTAAATGATTTTCTTTTATCTTTGCTCAAATAATAAGTTAAAACTCGACTTACTAATATAAAACGCGAATAGGAAAGAGAGTAGCATTAATTAAACCGGAGCACTGATTTTAAAATAAATTATTTATTTATATGCATATTTATCGTGCTTGTGTACCCGTGAAGGGTCCCATTATATAACTTGTGTTCGTGCTTTTGTCTTCAGTTAATTTTCAAAGGTATTCAACTTTGAAAGTTACTCTATGTTCATACAAGGCGTGAACTTTCTCGAGTAGACGCATAGCAGATTTTTCTTCAAATCGAAACATGTGATCAAGAGAACTTGTTCGAATATGCTAAAACAGGTCCCTATAGTCTCTGATCCAATTTTGAGCATTTGTTCACGCATTTTTGACAACTTGTTTATTAAATCTTTGCACGGTGCTTACAAAAGTTGTTACATAATTTAAAGACAATGCAAAAAAATTTCAATTCAGTCAAGCCATTTAACATACATATTTTTGGAGTAAATTCTTCACGGGTTTCTTTTTCTTCCTTTACAAAATAGCCTTTTAAGTCCTGCTAAGCCTTTCCAGGCTTGTCAGCAGGTGCTCTTTTTTATGTCTATTTATTTTCACTAGGTTATTCAATACATATTTAAAATCGATTAAATAAAATATGTATACATTAGTTCAAGTTTAAAATAAAAAAAAGTTGAATAATGTATTTAGTTACCTGTTCAATTGTCAGAAATTATCATTTATTAAAAGTAAAAGACAAACCCATTTAATAGTAATAAAAAACATAAATATACACAAAAAAATGTACAATTTCTATCATAACATTAAAATCTACCTTTTTTTCGTTTAACTTTTAACTATTTTTATAGAATGCACAGCATATTTCAGTCAAAAACAGATAAAAATTTTTTTTAAAAGAAAACATAATTATATTCCAAAATGTAATAAAAGTTATGAATGGACAAATTATATTTATAAAATTTATAAAAAATCATATGTAAACTTCTTAGTTAACTCTATTTGCGCGATTAGATGTCTCGTGTAAATAGGCCTTAATCTTGTCTTCTTTATCCGATTCAAACTTACATGCAGTATTTCTATCTGGATTTTCTGTTCGCTTATCGGATTGTGTAACATTAAATGAACCCTTTGTTATTCAGAGTTCATCGTATATGGACTCCCCTTTACATGACAATTGGAACTGATTAAAACATGAAGAAAAATATCGTAGGAAAAGGATCGTTGTATTTATTCCATGTATTCTTGAGATTGCTATTTACTACGAACACATATAACGTCTTTCGCTGAAAGAATTCTTTGCATCGTGTTTGGTAAGGAATATTGAACAAGATTTCTTAGGTTACCTGGGTGCTAAAAAGGTTTCAACGACGTAGGTTGAATTAACCTCTTGTGTGGTGGCGTTATGTATTGCTAATGCGAAGAAACTTTGAAACTAATGGTTGAAAGAGTTAATTATTTCGTCAGCTATCTCGATATTAGGCTGATTCCGTAGATAACTCATGTCTCATGGAACATGATGTAGTACATTTCAAATAGAGGGTCGAGACAGCAGGAATATATACACCATAGCTCACGCAAAATTCCTGGCTCAGACCAGCATGGGAAGGAAGGGAGGTAGAAGTGGAGGGCGTACAAAGACGGAGGGCAAGAGAGGGAGGCAGTGGAACCAAACTACTTTGCAAAAAATCCACGAGGCACGCTCAAGAAGGTTAATAGACAAGTGGTTAAAATCAACCATCGACTTCTCTTTACTTAGGTCTTGAGGTATCATTGTGAAGGCCTGGTTACACGATACATCAAGACGTAGGAGTTTATGTACATTTGCGTGAACGGATTCATGTACGTTTGCGTGAACGAATGGATGGATCAGTGGTTACACGGTGCACAAAATCGCACATGTGTTTGTACAATTTTCTGGGTACACATTTGCGATTTTTGTTGTTTTACTCTTTACTAAGCGCAACATTCACACGTTCAAATAGCCAATGACTACTGTGAAGCCGACAATACTTTCTCAAATTCAGCTTCCAATTTTTAGTGTTAATTATCTCAAATTCCACTTTCGTTTTCCTGAGTGGCAGTTCCACAGACGGAATATACTCGAATGCGTTGGCAAAGTCTCTTTTCATAAGTTTCTCGCGTATTATTTAACGGACCATTTAGCGGCCATTGTGAGGTATATTTTTAACTCGAACATCATGTAACTGAATGCAAACCAAAATTTAGAAGTAATCAAACAGCAGAAAACAACGATAATGAACCCCTACAGGCGGAACACATCATTCCCGTTATCTATCACCAGGTGTCACTTAAACACGAGCGCAACTTGTACGAATGAATGAACCAAATTAGAACAGGTTCTGTTTTCTGGACATGCATTCAGGCATTCGTACAAGTTGATGGGGTCATACCGTGAATTTTCGCATTCATTCTCACGTTCATGCATTCACACATGAACTCGTACGGGTTGAATATCGTGTAACCAGGCCTTGAGACGAGTCGAAATGAGACGGTAGGTAGAAATGAGCCATCCCACGTCTCGAAGCGCTAGTGTTGGCTGCAGTTTGAGAGGTTTTCTGACCCTCCACACAAAACAAAATTCCACCCCAGTTTTGAAGGATTTTGAAAGTTCAGTATCACATGTCCAAAACGCGTCCACTACACAGCGCCAGGAACTTTAGCGAGAGGTACACCTACTACGTTTCAGGTTTGGCTCTGGCTAGATCGCATCCTGTCTGTTAGGCAAACTTCACACATATATGTGTAGTGCGGGTTGTGGGAAGAATGTATATTCAAAGGCATACACTGAAGGATAAAACGTTGAAAATAGAGGAAATGATTCCGAAAAGATTAAAAAACGCTAATCAGGATTCTCTATGATACCGGCTATCTAGAATAGAAAATGCGTAGTGGTCTGGAAAAAGTATCGAAGCCGAAAGTTCGTGGTTTGATTTCCGGTCCAGAAATCCCCGTTTTCCTCTGGCTATCCCCAGCGTATTCTTTACCGTTCTTCGTGACAGATGATGTTGTCTTCCATATAAAATTCGTATATTTCCAGTGCTCTAATTAATACGCAACGATTCTATGCATATCCCTAAAAATTGTCTACAGCTTAAGATATGATGAACCGGAAATAGAATGACGAACTGTCTGAAATTCGAAGATTTCTGGGGAAAATTGACAGACCACCATGCTATCTACCATTCCTAATTTCAAAAGGCAGATTTTTTTAATGCATTTCAATTCTCGTCATAAGAAACCTTTATCAGTCGGCAATCACATTGCCTTCTTTGACTTTCTTTACAGTATTTTGGATAATCATTGTTTTGTGCTCCTAACATTTTTTCTGCATTTATCAATTTGCCTAGTAAAAAAGTTCATATTTAAAGGAGATAATAAGCATAGCAAAGAAATCATAAAAATGTATTAGGATATTCAAAAGCAACGTACAAGTTCTCATAATATTTACTCTTTCCTTTGCAGATGCAGTATAGCTTTATTTAGTTCAACTGGGAAGCCATTGTTTTACATCAGTCAGGATATCAAGGAAAGTGGACAACATACGACGAAGGGTAAGTAATAAGAGGAATAAGTTTCCTTATTTAATAGCTGCTAAGCATTCGTCATATTATTAGTAGAGACTGCTATATTAGATAGCCACAGATAGTAATGATTAGATTACAACATACTTAAATATTTTTCCAGATGAGAATTCCGCATTAATGTCTGGATTTTATCGATTAAGTGTTTACTCAGAAAGCATTAAACTCAGAGGATGTTTCTCAATCTTTCAAATTGATCGAAATTTGTAAAGTGTTGTTAGATTGCAACGTTTCTCAAACCAATCAACAACTAGCATTATTGTCTTCAGCTACACTTTGTTTCGTGTGTGTAAAAAAAGCCAAATGGGGTGCCAGTGTTATCGAACGCATTCTTTTAAATAACTGTTATTGAAACAAATATATTATATGATGTACACTTCACTTAGCTTCCATGCATGTGAAATAATTTCTCTATCTTTTGTCAAAGCATCGTTTTTCTGGGAGAACTTTTCGGTGGCTCAGTTGATCTCCGGAAAATAATCGCTTCTTCAATGAGAAAATTTGGCTCGGCCGAAAAATACAGTTACGGAAATACATTTAGAGCTACCATGGGAAATTCTTCCGGAGTTTTGATATTTTCTATGTGCATTTTTAAAATATAAATTAAAAGATAAGAATAAAATACACGTGTATGTATTAATACCATTGATACAATCATATATAATGTACTTC
Organism: Pyrrhosoma nymphula; assembly: GCA_963573305.1. NCBI lineage: Eukaryota > Metazoa > Arthropoda > Insecta > Odonata > Coenagrionidae > Pyrrhosoma > Pyrrhosoma nymphula. The sequence goes on along the minus strand of OY754335.1, from coordinate 46,396,299 downwards.
GCAGTGGGGGAATTTTAGAGAATAAGAACTCGTACTTGTGTTTCATTTAGCGCACGTGCTTGCGTCATATGGGATCTTATAAAAGCTGGAATTAAATTACCAGCTAATGATGAAAATACATTTTAGGACTTCAAAGAGGGCGTAAAAATGAAGCCATATATAAACATATTTTTGCTCGTTGGCCGATATACATCTTATTCGATATCAGCCATCAAGCAAATCATCAGCAAAAAGCATCAGTATTTCACCCAGCATACCTCAAATGCAATTTAATATTGACATATGGCTGCAAAATGGTGTCCATAGTTTTCCTATATGAGCCATCTCATATTATTTTAAATAAATAGTAGTTATTTCTGGAATTAAATATTTTGAAATGAACCAGTGATAAATTTATTAGAACGATTTCTGGAAATAAACGCAACTCTCACGATATCAAACTGATTTTTATACAAAAGGAAATATTGCCTTTTACCCCACAATGCCTTCTTTTCCAGCGTGTGCATTCAAATTTAAATGGTTCAAAAAAGAACTAAGAATAATTTTCGTTCTTTTCACACGTTTAAAAATTTACCCCGCATTTTTGTGCGTGAGAAAAAATTTGGACGTAGATGCGACGACGCACTTCGTAATAACTGGGTTAAGCGCGGGGAAGGAGGTCGCAAGGAAAACAGAGTGGGCTTCAAAACCAAATGAAATGAATTCGTCCCTCCAGCAATGCGAAGACCTGCGGATTTCGAGCGTAACGAGTGGGCGGAGATGCAAGGGGCCATATCCCGGAGGTCCGAGCGACGAAAAAAAAACACATACCAGGTTTGGAAAAATTAGAGTTTTTTTTCAAACTGCGTCAAATTTCCTGTGAATGTTTCATCAGCTATAAAATCTATCTAAAATCTAAAAAAATAATCTAAAATCCTAGGTGGTAATAAAATATTGAATATCCGGTTACGTAACGTAGAGGTCGGTCACTACTCCTGCGTTAAGGGGGAGGGACCTCGCGCCTGAAAATTCCATTTCCAGGCCGTCTGGATTTTATATCGCCATCGTGGTATGCTAATGTATAAAAAATGTAGGTTTCACCATTGACGCTCGAAATATGTAGCTAGGAGTTATTTCTTCTCTTTTACTTGATACTAACCTCGTAGGATTAAATAAATCAGGAAATATGCTTAAAAAGCGACCATTTTTTCTGGAATGGTACTCGGTACAAACGATACGAAGATTATCTATAGAAAGGTCCTAGCTACGTGGTGGACTAGACTCTGAATAGGAGGGATATTAGAAGTTTTAAGAATAATAATAGAGCGTTTAAGAAGTAATGCATGAGTGCAAGAGAAGCGGAAGAGGCATGCAAGAATAGGGAACTATGGAGGAAGTTGTTAAAAGAGATCCAGTTTTCTAGGCAGTAGTAACTACGTTCTTTCACTTTGTCTATCCCGAAAGCGAATGGCGTGGTGGGTTAATATGTATGTATGTATGCAATTTTTACCTTTAAATCTAAGTATTTTCAAGTACGTAAGTTTCATAAAATTCTTGTAATCGTGTTAAGCGAGGAGGATGTCCAGCGCTTTGCTGTCCAGTCCGTTGCGCAGTGCGCAGGTGGTAAGATGGCGCTGTTTTAAACGGGAAACCCCTAGGGATCAGCGCCGCGCATGTCACAACTAGAAGGACTGGAAGTATTTCGACTGGCTCTTCGAAAAGTATTCAATCCCCTTATGTCCAGAAAATGAAAAAATGCATTATTTCCCAACGAATTCGGCAGAAGCCTGAACGAAATATTGTACTTCCAGAAGTTACCGAAAGTAAGAAACCGATAAAATGCAAACACTAAAAAATCAAAACTTATTGCGATAAATATTAACTTTCGTTACAATGAAAAACAAAATGGATGACCGTCGGAAAATGCCATCCGACTTATGTCCCCTTCCCCCATCATTGTACAATACTTCCTCGACATTAAAACGCTATGTGTTGCAATATTCCCTTAACAATGAACAAATAAGTCAGTTGTGTTAATTCGGATAAACGAATTCCAAAATGAAGTAGCGAAAGGATACACTTGTTTCTCCTGTTTCTGATTGCGACAATTGATGCCTAATGTATTGTGAACTTCAATATGGCGACCTCCCGTCGAAGGTAAGATTTAATACCATAATTGGCGAATTAGGACAATACTTTGATTTTTCTTCGTGCATATAAAGACGAAAGACGCCCTCAGGGAAGAAAGTTATTCCAGGAGTATATCTAGGTGTCACGCCAAGTTCAATGTTCGAAACAAACATATTTCTATACAATTTCGTCTAAATTTCGAATACCGCAGCAAACACTTAAGTCATAGAACAATTTAATTAAGTAAAGAATGTACACTATGGTTCTTGTAGCATTTCTATTATTGTCTGCATGGTGAGTTTGAACGCAGAAACAGATGCACTTTCATGAATTTTGGCCCAAGAATGTTTTTTCGACTTACTTAAAACAATTTTTAAAATATTCGCTGAATGACCCACGATCACCACTCCAGTGAACGTTAATTACGGATTGCTTCAAATTAACGCCCGTAAATCTTAAAAGAAAAAAAGATCACAATAATTTTTATAAAAAAAATTAATCTGATTTTTTTACTAATAGACCTTAATGTTTGCAGCCACCCGGATCGTTCGGGCTTTGAGGCAATCCTAATATCAGTATGGAGATGTAGAATTGCATCGCACAGAAACGGCGCGCCGTGGTGTCCGTTGTGTTGCATACGCTTGGAGTAATCCCGTTTTTTTTCTATTTCTTCGGGCTGGCTCTCTCCCGCACACGGCTCCGCAGACGCCGCCGTCCGAGTCTTCCGGCGCGGAAAATTTTTCCGGAGATCGCTCCGGGGGTAAGTCGATCGTCATGGGAGCCAAGGACGGCCATGCGAATCCAGGCGCGAAGGATTTCATCAACATTCCGTCGCGTAGCAACCACCAACTCGGGCGGTGCGAGAGAGATGTTAGAGGGGGAAGGGGAGGAAGGAAGGGAGTGTGGAGGAAGAGCGGTAGGGGAGGTGTGGAGGGGAAAATCATTTTAAAGTAATCACATTTCCTTCCGTGGGATATTTTATTACGGGGCGCTCTTATTTATCATTCTCCCGGTAAGATAGGTAGGTACGTGCTTTTAAGCACGTTCCGAAATTTTTTGCCAGTGTGTACCACCAGTGCTGGCAAACCGTTCCCTAAAAACCTGCAACGCAAGGTTCTTGATCCGGTGTAAATTTTAGTGTACTTTGCATCTATAGCAATGTAGGTCAGCAGTGTTGTGATATTCGCGTGGCTCTATATAACAGATTCAGTATACCTTCATATTGGGGACTGAAGGTCCCCAGGATGAGGGTATACTGAATTAACTGTTACATTGGTGCGATCCTAGTTTGGTACTTGCTCCTTGAGGGACCAAGAAGCAGTTTGCAAGTCAGGAAAACTTTTAGCAGCATAATCTTATCACCATTTTTCAACTTCCAGGGTTGCTTTTCATTTGTGGCGTTATACTGCGACCGCCATGCAGTGGTAGTTTCCAACTACAGGAATAGCCAGGTTTTGGTAGCTACCTTTACTATTGCTGGCTGTTGTCAACTATGAACTATACAGTCAGCCGACACTATTGTGTTCCTAAGGAAAGCTAATACTTTACGTCTCCAAACATCGCTCCAGTCGCAGTCATTCGTGTACGCTGATATGTTCCGATCTTTGTTAGCTTCAACGCTTTGAATAGAAAGCGGCTATTAGTAGGATGGTTGGTCAGTTAGTTATTCTGTGAGGCGGTCAAGAACTGAGGAGGAGTACTGCAGTAAGAGAAACTCTCTCATAGGAATCGCATGATGATCGAAAATTCTCCGCCACCCACAAAATTGGAACGCAGGTCCACGGGTTTGGAAACCAGTGGTTTACCCTACTCCCATGTTGATTGTTTTCCCCAAACACAGGATAATGTTGAATTAAACAGTCTCATTTGCATAGCCCGTTAGAAAATTTTAGAGAATATAAAGCAATGGCGAAAAGAGGGAAATAGAGATTGAGATGGAAGGGGAGTGAAGAGGCACCACCCCTTCCATTTTTTCAGTGGTGCCAAAAAATGCTGCAGACACCCGATCCTCTTCACCCTTCGATTAGAATTATGTTTATTGGACTATCCGACGACATTGGGGATTTTACTCCATGTACTTTGTATTATTTGTTGGCTGTCTCTGAATCTTCGATCATAGAGGTTATTTTGAAACTTTTCGGATAGGAATTAAAAAAAAAGAATAGGAATAGGAATTTCGGATAGGAATCTAACTAATTGGATAGCGTGCATACGGGCACGGTTTGGATGCAATGCTAAGTTTATTAGTAGTGAATAACAAAATGGTACGGTTCGGCTATAGTGAATATACATAGAGAGGCCAAAAGCGACTTTGGATGGAAAAATGTTTTGCGCAATCCGCCATATTCTTAGCAAGTTCCATCCCGGCCAGTCTCTAACTAAGTATTGGCGAATCGTGAGAGGGAATACCTTTTTAAAAAGAAAATATTTCTCGGAAGTAATGTCCAACGTAAGCATTATGTCTAATATTGATATTTTTTGGTTGATCCAAGAAATTATGGACTCAAGCCCAAATGTAACGAAGGAAACAGCAATTCGCTAGGGGTTTGAATGGATTCTTTGGTATGAACTGATGAAATAGTTAACAACATTTCCTTAGCATTTTCCCTAGAGTGAACAAGTTATAAACAAGAAAACTATGAGTCAAATTTTAAAAATTTGTGATGGTACAGATTTTCTTGTATTCTCCTTAAATCTCCCTTTCTTGTCCGCAGATATTTGCATTGAGTTAAGTTTCAATGAAAAATTTAAAAAATTCTCATTTTAAAAACTTCCAAACATACTAAAGTTCATCACAAATTACTGAGCGCACTTTAATTATTTCAAGCTTTGCGATTAGGAACTGACTAACAATATGGTAAATGCAAGCAACAATCATTATCTAAAATAACATGCGCGGTAACCAATTCGGGTTCTCTGTAAATGGCACCACTAATACAAGGTAAGATGTTCACGTGACCAAAATAAGTCCGTTCTGTGCATGACGTCATCCGGATGACACGAGTATGAGAAAACTCGAGAATTAGCGTAGGAATAATGGATGAAAGCTCCGACAATTTGGTTTTGAGCAAGGACAGAATGTATTCAAGTAGATATTTGCATCCTTAAGTACTGATATACAACATATTTTATCGGTTATAATTAGTAGGTGTTTAGTTTGAGACTACGTTATAATTAGTAGGTGTTTAGTTTGAGACTACAATCTTGTTTACAGCGGAAATAATGCTATAAAAAATATGTTTACAATTGAAAGTTGAAACTCTTGCCATTTTCAACTCTAAATTTATCTTGTTATCTAGCAAACCTGGACCCGCTTTTCCCTTGTAAATGTATCGATGGGATATCTTAAAAACTTCTATTCCCTCGTATGTTTCCTCGCATTTCTGTTACATCCAAATACCACACAAGTATCAAATACATAATGTAGTGCTTAATGTAACCCGTATTATGCCACAGCGTTCAACCTAAATGATGCGCAACGACCTACCTAGTATAAGTAGTACCATGTTTCTGTATATACGCTGTGTGGTTTGTACATTCCGCTCGACTGTGGCGTATAACCACGTATAACTTCATTTTTAATCCTAGATACGACTGGTGCGAGACTTACAAATAACTACCCTGGAAGATATTCTCTCCATTAAGCAGGCAGGTACAGACAGGAAGGTGTTGGCATTTTATTGAAGGAGACTTCTCCACAGTAAAGTGAGTCAAGACAAAGACTGATTCTCCTCTCTTTTTATTATTATTTTAAAACTTCTGATTTCACTGCAGACAGTCCTTAGCTATTAGGAAACAAGATATAGATACAAAATATTCAGATTATTCGGCGAATATAATTTTAATTTAACTCTTTTTCAAGCCATAGGAGACTGCAGCGCCATTTCTATTAAACTAACATATTTTGATTTCAATCCCTGTTGCTTAAGCTAATATCTCAACAAAAATATCATTGATAGGTGCCTTAATTTTAACACCTTTCAAATCCTTGGGAGAGTACGCTTCTTGCAAACAGTTTTTTGCCTAATTGGAATTTATATTAGGAAAAATAACATGATTTACCCAATGTTTCATCCTACCAAGCTTTTTTTACCATGTAATTCAAAGTTCAATATACGATTAAACTATTGTGGGAAGGTCAATTTTTGCTGTTTATATTAAGCAGTAGGCACTCTTCTATAAGAAACCAAAATATGAACTAACTCTTTGAGAGCCACGCAATGATACATTGCTATTCTTTCCCAGGCCAGCTTTTGACAAGGATTTTACATTTGAGAATGAAAAGTTTTACTTAACAATCAAAATTCAAATATTTTGTGTTTAATGTTAAATATATGCCTTCTATTAAAAATTATTAAAAATATAAATGGATGAAAAATATGCTTCAAAATCTTCTTATTCTCCATTCTTTTAGCCTTTTCCCGTGTTAAACAGTGTCGCATTCTCTTCTTTTTAGTCTTCTCCTCCATTCCTTCCAGTCCAGGGCATCCCTCGGGCTCCACCCTCTTTCCCGCAGGTCCTCCGTAACCTTGCCGCTCCAGCTGAGCTTGGGCCGTCCTCTTTTCCTTTTCCTCCCACCACCAGGCACTCCACTCGATTCTCGACGTACTCCTCGCTACTCCACTCGACGTGTTCAAACCACTTCAGCCTTCTCTCTTGCACTTTCTTTCCCATCGGTCCCACCTTGACCGACCCTCTGATGTAGTCGTTCCTAATCTTGCCCTTCCTTGTCACGCCATTCATCCACCTCAGCATCCTCATCTCCACCACGTCCATCCTACGCTCTTGGGCCTTCGTGATTGGCCACGCCTCCGCTTCATGGAGCATTGCTGGTCCCACAACCATCTTGTACAGCTTTCCTTTCATCTTGTAGCTTACTCTTTTGTCACACAAGGACCCCACTCATCTTCCTCGAGTTCATCCACCCACATGCTACTCTATATTGTACCTGTTCGTCCAGTCCACCACTCATCTCCACAACTGACCCGAGGTACTTGAACTTCTCCATCGATGGTAGCCTGTCATCCTGGGCCTTACGGACATATCCTCAGCGATTGACGTTGACAAATATTCCGTCTTCACCCAGCTTATCCTCATGCCTCTCTCCTACAGTGCTTTTCTCTACTCCTCTAGGGTCAGTTCAAGTTGGTCTCGGGTCGGCTTGCAGAGAATAATATCGTGTGCAGAACAATATCGTCAGCCCAAAAGAAAGGTAACCCAAGAATGCAAAAAATATACTTTAAATGTTATGCAAAATATCTAAAAACTTCTTGGAACTTCAGGATGTGCTTATAAAAATTTCAATGGCAAGAAAAGGATTAGTAGGTAACATATACGTATTTTATGGTGAAACCAAAGACATTTAAAGGAGAACTGCACTAGCGGAAGAAGCTACAGGAGGATCTAGAAAAGGCTGGCGAAGAGTTAAATATGGAGTTTAGTGTTTCATGATACAGAAAGATGTACCCTGAGAAAAGAGGGCAAGAATAACCTGAAGGCTTTTGAGATGTGGGTGTGAATGAGGATGGAGAAGGTTCAGAGGACGGATAGGAAGAAGAAAGGACGAAACCAGGAAGTTCTTGGTATGGTGGGTGAGGATAGAAAACTTCTGGACGAGATTAGGATGAGGCAAAGTAGGTGGTTGGAAGAGGTAATTAGGGCCGAAGGGTTGCAAAAGGCCGTGACAGAGGGGAAAAAGTTAGGTTAGCGAGTAAGAGGAAGGAAAATTATACAATTAAAAAATTCAATCACTTTCAAAAATTCTTTCCCGCTCCGTAGTAAATGATTCGTCGTTTATTTAAATATTTTAGTATGCTTACTCTTTCCTTTATCATGTAGTGGCCTTAGGTACACAATACAAATGTATAAGATGGTTTTAATTATTGTATTTTGAGACATTTTTGTGATTAATACACCGTAATCCTTAAGAAGTAGTATGTTTCAAATGGCTAAGGCTGGTGACGTTAAAACCCCACTTGGTAACTTGAATTGTCAGAAAAAAGAACAAATTACGTTCTGATTACATAATATGTTTTGAAATATTTTTACAGAGAAAGTTATTTCAGTAGATAGGCACATTAAAATTTGATGTAATGTCAACAATACTTTTTCCTGGGCATGAATGGTTTCAACACGTCGGCCAACGGTCTCTTCCTCGCGTCTACTCTCGTCCGTGGTTAGCGACGTGGCGATAGGATTCTGTTGCTGGCAAGGGAGTACAGGGAATACGCCACCAGTCTCCGTATCACCACCACCACATCACCAGACTCTCACCCCCCACTCCTCCCACCCCCTTACACCACCGCTGGTCGGCAGTTCCTTCTGCATCATCTCTCACACACACCCCATCCCCCTGCCACACGCCCTTCCCCTCCCCGCTAATGACCGCCGGGGGATGGTCGCGGGAGAGAGGAGGGTAGGAGAGGAAAACCCCGTCCTCTCTGACGTCACCGAACAACACCCATCCCCCTACCCCTCCCGCTCCATACCCACCATAAAACTCATATCCTCTCCTGTGCGCATGCGCCGCGAGATGCTTTTTTTTCTTCTCTCCCATGCGTGCGATACCGGTGGTGGGGAGTGGAAGGGGGGTGGTTTGCGCGTGGAGGGTTTGAGGGAGAATAATGGTGGGAAATAAGGGGGTGGACAAGCAAGCTATGTGAAGGGGAGGGTGGCGGTGTAGGAGGAGGAGGGAGGGTTTGATGCGGCGCGGTGCTGGGGTAGGGGGACAACATGCTGGCAAGCACACATGCGGCGAGATATGGGACGGGCAATCAAAGATAAACGGATCAATTTATAGATATCATGGCGAGCGCTTGTGTGTGTATACTATACATATAATTATATATAAATAAATAAATACATATATACACTCACACTTCTTCAACTGAGGAAGGAACAACCGGTCCAAAACATTCATTAAGAACAAATCTTTTTCATCTTCTCTTTCTCTCACCTCCTGTAAGTTTTCATTTTATAATTCATCTACATCTACATCTACATATTACCCCGCAAGCCGCCTCAATAGGCGTGTGGCGGGGGGTGTTAGGACACCAGCCGTTTAAAGATAAAAAGGAAACGCTCTAATGAAATTACGCCTAGCATTTATTATAGTCCCTTATTGTTCGGGGGAAAAACGAATTCCCATACCTATCCGTTCGGCAAAATATCTCTCTTAATTTATCGTTTCTGTCGGACCTGGAAATATAGTGGAGTTCTAATATGATGTTCTCCGTGTCGCTCTGAAAGATATCTATTCTCAATTGTTCAAGCAATCTAAGCCTAGCGCGTAGCCTCCGAGTCTCTAGCGGTTCCCAGCCTAATTCGTTTAACATCTGTGTAACGCTGTCAGTACGCCCGTAGCTGTTTTTGACGAATCGCGCAGCTTTCCTTTGTATTTTATTAAGTTCCCGGACTAAGTCTTTCTGCACCGGATCCCATATGCTCGCTGCATATTCAAGGTGTGGCCGGACGAGTGCGAAATAGCACCTCTCTTTTACTTTTTCATCCGAAAATCTTCCCACAATACGCTTGACGAATCCTAGCTTCTTCAGAGCTCTGCCACAAATATTTGTGGCCAATTTGTGAAATTTTCTTCATGTGTGTGTGTGTGTGTGTGTGAGTGCATATATACATATATGTTTTACTGCTCTCGGATAGAATATCTTCCATCGTCCGTGTGTTTTTCTTCATTTTTTCCGGTCGCACGAGCTGCATCGTGGGCCGCGATAATTCGCAATGCCTTTAATCAATTCACTGTTTTGTTATTTCGAGGAGGCAACCGACAACTGAGGTAACTTTCCGATTATGTTCCGATCTACGGTGGCTTCAACGCCTTGGCCTTGAATGGGAAGCTGCCACCAGGGATGATTGTTTAGTTGGTTATTTGTTGAGGTGGTCAACAACTGAGGTCATCTGCACCGTTGAGGACAGGAGGGCAGGATGCTTACGCTAAGACTAATTGTGGAAAACACGGCAACAGCCTCGGCGTAGTCGTTAGCCTGCTCTTAACGAAAGATACCGATGGGATTCACAGTTTAACGTCCCAATCGATGGACGGAGTACTTCACTTGTATCGAAGTGCTCTCCACGCAGGACCCAAATAGGGATTGGGATTTGGCTGAAAAATCTTCGCCAATTCTGAGATTCAAACCTGGGAACTAGGAATGGCATGTCAGTATATACTCTATTCACCTCATCAACGCGTTCTCTTTAAAATAATCACTGAATAATTACTGAATGATAGTCGCGTCATTATGCTTTGGAAAGTTATAATGGTGATCTCATTTAACTTAAATCAATCAGATATTGACAAACTTTGTGAATGTTGGGACTAACCACGGCATTATCTTACGGAGTCTCCCACAAGCTTTGTAAAATTCAGTGTCTGAGACAATTATTCGTGGTTTTCTCAGAGAAAATATTACAATTACCAAATTTATTATTTTTCAAACAATCGTCAGCAGATTGATAACATAAATTACATCGTGAAATGTGTTTGCATTTGTTAGGATCATGGATAATTTGTGAAATAAAGGTATACAGTACTCGATGCAATGTGGTATATTCAATACTAGGAGATACAATGCTTACGGCACGGAGTTACATTCGAGACTGACTTCCGCCAAGCACGGCACATCACCGTGAAGGAAGCATCCTCCAGTACCACCTATACGGGTTTTCACCGTACTAGTTATGGCGCACAATTCGAATACAATCATAGCGCTTACAGCATTTTGGAATACTTTTAATAGCCAAAAGTGGAGAACATTTATATTTTTTCGCATCTACAACGCTGTGCTTTACTTTCACTTTAATTTCGTAATTCTTTATATCCGCATTATTGAGGCTCTAGTTTCTCATTCGGAAGTCAATTCATTAACCGGAAGAGGATTATGTGAAGGACGGAGACATTTATGCTGTGCATTATTGTATTCATCGAGATTAAAATGTAGTAATAAAATAACACATATCAGTTTCCACTGCAGAGAAATAAGGTCAGAAATTAAGGAAGAAAATAAAAGTACTCCTATGAATGATGTGGCGTTTTACTTAAAGTTCCTTGTGTTTAGATATTCGCGTTATTAAGGCCTTAACTCATATTTTGGAAATGAATTCATCCACTAAAAGAGGGTACTATTGGAGACATTACACGATTTACCTCATTGTATTCATTGAGATCTACATCCAATAAAAATAAAATTATGTTTGTTTAAACGCTATAGACTTCCAAACCCCTTGCTTCATTCGTTAAACATTACACGGATATGTTACATAGGACAAAATTATATTAATAGGCTAAATTAGGAAATCTCAAGTGCCCGAGGGGCCCCTATTTGGGCCTTCCTTATAACCAACTATCACTTTCATTATAAAAGCATTGGATTCGGAGCAGAGGTTTCTTTTTTTACTTTTTTAAGTCTCTTGCACTCATGATGTAGCCTTGCAATTTTGAGTTTTGGATGACTGAAAGAATGAAGTAATTAATTTTAGAATTTGATTTTCAAATATTCCACGATTTTTCCTCAAATTTGAGATTTTTGCTCCAAAATTCTCAACATTTTAACCTATTTCACCATATAAATTTTTATTTACTTGGCAACCGCAGCATAGGCTCTAAATAACTTATTTCCGGGGCACTTACGCCTCAAGCTAAATAATATTTATACCTAACAGAATTACAACGAGATTTTAGTTAGGGTATTTTTAATCCCAACCTCTGCATGTGTGGTCAATGACTGAGACATAGGATATGCATTTTTCACGTCACTTTGGAAGGATTAATTTAAGGAGTTTCCACTGAAACTATGGGAGTCAAAACAAATAATAAATTCCACGTTTTTATTTGCATTATTTATATATTTCTGATTTCACTGGTGACATGCGTTACTTATTGAAAACCAAAATTAAGGCACATAATATTCCGATTATTCCTCGATTTGTTTTCAATGAACACTTTTTTCTGAAATAGGTGTCAATTGAAGCGCTATTTCTATGGAATTACCTCATTTTGACTATAATTATAAAAGTAATTAGCTAACAACTCAACAATTAAGGTAGTAAGATACCAATATTTAATTTTTATTGCTTTATTGGGTTTTCCCTTCGAATAAACAGTTTTCCTCGAAAATGGCATGTATATTATATGTAAAAACAATATAAAAAATGAAAAGGAACACTTTGCTTATTCCACCAATTTATTTTACGGTACGACTATTTTCGTCGCAGCGGCGTCATCTTCAGGTACAATCAAGGGGTACCTGAAGATGACGCCGCTGCGTCGAAACTAGTCGTATCGTAAAATAAATTGGTGGAATAAGCAAAGTGTTCCTTTTCATTTTTATGTAAAATAAACTTCTACATAGTTGAGCCTGAGACAATTGAGATGATGTAAAAACCATATTTCCCCCATTTTTTACCCATTCGCACATTTAAAACCATGCTATTCCAAGTTCAACTGTCGAAATAAATATCCCGGAAAGGTATGAATTAGTTGTTCGCATCAAATAGCCATTTTGCAGCCACATTGATCCTGTGCAAAAAATTAGTTTTTGTTCTTCTTCCCTTTGAAATTTAGCGGGAGCCATCTCCTTGCAGGTTAACAAAATGACATGTATTATTTCCTCCAGTAGCAGGATAGGGTGAGAGATATAGGAAGAAAATAAAAGGATTCCTATAAATGGTATTGACGTCATCCAAATACGGTTCCGCCGGGTATTGGGGGTACTCATAGTCTGGAGCCAATAGGGTTAAACCAAGTCCTGCGACGCCTTTGCGCCCCCTGGGGGTTTTCAGGGGGATGAGATAGAGAGGGGGCTATGTCGAGGAGTGGAAGGTGAGAAGAGATGGCGCCCCTTTTGGACGGGGTAGGGAGGGAGGAGGAAAGGACGAGAGGTTTCTGAGGGCCACAGGGTGTAGGGAAAGGGACAGGGCAAAAGGGGTTAGGTTTGTTTATTTATTGTAGACATGGATGTGGGACGAGATTGAGATTATACAGTCCTGGGGACGAGGTCCGCTCCCAAGTCACGCGCTCCCTACACCACCACCCTCTCATCCACATCTGCCTTTAGGCGCCTCTGCGTCCTTTCACGCATAAAATGAAGATTTCCATGCGCACGATTGCCCTTAAATCCTGCTGCTTTGCATCTGTTCCGTATTTCAAAGCTATGGAGAATTTTTTTTCCAAATAAATGCACGAGACAGTATTAAGTACAGCACTTTTTTTAGGGTGGGTTTACAGTGGTAAGTTGATTGCGCAAGCTACATTAAACATAAATTAATCGTTTCAATGGAACTGCAAGTCCACTTGTAGAACTTTTAAAAATTTCGGCAAGTCGCTTGCAGAAGCATATTGCTGTCAGCCTGAACGACAACCAATCTGGCACTGTACTAACTTGCGAAAGCTTTTCTTCGGAATGATACACCCCGCAAGCTCTTGCAGATGAAAATTTACAGAAGTATCTTGCAAGTGTAAACCCACCCTTAAACACAATACGGATGGATTATGCAGCATAAGTAAACTTTTCCTCCTGATTGCTGGTCGTGTACTCTTGGAATGTCAAGAGTTTTAAATCGAAATAATCACAGTTAAATGGCATTGCTGGTTGTTTATTTAACATATGCACCCCTAAATTCCAGGGATTGTAAACTCTTTTTTGCTGAATAAATATGAAATAATTTATTTTTTACAACTAAATGAACAAAACAGTATTATAAAAGTGGCGCTTTTTAAAAAAACACAACGGGAAAGAATTATGAGACATTAGTATTCTTGATTTCTGGTCGTATACACCTGGGATGTTAGTTTTAATTCTAAATGATAACAGTAAAATAGCGCTGCTAGTTTTTTCTCTTGCACGAAAAACTCCATAAAATTACGCTGCATAAGCACAGTTCCACATGAATGCTGGTCGTAAACACCTGAGATTCCAGAGAAATGGGACAAAAGAAATTATCGGGTTAAAATAACGCTACTTTTGTACACACATTTTGAGAAAAGAATGCTGCGTAAGTATGCATTTCCAGTTAAATGCTGGTCGTAGGCACTCGAGTTCTTCGAAAGTAAAAGGTTGAAAAAATTAAAAGGGTGAAATAGAGTTTTTTTTACTCACGGTTCCAGAAAATCATTACATAAGTAAACATTTTCTCTTGAATGTCGGTCGTATACACCTGGGATATCAGAGGGAAAGGTCGGAAAAATAGTACAGAAAATTGTGCCGTTTTTTTTTTGTACCCACAATTCGAGAAAATTATAATGCTCGAGGAAACCTTCCTCTTGAATGCTGGTCGTATACGCCTGGGATTTCAGAGTGAAAGGTCGAAAAACTGCTTGAGTAAAAGGTCTGGATCATGCTTCGTGGTTGGCGGAAAATATTGAAGTACCTGGTCCGGCCAGGAAAATGTTGAAGGTCATACTGTGGAACTGAAATGAACTTTACCTCGTGACACTTGAGCGTTGGCATAGTTAAAATGAAAATGAAAACATTGAAATGGGGTAATAAAACCCTCTACAAAGTTCACCAAGGTGCTTTTTCACAACATTTAGACTTCCTAAACTCAAATACTTATTTTCTGCCATCTTACGTCGTAATATTTGAACATTAATACTTAATAATTATTTATTAATAATTTATTATTGATTGTTGATATAATGCGCGTATAGGTGTTGCGACGGCTTCCTTTTATGCAGTTGTGTCGGAGTGATTTATCATCTCTCAATTATTCCACGCAAAGTCATCTTAATGGAATGGATAATAAGAAAGTATTAAATAGTTTAACCATATGAAACTCAAATTATAAACGCAAGGTTCAAACACTCCTCTTATGCTTCAAACGTTATCTACATACTTAATTACATACACACATGCCCATCCCGCTGTTCTCTTTCAGCGCTGACACAGTCAAAGGATCTTAATTCCCGGTGTTAGGCCTATAAACTGGCTGTTTTAGCAATTTATTCCATTCTGTCATGTCCCTGCATGCCCCTTTGGCTTCAGTTACACTCATGCATTGATTGTTACGCTCCCACCTCGTCTTAACACAGTCTTGAGAGTATCTTTCACCACATTCCACCAAGACTTTCGCGGTTAACCCCTTCCTCTCAAACCATGCAACCCTGCATCAATAGTGTGCTTCGTTATTCGACTATCATCCATTCTCTAAACGTGACCAAACCAACGAAGTATTCATTCCCATTACCGGTGCGTCCATTTACATTATTTCATCACCCCTTACTCCATACCTCAAGCATTAAAAATACACTTTTGAGCTGAACGGTTGTGTTGATGAAGGCCATTCTGGGATGCTGTTATTAAAATCAGATTATTTCATAAAAAACAGGAGTGGTATTACATCCTCTTGTTATCCCGCTACTCATTCTACCTAACTAGCAGCCCTAGCATGAATTCCTGAGGATGGCCAAAGCCTCTTTGGCAGTAAGTAAGCCAATCAACACTCAGGGTATGTAAGACGTAGTTATTCCAGGTTGTAGTGCAACACGTTACACCCTTGAGCGATAAAGGAGGAACAAGCATTCCTGATCCAATGGGGTCAAGTTCGAGCGAAAATGTGCGCACGGTTATTCTTCCTCATCGACGTGGGATGCTGTGGTTTTCACATGAGAGTCTTCCTTAATCATGTAAAGTCGGACGATCTCATCGAACAAGTGTGAGGTCAAAATAATATCCTACATTTCACCCTGAAACTTGAGTGCTCTGAAATTTTCAAGTAATCTTAGCCTAGTGTGTAGCCTCCGAGTCTGTAGTGGCTCTCATCCTTCTAAAAATATGTAGGATATCCATAGGATTTGTTGCACTCTCCGTTCGCTCGTAGTAGTTTTTTATCAAAAATTGTGGTTTTTCTTTGTAGGTATTTTGTTATTTCGCATATTAAATATTTCTAGGCATTTCTGTATCATACATGATAAAATACAAGGAGTCGCAGTGTGGTGATAAAAAATTATTTCCACTGTTTATAAAAAAAATTTAGAAAACTAAGGAGACTTTATTATTTTATTTCGAATTTGGTATCCTTGTCTATTGTTGCGGAAAACTAAATATTTAATAGTATCTGAGTATGCTATGCTAAAGGTTTATCCCCCCTGCAATGATAATGATATTAATTCATTCTAGCAGCGAATTTATTTAGTTTGAAAATTACAAGGTAGGGGTCGTAGAGGCAACTCAAGGTTACAGCAAATCTCAATTGTTCCTCAGTTATTTTCCTTGAAATACATTGCCGATGTTCATTTATCGGTTTCTTATACTAAAAATTTTTAATGTTTTTAAGTTAAATTGGTTAATTTTTATGGTTGTTTTACTATCGTACCTAATTAATTACTGTCTTCTTGGTCTTCAAAAACTTGTTATGATACAACCGTAGAATACAACCTTAGCAAGGGTTTTTAGGGAGGGAGTATTGGACGGGTTATCCAAGTATTCTTTCGCAAAAGGGAAACGGGACACAACGACTACATTTCTATTAATTCAGAGTTCATCTTGCACCATGATATTGGGATTGAATTGTATCTTACATCCTTCCCCGTAATCCTATACTATAGCTAGTTACTATTATTTTCATCGTGGCCATGCACTGGTTTAGCATGGAATGTGAAAGAAATTTTAAAATTATTTTTACATTTTGCTTTGAGTAAAAGAAACAAAAGCGATGCTCATTTTGACTCGGGTACCTTCAAGCGACCCGGTATTTGATGCACAACGACACCAAATGTCATTATTACGATCACCATTATCTCAGGGTTAGAGAATATGCATTCCGAATACTTTCCGCAGACATTTGCATCACATTTTTCTGCATAACTATTATTTTTTTATAATATAGTGATTTGTCTGTCATTCAGTATACATTTATAAATTTCCTTAATATATTCCTTTACTTAAGATATCCTTATAGGCACGGTATCTCAGTTTACATTATGCAAAATGACAAAATACTTTAAGACAAGGAAAGTCATATAAACTGATAGGAGTGAACAGATTGAAAAATGATGGGAAGACTAGATTGGGAGCCTCTAGAGACTGACTACAATACTACTGACGACATACGATAGATAATATTACTTTATTTCTGATTATAGTAATTTCATTTAGGTAGAGTCCAGTGATAACGAAGTTATTATGTGTTCTTACTCGCTGAAAAGTCATCCTTTCTTGTATTTATTTTCCAAAAACGTTTAATTTACTCATTCTAAACAACATGCAACACATAACACGCGCAATTCTTTCAAAGAGGTGGAACAAACGAAAAAAAAGCTCTTGCGAAGGCCTGCAGAGAGACAGGTGATTTCAAATAAGTAACATTTAACCTTTTTAAGTTGATCAGCAGTTTCTCAATGTTTTCGAATTTCAATCACTTTGGTAACCTATACAGTACCTCAGTTTACATTATACGAAATGACAAAATACCAAGGAAAGCCTTATAAACTGATGCGAGCGAACAGATTGAAAAATGATGGGAAGACTAGGTTGGGAGCCTCTAGAGACTGAGGCTACACGATAGGCTAATATTAATTTAATTCTGATTACTTCCCGTAAAAGTACTTCTAACAGTTGGAACAGTCTTATTATGGGATTAAGGCCGTCTTACGCACGATGATTTGGTCAGCACTGAATTCAGTGTTGAAATTAGTGCCGAAAACTCGGAATCAAGTTCGGGAATTAAATCGAAGTCGATGCCTCATAGCCTGTGTTTACGCTGCTGATTTCAGTGCGCAGTGGCGCTGTCAAGGTATGTTACATTACGTAGTTTGCTGCACTACAAAAATTTAGCATTATCACAAAAAAGAAGGATACGACTTTAGACGAAAGTTGCCGAAACTTAGGCCGGTGAAATAAACTCTGTGTGGACATTTACAAAGTATCCTTCTTTTTAGTGATAATGTTATCGATCGTTCCTTTCTACAAGTTGTCGTCTGATACTTTAAATTTTACGGAATATAAATAACCTGCACCATATTTTTTTGGAATATTAAGCGTTATCATGGCATTTCTACCGTTTTCAACAATTCTGAACAATTCCTCGAGATATTATTTTGGCCTTGTTATTTTGGTAGATTCCATCGCCGGCACCGGTATTCTCTTGAAACGGTCGCCTCTCCTGCTTGCCTGTGATTGTTCGTTGGATCCAAAAATCGGATAGTAAATTTGAATCGTACTTATATATATTTTTAGTACCGATAATCGAATACGATTTCGTAATCGGATGCGATCACACCCTTTACAAGGTACGATTTTAAGCATGCTGAGTTCAGTTCGATTTTCAGGACTGAAATAAGCATCGTGTAAAATGGCCTTTATACTAGCCACACTTCCGACATTGTTCAGATTTTTCACGCGCTCACGCACTAGCACGGAGGTACCCTAAAGGTTGAGAACAGCTGATATAGAAGGAAGGAAACCAATAGTAACTTAAAAATTGAAAGGAAAAATAAATAAAATGTACGATGGAAATCAAAACCAAACAATGGATAAAAATGAGTTGAATGAAGTTGTGTGTTGAGCGAAGGTGATTTTATGTTCATCATGGTGTGACTAATTCTGTAACATTCCAAAGATGAGTGAATGTTGAATCCGGTTGCTTTAAGTTATAATGCCTTACATTGATTCCCTCGGTGTCCGATGAGAGCCGTTGGACCACCTAGTATCCTTTTTTAAGGTCTCTTGATCTACCTTGAAGTGTACCGGTTCCTGAGGCGGGAGTAAGGGTTTTTTATTTTTGGGGTGGGGGATGATGGATCTGGCTAAGCGAATGGGTCGTTGAGTCGGAGCGATGGGCGGTTGGGCCGGAAAGCATAAGCCGTAAGGGGGAAGAGAAATTGATAGGTGGGTCGACCATGCGGGACCCCTCAATCCCAAGAGATGGGGAGGCCCGCCGTACTGAAGAAAAAAACTTTCTCCTTTCTTATCCCATCCGGGAGTCCCACTCGCCGACCCCATGTCCTTCCTTCTTCCAGATATCCCCTCCTTTGAGGGTCACCGGCCTTCTTTAACCCTGGTCCGGGCAAGGTGAAGATCGGATTGATGTGGTTGCTGGAGGACTGGTAGAGGTACTGCGTTGTTGAAAGCGTTTCAACGTCTGAGATAATTTCGCACTTATAATGTCTGCTACTTGCAGACAGGGGCACTAGCGCTCGGGTTAATGCTTGAATAACACACCCGAATAGGAGGAGGCAGAGAGGGTGGTTGGAATGAGAAATGCTGAGCGAGGAATTTGATTTATTCGATTTCACATATTAATTTCTTTTACCTGGGCCAGATGGGGCACGGTAATGTCCCCTCACCCCCCAGCCCAGGGCCCATGCATGCATTTATATAGTCTTCAAATACAGCATTGCATGAATGATGCATAGCACTCTAAAAGCATTCTCTATTATGTTTAGAATAATTAATGGTCTATGACCACTGTACGGATAAATAGGAATTGAGGTAAGGGGAAGAAAGAGAATATGTTTCATGGATGGGATAAATAAAGGTGATCCGTAAGGTGAGCTGAAGAGTGAAATCTTGCTATGGGAAAGGGGACCTATGCTTGTATGAATCCCGGGGAGTTTTACTCTATTTCATATTATAACCGGTAGTACGGCTATGATAAAAAAGCAATATGTACCACGAAAACATCATTTCCGTGTGAACATTGAACATACATATTTCAGCGCACGAGGTTTAAGTTGCGTTCCCGATAGAAAAACATCAGGTAGTACGAATTGAAAATCTCTCTGGTTTTTTATGGGGTGAGGTTCTCCATTTCTTCCGACGTTTCGAAAGGCGACTCACCCATCATTTTCAAAGGTCTCGATGTACAATTTAAATACAAAAAAATGTAATACACATACCCTGGGGGTTGTTTGTTTAACTTTGCGGATCCAATTGGAAAAATAGATTGGATTGACAACGGATATGATTTCGAGGATTCGGGAGAAAAAAATGGGAAGTTTATCAGTAAAAAGTTAACATAACAGCAAGTTCAAGTATTACGCTATACTTTGACGTAGATATTGATTTAAGCCTTAGAAACGATCGTTATGAGAGGTACAAAATAATTTTCCTGCGGTGGGATCTTTTTTTGCGTGGTCGTTATCGTAATTCAATACTCTAACCACTCTAGTAGGGCAATGCTCACGGTTATTGTCCTAAAAACGCACTCAATCAATTAAAACTATTGATTTAAACCACATGACAAAAAATTATGAATGACGATCGCGTTTTCGCTCTCATGATTGCAGCTGAAAAATAATGATATCGCAAGCGCACGCGTTATGGAGAGCCGTGATCGCACCTCTGGACCGGCTAGAGAACACGAGATGTGTTGAAGCAGGGATCGGGATTACGCTGAAAAAATACCACTACTACCAAAACTCGAGCATGTACCCTTTTGGATGGAAAGTCAGGACGTTGGCCGCCACACGAACCCGAACACTAGTGAGTCTCCAGCTTCCCCCATGGGAACTCACTGAGGCCTCCCCAGACGCCAAGGGCTTCCGTTCTCCCAGACCTGCGGAGAGGGCTGGGGGGAGATTGGGCGCCCAATTTCCTTTTTTAAACTTTTCTCCGCATACCCTTCTCTCCCCAAAAACCCTGTTGAAATGAATGAGTTGACCCCTCGCACGTGGTCCGTTCTCAGCACCCTGAACCCTTATATTCCTTCCCTCTCTCCCCCTCCCCCTCTCTCTCTTTCTCTCCACTCTTTCTGCGGCATTTGGTTCCCATCAGTTTGGTTTGCATCGAACATAAGGACGCAGCATAATAACGTAACTTTAGAATGGGACTTTAGACCGTAACTTAAGATTGTATATCTCTACCGTGTGAGTCAGCTGGAGAGCCTCCATTAATAATGACAATGATCGCACCTTTTCACCTTCACCTATTTGTTGTATGTAATTGAATTGTGGAAAATAAAAAAACTTTACTGTTAAAATGGACATTCATAGCAGGAAACCGCGCATGACACTACGAAAGTTATAGATTAAGAGCGTTCACAACTTGTCTTGAGAACATAACGCAGAAAATGGATCAAAATAAAATGAGTCATTGAGTGCACGTTTTAATAACTCAAGTCGAAAATTAATTCTTGGCCACATTTCACTTAAGCGTATATGTTTATTTGGTTGAAATCACTATACATGCAGTAAAGTAAATGATGCAAAAATTATATTAAAAATTCTTGGTCTTAGTTAAACCATTGTTATGACTGGGGTTTTCGGCACGCAATTCAAATTCTAAGCGAAAACTATACCTAAATACGTGCTTTTAATCTATATGATACTTTCATATTTGTTATAAACCATTATAATAATATAAAATGCATTATTGTGCCTTCATAAGAAAATCTGTACAAAATTAATCGAATTATTACGAAATATATGTCATGTGCCATAAGGCCACGTGTATCAAATAGCATTGAATTGTCAAGAAAACAAATTGGTAGCATGCATTTTTTTTACTTTTATGTATATATATACATATATATCACCTAATAATAAGAACACGTATGCAAAGTTTCACGCAAATCTGTACAAAAACAGAAATCGCTTCAAACACCTTGAAGAAGGAGGAAATGATTGTCATTGGTTGGTTTGGACTTTTAAGACACGGGAGAGAGCCACCTGAGCTAAAGTTACGTTATATTCGTAAGTTATGTTATTGAGTTATGCCTCTACGGCCATTACGAACCGTCCGTTCCTCCCCTGCCATACTTCTTCCTTCCTTTCTCATCCTCACTATTTTTCCTCGCCACAGTCGCCTCGGGTCTATTATATTTTCTCGACCTCTCACCCGATATTTTATCTGTTAAATTAAACTCGGCGACGGTATGAAGTGCCAATACGACGGCACAATGTTTGCACTGGGGCATGAGTAGGTTTCGAGCGTTTGGATCCACGCCTTCGCTTCTATATACATATTTTTTGAAGCTCCTGTTCATTTTACCTGAATTTTTTCCCTCAGTGTCTCCCACATACTACGCAAGACGACAATCATATCCGTCTCCATCCCACTTATGCGGCGTTCAATTTGCTCATTTTTGCTATTTCAGAAGTAACCCGAATATCTATGAAATAATAATGCCATCGCAGGACTGATGTGGGGGAACATATGCGTGACGAAAAAAGAGCTCTTTGTAATTTTCCACAAATAAATATTTTATATAATGATACAATATTATGTAAAACATCGAAATTGGTGGAATTTTCTCAGAGAAAATATTTCTTAGTAAAAAACAGCACATAGTCCTTCTTTTGTAGCATATTTATGGTGTTTTGGATGTTTGTTAAGATGACCGACGGATAATTTGTGCAATTGAGGTCAGAAAACCCGGCGTTGGCATTCGAAAAGCGACCAAAGGTGCACGGTTCAACACTGCAATCCGATGGACGAAGTACTACACAAGTAGGAGTACTCTCCACAAGGAAGCCAAGTAAGGATCGGGATTCCTCTGAATAATTTCCACCAATTCTTGTATTCGAACCCGGGCCCCCGGAATGGGAAGCGAGTGGTCAAGCCATTACAATAATCCGATCCCATCCGTGGCACTTTCTAAGCGGTTGTGCCGTCTCCGTTTCCATTCAGTGCCTAAGTTTTTGCAAAGTCAAACTTTAGTCATATACCTTACCTACATTTATATTTCAGTAATTTCTTCTCGGATTTACAACCGGGTCCCGAGATGAATTTACTCATTCAGTTCGCCGGGAAAGTACCAGATCTTTCATAAAACATGTATTTTCTTGTCTTAGAGGAGGTAGAATATGGTATTACCAGGGCTAATGGATGCGGGGAAAACAAAAATGGGCAAGTATGGAAAAAACAAAAATGCTTAATTTAATATTTTTAACACTGCGGGCAAATTTGAAATGAATGCAAATTTATTAAGAAACAAATAATAGTGGCATTCATTGAGCATGATTGTGTACTGCACCTAAGTCTAAGTCAAAGAAGCTATAGTGAATTTTGGACGTAAATGCGGCTAAGCGTTCTATATCTCTTATTCATAGAAACTCTAGAGTTACAATTTGATCAAAATCAAAAGCTTTCTGAAAGCAGAGGTACTTATCAACTTAAACTTTTTAATTATATTGTAGTTTCGAAGCAATAATTTATCTTTACGAGTGGATTATTAAAACTTTCTTTAGGTCTAGGGAAGAGAGAGTATCACGGATTATCCGTAAAATGGATAATATCCACACGAAAAATCGAGTTTATTGTATTCTCGCTTTTCTAGTTTTGAAGAATTTTACGTCGTCGTCCCTGCCAATGTAACGCAAGAAGGTATAGATCTAACTCAGTGACGTTTTGAGGTATTTGATGTTCACGTCCTATTTAGGTTCGGATAGGGATAAAATTATCTATTAACCTCAACTTTGCCTTTGAAAACCTACTGACACAAATGCTACTTCATTCATTGTCCGATTGTTGTTACCTCCCATCCGGAATTCTTTATCCTTTCCTTTCCGTTCTCTTCTCCACATTCAACCATTTCATATCGGTATATATTAGACGGAATCAGACTCCAATACATATGTGGAAGTTCATTTCAATAAAAACAAAAATTTTGTTCTTATAGTTCTTATTCTAAATCGGCTTTTAAGGTGGTTGGAGAGATTTTTATTTATGCAAACATTTGCGTGAAACTTTTCGTACGTCCTCACATTAGTGATATGAATAAATAAAAGAGAAAAACTTGCATCATGCCGATTTTGTTTTTGGCAATTCAATGATATTTTAACACGTAGCCTTTTGACAAGACACATATTTCGTAATAATTCGATTGCATATACATGTACATAATCTATTCTAAACGTGAAATAGTAAATTTATTATTATAATAATTGTTGCTACCAAATGTCAAGGTGTCACGCCAAGTCCAATAATCGAAACGAACATATTTCTATATAATTTCCTCTAAATTTCGAATACCGCGCAGAAAACTCTATTCATAGCTTTAAGGAAAAAATGTAAAATATGATTCTTGTATCATTTTCATTACTGCCTGAATAGTGAGTTCCAGCGCATAAACAGATGCACTCTCACGAAATGTGGTCTAAGAATTTTATTTCGACTCACTTAAAAAATCATGAAAATAAACACTCAATGTCCTCAGCGATTACCGCTCCAGCCGCCTTTAGACCGCGGTGGCAAGATATATTATGCACTTGCCTGGCAACCCATAGGTCGTGGGTTCGTATCCTACCTCGGACCCACGAAATGTAAATAAAACGATAAAATAAGTAATACTTTGTTCTGTCCACTGTGAGTTTTATTGTAGGACGTGCTTCAACATCTAAGCGTCATTTTCATGTACAATATCAAGTACATCATTTTACAACGTCCAAACATCATTATCAAATAATATTTATGGAAATGTATCAAATGTAATGACATCAAAACGTGTTGTTCAAAAAAAGGGTACACTTCTAAGTTTTTTTAATTTAAATTTCAAGATTCTGTTCCATCATATCTCGCCAGACATCGTTGTACCTATACGTTCCGTGTTTGTCTAGTAATTGAGGTCCATGGTTAGATTTAACGATGAGGACGTAGCCATTGGAGAAATAACCAATACCCTCATTCTATCATATGAAGTACCGAAAAATCCATCGCAACTGAATTTTTAATTAAGCTGCTTTTTGTTTTGCATCTGCCACACATACCGTTCTGAACCACAAATTGATTTTCTCCTAATTGTTGCTCGCACCAATCGTTAGCTTTCTGTTTGCTAGGCGAATTAACAGTTTCGCGTGTATTGATTGGTGACAAACTGGTGTAATTGTTTCTGGCATAAGTATTTGCTAATTTATTTGACATGATTCACGTACCCAGTAAATTTGACTTTTTTAAATACCTCCCACCTCCTTACTCCATTAACATAAAATTGAATATATTTTTGTAATCGCTTCGGGATAATAGCATTGATTCAAATGGAAAAATTTAATTTCAATTTACCACTTCTCACACGTTCTTTAAACCCGCTTAGCGAATTTATCTTTCAAATGAATGGTATGTTTTATAACGTGTTTGCTTTATTCGCCCTCTTACTGCAGCCGAAATTTTCTCCTTTCCTGGAAGTCCAATGAGATAAATCAGTATTAAGGAGTCGGAGAGTTTGAATGAGATCGGGAAAATATTCCATTCCTCACTAAAATATCCCTCTCCAAGTACAATCCATTTTCATTATTTTCCCTCATGGGGTTTATACGGGGTTGCCGCGACGGAAAAACACTTTATCCTTGCTCAAGAGCTGTTTTCTGCAGCTTGTGCTTGATCTGATGCGGTTGCTCCAGTGACAAAAAGTTATATAATTCACTCCCCAATCCCCAAATCGAGCCTGTCATGGAGGGAAACGGTAGCTCTGGTAGTATTTGTCTAATTTTTAAGCTTTGGCAAAAGGTTCTGTCAGACTACTTGCCCTGATTCTTTACGTTGTTCACGTGGACCATCAGCACTATTTTGTAAACTAACATAGATTTCATGTATGTAATAATTAACGATGTATGTATTAACCCTAAAACAACAAGGTAAGATTTTTAGGATTCCATACCATAAATACTGATCATGTATATCCCTAGTTGGTTTTCTCTTACATTGATCATTAAATGAATATTCTTAATGAAGTAGATATGGAGTAGGTATCATCATCATCTGAGTAATCTACTGGTTAAAGGTAGATTATGATGAAAGTCAGAGAAAATCCAACACACTCTCACACGTGCAGTGCCCTATCAACCTCTAGTATTTCTTTCTTCATCTCAGCGTAAGTCCTACCTTTCTTCATCCCGTCCATAAAACCTATTCTCTTTCTCCCCCTTCCCCGCTTGCCCAACATCCTTCCCTCTGTCACGGCCTTCAGCAAACCATCGCCCCTCATTACCGCTTCCAACCACCTATCCTGCCTTCCCCTAATCTCATCCACAAGTTTCCTCTCCTCACCCACCATGTCAAGCACTTCCTCATTTGTCTTCCGGAGTAGGTAAAAAATATATATATACACACACACACCCTTTGTAAGGGTTGAGTGAATGGCGTGAGAGGAAGGGGTTCGTCGAGAAAGTCATGGGTGAATGTGGTGGAAGAGATCTCAAGAGGAGGAATATTAGGAGTAATAAGAACAGGAGAGCGTGTAGGAAGCAATGCATGAGTGCAACAGAAGCGAAAGAGATATGCAAGCATATGGAATTATGGAGGAAATTATTGAAAAAGAGCCAGTTTCCTAGGGATAAGTGGAATAGCCAAGTTCTTTGACTACGCCGTTCCCGAAAGGGAAGGGAATGAATGCAGGTGACGTGTGAAGCGTATAGAAGCGTATTTGTACTTTGCATTAAAAATTATGGTTTCACCTCCTTCATATATTTGAACTCTTTCGGACCATCCTCTCTATTAAGAGGTCTCGAGAAATAAGTATTTTGACTTTGCCTACCCCGAAGCGGAACTGCGCGACTGTTACGTAGGGTTAAAGGGTTGGGATGGAGAGCGAACCCTTTAGAGTGCAGGGAGGGAATGAGTTGGGGGTGTAGGGTCAGTTGAAGGGGGGCGTAAGACAAAGAGAGGGACGGGGTCGAAATATACCAACGTTTGAGCCAGGGTTTAGATAAGATGAGCCGCTGGAGAAGACGGCTGGCGGCTGCTGCTGACGTCACCCGCGCCATATGTTCGGACCTCGTGTTGGTGTACGTGTGCTCGCGGGGAGACAAGAGAGTCAGTCCCCCTTTTGTAGCCCCCTGCAAGCGGTCGGTCTGCGCTGCTGGTGCGCGAGCGAGCCAAATCCTCTCGATTAAGGGTATCCCCCCCCCCCCCTAAGAGGGGCACCTGCACTGGGATCGTCGCAACCACTCCCTCCCACCTCTCCTCACAACCTTTCCCCTCTATCTCCATCCTCCCTCCTCCTTCAATTCCCACGCCTTCCCCTCCTGCTCTTCCTCCCCACTCGAACTGCGGCAAAGCTTTATGGGGGGATACAAGCGTGCGTCTGCCTTCTCCACTCGATATCCTCTACTCCTCCCCCCTCCTCTCGCCTCTCATCCCAGCAATTATTTCCAAGCCGTGTTCTCGACGTACCGAATGTTTTCCAGCCGTGGTTGGTTGACATATCAGTTGGCACTGGGTTTGCCTGATTCGATTTTTTCGATGGACGCCCGCTTCGCCGATAAGGGTGATTAAACGCCTGACCCCTTGCTGAGTGGAGTTTCGTCAGGTGACCTCGTAATTAATACGCAATCGATGAAAATGTCTCCAAAAATTAGTATTTTTTATGGTTTATACATTTTCAAATTTTCGAGTAATGTGGTAAAGTTTGTTTCCTTTCCACCAGTGGTTGATATATCCGTTAGCACTTGGACTGCTGAATTTTGCGATTGATATGTACTAACGCTGCTCTTCGCAGACGACCAAGTGTTAATTGCCAGCGATGAAGACGCACTCCAAAAAGCCACTTTTGAACTGCTCAAGACGGCACATAAATTCAACTTTAAGATCTCGACCTATGAAGCCAAAGTAATGGCATTCATAGGAGTTGAACCAGTAAGATCAAAAATAATATCCAGCAATCAAGTTTTTGAAGAAGTAACATCCTTTAGCTTTCTCGGAACCACATTATTATAATGCAATGAAATAGACAATCACACGAAAATTTCCAGCTTCAACTACATAAACAATGAAATGAACGAACGAATACAACGAACTTTAAAATATAAATTAAGAAAAGATACCTTAGTAAAATATCATAAAACAGTGGCAATTCCCTGCGGAATATGCACATATGCATATGCATATGAATATGCAAGAACTGGGCACAAAAGCAAATGAACAAAAATTAAAACATCTAAAAGGAAATTCTTAAGAAGAACAGCTGGCTATAATATATGGAGAGAACACTTAGAAAGAATGGATGAAGAGAGAATACCAAAATTAATTTTGAAATATTGAGCGAGAGGCAGAAGATCCCAGGGACGCCCCCGCTAGAGATGGAAATACCAGGACTAAAGAAGGTCATAAGAGGATTAATGCCCAACACTTGCAGTAAGAAAAGGAGAAAACATACACCACACGATTCCAACATAAAACTAATTGAAGATTTACTGAAACTTACCAATACTACCTTAACGCCTTAATGAAAAATACTGCCATACTGCCTAGCCACCGCTGAGGCGCTGTTCGTCGGTTGAACTCGCAGTTAATAGGCAATTGATGGAAATGTCTCCAAAAATTGGTATTTTTATAGTTAAAAATGTTTAACTTACCGAGTAATGCAGTAAAGTTTATTTTCCTGCTGCGGTTGATGTATCAGTTATTACAGGGGTTACCGAATTTTTTCGATTTACTTCTGCATCGTTGTTGAGGATGATTCGTGTCTTCTACCCAATACCTAGAATTTCGGGAGAACTCGTAATTAATACACCATGATTGAAAATATTACAAAAAGGGAGAAATTTTTATTGCTAGCTTGATTCTTTGAGCAAAAGTGGCGTC
This sequence comes from Pyrrhosoma nymphula, assembly GCA_963573305.1. Classification (NCBI taxonomy): domain Eukaryota; kingdom Metazoa; phylum Arthropoda; class Insecta; order Odonata; family Coenagrionidae; genus Pyrrhosoma; species Pyrrhosoma nymphula. The sequence goes on along the minus strand of OY754335.1, from coordinate 46,367,722 downwards.
GGTTTTTTTGCCATATTTTAGTAATGTGCGCTGAAGCGTTCCTGCAACTGTTTTTTTATTTACGCACGAATGGTATGAGTCTATCCTCCGTGTTTTACACCAGAGAGCAGCGCATAGATTTTTTTACTTTCTATTTATTTGATTTTAGACATCGTTTTCCAAAAAAATACTTTTTGACTCTCTCCATTCGTGAAGAGGAAAATTAAAATTGTAAATTAGCAATACATAGTTTTAAATTTATTTATTTGGACTAGATATTGCATTCCTAAATTAACCAATTCTTATCTTAAGTTAATGGTTTGAGGCGTAACTTTGTGGAACTCCTTCATAATTGAAAAGAAAAAAAACTTTGTTCGTTCCACATAAATGATTTTATTGCCGACCTAGGTTTCGTCGCTGGGCGACATCATCATGTCGCCCAGCGAGGTTGGCAATAAAGTTATTTATGTGGAACGAACAAAGTTTTTTTTTCTTTTCAACAATTCTTATCTCGCTAAGTTTAAATTTACATATTCGTCGTCGAAGATAGCAATGGAATCCCACAAATATTCGGCTGCATCCATCAACTACCCCATATTTGCTCTCAATATAATATTGCACATACACAAGATTAAATGCAGAGAATAACATCGTTATATCGGAAAAGTATATTAGGGAATTTGGAATTCACAAAATGTAATAGGTAAGTCATGATAAATGACTGTGAATTGCTTCCATGACGTGACTCCTGGAATCCTGGAAAACCACCTCTCCATATGGCTCTCCGCCTCTAACTACAGTAAACCTTCATCACTTTTCCTTTCCTGAAGCTCATTGATGATTGTGATATTCACAATGATTGATTTTCACATTTTTCAATACAAAATTGAGATTTTTTTATTGGACCATTGGTTCCAAAAGGAGGATATGGGGATAGGGGTCGTTACATTAATCATAAAAATTAAAATTACATCTGTTACATTAGTCATTAAAATCATTAGTCCAAGGAGATTATTGAGTAGCATCAACTCTCGGAAAGTGTGTAAGGGATAAAATTAACCCATTTATCACTTATAAAAGAATTGCTTAAAAAATTTTGGACAGAGATTTAATTCTGCTCCACTTTTCATTAACTTTCCTTGACTCAATTCCACGTCTGTCCTGGGACCCGTGATTCGCTTTTTGCAACCCATCGATTATTAAATAAATGGGCATTAAGAGATGCTACTGTAATCTATATCTTATTTCATATAAAATAAGATTAATCGATAAATTTGGCTGATGGTTCATTCATATCCTACTTCACACATTTTTAGCCTGCCTTGATTTCCTAATCTTCCCGCGTTGCAGCTTTGAACGTGTTGTAAAAGTAATAATTTAATGATTATTATGCAATTGAAGCGAGTTCAATAATGCAATAATGCAAAGTTCAATAATGTTTTATAATAGAAATCAATTATTATTTGAATTTCTGAATTTTATAGCACCCGTATTACTGTCCATTTTCTTGATACCTTCCTTTTCGTCTTTCTACATCTCTTTCCAAAGTCATGATACATGTAGTGAAAACCACGCCTGCAGCCTATTATCGGCTTCCTTTCTCAGAATCCACGTTTCTTCACCATAACGCTAAATCCCATTTTAAATTATTAACCAGCCTCCCCTTAAATTCTTTATACCCAAGGCCCCCGTCGTTGAATTGCGAAATTAATTCATTTAGTGATATTAATCCTTTAAAAATGAATCCCTTATTTCCCTAACTGAAGACAACGACGTCCATAACCGATCAGGAGATAACATATCTCCCTCTGGAAAAGAAGACTAGTACCCTTATCGTCGTCCCCCAACCCCTTTCCCTTATCTCTGTCAATATACAATGTGCCACGTGTGAAGGAGACGATTTTCTGAAATGAAATCTACGAAGTACCTTTAATGCATTTTTTACCTCCATTAAGGTTGCCGCAGTAAATTTTACCATTACCATGAGTGAGCATTACAACTTATCTTATCACAGTTAAATTGTTTGAAAATATTGTAGAGCTATCGGATGAAGTTTAGAGTAATTACATCATTCTCGTTCGGGGTAGACAAAGAACAAAAAAGTTGTTTATTGCTGTTAGACCTACAAAATTGGCTCCCTTTTCAAAATTGGCTGCCTTTTCAAAATTTCCTCCATAATGCCCTATCCTTACAAACCACTTTCGATTTTCTTACACTCATGCATTGCTTAATAGACGCTCTCCTTTCCTTACTTATATTCCTTCTCTTTAGAGTCTCTTCTACCACATTTATCCATGACTTTCATCTTTCGTCCCTTCTTTAGACTAGAGGTAGACTTTCGCGATCTAAATCTTTCCCTCACACCATTCACTTCTCTATCATATAACTGTTTCGGTGTTTGACTCTCTCACTCTCTCAACATGGCCAAACCAACGAAGCACACTCCTTTTATATATATATATATATATAAACCAATCATTCATTCACTCAAACCGCTCACAGGCGTAAATAATAAATATTTCGTTCAAACAGGTGGTGAAAGAAAGAGGATAGGTAACATATAAAATTGGACAACACAATGGTGATGTGAAGATGGAATGATGGCCGATTCCAAGTGAAAAAAATTCGTCTAGACCGGGAATTGAACCACGGACCTTCCGATTTCGCGCCGGATGCTCTGACCACTAAGCTATCTAGACTACTAAGGAAACACTGGAATCGGCGGGGGGTTTATATGAACAAACACCCCCAAGATTAGTCCGTAAAAGTCGCCGAGAGATGGCGCTGGACATATTCACTCACCGGCAGAAAAGAAATTACGTACACGTAGAAATTATGTCCAGCGCCATCTCTCGGCGACTTTTACGGACTAATCTTGGGGGTGTTTGTTCATATAAACCCCCCGCCGATTCCAGTGTCTCCTTAGTAGTCTAGATAGCTTAGTGGTCAGAGCATCCGGCGCGAAATCGGAAGGTCCGTGGTTCAATTCCCGGTCTAGACGCATTTTTTTCACTTGGAATCGGCCATCATTCCATCTTCACATCACCATTGTGTTGTCCAATTTTATATGTTACCTATCCTCTTTCTTTCACCACCTGTTTGAACGAAATATTTATTATATATATATATCCATTACCGGAGCATCCAACCCATACTCTTTCATCACCAACTCATTACTTACCCCATCCATCCTACTTTTTCGGCAAACGCTTTTAAGGTACCCCAATCCTCACTGCATTTAGCTTACTCTTATGCTTATCCTGACTTACCCAGGTTTCGCAGCCATATAATAACGTCGAGAGGAGAACACTTTTGTGCACCGTTATATTCGCTTCCCTAGACAAGCAATCATTCCCATCATTATGCTCCTCATACTCCCTACGGCATTCCTATCGGCATTCTCACGCATTATAATCTCTACATCTATCCTTCCATCTTTCGCAAACATTCGGCCATAAAACACCAAATCGTCTACTTCAAATATTTAATCCCTTTTAAACTCTTTACTTCACTGGATACCGTCTGATATTCTTCTTTCTTTCCTACTTCTTCCGCCATAACCTAACATTATCCCCTTATGTGTGCATATTGTCGTCTCACCATACAAGAAAATGCGCGGGAGTATGGCTTCTAAATAAATTGACGAAAACTAACATTTTCTATGTGTGGAAAAGTTATACTTACCAGAGGTAGCATAACTTTAAAAACTTATATGAAATTTTCAGCTACCACTGTGCAAATAAATAAATTAGTGACACAGTGCAGCAAAACCTTTTCCAATAGGAGTTAGAGGGGTTTACGAATAGTGTCTGTTTCCAAAAATTAAATTCCTTCAACCTTGGCCGAGGACGGTCAATAAACAATTAACTTCAGCATTCACTAATAAGATTACATGGTGGAAAAAAGACGCAGGATAAGGTCTAATTCAAACGGCTTGCTGGTTTCGAACGTGATCAAACATCTTGCTTTGCTGAGTAATTTACATCGCGTCCACATGCAACTTCGCCCAATATTCTATTCGCAGAATAAATTGAATCATGCACGGTCACGGTCATACAACAACGTTCATGGAATAAAGGGAAAGGTGATCGGGCTTCATGCGGAAAATAAACCACGGATGATGATAATCCGAAATGAAGGAACCACTCCGACGAAGGACATTCTGAACGCATCTAATTAAAATTCAACCGGGAGAAAATTTAATTAAAGCACTGCCTACACAGCAATGCACACCTAGATTCAATCGAGAACAACACGTATTGTATTCGAAAAAAATAATTCCAAACGTATTAAATCCAATTAGTGAGGCACACTATTTTGCCTAATTATATCCACCCCAGGCAAAAAGTAAAAGCTCACAGGTCGTTTTTTATTGTTACCTTTATCCTTCCACAGATTATTTCTATTTCCCCTGTGATATGCCTTCTCTAAATCCAAAAATGTACAATATCCTTTCTTTCGGACGACCATGCACAAGCAAAATAGTTCACAGCTGCTTAATCCCCCTCAGGCACAAACCCACACTGTACCACCAGATTTTGTCAATAGTAATATTCCTCACTCTTTCGTTTATTATTTTACTGAGCACTTTTACCGGAATACCTACACAATAAACTAATTGCTCAATAGTTTTTACATTCGGTCTTCCCACCCTTCCATTGTACAATGGAATTGTTGTCGCACTTTTCCAATCAGATGGAATAAAACAGAAACTTTAAAACATACATTATACAATTCACACAAGCGAATTTGAATTAATTTACACCCACACTTCAGCAGTTCACTGGATATCCCATCTACGCCTGCAGCCTTCCCATTTTCCAATGTTCTCACTGTTGTTACTACCTCATTCTCACTTATTTCCTTTTCTATTTTATTTTCGCTAACTAATTCGCAAGACTCATCCTCATCGCCTTCACCATTATTGTGTAATTCTACAAAATACTCCCTCCAACAATCCCTGACTGTACTTTCATCCCACACGGTCTAGCCACTTTTCTTCTTTATTGTATCCATTCCTCTGTCCTCACCTTGTTTTTTCCTTTTTACCTATTCCCAAAATATTTTTTTATTGCAATCAAAACCTTATCCTCATCCGCGCGCATTCTTTCCTTGCTGTCCTTCACAACGATTTTGCATTCATTCTTTTTTTCCCTGTATTCATCACATATCTTCTTTTGCTCTTCCTCATCTTATACGCATCTTTCTTTTCACTAACTCCGATTTTCACTTCTTCTTCGTTCCATCATGCATCACCTTTCATTTTACCTACCACTCCTTTTCCACAAACACTTTCTGCACGGTCTACAATTATTCCTTTCAAAATCACCCAATCAGCATTCACTTTCCTATGACCGATATATTCGTCCCATTGTCTCTGTTTCAATTATAGCATATCCTCAAGTATGCATCCATACTGTGCTCTCACCTCGTTGTATAACATATTCTCCACTTAAATTCTCATTCGCTTAGGTGCACTCCACTTCCTCGGAACTCACTTTCTACCCAAATCCATTCAAGAGACCACCAAATCATGTTCTGTTCCACATTCGGCACCCCTCATCGCCCTTGAATCTATTACTAATTCTCTTAATCCCTTATCATACTCAATGAAATCAATCATGCTCTTACAATCTCCCCTTTTCAATGCACACTTAAGTATTCTCTAATTTTTAAGCCTTGTATTACAAACAAATAATTCTTTTTCTAAGCACAAACTCACCAAGTTTTCACTATTGACAGTTATTAATCATCATTTTTCCTAAAAAAAACTGGTTTTGGACTTGAAAAAACTGTTTGAAGGGGGAAAGTCTCGGATTTAAGAGCTTTTCTAGTTAAAGTAATCAAGTAAGAGAATAATGTTTAAAATGTTTTATATGTGTTGCTCAAACCCTTTTTTTTCTAGAAGCAAACAAAAATGGATACGCGCTAAAAATCAGCCATTTGTTGGACTCCATTTTCTCTGTTGGCGGATTAATTAAATATATGTAGCTTTCACTACCAAATCACGTAGGTGTAAGCATATATAAAATGGTCATGCAACCAATTTATTTCTCATTGGATCATTTGACATGGAATGACCCCCAATGAGTCTCGGTTTATATCCTACCCGAAACTTAAACTTTGGTCCATCATTGTGAACAGGAAATAGAAGTTTTTTAAGTTACCATTATTTCCCATTCACGGATAAATTTTATACGTGGGGTTCTTTTCTTTAGTTTTACTCGAAAAAGTCTCACGCTCTGTGAGGTCTTTAAAAAAATTCTTTACGGCAAAATATTTTCGTATTTCTTATTCTTTCAAATTTTTTCGCATTCATTTTCATATAATTTTGGTTCCCTGTAGTTCTTACAGTTAACGTCTGTAAGACCCCTATTTTCTCATCTCGCCGGTATCATCATCATGACAAGCTTGAATGCGGGGAGGGAGGGGGGAATTGATGACCTCAATTTACGCTAAAATAAAGTCTCGCCCCACATCCCCCTCTCTCCCATTTTTTTCCTTTATCCGTCTTATGAAGAAGAGTCCCGGGTAGGAGGAACTTCGCCGGCATTGTGAGCGGTTAGAATAAAAAAAAATACGAGGGAAAAGTAAAATATATAGGTGCCCGATTTCTTTCGGGAAAACTTTCGGGGAAGGGACACAGAATAAAAAAGTTTTTCGACGCGATTATGAGATAATATGCTTCCCTCCGTCGGTAAATGGGATCAGCAACCTAATTGGAGCGGAAGATAAAAGATGCGTCGGGTTGCCATTGAAAAGGCGATCATTTTCTGTGTGCCGTCCGAGAAAAGGCGTTTGGCAGTTGGTGGTCCCCTATCCCCATCCACTCCCCTACCCCCTAAGTTTTCACTGAATACGGCAGAGGTTTTTTTTTCTCTTTTTTCTTCTCCTTCCCTTGACTCTATATATCATCACTCCATTATTTTCCTACAACGTTACTCACCTTCTTACCTCAGCCTCGACCGTCTTTATTACTCGTATGACACGAGAATACTTTTTTCAAGTAAGAGATTTTGTGGTTATCCAGGTTTAGTGGTAGGAAAACATAGTAGCAGTGGTGGAGAAGGAATTTTCAGTGGAAGAATTCATTTTCCACGAACTGGCTCTGCACGGGGGTGTAAGCTAGTCGCCGCGTTTGACTCCCAGGGTTCCCGAGGTCGCAAGCCTTAATTCTTAACTTTAAAATGCTCAACCTATTATCCAAATCAAGTATATTACTCTCTTTATGGATTTTTACCTTATAGTTTAGACAGCCTTCTCCATCGGGTTGGGAGCAACATCAGTGTATTTTAATATAGCGTGGTTATATTGTGAACACTGTCGTGAAACGCACTGCGGACACTTTACCGCCCTCTCAAGTTAAATGCAGTGCTGTTGGCAGTGTAGCTTGCCACGTGCTGCCCACTCCCCTCCACTTCTTATCCGTCCTCTTCCACCCAATCCTTCCCCTCTAGGACGTCACACTTGGTGCATGCATCTGCCACCATGTTTCGCTACCACGATAGAGGTCATAATTTGGTATTGCACATATTGATTGGTAGGTCATTTGGACAGTCTAAACCTAAACTTCCCTAATTCCGGATCATCTTTAAATTTGCTTCGAAAAAAATATTAGCCCACCTAAATTTGTGTTTAGCTAGTTTATAGCTTCCGTCTTCCGCAATGTTGTTTTCCATTTCCAAAATTTCCATCCTTTTTTCATCTTCCGCGCTTACTCAACATCACCCCTCCCCAACGGCTACCACTCAGCACGCCGTTTCCACTAAATATGTATTTCCACCATCCACATTTGCTGCTGTTTGTGAATGTCCGTCGCCATTTTTTTATTTCTCCCCAACCATGCTTAGTATTTCCCTGTTTATCTTCCTCACCAGCCAATACCAAAAATACCCTATCCATTCTTCTCCTCGTTCTTTAGAGCTTTAGTTTCACGCGCGTTCTCGCCTTCCGTAGAGATCAGGCTATTAAACCGTATGACGCTATGCTTAGTATTCAATTCTCAAGTGGTAATTTCTTTATGCTTGTGCTAAGAACCTCCGTCTCCAATTCTCTTATCCGCCGTTGCTAATGTATTTCTACTGGTATTTCTGAAAGTTGCTCCTCCAACCGGTGGCGGTGGTGTTAAGTCCTTGCCCATTAACAGTCCTTGCCCAAGGGTCGTGGGTTTGAGTCCCACCTAGGTGGATCATTCTCCACCCAGGATATGGTTGTAAATGTGTGTCCATATGTTACATTTCTCGATGTAAAAGGCTCATTGTGCTGTTTTCGAGAACATGGAAACTAAATAAATAATAAATTCTTATATGAATGAGCATAAGGTCTGCGCTGTATCGTGTAAAGCACGCCCGTGCGCTAATCTCATATTTTTCCAAAAGGTTTATTGGTCTAGTTGTACCAATACCTGGAGGCCAATCTTCGCTCCGTTTGTAAATATTTTTTAAATGCAAATACTTGGAACAATCTCAGAAGCTGATCAAATTCATTAATTGGAATTTCGATGGAAACACGTCGCAAGACCATCAATTTCTAGACTAGTCGAATTGGAATTTTGACATGAAAGTATTGATACTCGAGACCTGATGAATGGAATGAATTTAGAATGATAATGATAATAAATGGTATATTTGTTTTCGTAGAAAGAATTGTTGCAAAAACATAAATTTAAGATGTAAAATATTTAAGATGTAACAACATTTAAGATGTAAAAAGGTGGTTGTTCCGAGTTATAGATAAGCTATTCATTTTTCCGGAAATGTTTTAATCAAACGTTTCACATATTAGAATAGAAATTTATTAAGTAAATAAAATATTATCTTTTAGGTATATTTCAGTTCAATTCTCGCCGTTTTATATGCATGTTTTTCATATTTTAATGAGCGAAGGAAAATTGAACCGCAAGGAAATTTTTCAAGACGTTTCTCGCATTATTGGCGTCACATTTTTACGTTGTGATCTCTAAATTGCGAAATATTAGTAAAAGCGCATGATTTTAGCGTTTTTTCCTCTTCAATGATTATAACTATGGCATCGACCATTACTGAACTCGAATACGCTGATTTATTCATAAACTAAGATTGCGTATGTCTATGATTAGATCTTTTGAAAAAAAAACTCAATCTCAACCTATTGATTTTACGGACTTCGTATTTTTTTAAATTTGCGTTAAAATACCAGATATCACGTGTATCAATAGGTTTTTTCATCGAACAAATAGCTTAAGTTGTATTATATTTGTTTGTAATCCTAAACATGACTTTTTAAATAATACATTTAAACAATTTTATCCTAATTATTCATTCCGTTCTTATTTACTAATATGTACATGTACACACTGTATTACACCTTGTAATTCAATGTGTACATGTGCAACGTGATGTAGGATCACCCAAAGCTTGAGAAATGACAATGTCAAAAATTTTATTTTGCCAAAGTGGGATAAACAAATTCATTTGTTAAAAGATTGAGTATTTTGTCTGCAAATTTTAGGAACGTACTCTGTGCTAGAGCCTTATATTATTCACGTATGATGTATGTGCAATATGTTTTTGCATTTTCTTTAAAAATTGAAGAAAAACTGTTTTTTTCATGTTTTGTTCAAATTCGGATCAAAGATCTAACCAATTGTGATATGGGTAGACTCATTTTGTAGGTTAATTTAATACGCACAACGTTTTTGAAATGTTTTCCGGAAAAATTGATAGCTTTTTCTATAACACGAAAAAAACACTTTCCCGTCGTAATGGCTAAATGAGTTTTGTTTTGTTTTTTTAAATAATTTCCTACAATTTTTCTATGGAGGCAAAGATACCATGTACTAACACTATCATTCTGAATTCATTCTATTCAACAGATATCGGGTATCAATACTTCTCAAAATCAGATGTTTTGTGACCTAATCCGACTAGACTATTCTCACTTCCATGGAGTCTAGACATACTCCATGTAGTATCCATGCTCACTTCTCCGAGTTGGACACATCTCAACCTTTCACGTAAAAAAACAAACAACAACGGATATAACCATGGAGCTAATCTTTGAAAAGGGCGATAAAAGCATCAAAATAGTGTTTGATCTTCATTATCTAACATTATTGACCAGTAAGTCCAAATCAAACCTTAGGAAATAAACTTTCAACTTTCATTCTGTATTTAATCCAAATGCTATATTGCCCTAATAGTATTGTAACATATTTCAAATTTGTAAAATAAAATGTTACTCTACCTTCAAGTCAGCATTGATTCTCACGATTTTCACGAATCACGGGCGGAAACCTTTTCTGGGCTTAAATTTGGTCCCTAAACGAACTTCCCCGCAAATCAGTCCCAGCCCAATGTATTTTTCGTTCCTGAAAACCTTCAATATTTGTTGTCTCATCGCAATCTTCTGGGCAGTTTTAGAGATTAATTTTACGTGCATACGTTCAGTTATGGAAAGTTAACTTCGTCTCTTTTCAACAATTGTTTAATTTCACTATATTTTTCATTTTTTCTCACGGTATCATTTTTTAAAGGTATTTTACCTATATTTCGCAAATTTTCAACGCATGGTGATGCAAGATTGCTCCAAAGCACTTCCTAATAACGCTGAGACTAATTGCTATGAAATTTATAAAATCTGGCTTTGGATACTCCCATTTCTCACTCAGTTAACTATAAAAACGCCCGAGTTTTGAATTAGCTCAGAGCGAAGAAGGCGTTCATTTCGTTTTTGTAGTTTTTTGGGTGCGTAACCGTCTTTGAAAATGAAAATACTTTTATTATGACTCAAATTTCTAAATGGGAATTTTAAAACCATGCATGCAATGAGTACTATATCTTTTCGCAGAATACTTTGCAATAAACGAATTAACTCTTACATTAACGTAAGTTTAACATTCTGTACCCTATAAAACTATTTGCAACTGTTCCTAAGCTACAATCAACAATCGGCCAAAAATACGTCTTTCCCGTGAAATATAAGAAAATGAACTATTTTTAATTGAAAAAACGGTCAAAACGACTGATTTTGCTGCCAGAGTTAATCAGAGAACGTCATACCACAGCGGTTCTCAACCTGGGGTACGTTTACACTGAGGGGTACGAACTTGAAAGTTTTGGGTTGTGCGGAAAAAGTGAAATCAAAGGGAGCTATGGGAAGCATATTGGTTTATTGTGCCACATATAGCTTTCAGTCGCTCATGCAAACCCATCTTGCCGTTCTATTCCTGGGTAAGAACAGTCAAAGAGGTTTGTTATTGCTATTGTGCCTAGATAACTGGCTCTCATTTAATAATTTCATCCATAATGCCCTGTCCTTGCATACCTCTTTTGCTCTTATCACATTCACGCATTGAATGGTTCACACCTGTAAACTCTTATATTCTTAAAACTCCTAATATTCGACCTCTTTATAGTCTCTTCCACTACGTTCACCTGTGACTTTCGCGTTTCACCCATTCTACTCGCATCATTCACTCTGCTATCATGTATCTGTTTCGTTATTCGACTATCTTCCATTCTCTCGAGATGGGAAAATCAACGAACCACGCTCCTTTCATATATGTCCATTACTGGAGCATCTTACACCACATTCTTTCATGGCTCTCTTTCACAACCTTTTCCATTCTACTTTCCCCGAAAACAGTTCTCAGGTACCCCATTCCCTTTGCATTAAGACATTGATGGCGAAAAATTTACTTTGTACTTTTCCATGTACAATTTTATTACTCCGATCGATTCCGACGGTGAATAACTTGCGTGTGGAAAAGTAACAAGTTTAATATTTGCCTTTATGGCTAATTTTACATAGATGTACTTACTAAGTCATGCCTGAATCTGTCACGCATAGTTATTTATTTATTACACTGATATTGCAATATACGGAGGGCTCAGTGTTAAAGTGAATTTTCGTGTTAAAAGTCGAAGTGAGTTTTGAGACGAACGCGAAAAACATACTATGCACACTCTTTCATGATCCACTCATTCCTAACCCTATCCCTCCTGCATTTACCCCTTATAGGGGCTAACCTGACAAGGGTTACGCACGGCATAAAAATTTGTGAGCCGCTGTCTCCCTCAATTAGCTACGTGAAATGAGATTATTGTACGAATCGTATGCCCCCGGAGGTTAGAAGAAATTCAATTTTCGCTCGGTTGACATGCGCATGGTGCGTGTTGGTGCCATTGACATCCGAGTAATAACTGAAGGACTCAAAAAAAAACTCCCCATTGATTCTCTGCCGCCGCGTCACGAACGTCACGAGTAAAATGGATCATCCCGCACGCCACGCTTCCCCACTTGACCCATATCTCTCCCTCTCTCAATTAGTCCTGGCAGTGCGCACGTGGTCGTCAGGACAATTGCAATCAATTCCGTACCGACTGATTCGAGGGATGTCTCTTTTGTTCTTGTGTACGTGCCGCAAGTCACGTACTCGATTTTTTACCTCCTATCAAGGTGGCTGGAGCAGTAATCGTGGGTCATCGAGTGACCATTTTAATAATTTTTCAAGTAAGTCGAAAAAAATTCTATAGCGTTAAAAGTTTATATTAAACGTTTTTGCCTTTCTAAGCGTTTCTAAACGTTTATATTAAACGTTTTTATAGTAAACGTTTTTGCCTTAATTACAGCACTGCTATGAATTGAGTTTTCAGAGCGGTATTCGAAATTTAGGCAACAATTATATTTAAATATGTTTTTTAAATCTTTGACCTGGGGGTTGTGTTGGAAACGCTCGAGATAATTCCGATCGTGTAACCAAGGAGTCACGTGGTGCAATCACGAAGGGTTCGAGATTTTGAAGTATTTAAACAATTCGTAAAAATCTCACGCAGCCTTTCCGATCTGGATTTTTAACCAAGATATCGTTGATGGAGTCAAATATATTGATTAGAATCGCAATAATCAACATATCAGACGCTCAATTTATCCTTCTGACGGATTCAAACACACCAAAATCGCGAACCTTTCGTTATTATATCACGTGACTTCTTAGTTACGTGATCGAAATTATTTCGAGCGGTTCAAACACAACCCCCCTCGCGTGACACCTTGATATTTGTTAGCAACCATTATGATAATGTGAAATTCATTACTACGCGTTAATAAGACGATCGGTGCATTAACAATCGAATAATTACGAAATATACTCGTATCTTATCTGCCATAAGGCTACGTGTTAAATAGCATTGAATTTTCAAAAACTAAAATCGGAAATATGTAATTTTTTCACTTTAATGTTGGAATATCTGTAATAAGTACAGGTAATCAAAGTTTAACGCAAATCTGTATCTAAATATAAATCACTCCAACCTCCTTAACCTACTGCGGTCAGGGCGAGGGAGCTGGGAAATTAGAAAAACGATGAGAGCTTGATTGCTTGGCTGGTGTCCTAACACATCCTTTGCCATCCATACGACCTTGTGGCGGTTAATGGAAAGTGTCTTTGAAAACAAGGATATCTTAGACAATATTTTCACATAAATCCTTTACCGAAAACCCAAATTAAACATGAAACCTTTTTTTATTGGCCAATAGCTTACGTGTTTTTATGAATGGATGCCCTTCTTCACTCCCGTAGTATAAAAAATTCCCTTAAATCAACTTGCTAGTCTCATCTAGACTTTCCGCGCTCCCATGACACAAAGTATAGTCTCGTGAACGGTGCCCTGTTCCACATGCCCTATCTGCAGCTTCCTCGTACGTAGATGTGGACTTTCTAGGGAATATGCTCCGTTGGGATATGGAAACTTCGAAGAAAGGGCTGTAAAACCGGTATTCGCTCCGTGGTCCTATAAATAGTAATTTTATTGATAAAGATAGACGTCTTGTGGTCTGTTTTTAGAAACGGCACGTGTATCCAAAATAGTAATGAAATTTGAAAGTCAAGGCATTGGTTCTGTTAGTGTTTCAGAAACGATTAATAACTTTACTGGCTTCAAAAATGATGTCATAACTAATTGGTTCTGATGGAATGGAGCTAAATACTTCTGAGTTCCATTAGTAAGATGACGGATGTGTAATTGACCGCTTGGAGGCTTAATCATTTTATAAAAGAGTTATTAAATGATTGACGACGACTTAATTGATTCATATTGACTGTTAAAATGTGCAATAATAATTGTATGCTTAAGATAAAAAAGCATAAAATGTATCCAGCTGGAGGATACTAGACCAAATATTCGATTTTATAATTGGGGATGAGGTATGAACGCCATATTTACAGGTACCGGAATTACAGAATGTGCTTTCCATGAGGCTCGAAGTGTTACATAGTTGACGGTCATTTATCAACGGTTTTTTAAAAATATATAATTCACATCTTTCACGTGAGTGTAATTCAGTCTAAGCACTAGGCAATATTCACGAATGCGTTTTTTTCGAGCTTCAATGACGAAAAGAGATAGGTATTTGAAAAATTTATAGATAGGTTCTCAAGAGGTTATTTTTCATTCGAGCAGAAAAAGTCTTTATTCGCCTCGAAAAATTACGCCAGTCCCCAGCTCCTCATCCAACCGTGAGGATGTGCAGCAGCCACTTCAAGCTCGAATTCCATCTAATCCAGGAATTCCAGGCGTTAGTCGTCCTAACACCAGGCAACCCAAATTCGCACCGTTTTGCCGGAAAGTCCAACCGCTCATCCGGGAAAGTAGTTTTAATCTAGCCCCCGGAGGAGGTGGAAAATGCCCACCTCGCTTTAAACGTTCTCGCCCGGAAGGCTGTACGGACGGCGATAGCAAATGCAGATAATGGCCGTAATGTGGCGTCGAGACGCTCCAAGTCCAACCCGGTGGAAATGGCCAGGTCGCCACCGGTGCAGTCGTAAAAATCTCTCTTTGTAAATTTACCCCCGGATTTCTCGTTCCCCGGAGTTTGTTCTGGCGCACCTTTAAGCCTAGTTGCCGATAATTCTCACTCCGGATCCCAAGTTTGGAGTGGTCACTGCGGAAAAATCTCCGGGCGAGACCTTCGCCGTTTCTTTTTCTGCCCCAGTTTCCCCAGACTGCGAGATGGGCCATTGTCTCTTTATCGTTTCCCTTCTTTATAGATAAGCTCCCTTATGTATTTGGCTATCTTTATTCATTTTTTGTTGTGTACTTCAATTTTGTATCATAACTTAACTTGAATAGTTAAGTAGTTTCCTTTGTGGAATTTACTACTAGACAGTGATAAGGAGATAGACTTTGAATGTCCCACGCTTTTAACTATCAACCCCGATCGGATTTTACGCTCTTTAAGTTGATTGCACGTGCTAAGGTGTAAAAAAACAGAGGACTGCAATTGTTTTCAAGTGGGACAGACAGGGAGAAGTTTTAGTACGAGGCCCGAAGAATATTTCAAATTTTTTATTGATTGTGACAAATTTCACTCTTTTGTAATTATTTCTATGTTTTTAACCACATGTCTGATTTCAATGTAAATTTACTGTAAAAGTGTCACTGACAAAGGTGCAAAGCTGGATTTGCTAGAAACGTTTGTCTTATTCCAAGGTCGTATAATAGAGATGACTTTATATAACTGGTAGTTTCAGGCGTTACTTGGTGGAACTTATTCATTGTATAAATGAAAAACTTAAACTTTGCGGTTCCACAATGATAATTTTATTTGCACGACCCGGGTTTCGACGTATTATAACGTCATCTTCAGGTGAAGATGACGTTATAGTACGTCGAAACCCGGGTCGTACAAATACAATTATCATTGTAGAACCACAAAGTTGAATTTTTTCATTTATAGAGATGACTTTAACAACAACACTTCACAAATATCTACATCACGTACCTATCACACCTCCCAGACCAATCTTTGGTTAATTTGACATTTTTTTACATTTCATCCCTTTCTACTAAAACATTTCCTTATCTTCATGGTCTTTATCCTTCACCCCAACCACTCTTGTCGTAACCTCCTTTTTATGTCCGAACAAGTATAAATTAGAGCTCACCATAAGTAAAAATGTGATTCTCTTGAGAATAACGCGAGAACCTAGGAAGCGGTCGGAATTGCCAATAAAATGTGCGGAATATACAAAGCGTGTTTCTTCAACAATGTCTGCGTACTATGTCTGCTACAACAATTTCTGTTGTACTTTATGCCTCAACGAGTGAAACCATTTAGCCCAATAAAAAAGTACTGTGTCATTACAGAAGCCTCCTGTTGTTGAAACATTCCATTGTTATTTTTATTTGGTTATTATTATTTCATTTCAATCAATCAATGTCGATCATTATTATATTAATGATTGTGGTACCATGAACTGAAAATTTTGCTTGCTGGAAAATGAAAGTCTCACAATGCTTGCATATGCAATTATAATTCATGATTTAATAAACTCTGTACAGATGCGCATGGAATTTTTTATCTAAATGTTTCAAAATTCAGTGAGCTCGTGGGTAATTGTGCACCTATTGTTAGAAATTGATTACCTATGGTTTGGAAAACTTAAGTGTTCAGTTAATCAAAAATCGCCCACTTCACTTCATCATCACAGAATTTGCAGCCTGCGGTCTAGGACGATTTGAATGCAGTACCGTCGAATCCATTCGTGTGTCTACGGAAGAAAAATCAAAACTTACAGCACTGATTTTTCCAACTGTCTAAATTGTGTGTATACTCCCATCTTCACTGTATGACCGCAAAACTTGTAAGTATAAGTGCAGGGTAAATTCAGTGGGTATGAGTTATCCGAGAACTGTTAGAGGTAAAAAGTAGGAGGGATAAGGTTAGGAATGAGTTGGTTGGTGATAAAAGAATGAGGAATAGATACTCCAGTAACAAATGTAATTGAAAAGAGCGTGAGTCGTTGATTTGGCGATGTTGTGAGAATGGATGAGGGCCGATTAACTAAACAGATACACCATAGTGGAGTGAATAACGTTATAGGAGAGGTAGAACGAGAAAGTCATGGATGAATGTGGTGGAAAAAAAACCCTTGAAAGAAGAAACACTAGAATTCCTATAACAACAGAGCATGTATGATGAAATGCATGAATGTGGTTGAAGCAAAGGAGATTTACCAGGACAGGGCAGTATGGAGGAAATTGTTAAAGTAGATGCCAGTTCTCTGAGTCTAACACCAGGAATTAAGACCGCTTGACCATTATTTCCCCGAAAGGGAACAGCGTGATGGGTATGTATGTGTATAGGTATATGAAGAGCACTTCATACTCTTTTGTTACCAATATTGGCTTGCATAATAATTCATGAGCAGTGTTATAATTTACTGCTTAAATTTTCGCTTCGTCTTTCACTTTGGTGTAAAATCTAGTTATATAGTCTTTCACCGAAATTAATGTCTCCCTTTTTGATTAATTCCAGATTTAGTCCATAATGTATGTACGTTTATAACATAAATACCTACAAGATTTAAGTCAGCATCATTACAAGATTTTAAAAATTCTTTCTTATACTTTCAGAGCTTTTGAGGAGATTAGCCTCTCTCGGAAACTCTCTCAAGGAACTATTTTAAAAGGGGAATGAACTGAATATTTCATATGTCTTCTGACTTCGACTTTTCTCCAGCCTTGCTTTGCAGGTGTTTTATTTAAAACAAGAGTTAATGAATGAGCATTGTGAATTAGTAAAGAAATCATTAAAGGGCAACAGTGTTTTAACATTATTTGGTCTCAAAATGGTCCTTTTCGCCCAACCTTTTCGTTCACGTTCTAAAAAAGGCAAATCACGTTGCAATGGCTTCCCTCGGGTTATTTAATTTTGATTTGCTCGGACCTCGCGCGTCGTTTACATTTGCAGTGAGTCGAGTGGAAATTCATTGATACTTTTAGCGTTTAAAACGAAATGGCATTTTGAACAACCCACACTCTATTCTTTCGATTATAGAAACTCTTCAACCTAACTCTTGAGCTTAATTGCCTCTCCATGGGTCTTTCGTGTATCCACATATAAAAAAGATACAACCTCTCATATCACGGCAATTAGAGCACTGTTCACCGTAATTGAGCGATATGTTTATTTATCGAATTTTTTATTAAGCTCAGCCGCAGCTGAATTTTAATTATTATTTTTAAACTCCCCATCGCTTTCATAAATTTCCTTTCGTTCTCTCTCTCCCTTTCACTCACTCAAAAAATCCCCCTATTCCGAGACTTTCCCTTTAACAGCCTGAAATCGAGGTTTCGCTCTAATTAAAAAGGTTATGAAGGGCTTTAAAGACGGTGTCCTTTCCTTCTCTTCTTTTTTCCTCTCAATTCACGCTTAAGGATTGCCGACTCTCCCGGAGAATCCGGGACACACCCGGAGTTGGACAATAATTTTGAAAATCTCCCGCCTCCTGGGTTGAGGTTCCTCTCTCCCGCTTGAAGTTCATGTAATAACTGGCGCGTTCCATTCGCTCTATTGTATTGCTAACTTTGCAAAGAAACTGCCTATTTGCTTTTCGTTCGTTTTGGACCTTCCGCAGTTGTTTGTGCTCTTTTACACAGATCGGGAGCAAAGTTGATGTGCGCTAAACAATAAAAGAGCTTTGACAATCGTATCTGTGACTGTTGTCAGTTTGGTTATTTTCAGTAAAGGCATCAGGACATTTCAGTAAAGGCATTCAGTAAAGGCATCAGATCAAGGATCATAAGATGGATGATGAAAAATTAAAATTACTCTGTTGTAAAAAGCTTAAGCCCTTGTCCCACGGTAATTTTGTTGTAAATTTATTCGTGCAATTCATATTCGTGAAACAAGTTTCATGAGCGTGCATGCCTCGATGTCACACGAGCAGGAAAACATCATGAATATGGCGCTATCCGGCTGATGGTCCGAACGAGAATTTTCGCTCAAGAGAATTTTATATTGTATAATCTGTGTAAGAACGACTTGCGAAAGAGTTTCCAACAGAGTCTACGAGCCTAAGTATAGTAAAAGGGGGAAATAATTATAGCCTGAGGTATCAGCAGAATGGATTGCATGAGGAAACATACTGGCTCACGATAATTCACATAGATATACCAATTTAGCAATTTCCTATTAATAATGCGTGATTTATTGATCAAATTACAACATGTGATTTAACAACAGTTGTTTAAAAAAACAATCATTGGTCGTGTTTCGTCAAGAATATAGAGCTGCCTAATTAACCGAAATTCACGGTTAAATTGGCACGAGTAGGTATGGGCAGTGCGATTTTGAGTTTTCATGAATTATTCATAAATTAATTTACGAAAACATTTATGATGGAACACCGGTTTTACGTTTTCAAATAATGTTTGAAAATTTTCAATGACTATACACAAAACATTCAGCCGTGACTGTCGTGGGGCCACGGTATGCTACCTACCAACTGGTTACCGAACGTTTCACCTCGCGCATATCATTCCATTCGTCTTCTTTCGGGTGCGCTGAAGTGCGTCAGTGCGCTCCAATCTGCACTACCTTAAACAAATTGAATTTAAACCGCCCAATAATAATTATTACAGGCGATCTATAAGTGAAAGTAGGTTTAGATGGAATTCGGAATGTCGGTACCAATCTTTTACTGCTGAAGGTCCGTCTCTCCAGACACAATTTTATTCAGCAAGGAGTACGTCCTTTCTCTCTTCATACCATCCATAGAGGCTATTCTCTTTCTTTCTCTCTCAAGCTTACTCTACATCCTCCCCTCCATGACGGTCTCCAGCATCCCTTCGCCCCTCATTACCTGTTCCAACCACTTACGTAAAAAAATTCCGTTGGGAAGAGCGATGGGAAAGCCCCCATACTATCTCATTCCAAGAAAAATGCCTCATGAAATAATTAATGAAATATCTCTCCTGTTATTAATCCTTCCTGCTATGTATCATTTTTGTTTACATGCTTTTTGCTACTGATATCACAGAAATTGCAAATGAATAAAGAATACATCTATTTAATTTCTTGTGATATGTTACAAACAACAAACTACGCAACACGAATAAACCGAAATTTTTTATCGCATGTACTATATTGTTTGCAAAATATTCTAAACAGTGAACCAGTTAACCACTTCCACTAGTCCATGAGCACATTTTCTCGATTAATTACAGTGCACATATTTCCTTCGAAGATTATTTTGGCAGATTTCAGCTCCATCACCAGTATTCTTTCGAAACACTCGACTCGACTACTTGGTTTTGATCGGCCGTTGGATTCAAGAATCGGGTTAAAAGTAAGTATCGTTCTTATTTCTATTGTCAGTACTAATAATCGAATTCGATTCTTTCATCGGATACGATAACACCATGAACATGGTATGGATTTTAAACATATTCGGCCCAATCACCAACACTGAAGTAAGCATCGGGTAAAAAGGGAATTTATAGTGGTGGCTAAACATGAAGGCAGTTACGCAGAGGGCCCTTTTAAGTGGAAATCCATTCTCTACGAAAATGGCTCCACACGGAGGAGCAAGTTGGACTCCGAATTTGACTATCAGGGTTCCCAAGGTCTCAAACATGAATTGCCAACTTAAAAATGCCCAATCCTTTATTAAATTCAACCGTTTAGCTCTCTATGGCTCTTCATCCAACTGTTTAGATGGGCTTTCTCCGATGGATTACGAACACTATGCATCATCAGCTTTGTTTGGGCCGTCAACATAGTCGTGAAAAGCATTGCTCACCTAATTAAATGCAATTAGGTTGGCAGCGTTGACTACCACGTGCTATCTTCTCCCCTCCGCTCCTCAACCGACCCCTTCCACAAGCCATCTACTCCTTGACGTCACGCTTCGCAGGTAACTGCCGTCAAGTTTCGCTACAACTCATGCTACTACTAACAGAGTACAAGGTAGGTCGGTGCACATCGTCTGGGCTGAACACTGTGACGTAGTTTGGATTGAAAAGCGCTGGCTTGGTACTGAGTGCATTGTGTATTTGATACCTGTGAGGTATTTGGATACAATAGCAATGCGAGGAAACATACGAGGGAAGAGAATATTTTTAGATGTCTCATTGATATCCCATTGATACGTCTACATGGGCAAAGCGGGTGCAGGGTTGCCGGAGACAAGATAACTTTTATGTTGAAAATGGTACGATTTTCAACTATCATCTGCAAATCAATTGAATTGCTAGGGTTATTTCCGCCGTAAACAAGATTGTTTTATCAAACTACACAATTTCATATTATAACCGATCAAATGTGTTGTATATCAATACTTAAGGATGAAAATATCTAATTTACTAAATTCTGTCGTTGCTATAAATTTAACTATCGGAGCTTTGATCCATGATTCCTATGCTAATTCTCGAGTCATCTGCTGCCCGTTTCATCCGGATGACATCATGCAAGGAGTTGGCAGCCCTGCTTACGCTACGTCTCCCCGCGAGCATGTACCCTTCATCCACCCTTTGGTGCTTCTTCCTTTCTTTTCTCGCGAGGGAAAGAAATGGGGGTAAATAAGAAGAAGGGCATCCTTTCCCTTCTTCGTTCCTTCGCTCATCTTCTCCTACCATCTTACCTCTCTCCCCCCCCCTCCCCTCCTACTTCGCACCACTTAAAAGTCTCATTCCTCTCTTCCCCCTCTTCCTCTCTGACGTACCTCCCCCCCTCCCACCCTCTCTGCCCCTCCACATTCCAATGCAAGGAACACGCTTATCCCCCACCTCCATATTTTTATTCCCCCCCCCCCCCACGCTTCCCCTCCAAAACCCCTTCTGTTCATTGGACGCAAAGAGCGTAAGCTGCTCTCCGGAATCCTTTTCGGAGGGGCTGCGGAGAATAAAACTTTAATGAAGTTCCAGGGTACCACCGCACCCTCTATAATGTTCCCTTCTCTCTCTCTCTTTCTCTCCATCCTCCCCTTGAAGTAGGACCCCTGGGTAAACTTGGTTAAGAAGTGGCGCGGTAGGGAAAGGAAGGGGGGAGGACCGAGGGATGGTTTTGTGTTTACGTGTCGTAGTGGAATAGTCACCGGTCCATAGGATGGAAATAGCGTTTATCGTTCTCTGGTCGTTTCTCTAGACCTTATACTTATGCGAATTTAATGAAAATAAATAGAGATCAGGTTGGCATGGGGGATAGTGTGCTGTCTTTCCGTGCTGAGGACATCGGTTTGAGTCATTAAATTGATCAAAAATTAGATCTCGTATCTCGGTCAATTGACTTAGTTTCTACGTCATAGTGCGCATCCAGGGCTTGTGACAACCACTCGATCGTTCAATAGAGTCGCTGCTGAAAACTACTCCACATCATTGCTTAGGGAAATTATTTAGGCCCATCGAATTTAAAGCATGAAAATGAGGTAGTATGGAATATGAAAGAAAAGCTTTGCAACTTAGGTATTATCAAGTGTGGTCAAGAGGTAGGCAATTAAGCGTATACCTCCTGACATATTTCTTTTGGAGTAAGGCTTTAATCTTATTTTATGCTATTATTTATTTTCCATAAACGCCGTAAACAGCTTATTAAGTTCATGTATAACTTAAAACTATCCCGTCGAATCTGTAGAACCTTAACCAGTGGAAAATGCGGGGGCTTTACAGTCTTTTACATCGAGGTAAATAACACTATGCCACGGAATACCTGAAAAAAATCGGCTAGGACCAGGATTCGAACCATAGATCTTTGGCATGTCGGACCTATAAGCAGACCACCTCGTTACCCAGGCTTCCTAATTATCTTGACAGTTCAATTCCCAGTCCAGGCTGATTTTTTTCTCGCGGCTATTTCTACGAGTTTCATCGTCGTTCTTTTGGCAGGGATGACCCAACCATGCCCTTAGGAGTGAAAATTCCATTAGGCGGGACCCGAACCCGCGACCCTGTGATTAGCAGGCGAGGAATTTACCCTGCCACCACACGCGGTCAACTAGGGTACCGAGTTTTTCTCCGCCTTTCCGTTCAGAAATTAACCAACCCACCTATAGGTACTATATTCCTCATGGCGAAAATGACTTCATTTGTCGTTCACCTCCCGTATTAACTATTCTTGTAAATTTTGGGATGTTTCAAACTGCGTGGCATTCAATAGCGTGCATCATATTAAGCAGAGCTTTGTAGTGAATGTCTTAACAAACAAATTTAGTTCGGGGGACCGCGGGAAAGAGATAGTGCCGTGTTTACGGGTCGTTGGAATACTCACTGACGTCTAGGGGTGCATGCGAGTGGAAAGAGCGGTTATCTTTCTCTCTGCGAAGCTCCAGACGACAATTTTTATGAAAGTTGAATCAAAACACAGAGATTGGATTGCTGCGGGGGATAGAGTACTGGCGTTCCATGCTGAAGGCCTGGATTCATGTCCCGGCATGGGCAACAATGTCACAGGGAGTGCTACTAGATATTGATGCGTGGTGTACTACAAAATCATGTCTGTTTCTCCTATCTTGACTGCTTTTGATCTGGGAGGAGTTATCTCATTATTCAGTAAGAAAACACACATTGCCTACAGTTTTCTGCTACAAAAGGTTAAGTTTTAAATGGAACCGTCAACGCACTAATTAAGTCCGAAAGAATGCCCGAATTCGTTTTGGAATATTTATTATGAATCTACATGTAAATATACAAGCCCGGATATCTAATTTTTCTCCGATATCTTTAATCTAGTACTTATCCATGGGTAGCTTTCTTGTTATTAGTATAAGGCGTGTAATTCGAGCGTCTGGGTTCTATTTCCTATCCAAGTGGGTGATTTTTGTATGAAGCGGTAAAGAAAGAACTTCTACAAGATATTTTATAGTTTTCATAAGGTTACCTGACTTCTAATACAGTAATGACATTGACGTTTTTATTCTTGTGATGAAAAAAACCACAAAAATAGTCTTTGATGAGGCAAACATGTACCTCTAGCGTAAAACTAGGTCGAAAGAAAATGAAATAAGCACAAATTTATCTGCCATTGTTTGGAGTTAGGTTGGAAAACCTGAAGGAGTTTTCAGTACTCGGCAGAAAGGAATAAAAGAAAATAACATTTCGTCATTGAATGTCCATTAGGTATATTTTTCTTGATCTCAGCGCAATGCAAACAAAAGAAGAAATTTTATGGTTAATGGTAATGCAGAAAAGTAATTAATATTTCTTTTTCGCAAAGAGCAAAACAGCAAAATTGAAAAGGATCTCTGGAAAACGTTGGAAACGATAAGGGTGAATCTCTTAATGTAAATGCCAGGAAATGACGGCCTCCTAAAAAGAAAAACATTTTCGGAAAAATACATACGACGCATTGTGATGAGGGACCAGGGACTAAGGTGTTTTTTAAATCTAATACATTAGTTTTCAATGGAATATGAAGGGAAGATGAAGTACGATGGACATTAAATGCAAAAATGCGGTCTGTTCAGTTGCATTGTTCGTTTTTTATCACTGCACAAAGGAATCAGTCATCCGTTACCTTATTAGTCTTTTTGTGGATGGTAGATACAGGACTGTTTTTTAATATAATAGCTAGCCAAAAAATAATATAAAAGACACATTCATTATAGTTGAAAAATTTAAAGCTAAATATATACTCTTCATTCATCCTCTTTTCTTTGAAGACCTCGAAAAATCGCTTATTGTTTTCATAAGCAAACGTCTTGTCCAAATAAATACGTTCTACTTCTCGAATGAGGGTAATTAAAAAAATTACAGAGCGAGAAAGAGGTCTTGCTGCAGATAATTCATCGCACTCAGGGATATTTTTGGACGGGGACAATTTTTAACTTGAGTCTTTCTTCGCGCGAGAATCAGCGAGCGTTTATTTTTACCTGCATTAATTAATGCGGTTTACCTTTTTTTATACCCTGCAGCCTCTTCATTCTATATAATGAGCGCTTGTCTTCCAAATGAAATTGCTTTACGGAAGCAAGAAACGTCAAATGGTAAGAAGTTGAAGGAAAGGAGGAAGCGCCTTTTCAAGGAAGAGCGTCAGATCCATCATGGGCGGAACAAAAAGCTCATCGATGCTTCAAAAAACAAACGAAGTTCAAGTAGCGGACGCAAGGCGTTGATAAAGGGGATCATTAGGATATGTTTACCGTTTCGAGAAAACTCGGGGGTGATCTGCATTAGCGAATCCCAAAGCAGCCGATCAATCAATGACGCGGTTAAGGTATTTAGGCGACGAAGACCTCGAATATTCGATAAATTTCCCCTCGACCTCGATCTAAGAAAGGTTATGTCACTCAGCTATGGGGCTCTCGCGTTAGACTTTGCCCAGTGATCAGTGTTCTTATCCAAAATGTTTGCTTTGAGTTTTTTTTTAAGGCTAAGGAACTGCCGAGTGATCATAGAAATCGTCTCACGTAATTCGAGTCCACACGAGTGATTTTTCTTCGACCAGGGAGGGACCCGTTTTCCAGAATTGCATGTCATATTACAAGGCGGTAAATTTACGTCCTGAAAAACTTACGGTAGAAATATGTAATGCACGTGACGTGGCGAAACTTAGAAGGAAGAAATGAAGAGAATGAGTTGCTCCCTTTCAATTGGCTAAAACTTGAGGAAATCTTTGGTACGAAATGAATGAGGAAGACGAAACGGGGAACAATTAAAAGGCAAAACCCCGTGATGGGCCCGAATCATTTGGCCATTACCTAATTTCTTCGGTTATGCCTAAGCTCATTTCGATGGCTTGAGATCAAAAATCCTCTTTCATAAGGGAACGCTGTCTTGCCAGAGTGTCTCCATTAGGGATTGGAAATTTAAATCCAGAATTGATTTTCGATTAATCGACTTTCGATTTTGGTTTTTAAAATCGATTTTCTAAAAATTCGATTTTTTGTCCAAAATAATCGAAAAATCGAAATCAATATTTTAAAATAGTAAAGTATTTGTCTGCTGAAATACGTATGTGCTGTTGTAACAAAATGCAAAATATGGGTTAGTGGAAGCACTAGGGATAAAAACTGAATACTGTTAAATTTATTAATACAATATATTATTTTAAAAATATTAATAAGGTATACAGGGAAGTAATAATCCTTACCAGATAGTTACATATAGTTTAGTAGCAATAAGAATTGTACCTATATTGAAAAGTGGGCATACCTACCACAAAATGAAAAATAGAATTTTATTTATTTCTTGTTTGCAAAGCCGTGGAACCAGTGTTCCTCAGGGATGGACCTTAAAAAAAAACTAACTTATTTATATGTTTTCCGGATAATCGATTTCGCACCTGTGTTGCAATTAACCCGGCATGAGAAAATAGTCGCTCACACAGTCGCTCAGTTGGTAGAGGAAACTACAGATAAAATCCTACTGGCTAGTTTGTGTTCGTGGGGATATTCACCCTTAATCTTCTTCCAGGCTTGTAGTGGATTGGGGTTGGACTTGCGGTCGACTGGAGGGCGGTTTACGAACTGGCGCAGCTCGATTGGCAAAATGCAAATGCTGTAGCAAGCTAAAAATCGAAAATCGATCGGCTAGAATCGATTTTGATCGATTATTCAAAACAAAAAGTCGACTTCGATTAAATCGAAAATCGGAGTGTGATAATCGATTTCCGATTAAAATCGAAATCGATTTTCCAATCCCTAGTCTCCATTTTCTTTGTTCCTTAGTGGTGTAATGATATTAGAATTATTTCTCATGTGCATTTGCGCAGTCGTAAATCCGAAGAATGGTTTGTCGCAGCTCTCTACTCCACTCTCTTCTGCGCCAAACTGCTTCATTTCCACATGTTTCTCATAATCTGCTTGATGTATTCCATTCTTGGTCTTCCTCTGTAATTTTTCCCATTCATTTCTCCTTCCGTTATTGTTTTCAATGGGAAATTGTGCCGCAAAATGTATCCAAATAGTTTGTTTCTTCTTCATCTCTAAGTGTTCATCTTGAATTACATTAGGGTGATAATTACAATATTGGAATAAAATATATAATCATCATCATCATAATCACATAAAATCGGAGTATAGAGGTGCAGCAAACCAATTTTTGCTGATAATGCTTAAGCATTATAATAATACGTATTGATCAAAACTTCAGTGGCTCTCCGGAAATCGTTACTATTCTCTCAGAATGTTCAACGTCAAGTTTTCTTGAGTCAGCGTTTACTCTTCATTTCCGGTAGCCTTTACCAAGAGGCGAAAGGACGACGATTCTCAGGAACGTCTTTTCTTAACAACCTCGACATTCGGAAATCTGAGAAGCATTATAAATGAGGAAACGCTCTAGAAACGTCAGCAGAGGCTTGGAATATCGGAATGAGGCAGTTGAGATGCTTTTTATTCATATAATCACTCGGAATATTCTAGAAATCAGTCCTTTACTGCCAGTTATAATAAGTGAACGTTGTATGTTGGCAGTTGTATGTTGTAAAACTTGACACATACCCAAAAGGTTTTCTCAGCTGAAAAATAATTAATTTTTCATACCTCTTTTATATCAGGGCTTCAATGACTGTAAAGATCTTATTTGAGCAAGCGTAATTATTTCTTCTGCCCTTTTCTATGCTAACATAAATTTCTTTTGTCTTCTTCTGTTGAATTGCACGGAAACTGTAGCGTTGATATTTATTTTGTTAATTCAATTACCTACGTCCCTAGTCCATTTTCTAAGGGAGACTAATTTCTTGCTTAAACCGTGGGGTTTTTTTATGAATTCGGGTAAAATTTAAAATGCAATACACCCGCGAAAGAGGGCGTAAAAGCTTGAGATTTTATTATTTTTTTTCAATAACAGTATCAATTTCCTTGCCATACTTTGGTTTGGCCAAATAAAAAGTCGAGCAGATATTGTAGAATAAACGAAGTAGCATGTAATATTAACTTATTTAAATGATACATACACACCCAAGAATTCTATCGGGTAGCATCACAGTAAACGGGGATATTCAATTTCAAAGGGAAAAAGGGAATGTTGGAATGGAGTGGAGCATGTACAACCTTCTCGAGGGTGGTGCATCGTTGAGACTTTTAATAGAGTGGATACATTGTGGGAAGATAGGAAGTTATATTAAGTCTTGTGACTTCATGTGACTTAATTGCATTTACATGACTAATTTTAGATGACTGTTATTTCTTTCTTGATCACAACTTTCGCCAATTACGGCCAATAGAATGCATTTTTTACGCATTCACATAACTAGTCCCTGGATGACGAGAAATTACCCATAAGGGATTCCAACCCGCGTTTTCCGAATTCCTGGAGAGGACTTAACCCCACCGGACTACATCAGCTTACCGATATCAAAGTGGACTCACTTCTCTCATTATTTTGTGGAATACTATAGAATGATTTTTATGTGACCGACTATTTTTAACTTTAATTGCGGAAATAAGGAGTAGTTCCTGAGTTCAAGGGTCTTGTGGCAATAGTAACCAATAGGTACTATCACGTATTTGTACCATATTTGCCAAAGTATATGTTTGCATTTAGTACGAAAGGGTGCTAACACAGACATAAATTTCTTCTGTCCTCTTATGTCATATTCTTCTCATTTTTTATCGGCGCACTAATCCATGCAATCTCATATTTCAGTCCATGTCTTATTGTCAACTGTTAACGGCCATGAGCCTTGAGAACCTTGGAGAGAAAAGATTTCTCTCACTCTAAGTAATTCTGATTACTTTCTCTTATTGAGTCGACTATAGATAGATAATGATAATTCTATCTTATGGGACAGTTACGTATATATTTAAGTATAATACACGAGTTATGATCGCTAAAGTGCTGATTCATTTTGCTATTTTGTTATCCTGCTTTAATATATTTGAAAACTTTCGCAATGAAACAGGCTGCCAGTTTTTTTTTCATGGGTGTGCTGACGAAATGAATATATTATTGTGTATTTCCCCGGCAGCCTTCCGGCAATTCATCACCACTAAATACTGCGGATGACACTTTAGGGTACACAGTCCAGAAATGTGTGTTCTCCGAGCCTAGTTTTTGCCTCCCAAGTTTTTGTGAGACCGGCAGCACTCTCTACTATCCTTTGGCAAGATACGCAATTTTGGGAAACCCACCACCCATTCGGCTTCTGACCCGATCATCCCTGAAAGGGATAAGTTCGCTGATCCCTCTCAATAAAATAACTGTCAAAACTCTCGACAATGATTTATTGACGAGAACCTGGCGCGATTTGACAATTTATTCATTTTTGTCTCAATTCTTTAAGGTAATAGTTTTTATCCACCAGAATTTAGAAATTCACCTTTAACAATTGCTTTGCTTAACGGGGATATGAATCCGAAACTTTAAGCGGCATTCTACCAGAATAGGAGTCTGCTGACAGCTACAAGTCTGGAAGCAAAGAAGAACTGTATTTAGCATATATTTGGAATATGCTCTTATATGGCTGCAGGATAAAAGAGATTGAAAGCAATTGAAATGTGATACCATTGAAAAATTATGAATATAAAATGGACGGAGAGAATCCCTATGGAAGAAGTCTTCAGAAGAGCTAGAGAGAAAATATGTATAATAAACAATCTATGAAGAAGGAGAGACAAACATATTTGACACATTTTGTGACTCAGCGGCCTATTTAATAGAATATTGGAATGGAAGGACGTCAGACTGAAGAATTATGAAGGAATGACGTGGTTTGTGGCGAGGAAAAAGGAATGGATATGAATGAAGGCATGATTAAATATGGATTCTTTTCGCCATATAAAGACTGAATCTGTTGAATCTTTGATGACTACTGATGATGAATGGTGCTAGCCGACTGCACTATCAAGCCTTTTTAGTTCAAGGTGGCTTTTGAGGGATTTTATGATAACGAGATTTGGAATTCGCGTAAAGCTAAGATGGTGTAGTTGATTTGCTCATCTGACCGGCAATCGGAAATTTTTCCATTTTGATGTTATATTGTGTAACTACTTAGTACATCACTTGCCTGATTTTCGCAGTAAATATGGTTTAATTGTTTTTTCTACGTTGTGTAGTGCAGTACTACTGTAATTAAACATAGAGGGATTAAATAGTCGGTCAAAATGAAAATCGGACAGATTGCCGTAGAAATTATGGGAGGAGTATGACTAAGTCCGTACAAGTGTTTTTTTCAGATTAGGTTAAAATAAGGAGCCAGCAGTAGTTTGTCGCAATGGTCTCAAAGACCGAATCGCAATGAAAATCACACAAATGTGCAAAACTTCACCAACAGAAATCATTTGATCTTTCATACTCCGATCAGGTGCCAGGCTAGCAAGGAAAATTTCCATTCTCTTTCATGGACAACTTTTTGTCTGCAACTACAACTGTGTAGGTATATTTTTACCAACTTCGAGGGTATTTTCTAATTTTGCTGTTTAGTTATTGGAGCTAACATCCGATGTTTTTTGCGTTTATTTTGTTTGAAATCTGCTCAATCAACGGTTTTATCAAACTCCGTTTGAGCGAACATTTTGACCCAGGGACACCGGCCCTAATGAAAAGATGCCTTCGTAACAAATATGTTGAACGAAACACACACCTGCATTCATATATTCTCCTGAATAATAATTAAGAGGCCCCTTCTCTTCTGCGCCATTGGCCGAAAATACCCCGGGGAGGAGGGGGTGGAGAGGCAGGGGAGGCAGCCACACCTTTATACCGCAAACTCATTAATGCCCAGCCGGCCTCCGCTATCCGAGGCGCAGGAGAAGGGGAAAATCGCGTTGAGGATTCTTTTGACCCCGTGCACCTTAAGTAATTCAGGAGAAAGGCCAGGGAGGAGAAAAAAATATATGCATGAACACATACAACGCTGGTGCCTACCCGTTGCGTCAATTAATTTTTTCTCTCGCGTTCTCTTCCCGGTACTTCTATCCCCTTTCCAAAAATTATAAAAGGGTAAGATCCTTTCTACAGTTCGCCACGAAGATGGTGTGGGTGAGAGAGGGAGATCTGATGAAGAAGGATTAAGTTACGATTTCATGCAGCCGTTTGTGCGACATTTTGCCGCTGTGTCGTGCGTCACGAACATACCCCGGTTTTCATGGCAGCGTCAACATTGGATGGAGACAAGACGGAGGAATACCGTGAAGCGTTCAGTATTCCTAAGCATTCTTGTACTTCAAAGAAGTCAAAACCCGTGAGGTTGCATCGTAGTTCATAAGTTTCTTAATCGTTCGCCATGCTTTCATTACTCTAATACCATGTATCTACTTTTGAAATATTTTGGAACTTTCCATTTGCTATAGCACGCTGCTTCCTTCGTAACACAGGATCGTGGTTGCTTTCCATTCGTTTGAGACAAGGGATGCAAGTAATCGAGTACATTAATCGATTATTCAGGAAAAATTAATTGATTATTTTAATCGACTATAGATTGTAATCGGTAATCGATTAGTTGGTGCCGCTTATTACCAACTCTTCGCGGATTGTCATATTTTAAGAAATTGGAAAACAATTTTATTAGTGACTAGCGGGAGGTACCCGTTGAAATTCAACGGGTGTGAAAAACATTGAACGTATTTTATAAGAAAATTCTAAAGCCTGAAGATTACTGTCAGCGTAGTTCTTTGAGGAGTTCGTTGCCTATATTGTATATTGTGTTCGTTGGAGTAGATACGCAGACCGTTTTCCAGGTGCACGGTGAGATGGGTTAATTTTGGTCCCCTTTCATGCATGGGAAACCCAAAAATGGGCCACGCAGACTCATTACTACTTAAATAGCATCCAGGTTGATAGATGGTCACCTCGTCCCTCCGGTTCTCTTGGGCGGTCCTCTGAGTGAAAATCAGCTTGATGGCTTCCCTTGTGTACATAAATATATTTGCATTAAATGACTGTTGAGTTGCGCAATTTAACATCGATATGTGCGTTGAGTATCTTAATCAGGGTCGGAGAGTAGGGTACAATCCAGCGGTTAACAGCGTCAAAAGGAGCATTTGCAGCAACAGTCATGTTTATTTGACCTATGAATCCTCCATCACCCGGACTGCGCCTTCAGCATAAAGGGCAGCCATACTTATTGGTTTCGGTTGCTAAGTAAAAATTTATGGTGATTCTTAGTGCACTTGCCGATTTTCATGCACAGATATCGTTCATTGTGCATAATTTCCGTTCTTCTTTCGAATAAGAAGTAAGTAGTGACGTCATTATAATTTCCGCCATCTTAATACAGATTGAAGTTTCGAAACAGATGGGTCTATATTTCAACCAGATTTATAGTTGGTTACCCATCCGTAGGTTGGGCTAGGATGAAGTTTGTGCGGTTCTTAGTGTAACCCGAGAAACGCTATGGGGAGATGATCATGAGATCACTGGTTGGCATGTCTTTGAACATCCAAGTCTAACCTTTGTCGTTTTTCTTGTAAGGGCTCATTTTCTCGCAAAGAGCACATTCCTCTTGCTCTAGAAGATTTATTCAAAAGTTTACTCTTTTTTTCTATAAGGCATGTTGACGCATATATTGTTAAGTCCAAGGAAGGGAAACACAGCGGCGAGTGAGAACCTGGAAAAGGCAATGCGATGATTCAGTGAATGTAAGTTAACTGCACTTTAACACTTTTAAGCATATTTAAATAACTCGTAACGTTTATGATGTGGGAACTGGTCTAAAAAAACTGTTCGCAATCGTAATAAAATTCAACGGATGTGAAAAAATTGGACGTAAATTATAAAAAAACCACATAGCCTGAAGAATACTGTCAGCGTAGTCATTTGAGAAGTTCGTAACCTAGTACGATATTCGTTGACGTCCCTTCATTCGTTTGTTTGATGTGGGAATTGGTCTAAAAAACAGTTCGCAATCGAAATGAGAGGCAGATGGTTCCACTACGTGTAATACATTTGAGTATTAAACGATAATAAACAACTCCGTGTTTGTTGTAGCAACAGAGGCATTACCATAACCATTACTATTTACTGCACGTAAATATTCTTCCACATTTAATTCCATTATGTGTAACGTTTACTACATAAATGTTCTCTCAT
Organism: Pyrrhosoma nymphula; assembly: GCA_963573305.1. NCBI lineage: Eukaryota > Metazoa > Arthropoda > Insecta > Odonata > Coenagrionidae > Pyrrhosoma > Pyrrhosoma nymphula. The sequence goes on along the minus strand of OY754335.1, from coordinate 46,335,017 downwards.
ATGCAAGCAGTGCCCCTACGAGAGCTACTTTGAGAATAGGCATTGAAGAGTATAGGTACTTATTGTAAATATACATTGAATTTATCGATTACCCCCTGAAGCAATCAATCATGGGGCCCTTGGGACTCGGGACCCTTCTTATACAATTTCCTGTCTACGTGCTATCATGGGCCTGCAGACAAACTTAAATGCTAGAGGCGTGAATATCCTTTGAAAATCAAATCTCTGGTTGTTAAGGAAATATGCTATTGTTCATTTCAGAGAAAAATGTGAGATTTTTCAGCAAAAAACATGATTTTCAGACAATTGCGAAGCGTAAAAGAAAATCGATTGCAAGAATTATAAACATCAATTATTCAACCATTCGATTAAAAATATCCCAGCCCTCTATCTTGAGTGTAAGTAATTTTAAAAAGCAAAAACTTATACCACTGCACCAAACCCAATGCTTAGCATGGACCAGCAGGGACCACCAGGGGTGGCCTTTGGGGGCCCTGAGGGCTTTTAATATATCCTATGTTACACTAAGATACATTTTGTCACTACATGCCAAATTTCAGCTCAATCGGTTCCGTAGTTTTTGCGTGATTGAGCAACAGACAGACACCATTCAATTTTTATATATTAGTATGATTGAGTTCCTGATCATGATGATTTAATTTTTTAATGAAAATCACAGCACTACTTAATTGGTATTATACAGACCTCTTTTTAATAGACTATATGAACTATGTCTTATGTCTTGTTCACTTCATTAGGTCGTTACGTGCGTAACTTGTAACGATCGTAATAGAAACGTGAGTAGTTGCTAACCACTGTAATTTCTAATTTGCGCCCGCGCACTGATTAAGAAATCCCATGATAAGTTTTTCTCATTATTCTCACTGATGGATAAGGCAGAATTTTATTTAAAACCATTCCTTGAAAGAAACTCGGTTTGGAAAAAATCGCGTCGGCCTATTTCTGTAAAGCGATTCCTCTAGTGGGCTCGCGAAGGATTTTGAAACCTTGGAATGTCTATTTTGTATACAACCAGACTCTATTTATATTTATTCATTCTGAATGATTGAGATAAACTAGTTCCCAAGTCATGGGCGTGAACCCTACTCTTTCACTTTTCCAATTGGAAAACTTATTCGAAAATGCAGCAGACTAACATTTGAGGACCTGACATCTCCCTGATTCTCCTTGAACTCACGATCATACCTAGCACCCTATGGTTAATTAGAATTATGTGATTATAATGAAAAATGTATTTGTAGACAGTGGATAACTGTCCCATAAATTAAGAGATTACTGAAATATCAAAATTATTTTCTTGGTGATAATTAATAGCAGCCAGTTCTCTTTTTTTAATAGCCAGGTACAAAAGATATAATAACAACAGAATTGTTTGCAATATTGGCTGAATATTTTAGGAAAGAAAGTTATATTGTCGGAATTCACTTGCAGATATGCTGTTCAGATAAATATTTTCTAATTATACTTAGTTTTCTGCATTTACTGTTGTTTTCTTCTATTGTTGTTTCGTTAAATTTGTCCTTCCTTTTCTTGTATCGTAAATGCGGAAATAAACACTTTGAACTGAATTGAACACATGTGCGAGATAAAATTTCAATGGGCAAATTTGATAGGATGATGAGTTACCATGAAAATAACCCTGTTAACCTTCAAGAGTGTTCATAATTAAATTTTGGGAGTATGTAAAAAAAACTCACTCAAACACGACCTAAATACCTACGTTAATCAATTATTTAGCCTCCGATTTATCGGTTTAATCGACTAATGAGCTTCAGATTGCAGTCGATTACCGGTAATCGGTTAGATACTAAGTTTAAAGTTGGAATTCTTATTTCAGACCCTGTCCACTTCAAAACAGATGGAGAGCTGAATTGACGTGCGCTAAACAACAAATGAACGTCGATAATTGCACCCGCCATGGTAGTTTTTGTGTTGTGATTTTCCGTGAAGACGTCAAACATTGATATGGTAATGTTTTTAATTACTCCTTGGGAAAATCTAACGATTTTAAATACTTATTTTGAACTAATGCGATAAAAATACACAAAACATTCTGCCGTGAGTGTTGTGCACACACAGAATCTTTACCACCTATTGGCAAGTTCCCAAACGTTTCGCCAAAGCACATCGTTCCATTCAACATCGTTCGTGTGCAGTGATGTATTACAATCCGCGCTAACCATAACACCTTGGATGGAAAGCTCCCATAATCTTTTTTGTGAAGTTTCTAAAGAAAAATGGATGTTGACTAGCAGTATTGAATATGGGCTTATCCAATGTTCAACTTTTGTCAACAACGATGACCCACAGTTCCTCGGGGGTAAATCACGTGACCAGAAAAAGACGGGCAGAAAGCGTCGGTCCTCAAAAAATGGGCAACCCTTGAAGGTAACGCAGCCTGTGTTAAAGATCTCGATTCTGATTGGCTACGTAGTGTCCGGAACCCAAATCGGCTGCGTGAAAATGTATTTTAAGGTGGCTGGATCGGTAACCGTGGGTGTTTGAGTGCGAAGTTGAAAGCTTGTGTCTTGTGAAGAGAAAGATTATGGGAAAGTCTAAATCGGAAAATAATCCTTGGACCACATTTCATAAAATTGCATCTATCCATTCATTGGAACTCACCATGCATGCAGTAATGGAAATTTTACAAGAATTATATTTGACATTTTTTTCCAAAACTAAAGCAGGTTGGGTAAACTTGGGTTTTCGGCGCGGCATTCGAAATTATGTTTTTTTCGAATACTGGACTCGTCGTAATCCATAATATTTGTTAACAACATAATAATAATATGAAATGGAAAATTTCGCGTTTAGAAGAAAATCTGTGCATGTGTAATCGAATAATTACGAAATATATCTCGTGCCATAAGGGCATGTCGTGAAATAGTATTGAATTGCCAGTAAAACCAAATCTGTATACTGCAATTTCTTCACTTGATCTATGGATAACACTAATAATTTGTGCATGAACAAAAATCGCTCTACCAACCTCCTTGTATGCAGCACCGAGCCTCCTTTTCCCGTAATGTTCTCTTTCTCTCCCCGGTGTTCCCCCTTGTCTTCCGTTCGCCTTCCCCACAATCCTCCTCTCTTTCTCTCCCGCTTCCTGCCATCCGTTTCCTTATCCGCTTCCCCTACTCTTTATTCTCGTTTTCTCATCCCCATGCCTACTGTCCATCCTACCCCTACCCTTCTCCCACCCCTGGTGTATCCTGTTATACATTTCCAGGCTCCACCCCTTCCTCCTTCCCCTTGAACCTCCCCGCGTGGTGCTGATTTAGTCTGGCTCCACCATATAATGACTTAAATTTCATTTGATTCATAGTCTGACTACTTCTAGAAAGACTTACCCTCTCTTTAATATGAAAAACAAAATCCTACCTTGAAACAAAGAGAATGAAGCATTTTTCTATCCTTAATGCCTAAATGACATTTTTGCAAAAAAAAACAACTGTTTATAAGAATCAGATTTTCCATCGAAATTGAACGGTAATAAAATGTGGTAACCTGCCAACCACATTTTACTGAAGCAATTGAAGTCATTATGAAGGTCGTCAAGATGAAGATTAATGTCGCAATGATGCCGTTGCTAACTGAGAGGTGAGTTGTAGTACATAAATCTTCGGATGGATGACTTCTGATGATGGCATCTCCGTACAACCCTGTGAGTTAGAATTCCAGCCAGAAAAAGGAGGGAAAGGAATTGTAAAAGGTAAAAAACGCAAAGTGAAATATATGTTAACGAATTGTCTTACGCTCGGTGAAATAATGTCTGGTTTAACATTTTCTCTGGAAAACTGATGTGGGTATCATTTCCCAAGCATAACGCTCATGTCAACTAGCCGACAGTTTGACGTAGTGACTTCACAAAGTCAAAACTCACAGTTAACGTCTCATTATCAAATAGACTACATCATCTAACCCTACATTCTTATCACAAGCTAAAAAAGCGTTCATGATGAAAAGGCAACTTCTGTGTTCAAAGATGATAGAACTAGGAACGAGGAAACAGTATGTGAAAGCATTCGTGTGGAGCGTGGCACTCTATGGATCGTATATATGGACCATTGGAAAATGAGACCAGAATAGATTAAGAGCTTTCAAAACCTGATGATGTAGGAGGACGCTGAAGATAAAATGGACGGATAAAGTAGTACTATTTTTGTTTAATGTGCTTCGACGGCTAAGGTCATTTTGCACATACTGTCTGCCACGTGCAGACAGGGGCAACAGCACTCGGACGAATCGGAGGATCACCTTTCCAAACTCGAGCCGAGCCCAACGTTTCTTAACTTCGGTGACTGATCAGGAACCAGTGTTTCCATCTTGACAGGCCGCTGCCCGTGGACGGATTAAATAAGAAATAAAGAAGTATACAGAATAGTAGAAGAAGAAAGAACCGTATGCAATACTATGCAGAAAAGAAGAATCAGATGGATTGGTCACACCCTGAGGCACAATGGGCTTGCGAAGAATACAATTGAAGGAAACATTGAGGGAAAATTCCTAAGAGGAAGTTCAAGGGATAAAAACATGGGACAAGTAAAGAGGACAGCACATAAGAAGAACTACCAGGAAATAAAGGAACCAGAATTTATTAGGGAAGGAAGTATGGCTGCAGTCAACCAATCTTAGGATTGAAGGACCAACAAATAAATGAATGGCATCATCTAACGGTTAAGTTTGATTATAAATTACAAAACTGAGGTTTCGTGCCTCACTCTAGTATTTTGCAGTCAGAGAGAATAATTTTAGTACCCATCAGTTATGCAGATTATTTCTCTTATTTTGTCGCTTCTATCAGTTCTGAATATGCAGCGCGGGGTTTATGTATTATTCTCCGTGTCACACTGAAACTATATTGATATGAATTTTTCAGGTAAACTTAGGCTAGCGTGTAGTAGCCGAGTCTCAAGCGCCTCCCAACCTAGTCCTTTCATTAATCTATTCAGTCAAAAAGTATGTTCAGTAATTTTCCAAAACGAGATTTATTGGTCTCTCCCGAAATTTAAACAACGCAGAGCCATTGTGAAGAGTGAAATATTAATTTGGTATTTATGATTGATATATTTATAATCGAATAACGTAGTATTTAGGATTATTTACCCATCAAAAAGACACTGAGTCTGAAAACGAGGTCGGGACTATGGGATTGGATGAAAAAAATTAAATTATTTTATTTACATAAGTAGTGTATTAAGTGCCACTGCAAGGTGTTGAAAGCATTTGTACCTTGCTATCGTAATTTTGACTTCTCTGTCCTTAGCTGAGCTCATAAGCTGAGAGAGGTTTGCTGAGAGCTAGAGAGATTTCATTATGCAGCTGAGCATACTTATCTTCTTCTTCCTACCATAAATGCTTATCCTAATTATCCCTCTTTCTTGACTACCTAGCACCCTCACTTCTGGAACGGACTTGAGTATTCCCTTGTTTCATTAACCCTACTCCTCCATTTGCCTTCATCCACCCTCTCTGCACTTTACTTCTGACTGCTTCCTTTCTACCGCTCCTAGTGCATATTCTTTTGTAACTCCCGTGGTCCGCCGTCATTGCTCCAGGGCCTCTAAGAATAGATCCCCAATGGCTCCAGTTTATTCTTATCCTCTATCGTTACATTCCAGGCTTTGTAATAAATCAAGCTTTCATCATCAGCACTCATCAGTCCGAAGATTGGTTTAAAACTGCTTCCCTTTCCACTCTCCTTTCAGTTAGCTGCCTTATTCCTTCATATCTCTTAATTTTAACGTCACTCATAATTTTCCACGAGTGGTTTCAGTGTAGAATTTGCTCACTAAGTTTTCTTCCCCTACTTAGGAATTATCATTTAACATCTTTGTGGGAATTATTCATTAGGGATTCTCTTCATACACTTGGTCTCCATCATTCTTAGATAACAGCACTTTTCCTTCGCTACCAATCTTCTTTGCCCCGCAGCAGTTTTTGTTCAACATCAACCTCCGTATAAGAGCATAAAATATATATATGACCATTTTTGCTAGGTAAGGAGGAATAAGGGGCTGGGTAATGGCTGTTCGGTATTTTTTTATGGGTGATTAGGATAAGGGTGAGGAAGAATGGTTTTTTTGTTTCACTGCCACGAATTAATGAGGCATACATACGAAAATTGAACTTTTTTTTCCTTCTTATGGACTTTCGCACTCATTTAAAAATAAAACCCGGGGACAAAAATCATTTTAGCAAAATAGTAACGTCACTATAGACTACGGGCTGCATCAGCTAACTTTCCGTGTGTGGCGTCACTTGTCTCGTACTTTTTCTCAACTGAGGGCGTATCTAGTTCATACGTGATCTAAAGAAAAAACAATCGAAAGCAGGAGCATTTAAATACAGAGGACGATACTGAATGTATCATTGGAATCAGCTGATCTTTACGCGGTTGAGTATTGGTTGTTCAGGGGAGGTTACGGACTGCCGAGGTCATTGTGGCCCTTGAGAATATGCGGGCAGGCGATAGTAAGTTGAGTCATATTGAGAATGGAGGAAGGGTGGAGAGAAACGTGGCATCGCTGCTTAAACACTTGATGGAAGACATGATTCAGTTGTTTACGATATATTAGACAGGCGGAGTATTATTCTTGAAGTGGCTTTCTAGTAGAGATTTCACTGAAAATTCTCGGCCACTTTCCGGATAAGGGCCCTAGCCCCGTGGATGGGAAGCCAGTTCTCTAACCACCATACCAACTCAATCCTCATTCGAACCAATATATTCCCATTACCTTTTGGTAGGAAGATTCTCGCAGCTTCTTTTATCAATAAAGAATGATGATTTTGGGATTGCTTTGTATTATCCATTTCTAAATAACTCAGCGTTTCGCTCTTTGTAGTATGATCGTCGTCAGGAGAAGGAGATTTGTTTGGCATCCGTTCGATGTTTTATACTAGCTTAACGTTCTTTATAAATGGACAATACAAAGTAAATCTCGGAAGCATCATTTTTTATTGATCCCATTACCGTTTAAATATTTTAGACAAACATTCACATTAATAATGTCGGAAAAAAGTGGAAACATTACTGAAGATAATAGGACAATAATTGTATGTAAAATTTCCGCCACTGCTGATGTTTGAAGCTGGACCGTCGAGGTCGGGGATTGGGTTGGTGAAGGTGACTGTAATACCAGCTTATGATAGCTAGAATATTAGACCCAGGTTCGAATCCGGGCAGTTTTAGACATTTTCTTTTTACAGTAAATCCCTTATCCGTACTGGGGTGCTACGTGGACAGCACTACAAATGAAGTCCGTCGGATTGGACGTTATAATGTGAACCCCTTGGCGCCTTTAATTTTGAGCAGGCTGATGCCGACGCTATGTTTTTCCACCTTTCCTCCTCTTCCAAACCATCCTACCCACATATTCTTCATGGTGAAAATGACCTCAGCTGTCGGTCGCTTCCCCTAAAAAAAAAAAACCTTAACCAGTTGTAAGAAGCATATTAAGTAAATACCTATAGCAGTACAAATAACGAAAAAATTGATTTTGATGACGTAAATAATCAGTGATTAATTAAGTATACATATTTGAGGCTTTTATTTATTGACTGGTTTGTTTCACACCACGACCTGAAAGCGCGTTGAAAGCCAGACGATCTTCCCATTGCCGTTCATAACATTATTTTTAAAGCAAATTATCTTTCTTCAGGCTCCGACCCTTCCTCCTCTTTGGTACAGGTGGTCCTTCAACCGGCACTACTGTTGATCCTACAGATCCAGCTCCAGGAGTAATTGGAACGCGCAACCCCTTCAATTGCGTCAAGGTTGTAGTCCTAAGGAAGGGTGCCACTGTGTACCTGAATATGTACCTCTATCTCCAGACAATGTTTTGAATATTTTAATGTAAATTTTTCAATAGGGATTTGATTACAGAGACCTTGAGTAAAAATGTAAATAAGTGGTTAACGAAGAGTCAAATATGAATGGTAGGGTTGAATGGTGCAGAAACTTGAACTCAGGGAAGAGAGGACGAGAGTAGGCTGCAGGCTTTTGAGAAGTGGGTTTGGAGGAGAATGGAGAAATGTCAGTAGAAGGAAAGGAAGGCTAACGAAGAAGTGCTTGGTATGGTTGGTGAGGAGAGGAAACTTCTGGAGGAGATTGGAAAGATGCAAAGTAGGTGGTTGGAGGAGGTAATGCGAGGCGAGGGGTTGCTTAAGGATGTGATGGAGGGGAGGGTGTTGGGTACGCGGAGAAGTTGAAGAAAGAGAAGAGGTTTTGTGGACGGGATGAAGAGAGGTAAGACGTAGGTTGATGTGAAGAAAGAAATTGTGTACGGAGATAGGGGCCTTCTCCTATGAAAACCAAGGGGATTTTTACTCTCTTCCATTGGAACCTACCTTGACCGGTAAATAATAATGTAATAATTAATAAAGATAATAATTGTATAAATTTGTCCTGATGGTATAGATATTACATGTCCGAAAAATCCTGACTCTCGTTAGTCCCCGTTCCGCTTGATAGGATGAATCCTCCCTCCCCTCATTTCCTCCCCTAGTCGCGATACGCCACAATATGTGGGTTGAATCGATATAATGCGCCCTTCCCCCACTCCCCCGCCGAGTGTAGTGCGAAGGGAAGGGGGGGAGGCCAAAGCAGGGCCAGGGTTACGGGGCTGACTTTGTACGTGTATGTGGAGAGGGGAAGTAGGGGAAGGAGGGGGAGTAGACAGGACTAGAGGGGAGGCACTGCGGAAGAATGGTGGTGGGGGAAGGAGGGGAGGGAGGCGAAGGAGAGGGGTTTTCGTGTGTGTGTTTAAGGGGAAGGGAATACGGGGGTGGGATGGAGTGGGGATGGGATGTTATTTTTAGAACTGCCGCCCCGAGTCGACTCCTTTACAGCTGCCTCCCGGGGCCCTTTCTCGTTCCAAATTCGGAGCCCCTCCACCCTTTCCCTCCTCCGGTCTGGCGGTGGAGGGCAAAAGGAAAGGGGGTGTTAAGCGCGTGAGGGGGTGGGGAGGAGAACTGGGTTGGCCCAAACAAAAGTGTCTGGCAAAGAGAGGAACCATCTCCTTGTTTCCTGCTCCTATCCATCCCTCTGTATTTCTCCATCTCTACGTGCTTCCTAGGTGTCACAGCGTGACACTAACATAAAGGCCGTTTTACACTAGGCACTTTATTGCACAATTTGATGTACAGAAATTGCGAGAACGCGGGTACGGATTTACAGTAGGGGCTCTTTTCCCATCTCTCGTTTATGCATTCGCGCATGCATTCTTTCAATGGCGTGGGTTTATTCGCCGTATGGCCGTATTCCCTCTCCTTTCACGACGTGGGTTTATCTCAGTGTTAATCTGATGAATTAAAGCGTGTGTTCATGCGTTTCTAAATTTCCATAAGAATGAATCCATTCATTAAATCATCCTGTCTTCCTTTCTCTGCACCCTGCTTCATTCTTTTGGTTTCATTCGTCGGTTCCGGTGAGTGTTATTCGGAGGAATTTTCACCGGAGGGAGGGCGCAAAGCGGAGGAAGTTGCGAGAAGGCATCAAATGAGGCTGCGGTCTGTGTGAGAGAGGTATGGAAGGGGAAGTTTGGCCAATGGATGCTTTTGTGCCAATGGGTCCAGACTACCGTATTCTCTTTCTATTGACTCCGCAGAGGGGATTGAGAGAAAAGGAAATTATTTTTCTTCCTTCCCGCGTGATGATGGGAAGGTTGCGAAATGAAGGTAATATACGCACCATTCTGTAATGTCCACCGCTGGGTGAATTTTTCGTTAAGGTCACCGTTATACATTCCCATTAGAGTTGTCATAATTTGATGAATATAAAGTACGCCTTTGTAATCGTTAAATATTCTATTAAAGTATATAGCACTTTAAATAAGCAATCAAAAGGAAAAATAATGTTTTGTTTGAAGAACGCCCAATCAGTATCATCTAAACAGGAAAATATTATAAGCTTTCGAAACCTGGTGTTGAAGGAGGATGCTGAAGATAAAAAGGGAGGATGAAATAAGAAATTAAGAAGTTTACTCAAGAGGAAAGGACCATATGGAAAACTGTACAGAAAAGAAGAACCTGATGGATTGGGCACACCCCGAGGCACAATGGGTTAGTGAAGAATATAATTGAAGGGAAAATTCCCAAGAGGAAGTCCAAGGGATAAATAACATATACCAATTAAAGAATAATATACATAAAAAGAACCTTCAGGGAGTAAGGGAACTAGCATTCGACAGGGAAGGTTGGAGGGCTGCAATCATCCAATCTTAGGTTTGATCGACCTAACCCCACCGTAACCAAGATCACCCAACACAGCCCTCAGAAAAATGCCATGAACAAGTGCCTTCATTGTATTACCATTCATATCCGTTGAAGATTTACCTTCTTCTAGGCAAGTATTTTAATGGAAGAGGCATTAATATTATATTTAAAAATATCATCTTCCCTGTTCTGTAACCCATTCTCGTATTTAGCATCACGTAATTACAAATTCACTTTGCGAAAACAATAGTGTGGTAAATTAGAGCAATGTTTCTCATATTAAACAGAGAACATATTTTGCTGTAAGTATGGAGGTTTTAAATTAAATGACAATTATTTCAACTGACGGTTAGACAACCTCTAAGTTAATGAATCCCTGTAAATTGCACCCGGATAGTAATTGATTCACACTGCAGGCCGCAAAAGGAAACGGATGATTTTTTTCTGTAGACCGCATCGTCATCAGCTGCTGTCATCAATCTGAAGATCAGTTTGCTGTAGTTCTCCTCTCAACTCTCCTCTCTGCCAACCGCTTCATTCCTACATAATTTTTCCATCATATTATACATGATTTGCCTGATGTATTCCATGCTCGGTCTTTTTGATTAATTCTTCGCATTCATTTCTCCTTACATTATTGTTTTCAACAGGATATTGTGTCACAAATGTACTCAAGAAGTTTGTTTCTTCTTCGTTTCAGACTTTTCATTTTACTACTTTTCTACAACGTGTAAATTTCGTTCTTGTGTTGTTTCTCCCGCGCGCGCGTCGTCCCTTTAATGCAGTGTGAATGCAGCGGAGTCCGCCATATTCTGTAATTCTCTTTCTTCCCCTCTCTGTCACCCGTTTTCTCCGTCTTCCGTTCTCTCTCTCCCTCTCCACCTTCCTCCTTTCCCTTTGGCTGCGTTACGTTGGTGCGTGCGCCGGAGAGCTTCCCAAGTTTTGCGCCAGAGGGCTCGCGTTTCGACTGAACCAGCCTCTCGGGGAAACGATGCTGTGCGCCCGCGGTATAAGTCTTTTATTTATTTTTAATTCCCAGGGCGCCGACACGACTGGGGAATTAGGGATATCTGAGGGTATTTCGAAATTCTGCATATCTAAGATGAATCTCTGGGAAAAGAGTGAAAAAATAGTGTATCTCACCAACTCATTTTATTGCAAATGGTTAAGCAAAATAAAATCTGTGGGAATTTCGTGAGAATGTGAGTTTTCTACATCTACATACAACCCTGCGAGCCACCACATAGGCATAAGACAGGGGTTGTTGGATCCCCAGTCATATAAAGAGGAGGGAATAGGGAAGAGAAATAGGAAGAAATACTAGACAAAGGTAAAAGGTGCATGTCAGCGGAGTGTCATAGTGTCACGCTCTGTTTCAATAGAGTCACTAATGGTGCATGGAAATAAGGAATTGTTGTACATCTATCAGATGGGCAGTGTATTACTCTCATTTTTGAAGTTTCTATTTCTTCCTGAGGTATGGTACGGGATTTTAATAGCATTTTCCTTGCCAACCTGAAACTCACGTGATCTGAAATTTTCAAGTATTCTAACCCTAACTTGTAGCATTCCTAGTCTATAGCGTCTCCCAGCTAAGTCCTCCCATCACCTGTGTTACACTTTCAATTCGCTCGTATCAGATTTTAACGGAGCTTGCGGCTCTCCTTTGTGTTTTATTTACTTCGAGAATTCAGGTCATTGGGGTGATTTTTGTTTATGTGCAGATTTGCGTCATAATTTGCATACGTGTTCTCATTAGTGATATTTATAGTTACAAGTGAAAAAAATTGCATCATGCCGATTTGTCTTTTTTTCAGTTGAATCAGTGTTATTTTAACATGTAGCCTTATGGCGCATGATATTTATTTCGTGATAATTCATTTACATATGATCAAATTTTCTCCTAGAAGCGAAAAAATACATTTATTTTTATTATGATTGTTGATTAAATATCAAGGTTATAAGTTTGAAATAATTTCACTTTATAATATTCCAAAGAAAGTTTTATTTCTTCCAACCCAGGGTTTCGACTTATACACAGTAATTATAATCAATATATGTAGTCAATTAATGACTGGGTAATAATTGAAACCCTGGGTCGGAAGAAATAAAACTTTCTGTGGAATATTGCGAAGTAAAACTATTTCCAAGCTATCGCAATGTGGTTCCACCAAATTAATCCTAAAAATGTTATGAATATCAAGGTGTCTCGCCGAGTCCAATAATCTAAAAAATCTTATTTCAGTATAATGTCGTCCATAATGCGAATACCGCACCAAAAACTCTAGTCATAACATGCTCTTAAATTGAGGAAAAAATATAACTCTTGTGTCATTTCCTTTACTGCCTGTATGGTGGTTTCCAACGCATCAACAGAATCACTTCGATGATATGTGGTCCAAAAATGTTTTTCGACTGAGTTAAAAATTTATTAAAATGTGCCCTCAATCACCCACGATTACCGTTCCAGACACCTTAAATCTTTCTTTTCAGGGTGCCAAGTGCTCGCGGGGTATTCGAGATATGGCCCAACCAGAGCGAAATAGCATCTCTCTTTCACTTTTTATCCGAAAATTTAAGGAATAGATTCTGAAAAGAAAATTGATAATTTTGTACTAAAGTGTCAAGAAAAATAATGTTATCTGCCATAGGAATTCTTTCGTTTACAAGCCATCTCCGTAGCGTACGATGGTAGTTAATATGAAAGTCTTTAATGTGCAATGAGTATTCAAATGTGCGAGTGATTTGTTAATTAGCAACAGTGACAGTTGTGGACATGTCTGGGGTAATTCCACGTCATGGGGATTACTTTGAGCTGAAGATATTTTTATTTCTTCTGTATTTATTAATCTGCAAAATTAATAATAAGCAAGATTTTTCTTTGACCACCCTCGTTCCTTGGTTTGTTGCAGCTATGAGAGGCTGTTAAGGGAATGAAGGTGGTGCATTGAACTTATTCTGTTAAGTGGAATACTAAAATAATCGGTATGAACAATAGGAATATTGGAAGGATGTTTGGAAGAGCTAGGATAGCCGCATTATTTACTTTTACAGACCAGGACTAAGGAAAATAGTCCTGTGTTTTAGCCACTGTGCATTCACAGTGGCGTTTAATCCCCGGACGGCGTTATTTCCGGGACAATTGGTTGGAATAAAGTGAAACCCAAGTCAAACCGAATCGACGTTGACAGTCCTAACTCACCCTGAAGCCGAATACTACTTTTTGACATCGTTGGTATCTCGTCCTAGACCAGTAATAAGGTAATTCTCCATTTCCCTGGTTCAACTTGAAATTTATAAGTAAAGCTGAGAGGAATGTTTGCTCTAGTAGCCATTTCGATCATAATGATAGTAAAATAGTATACTCCATGCGCACAGATTAACACCCAATTGAGTAATTTATATGAATGACAATTGTAAATACCAATCTATTCATGTGTTTACAACTACCCAATATTTTTATGAAAATAATAGTAGTTTTTGTTTTAACGTGCTTCGACGGCTAAGTTCATTTCGCACATACAGTCTGCCACGTGCAGACAGGGGCAACAGAACTTGGACGAATCGGAGGATCACCCCTCCAAACTCGAGTCGAGCCCAACGATGCTTAACTTCGGTGACTGATCGGGAACCGGTGTTTCCATCGTGGCAGGCTGTTGCCCTTAAAATAATAGTTCCTGCCGAAAATACATGCATAGCAATTTCCATGAGTAAAATTCAAAAATACAGATTCATCTGTGATGTGGTGGAACCGTTCAATAACGACAGAAGCAAAAGACTTTCAGTTTACCAGTTTTACAAAAATAAAGGAAAATAATGTTCCTTCCTCACCCTCATTTTTCTTGTGTATGTTTGGATCTGTATCTTGAAAGCTTCACTTGAAGGTGATGAAGTAACATCTAAACTAGTTGTATCAAATCTTTTATTAATGGTAAACTTCAATTATTTTGCTTCTGTCATCAGTAAAACTCTTATCTGGACCGAAAATTGAACTACGAACCTTTGTATTGTCGGATCAAAGCTCAGCCCACCATGCTAACCATTCTTTCTAACTTTTTGGAAATTTTGGGGGATTCATCAAAACTATGCAGCTAATGCCTCAGGAACAGAACACACGACCCTAGAATCAGCAGCAAGATATGTTAACTCGTCACTATTGAGGCCGGTGAGGCACATAACATCCTCGCTGATCATAGATGAATTCGAACAGATATCGATACATCAAAGACTTTAATTTCTACTCGACTGGTAGGATAATGTCCTTTTCAAATAATGCAACATTGAATTATTTTTTCAGGTTTTTTGCTTTACTAAACGGCTCGACGGGCCACTGCGTATACTACCACGCTATCCAGTCTTCCTATATTTTTTTCAATTTTTGAAGATTCAAGGGAATTTTACAATCCTTAGGTTATGGAAAACCCACGGGAATAGAACCCGCGACCTAAGATCAGGAGCAAGGATGTAACCTCACCGCCATTGTGGCCAGCATCCTCGCTGTATCCTCCGCAACATCCTCGCTGATCATGAATTAATTCGAAAATAACCTTGAGAAACGACGCAACATTGAATTATGTTTGCAGTTATTTTGTTTTTAAAATGGGTCTTAGGCTTACCGGGTCAATTTTCAAACCAGCATGCTACCCAGGATTCCTAATTCCCATGGCAATTTTGGAGGAGTCAAAAGAACTACGCACCTGATTCCAAGGTTGAGAAAAATCCGCGGGAATGGATCTCGTGACGTAAGAATCAGCAGTGAGGAAGTTACCTCGTCACCATTGTGTTCGACGAGGTATATAACATCTTCACTGATGATGAACTATGATTTCGTTTCACCTCGAAGTATTTTTGAAGAGCATGGTGCATGGAGTGACGTTTGGACGAGCGTAAAAAGTACACAAAGGACTCTCAGTAGGGAAAGAGTGTATTTTTTATTTGTTTTATTTCTTTTCCCATCTCCCAATGGCCTTGATTGCGGGCTGGTTTTCTTCGTGTTGACTCCTCCCCGTCATAAATACCCCACCTCCACCCCGCCCACAACCCCTAACCTCCTGCTCTCGTACCAAGACGCAGATTCAAACATCCGCACTCTGTCGACCTCTGGACCACAATGCGGAGACTTAAAGCCGCGAGTGATATCACGCGTCACCATTAAAAATCCACGGATATCTACAGCGGAAGCGGAGCGAGACGCTATCCCGCCAAAACACACGTCTAGTGCCTTGGGGAAATTCAAGTACAGCTTTAGGTGATTTTGGCTACTTTTTAACCCCCCACCTCACACATGTAAGACAACGTAAGATTTCATGAACTCCTCCCCTCCCAGTCTCACGTAAGTGGTCATACATTTTTGGAACCATGCACAAAGATAAAAGTATATGGTCGATATTATATCCAAGTGTACAAAAATTGGCCTTACTCCCTCTGGTGATTTTCATTTTTTTACAAACTCATAGGTCCTATAGAGAAATCTGTAGAATTTTGATACGGATTTCGATAACGGTTTTCGAGATTTCGCGATGTACTGCATCCACGGCTTGTAAAACTCGTTATCTTTAACAAAAAAAACGATATCTCCAATCTAATGAACGCAAAGAATTGTTCATGCGTTTTCATGTAATTTAGCACAAATTCAGGCGTACCACGGCGGCGACAATCCTATAAAGTAAGAGTAAATTTTCAAAGTAAGAGAGTAATTTAAGAGTAAAAAAAAGAGTTTTGTCGGAAAATCATTTTAAAAAGTGACACAAACATGATCTCAGTAGAGACTAAAATGTTACGTAAGATCGGCTCGGACCCCCTCCACCCTCTGCGTAAAATAACGTAAGAAAAGTTTAGTCACCCCCCCACCCCCCCGAGAACGTGTTACGTAATATTTGATTGGCCCTCCTTCCTCTCCTTGCTTGCGAAACATCTTGCAGTTCGTTTGGATCGCAGGCTTTCGCACGGCTTGAGGATCGAGGGGGCAGTGCTGATTACAAGACCTAATCCAATGGACAGAGGAGGAGAGGGAAGGACCCTTGGGATGGAGATTGACCCACCGTGAAGCAGGTGTCCAAGGAAAAGCGGGATAAACAGTATAAATTTCCTCGGGAATAGGGTTGTAAACTAGTAATTAATTTGCTGGAAATTAAGGCTGTAATTTGGATTTAACATCTAACTATTCAATTAAGCGTATTTTAAATGTTTTAAATGTTAACGCATTTGGCACGCCAGGAAAAAATAGCGCAACTTTCTGGAAATAACGCGTCCAAAAAAAACGAGTTACCATGTTTGGTGACGTACTAGGTAGTACTACGTATACTTACGTGTTCGTTTACCACAATCATCAACGCAGCTTCTGGGGCTTGCCATCCGCACAAAATGCAAATAGTGTCACTGGGCTCTTAGGTAATGGCTTCAAGAAAAGTGAACTTTGATTAAGAAGAGTAGTAGTAGTAGTATTTTTGTTTAACGTGCTTCGACGGCTAAGGTCATTTCGCACTTACTGTCTGCCGCGTGCAGACAGGGACAACAGCACACGGACGAATCGGAGGATCACCCCTCCAAACTCGAGCCGAGCCCAACGATGCTTAACTTCGGTGACTGATCGGGAACCGGTGTTTCCATCGTGGCAGGCCGTTGCCCGCGATTAAGAAGAGCCCAATTGTAAAAATAGTTAAAAAATTTCATACAAGGCAATGGAGTTTCTGAAATAAGGGTTAAGGTTCAACGTATCCGATATTATAGAAATTAAGCAAAATCGTAAGTAAAAAATAGGTATTATGTGTAGATGAGTTATTGAGAATTTTAATGAGTATTTTAAGCGATTTAAGTGCGGTGTTTACTGCCAAGTCACGTCCAAATCAAAGTCAGCCTTTATCAGCGCAGCGTCAAAAATACCCTTCTTAAGTGTTTTACAGCTAAATTTACGTTTTAAATATTACCACTAAATATTCGAAGTATTTTTAGGCGTCAACTTTCGTTTACAAAAAGAAAATAAATTTAGTTCTTTACCCTGATATAAAACAAGTTATTTTTCCTGATCTTGCTGTATGCAATGGTGGCGTAAGATAGAGATCAATAAAAAAGACACAGCAGAACCCGAAAACTCCTTCAGTGGAAATCTTTTAATTGTAATGTTGGGGGATAACTACGGTTGCCGGTGATATGACGAAAATATGTATCTTACATCCTTATACAGGGTGATTCATGAAGTATTTGCAATACTTCAGGATGTGGTAGGGATGGAGATTTTAGTATATTTTCTTCCTTGAACATGGGGTTGAAACTCTTAGCTACCGAGCTATGGCATTTTGTTGGAGGCATTTTTTAGTTAATATGAAAACGCCAAAGAGCAGTTGTATGGACTTGTGAAGAAAAACTTGTCTGCATTGGACTTAATATCTTTATCTTTATTTTCTTGCCGAAGTTTACGCTTATTGCTTTCAATCTTCAAGATGGTAACTCGGAATTCGGAAAACATTTTACCACAAAATTACTTTTTTACATCTGCTTTTTATTTACTGGGGTACAAAAAAAGGTTTTAGAATAGAAAAAATAGCCAATTCAATGTTCTTTCTAGAACTGAAAAAAATATTTTCATATACTAATTTGTTAACGGATATGTTGCATCTTAAGTGCTCATTGGTTGAGTCCTTCCCCCCTTGCAGAGAACTTTGTCGGAAAATACAATGATACTCTCTTATTGGATCTTACGCATTTCCTTTGAAAAGTACCGAAAGGCATAATCAACCACTGAAAATGGGGTATAGGTCTTCTTGTGGGCTAACTTAAGTAAACAATTAAGTGGTAACAAATTCCTCAAGCGACAATTATCAACATGGACTGTTGTCGATCACCTGAGTTGAGGTTCACTGTTTAAGAAGCCGATGGACGTATGCTATCTTTACAACCTTAATCAACCAATTACATGAATAATTCGAGAAAGATTGATAAATTAACTAGAGCATAAGACTAGTGGTATAATATCATAGTCTATGTAATGATTTTCATTAAGGTAATGCCTTAAGGCAAGCAAAACAATTTCGTAAAATAGAAAGTTTCACTATTGTTCATTTAGCGCTTTTTGTTAAGATCAGGAGAATGCTGGCAAAGGGTTTCTCTCCACTCTTCCATCATCGAACGAATAGTATTTTCCTTGCCAAGTATTACTTCTTCCAAGAGTCGTAATTCACTTCACCCACCATCACGTTTTCCATCATCAATCTTCACATCAAACCTGGCACTAATGGCCTCAGTTGTCGATCGTCTCTTCGGATAAGTTTTTTAACGAGTTTTCTATGCAATTCATTTAGTAGTTTATCATAAATATCAAAAGTATTCCAGAGAAATTGTCATTATTTAAAAAACATCGTCTATGTCCTTTCATTCTGATGTTAAAATTTCTCCCAGTTCGTCCAATATATTTAATATTACAGGTATCACACTTCAACCGGTAAACCCCGCTTTTTTGTAAATTGTCATACTTGTCTTTTGTATTAAAAAGCATTTTACCCACTGACACAGGATTGTAAAATGACACTTTGGCATTATGGATTAGTTTACATAGCTTACATGAGACATGAGGTATGAAAGGTAGCTTGCACCAGCGTGAAGGTTTGTCAATGTCAACTTGAAAAGAAGTAATAAAATTTATAGCTTGTTTTTGTTAGATCTTTCCATAAGTTTATCAATCAGTTTTTGGTCAAAACCATTTTGTTGGACAATAAACTTAATGGTATTTAATGCCTTTTTCAAATTGTCCTGGGACATTGGGATACCTGTTAGCCTGTTCACCATTGATTTTAGTGAAGCTGTTTTATGAATACGTTGATGGTTTGAGTTCATTGGAATAACGACATCTGTAAACGTTGACTTGCGTTAAATTGAAAACTCATGTTTTCCCGTACTAATAAAAATGTTAAGATCCAAAAAGTTAATGTTATATCCACCGTATTCCAAAGTAAACTCGATTGATTGGTGCAGAGCATTTATGAAAGACGTAAATTTATTCAGCTGGCGCAAGGTACCTGACCACAACCATATAATGTCATCCACATAACGGTACCAATAACATATGTTACTTAACATTGGATGCTTGCAACCAAATAATTTAACTTCTAACTCATTTCTAAAAATCTCAGCTGGAATTGGTGACAATGGTGACCCCATAGCAAGGCCAGTCGTTTGTTTATAAAATGTACCATTAAACAAAAAATAATTGTGTTCTATACATAAATCCAAAAGTAATTTTATCTCATTTGCAATTTTGTCATCACCACCGCTTAATTTAATTAAATTTACCGCTAAGTCTGAGGCTTCCTTGGCTGGAGTGACGTCAACAGGTTAGTCACATCAAATTATATGAGCTTGGAATTGGGAGGGGGTTTCACTGTAGATATTTTTGTTACCAAATCCACTGCGTTCTTAATGTTAAATTTCGATCGAAAAGAAGAATAATTCCTCAGCAGACTATTTAATTTCACAGCCAATTTATGACATGAGGCGGTGAAGTGGGAAACTACTGGTCGAATTGGGATATTAGGTTTTTTGGGTTTTGGGCAGTCCGAAAAACCTTGGAGGTAAGGGGTTCATATTGAATAGTTTTCACTTGTCTTCGGCACTTAAAACACTTCCACACTTTGACACTGTGGCTTTAAGCTGGTTCTGGCATTTTATATTTGGGTCTTTAATCATCACCTCAAAGTCATCGTTATTTAAGAAAGCGTCACATTTATTCACGTAGTCGTCTCTGTTCAAAATCACCACACTGTTACCCTTGTCGGCTTTCGTCATAACTAAGTCCGCTTCCGACATCGAAGTTTTAATGTTCCGGATAATCTGCATGTGCGATCTGTTCCGAGGTTGTTTTGTTTGTTGAGACGAAAACTTAGATATGATGTCTGCGATTATCTGTTTTTTATCGGGAGGTTCTTTGTACAGGGCAGTCAGCGGCGACGTTGACAGCAGCTTTGCGCGTAAAGGGGGTGTGCGGTGAGAATTTATAACCATTATTTAAGAAGTTCATCTCTGATTCCGAAAATGAATTGTTGGATAAGTTCATCACTCTAGGGTAAAATGTTACATTTTCTGGTGGCTGGACTGAATCCCCGCTGAACCTCCCTAACTGGGATTTACACAAGTTTTTGAGTTTTTTATTCACGGTATTGAGTTTCTGTTTAAAAAAATGTGTAGAATTATAACCAAGTGCCTGTTTTTATTAATAATGAAGGAGTTCCACCGAGTAACGCCAGAGACAGTGTCCTATGTACATTTAAATATGTACAGATTTTCTCCTAAACACGAAATAATAAGTTTCATACAATTATAATGGTTGCTAAAAAATTATCTAGGCATTATACCGAGTAAATAAAACGTATTTAGATATAATACTTGCTTGAATTTCGAATTCCGTTCCGAAAACCCGTCATAACAATGCTTTAAATGAGACAACAATTTTAAAATATAATTCATGCATCATTTGCATAGCTGCATATTTAGTGATTCCCACCGGATGTGCTTAAGTGAACGGTGGATTCCCACCGGATGTGCTTAAGAAACGGATGTGCTTAAGTGAAATGTGGTCCAAGAATTTTTTTCGACTTATTTTAAAATTTTTTAAAATGTGTCCTCAATGACTCATGATTACTACTCTAGTCATTTTAAGTGACTTTCGTCTGGCATGAGTATTTGATTGCGCAATTGAATGCAATGACAAATATGCGTGGAAATTTTACTTCTATAAGAGGTAGCTTGAGGCGTCACTTCATGAAAATTTCTAACATTCATGATAAACAATTATAACTTTGTGCAATTTTCACACTTATTTCATTTTCCGACCAAGGTTTTAACACATTAGGTCATTAATCAAGGTCTGTCAACCTTGGTTATTCAACGAATGTGTGTAACCTTGGTCGGCAAATGAAATAAGTGTGAAAATAGTATAAAGTTATAATTGTTCTCATGGATGTTTTTGTCACGTGAAGTAAAGAATAACATCCAAAATTTGACATTTTATTTACATAACTTCTGCAACAGGAAAATATCCTCTTGCACTCACCATCATGTTTTATACGATATTCATCCAACTTATGGCGCAGAAGGAACTTCAATATGAAAGGAAATATACTTGGACCAACTTGGTTTGACGTTTAGTGTTGTGGGAGGTACAAGGGGATTTTAAAACTTCATGATTTTCAGCTAAGTTGTTGGCGGTGGTTTGGAGTGCAAAGTTTTCGGGGTGTTTCATTTCAGATCCAAGATCTCATTAAATTGGTCCTCCGTCATTCTCCGGAAGTTTTCAGAAGCCTCCCCTCTGGCAGTCAGCTCTTAATAAATCATGCATAACAGCATCTCTCTCCCTCCTTAGGATCCACTTCCTACTCCAAATGGACTATCTCCTCTTGTTGCGATTATACTTCATGCCTGTCGCCTCTATGGATGTTGATGTCTAGTCACAATGAATAATGTCTAATTTACGATTGACGTCAACTTGAACGAAATTCACGTACACAATTTCTGTTTGCGATCGGCTGTCAACTGGAACTTGCGCCGGCAATGGTCGTCCACCTTGATTGATCTTCGACGACACCAAGTGGGTTAAAATGCAATGGAGGAGGCATGACTGTTAAACACTTATGGGCGAAGTTGAAGTAAGAATAGAGATACAGGGGAAGGATTGTGTCCCGAGTAGGAGTGGACTACCGGTTATTAACATCCCATTGCCTGTGGATTTTAGATTTGACGAGAATCAAACGCGACCGCCAAAAACGTAAGCCGGAGTAAGGCCTAATTTTGCCGACTGTGATGGCGGAATTGGCCGCAAGATTCAACCGAAATTTCGCCTCCTTGTGCTGCACATCAGAGTCCTCTACATATAAAATACTCAACTACAAAGTCTTTTGCGGCTACTCAGCTACAAACTATATACTTGAGTAGTCGCTATGTAGAGGACTCACACACTGCATAGCCTCATGAAATGCCCCGTTTCAACTACGTTAGTATTGGCCGGCATAAACAACCTACATGCATTCCCACTACTATGGTGTTACAGGCTTAACGCCTGACTATGCTGCAGTATCCAGGAATTTACCGCGAACAAGTGAAAATATAGCAGTTAAATTTCAAACGAAGTTAGAAATTCCCCATCCATGATACATTTTTCAATATTCGGAATGGGTCCAAAAGCAAATGATACTCTTCTCTATTTACAAAACACGGTAACATTATGCCCTCCTCATTTTGTGTTTAATTTCTGATTATCATATTTATTATTTCCGCCCCCTTCCCCCCCATCCCCCCTCAAACCCACAGCTTTATGGATGTGCATTCCAATAGCGATTTTGATCCACAGGCGTAATTATCTTGGTGAGTATGGTTATTGTGGAAATGAGGCATAAGCATCGACTTCTAAGAATACAAACATGAATACGATGCATTTATTATCGTGGGTTACGATGCACGTGCATCACTCGCTCTCACTCAGTGATACAACCCGAAGGTTGGTTTGGATATTTGAGGGGAGAGCTCACCTCGGACTAAGCCACAGGCGTGAGAATTTCACACATTCAGGGTAGGGGGGCCAATTCCTTTCCCTGGGCCCCCTCGTCTTCTGAGGATTTTATTTTTGTTCGGGGGCGTCCAAAGGCTTCACCCGGATTTGAACCCGGGACCCTTCGATCAGTAGCCAAGCGCTCTATCCAATATTCAACCACGATCCCTCCGCGCACGTGCGTAAAGCATAGTAAACAGAAATAATTACGCAGCTTTCCTTAATATTAAAATAGTTTTAGTCGCTTATTAGTGGCGCACTAGCCGTAGAATCGTGAGAAATTCAAGATGACGAGGCTGAAAAAATGAATCATTATATATTCAAATCAACTATTGCACATGCGCTGGCGTCAACTGTGAACGTGAACGCTGGGACGAATTGAACTTTGAAGTTGACCGTTGACGGTCGTAATCGTAAACGCCTCTGTTAGTACCAGTGTGATCCCGCGGTTAAAGTTCTCGTTGAAGCCAATTGTAAACCGGCCTTAATTCAACAGCAATGGCAGCAGTTTGGATGGTATGTACCTCACTCAAAGGTAAATCAACTCAGGTTTCCCAACCCACTCAGTATAACAAAGTTGCACGACATTAACCCCAGTTCCAAAGAAGCAATGACTGATTGCGCATTTACCACACGTTCTGACTTCCAGAAAATAAGCTTTTTCGTATGCGCCATGTCGAACCGTAATTCTACCACAGCGAAGTATGTTAATTCCTGTTTTATTGCGCGAATTGATTTTCATCAAACTGCAAAGTGGAATCCCTCGTTTTAAAATTAACATTATACTCTGCGGGCCTCGAAAAAGACTCGAAAGGAGGAGAAGCAGGGACACCAGAAACCGATTCCACAGTTGCGAATCATACAAGCTCTGCAACAGATTTATTTTAGATAAGTTTTTCCATTTGAAGCAAATTTTCGCAGAATTAAATTTTGACTGTAATCTAAAATCGTAAATGGCCTTCTGTGCCAGAGTCTGAGTGATAGAGAAAAAAATCACTATGAACTTGGCACAGGTCGAAATTCGCCTTGCACAGCTTTTTTTAATCATGGAGACCTATGAAGTTAGACGGTATATATGTTCTTGTTAGCTCATTCCTAATGTAAACCATATAAGCTCAAGCCACTCTACCGCCATTTACCCAGTAAGTTAATTTTTAGCCATCATACTCCGTGCAAAAGCATTTTTAAAAGGTTTTCTTTCCCCGAAAAGGTTCCCAATAACGGATAATCTTGCCCTGGTTTTTTTAAGTGTACATGCTGGCTCGAATCAGTATTGGCCGAGCCGGCCAATACTGATCTGAGTCGGCAATTGTTTTACAATATAATGATGGATATATGTCCAAAATTATATTGTAAAACATTTTCTGTATTGATAATTGCCTGTAAACAATGTTTACTTATGTTCATTGGTGGTTTCATCCCATTTTTATCCCTGATGAGGGAAAATACAATTTCCGAAACGTCAGCCAAATACCTGGAATTATCATTTTGATAAGGACCTAAACTCCTGATTTTAAATATTATTATTAAAAATGAGGTCTATAAATCTGCCAACTTTATTTTCTTACTCCGCATGCAATTTTGAGATACCAGATCTTTTTATTTTTTAGCTACTCTTGTTCCTAAAGCCCATCATCACTGCATATACCACTGCCGTGGAAATGGCCGTTTCGTATCGGCAAAGGCTAATGCGGAATTTGAATTCGTAACACCCAGGGAAAATCAGCGAAAAGAGGGATGTAGTCGGATTAACAAGATTTTGTAAGCTTTCGTGCAAAATATGGGCGAGCGGGTTTTTGCAGATTCTCTTATCAATTATCGATTACTATTTCGGGGTATAATGCGTTTGATTAATGTTTCCTCGACGTTTCATTCCTGATATTAGTAGCTTCTTAAAGTGAATAAGAAGACAGTATTAAATGGTTCGATTAATTCTTTTCACTAGCATTTACAATCGTTGAGTGCATAGCTTGTGATCAATAGCATCACATATTATGAGTCCTGTATGGTTGAAAATACAGTAAGCCCCTCAATTTTTCTTTTCTATATTAGCCTTTTGGTTACACATTTTTTATTTACGCCAGTGAATTAGCACTTTTTCAAATCTATAGCGTTAAGGTGAATAAGCATGACTGAGAATATTGCAGTCATTTATCTGAACTCCTTGGGGGCTTATATTTTTAAATGTTCTTGTACTTTAATTTTCCAAATCAATGAAATTAGCGTTTAAAATATAAAAATTTCACATCTTTATTAATTTATCGAGTTTGCCTGAACTTCAGCTGTAAGAAAAATTTGTTTGACCCCGCTCAGTGCCAGAAAAGCTTGCTTTACTTCACGTCTACTTGTTTGACTTAGCTTAGTTCGACCCATTCAGAGAAAGATTTATAAGTATTATTTATTTATTTTCGATCCATATTCAATGAAATTGGGCAAGGAATAATCTATTTTTTTTTCAGAATGCAAACTTTTAAATCCTCGACATAATTCGGAAGTGAATATCGGAAAAAATATATAGGTAATAATTGTCAATATAACTAGTGAATGAGCTCTTGGTATTATGTTATTAAAGAGATCGTCACGCCTTATATTATCCGTAATATTTGAACTGCAAGTCAAAGACAAACACCGTGGTATAGAGGGCTGGCAGCTAAGAGCTCGTGCATCCATAAGTACGAGTCCTGAAGCGGGTAATTTTTTATCTTCCAACTTTTATCTTATCTTCCAAATTTTTCTATTTGGAGTAATATGTATTGTAATCCTCGCAGTTAGTACTTTTGATATAATTTAACACTTTTTTTATTATTCATCTTGGAAAATATTACAAAAGGCACCATTGCATAGATTAGCATAAGAGTTTTTAAAACCTATCCGCTGCAGGACTCGAATCTGGGACGCTCCAGCTATGACCTCACCGCGATACCCCTAGAACACGACGTATTTCATTTGACTCGAATCGCAAAAATCACCAATTACATACATTATCGAATTTCTTTTTTTTCTATTATCCCTCGAGCCTGGGCTCATGAATCCAAAACTCGTCAGCAGTATTCTGGAGTAATGTAGGAGTCTAGTTTCTCCTGAAAAAGGTTTCGTCATGATTCTTCTCATGAGGTATCCTTGTCAGATTTCTGGCTCTTTAAGGATTACTAGGGGAAGGAACTTGTTAGGACATTGAGTGCCAAACCGACCAAACGAACTTACGAATGTGAGACAAAAAGGCGTTATGTGTGCCAAAAACACAGTCCTTTCGTGCCAAGCAATAGTGTTGTGATGCCAGAATACTTTCCAAACAATTTAATGCGGTATTTTTAGCATCTAATTCACAGCTACGCGGACATGAATACCTCGGTCCCTGACTGTTTGTTAAATAATGTTTTTTGGTCGAAGTCAATGTTGAAATGTACGTGGCTAGCAAAAGTCTCATTTCATATAGAGCACACGTATAAAATATTATACAGGTAGGCATTCAAAAATCCGGCCATCGATAATCCGGTTCCTTCAGATTTCCGGCATGGATTTCATAAACGCATTTTCAAATTTACTGCGTTGGCGCGCAACTGTTTTCTGGAGGCGTCGTTTTTGTCCGGCATGGAAAATCCGGCGCCCCTAAGGTCCGGAGGTTGCCGGATTTTTTAATGTCAACATGTACAGTGATGTGTTAGGGGAGTTATGTCGTACAATTGGCGACTACTTGTGCCTAATAATTTGCAGGTGGCTCCTAACAAGCATGTACAACTCAAGAGCTTTTGGAGTATTGCCTGCGCCAAAGGATGGCAGTCTTATCTCAAGCGTAACTGGCATTTAACTGCCACTGGCGATGTCAAAATAATGGCAGCAGATTACCTCATTTGAATGCTCAGATAACCTTTACCAGAGAAAATTCAAATTAAGATAAGACAGAGGACGGATTATGCTTCTTAAATGAGAAATTTTCAAGGACGCGCCTCCAATAAGCAACCAGCGCGTTATCATAATGCCTTTTCTCGAAATACGCAGTTGAAATAAAATGCCCGGGCAGTAGATAAATGCCAACGAGTTGGTAATCAGGCGACCTGACATTGGTTTTAATGCTCCGCATTCGGGGAGCTTGGCGTATTTATCATGCTCATCATTTAATGAAGGCATTAGACGTAAAGCTTTATCAACCACGTGACCACATTTGAATTTTAACACGATATGGTGAAGCGGATGGCACAACCATTTCAGCGCAGTGAAATATGCGTTTTATGGAGATTCGCGCTGTTTATCGTTGCACCCACGAAACTCCCAAGCGGAAAGATGGAAATTTTGGCTGATTTACGAAAGCCATGTGATTTCACTCACCACACACGGAGCAAATGGATGCATAAAATACAGTGACATAGTCTGTGGTCGGAATAGATAAATGGGTTAGTCATATGTTTACTTTTCTCTTCAATTGCGTGGTAGCTTTCTGTTCAACTGCATTAGAACGAAGATCAATACGTTGAATAATTGAAGTTCTTCCGGAATGGTAGGAAACTTTATGTTGACTTCCGCAACTCTAAAATATCTGTCTAGTTTGTTTGTTTTGATGAACGCTTACATTGCCTTTTTCCAGTAAAAACAAAATATTTCCTTAAAAGGTGTCATTTTCTTGTTTAAGCATTGTGCAACAAATTAAAACCTTAGCCTTATCGCCGTATACCAAATTGTTTAAAAAAAACGAAATTTTCAGTTTACCCTAAGCAGTTTTTTTTAATCATTGAAAGTGCTTGGTTTTTTTAAACTTCTTAAATTGAATACTCAAGGAAGTGATGGAATATTTCATGCTATCATCTCATGGAAATACTTTAGTGGTAATAAGAGTGATGATGCCTAAATTCGTAGATAATATAATGGATCAAGGGGTGATAAAAATTTAAATATCTGAGCAAATAATTTCACTTTGCTATCCGTTGATTCAATTATATTTATAGTTGAGGATATACAGAAACTATTCTTGCAAATTTTAGCGTTCTTTGTTTCACGTTTTTACGTAATAGCTAGAATTTTTATTGATATTTATAATCAATATCATCTTTCATGAACTAGGTTTTATATATACTAATCACTTATGCTCTGAGCGTCTTGATTCTGAATATTCATAGAAAAAAATTGCTATTTTATTTTTCAATCAGAAACCTTAAGGTCTTAAACATTCAATCTGGTCTTGTCGATATGACTTGAAACGATTATTCATGGATGGCAATTTCTGCCCTCGATAAATGCAAATCTTTACTCTATCCAAGCTCTTTCTTAGTAAATTAAAAAAATCCTGATATTCTTTTTGGAATGAGAATGAGTCACGAGAGTGAGAAAGATGGATCGTTTAAGTATGCCCAAAAGAGCCCTCACCCGAGCCACTCATTCTAACGCGCTCTTCGTGTTTCTCAAGGCTTCCGAAGAAATATCACGAATGATTTGCCGCGAGCGATTCCAACTCGAAGAGCCCACCTTTAATAACGTCCCAAGCGAAATCTTGTGAGCGTTCGTTCGTCTCTCTCCCACGGGTTTCCGTTCCACGATCACGTGATGGTTCGCTCCAGTTCCTCCAGGCTCTCGTGGAGGGGGGTTGGGGATGGAAGTCACTGGAGCGAAGCGACGGCAGCGATTTCCCTCCATCTCTCCTCCTCATCTCCCACAGATTCCTTCGTCCCAAGAGTGCTCAATGGCAGTTTATTACGTTCGACAGTCAGGGCCGTTCGCAATCTGAATAATACTAATCCTTCGCGGTAGACGTGAGAAGTTATCCTCCCCCGAATCTCGCTCCGCGGTGATTTGTGTAGTCTCCAAGGCCATCATGAATGATCTTACCACGTCTATTCGTGCTTCTCGGAACTGAGCCGGGTTCGCGTCACGCTATCATTGGCGAGTACGTCCTCCCGAATGGAGAGACAGATAACTGAAGGAGTAACCTGTCGCGGAATAGAAAGAATTACCCGAGTCATTATTTGAATGTACCTTATGTGACATAGATAAATATATTTTTAATCCTTTTTTCTTCGGATATTCAGGGGTAACCATAGAATTAACATGAGTTTACAAAGCATATATCTTTAGCGACATAAACAAACAGTTTAATTATGGTTGTAGTCTCATCCAGGTATACAGCGATAACCTTGGAATCAGCCTGAGTTTACGACGTATATATCTCATGTGACACAATCAAAAAGATTAATTTTAGCTATGGTCTCATTCGGATATACAGAGTTAAGACGTTAAGGCGCTCGTAAGCAGGTTGCTTCTCAAGTTATCCCTCTCTCTCCATCCTCCAAAACTCATCATTGGTAGTCATGTGATAAAAGGTCGGTATTGGATGGATGATGTTGAAATACGACCCCAACTTGTGATTACAGTAATTTATTAATTAATCGAATAAAAAAGGCGTCACGGCCCAAGAAAGCAAAGCCTGTTTTTCTCTGAAGAATGATCAAACCAAAAAGGTTGTCTCTCGGAGCTTGTTAACTTTTAATTTAATTTTTACGATAACTTTATAAGCGTAAATAGTTATTTTTAATTTTTTCATTAAAATATTTATCCTCTATAACATAAATTTTTGTTCAAAATTTGAATTCCCAATATAACCTCGTTGGTGGAAGAATTAGAAACTTATAAAGTTACAAATAAGAGATATTTTTCTTGCCAAAATATTATATTGAAGTCACACAGAAGTAGATAAAATTTATTAAATACAAAACAAGCTTTTACATGGTGTTGCCTTGGAGTCAAAAAGGTTTTAGATGGTTGAATTCAAAGTGCTTAATATCATATGCATTAAAATACATTTATATTTTATTTGAACAGAAATAAACGATGTATATAGTGTATTTTTTGTGAATTAGCTTCGGTTCCCGTCGGTCTTCACGCTTCCTCCATTCCTTAATTAGTCTTTCCCTTGTCAACGTACCCACATCTCTTCAATGGTGCAACTAAGTTGCTGGCCAATATCCCAAATAATCATCCAAGCAACTAACCGCTCTACGTATCAGATAACGTATTTTAATAGATTTTTTTTTGCTCTCCAACGATTCTGGAGGTCTGTATGGCCCTGAAATCCCGATAAGCCATTGGCTTGTCTTCAGGTTTTTCAGGGGCCGAACCATGCCGAACCACCAGAACTTGACAAACACCCATGCTCTGGGCAAGTGAAAAACTGACCCAGGCGGGACTCGAACCCGCGACCCTCGGATTAGCAGGCGAGGACTTTACCCCGCCGCCACCGGGGCCGGCGTCATTATGTTTGTTTAATACTACTATTTGTGAAATATGTGTGTTTTGTCGATTCCCTTTGTTAATCTATGGGTAGTATCTCTGCATAGCACTCCATGGTTTTTAGGCCAAACACGTTTTCTTAATCCTTTCATGCTTTTAAAATATCCCCATTTTTTCTGTTCCCTTACGCTCTCACCAAACATCCTCCCTCGCATGGACGGTTAGAGTGACTACGACACAGATCACGTGACCCTTGGAGTAGGGGAAAACAAGAAAAAGAAACTACTAGTGTGTCCTTGGGCTATTCTGAAAATTTTGTCACCCGTCGATAAGCATTAATTTTCCCACCTTCAGTTTTTATCAACATTGACGAGTTCATCATTCAGACCTCATTTTTCTCGACGGTAGAAAGCTTTGGTGACGTTGAATATGATGCGTTCGATCTGAGCGTGCAGCTGCAGGTAAAATGATTGACCTAAGTAGCGTTATTCGTGCACCGGATGTCGACAATTTACAGACTCCGATCAAGTGTTTACCATTCGACGTTGCTAAAACTGTTGACTGTCGAGAAAGCTGGGGTTTATAGACTCGCCAAATATAATTAATTAATGCCCATGCCGCAGAGTAAACAATTAACGCTTGTCAACGGGCGACAAAACTAACAGAATAACCCCCTCATAATAGCTGAGAAGCTATTTTGTATCTCGGTAGAAAAATGCAAGCAACATATTTCCAATTGACTTGCTGAAACCATTCTGTAAGCTTTAGTCAACGACTCTTAAAGCTTGGTTAAATTGTAGGTAAGAAGCGACTAGCTTCGTAAGACAGTCGCCAGAGAGCTGAACTTCGAAAAACCGCGGAAAATGATGACTCATTGTTTGGAGTTTACAGATGACAGACGTCACTACCACGTCTAATAGCATTTGTTTGATAAAAATTCATTATTACAATTGGCACTACTCATAACTTAATTTCTAGTTCCCATATTGTTCATTTTTATAACAATTCATTTCAACTTCTCAACCAGGCCATCGCGATAGTCCTTGCACTTTTACGCAAGAACGAGGAAGAGGGCATTTTACACATTGAACATTAATGTTTAGATACATTTTGACTCTGATAAAATACGCTGAGGAATGAAGAGAGTTGTATTTTGCAGAAAATCATAATGCCTTTTGTCCCTACCACAAAGTAAGTTCCTATGCATTCGATATAAATATAGCCCGAGGGTCAGACCATGAGAAAACAGTGCGCGAAAAATTTATCGGCAGTCAACTCTGAAATTTTAAATTTAAATGCAACAAACGGTGAAATTCGAATGTTTTGCACCTAGTTTTTACTTTATTTTCTCAGGTTTGAATCTAGTTTTCTAAAAACTCTGATGCATCGCTCAATTTAAGCCTGGAAAAATCCACCATTTTTACGGTAACGGTTTACTGAATAAAAAACTTTGTTTCAGGACTTGTTAGCATTGGAACAGACCAGGCGGAAGCAACGCGAATCCAATGTTGACCTCGGGTGGAGGATGGAAGATGAACTAAGCGATGATGAAGGTGTGTTGCCCGCACTCTCATTCCATTCCGAAGGCGAAAAGAAAAATTCAACCGGAAAAATAGACAAGTCAATAGCCCCGGCCGAGAGGGAAGTGCCAAATTGCGCGTGAACAGTCAATATTTCATCTGTGGGAAAGACGGAAAAAGCAAGGGGTGGGAGTTCAGCCATTTTCTCTCACCCGCTTTTTTAGGCCGAGGCTCGAAAACTGATCCTTTCCTCCCGTCGTTACCCGCGCATTCCGTTTTTTTCGAAAAATATGCGGCGACGGATGTTTTCCCTCCTTTTTTCGATCTTCTACTTTTTTCAACCTTTTTTTTTCGAAGGGACGCGACTAATATATATCGCTCTCCCCCACACAAATCCCGGAGACTTTATACCGTGGATGGGTATCTCTTGTTCGACCGTTGTTGGACGTAGTTATGCACTTCAAGGGTGCTCTCGTCGGGGCCATTTTGCACCGCGTGTATACATTGCTAGGCCTGTGTCCCTCTCTATCTAAAAACGTAGGTAGAGAGCCAACGCATGAACGAGTGGCAGAGGGTGTTATGACATCAGTCACATAAAGAAAGGCTTCAGGGCCGGGAATTGTTAGATGAAAAAGTTAGATGTGCGTTGATGGATTAGTGTTTCGCTCTTTTTTTGTTTTTGTCATTAATCCTATAGTAAATAACGAGTTCTTAAGCCTACCTGGTTAATTACTATTTTATTTAACAAAAGTTAATTACTATTTTATTGTGCCTTTGCCTTTTATATTGATGTAGTTAGCGTTTTATGGTTCCGTAGTGCAGAAGCGTGGGCTTAGGGGAAAATGAATGGAAATATGCTGCAAATGTTTGATATGTGGGCGTTGAGGAGAAATTAAGATGAAGAAAGAAGTGCTCGACACACTGGAGTAAACTATTAGAGGAGAATAGGATGAGGTAGAGTAGGTGGTCGGATCAGGCAATGAGGGATGAAGTTCTTCCTATTTTTCCCATGATAGTGGAAATATAGGGAATGCATGCTCTTCCTAACGGCTTTTCATGATATTTTTCCGGTCGCATATTTATTCCGACGGTTCATTTCAAGGCCAAGTGAAATTCTCTGTCACTATATCCATTGCGTTTGAACGTAGTTTTAAGATGTTTCAAT
The DNA here is from genome assembly GCA_963573305.1 of Pyrrhosoma nymphula. Classification (NCBI taxonomy): domain Eukaryota; kingdom Metazoa; phylum Arthropoda; class Insecta; order Odonata; family Coenagrionidae; genus Pyrrhosoma; species Pyrrhosoma nymphula. The sequence goes on along the minus strand of OY754335.1, from coordinate 46,302,349 downwards.
TCAGTGGGAAGACTTTCTGAATCTGCCACCATTTTTTCCCGATGTATCTAGGTGGTTAAGAAGATGATCCCTGCTGATGGGAGGGGTGGTGGTGACTTCTGCCATATAAGTAGAGGTTAATACGAGTAGGTTTTCTGTACACACGTCGTCCAAGAGTACCATCAGGCTTCCTTTCAATTAAGATGTCCAAAAAAGGAAGGTAGTTTTTAATTTCCTCTTCCATAGTAAATTGGATATTGGGATGCTGCTGATTCATGTGACTCAAAAAATCATCTGTTGTATTCCGTCCATGTTGCCAAATGACGAAAGTATCGTCCACATACCGGTAAAAATACCTCGGTCGTAGTGTAGGCGAATTTATAGCTTTTTCTTCAAAATCCTTCATGAAGAGGTTTGCAATAGCTGGAGAAAGAGGAGAACCCATAGGAGCCCCGTCCGTTTGCTCATAGTATTTTCCACCATAAAGGAAGTAAGTTGACTTAAGGACATGTCGAAACAGTTTAACTGTCATCTCGTCGAATTTACCTTCGAGGATCTTAAATGTTTTTCAAGTGGAACTTATGTGTTAAAGAACACAACGTCGAGACTCACCATGATGTCAGAAGGACTTAGTCAGATGCCTCCAAGTGTCTTCACGAACTCATCTGAGTTTTTTATATGGTGCTCTCAATGGCAAACTATTGGTGACAGAACGAAAGATAGATATTTTGCCAACTTGTATGTTGGAGAGTTGATAGTACTCACGATCGGCCAAAGTAGAATGCCTTTCTTATGGATTTTTGGAAGACCATAGAACCTTGGAAGAACGGCTCCCTGCACTGCAAGATTGGATTTCGAGTATGAGTCTAACTTCGTGTCTTTGATGAGTGCAGCAGTCTTTCTCACGATAGCATCAGTAGGATTTTTCGTGAGGGATCTGTAGGACCCTTCTTGGAGTATCTCATTAACTTTTCTGTGGTACTCTTCAGTGCTCATCAACACTGTTGCGCTCCCTTTGTCAGCTGGTAAAACAACGATTTCAGGGTCCCGCTGGAAGGCGTTTAGTGCATTTCTTTCCTCTTTGGTGAGGTTAGGTTCCGGTGGAGCTGCCCTTTTTAGCGTCATTACGACTTCACTCCTGATCTCATCGGCTGCGTTTACCGGAAGCGTCCGGATTGCCTGCTCCACTCTTCCAATAAAGTCCAAGTAAGGAATTGATTGTGGTGTAGGGGCGAAATTGAGGCCCTTGGAAAGCACTGATGTTGTGGCCGAATACTTCTCCGTCAGGTTGATTACAATGCGATTACAATCCAAGGATGACGTTAATTCCATACTCCTGTATAACCGTTCGAACTTCCCCTTCTGTCTCTGGGTATCGTTACGGAGCCGAAGTTCTCCTTGAGCCACAGTTGCGCGGTCCACATACTCCCAATCCATCGGCGAGAGTGTAGCGGCTATGCTTTTTATCATTTACCTCTACGAGGGGTGAAGTGATGTTGTAGGCTGTGGTATAGGGGAAGATGTTGGGTAAGCGGGAGAGTGGAGGAAAGAAAATTGGCTCTAAGGTTGGGATAGAAAGAATTAGGGCGTATTCCGAGCTGAAGAATAAAATAACGCAAGGAGACAAAGGCCTGCGGCTGTGAAAATAAGAATAGATACTCCTTCTTTTGAAAAACAGCTTCACCGGTAGATTAAATCTAGTAATAATAATAGCAGATGTATATATATATACAAAATAATATTGGCAATTGGCCACAATATAAGCTTAAATTCGACGTTTCCATTCATTTAATTCGATATCTAAAGTTTATACTGTGGAAAATTGCCAATATATTTTATTATGTTATTCCATGACATCAAGCCTGAAACATCTCTTTTTAATAGCAGATGTAGCGCGATGATTAAATAATATCTGTCGTGTTGACCTGTGACTCCTAAGATATGTCAAATAGTGAGACAAATTAAGGTGGTAGGAGATATTTTTGTTTATTCACAGATTTTCACTTATTATCTTAGCATATATGTTCTCATTGATTACATCAATAGATAAAATTAACCATAATTGCATCATGCCGATTTGGTGTATGGCGATTTATTGCTATTTTAATACGCATCCTCATGGCACATTACATATTTTTCGTAATAATTATATTATATGTGTACAGATTTTCTTCTAAACGCGAAAAAATACATTTATTACCATTATAATTGCTGCCAACAAATATTAAGGTGTCATGTCGAGTCCAGTATTCGAAAGAAACGTATTCAAATACGCCAATTTCGTCTAAATTTCGAATACCGCTCCGAAAACTCTAGTCATAACATTGTTTAATAAATGAAAAAATATTAAGTATATAATCCTTATATCATTTACATTGCTGCCTATAGGGTAAGCTCCAACGCATAAACAGATGGACTTTAATGAAATGCGATCCAAGTGTTTTTTTCGACAGTCTTAAAAAGTTATTAAAATGTGTACTCAATGACCCACGATTGCTGCTCCAGCCGCCAAAATAGTGCAACGGCAGGAAAGCGTCACATGCTCTTTGGTGGTTGAGTAAAACTATTACACTAATTACAAAATGCAAATTATTTCTTGATAAAAAGGAAGTTAATAACGCGGCTAAGGCCCTGGACCAATTTCTTCTGAAATTTAAAATATCTCCAAATTTCCGTCGACTTCAAGTTTCTCACGTGCTTCGGAACTTTTGGCATGCAATGAGGAGAATGGATTGCATCGCATATTATATACAGGCGTTGACTCATCCGCCCCTTTATGAATCCTCTTGCGGCATATTATCCCGAGGGAAAGCTAGTATGAGTGGGATTAGCATTTTAGTTTGTTCATATTGGGACTGTGCCATTAGTTTTTTCATATCTTAATTATTTCGTACCTCTATAATTTTTTATTATTTAATTATTTTTTCATGAATTTACTTATTTTTTATTCATTTCCTTTGTCTTTAAGTTTCATTGATAAATTGTTGTAATTTTAATTGTTAGTTTTACACACATGTTTTTAGTTTTACTTTGCTAGGCTGTTTATATATGTTTTATTCACTATATTTTGTATTGTTAATTGACCTAATTGTTTTTAAAAATTATGATTTCAATGATGAACTCAGGGTATGATGCTGTTGTTGGTGACAGATATTTTAGTTTTTTGGTGTAGCTTACTTATTCGACTTTTCGGGCTCAGATGGTAAGTATTGAGGAGTAAGACTTTTGTCGGCTGGAGAGCTTAGTCGTCCGGAGGCATTTTAGGATGTGACGTCACATCCTCGATAATTCTCCTGGCATTTAAATAGCATAATTTTTTTTTAATGTCGAGGTTGTGACGTCAACATTTCGTAAATGTAGATTCTCGAAAATCCCGAGGTCTCGAATAGGACAATTGAATTTATCCGAGGATAAATCAGAGAAGACTACGAACTTTTTTCGGCCTTGCCCGTTCGATATCGAACCGGAAAAGGATGGGAACGAACTCACGGAGGGAGGGGGTAGATGATGTGCGAGTTGAACTGAAAAGAAGTGGGCATGAAAAAAAACACATGAATGGTCGCCATTGGGATCAGTGCGTTCTTTATTTTTTCCTCGCGGAGCACATGTGGAACTTTACCGCGAAGCGCTCTGTTGGTGACACCTGTTCCAGAGGACTGTGCGCATCGGCTGTGAAATATATGCAGACTCTCCTCGAACTCCCCAAAGTCCTAATTTATTCGTTAATTTCTCCACTGGATTGAATTTTGTTCCATTTGGGTCCCGCCGTATGAGATAATTCGTTAACAGCGAAATAAAATTTGTCGACAAACTCGCCGACACATGTTCTCCGCAATAAAGCATCAATTAGCCTTCGTAAAAAAGATCTTTTTATTGTGATCGCCATTTCTTTTGGTGGATTTTTAAAATAATTGCTATTATTCCATTAGTAACTATGAATTTCCATTTGTATTTTTTCAAGCTGCCGTTGTTATCTCATAATTTTCTTTTTAATCTACTCTCTGCCTACCTTAATCTTCATATTATTGTCCCAAATCATTCAATCGAATCGATTAAATCTAATTTTTGTATCGAGCGAGTGCTATCATCATTTTCCAAACCTAAAACCAATTATTCAAAGCCGGATTTATCGTCTCAAAAGCGTTGCGAAGTTCATTGAAATCTATTTCTCTTGCAAAGAATACTTCACGAGAAGTAATTTTAAAATTTCACTCATTAATGTTTATGTGACTTTCGAGTTTTGCTGCGTATGGACTATATATGAATCAACCTTTTTCTCGCGTAACGGCGAGCGTCTTCAGAAGCGAAGAATCGGAAATATTGAGTCAAATATGTTTCCTGTGATTCAAAGCTCGATGGGTACATCAGCATTTATCAACAGCTACGAAAGCTTACTTTCGAGATTTTTACTCTTTAATTTCACTTAAAAGTTAATTCGAGCCTCTGCCTTTTTAGTCACTTAATATACGAAATAAAATCATTCATTATTAGTTGTCTCAACCACATGAATAATTCTTCTTTCAATCTGAAGATTTTGGTCAAAAATAAAGGCTCAGAATTTCGCTGTCAGCATTTCGGTTAATTCTATAAGCATCGTCAGGGGCGCGATCACGGATCTCCATAACGCATGCGCTCGCGTTATGGTTATTTTTCAGTTACATTCATGAGAGCAAAATCGTGATATTTATCCTTCAAATTTTGTCATGTGCGTTAAATCACAAGTGTTGATTGATGTAGTGCGTTTTTATGACAGCAACTGTGAGCATTGCAGTTTTATAGTGGTATGCGTTTTGGATAACGATAACGCCAGTGATCAGAACAAAAACAGCGAGACTCTAACTTAAGACACATCGTTAACAAGCAAATCAACTCTGTCCTCTTCCCCCCTCCTTTTACCTATCCCCCCTTTTCCATCGCTGGTGTCTTAACACCCCCTGCCACACAACTCTGCGGCGGCTCGCAGGGTAGTATGTTTATGAAAGCAGGGCGATTCACGAAGAACCTGCCATCCTTCAGAATGTGACCGAAGAGATGATTTTAAGATTTTTTTCCTGTGAACATGAGGTCGGAACTCCTTATTTACCGAGCTATGGCAGCGCTAACGTTTCACAAGAAGCAATGGGCAGGTAACATGATAACGTCAAAAATCAGTGGCTAATACTAATAATTAATTATTAAGTAAAATTTGTCTGCGGTGTTATTCATGTTTGTATTTTCCTTTTACTGCCAAAATTTATGCTTGTTGCTTCCAATTTTCAAGATGATAACCGAAAATGGCTAATATTGTCCTTGATTGACGATGTTCAAAGGTCAATAAATGTTTAAAATCACCTCCATCATCACCTCCTGGAGTAGCTATTGCAGGTTCCTCGAGATTCATTCAGTTGCTGGGATATGGTTTCCTTACTCTATTCGCACGATTTTCGACTCGGATTGTCTTCAATTCCCTTGTCGTGGAGGTGCCTTTCCAATTGCGTTTGGTCAGTTAGAAGCCCTAATTATGTTCTCAATATGCTCCGATTTAATGATAGGGGATTTTTTGCGTTGATAGAGTTTGATTCATCAATGATCATTTTAGCTTGTTTCAGGCCTTGTATTAATTTCTATACCTCAAGGTGTTTGGTAGTAGCTCACCCCTTGATCTCAGACTTCATGACAATGGGTGTATTCGGCGCCTCATTGGCTCTTAGCCAACGAGGAAACGCCTAGCTTTTTACTGTCATGTTATTTCTCGTAACACCTTCATGCCCGGGTACCCAGAGGAGTTTCAACTTTGGTCGGCCAAGCTAAAACGTTCAGGTTCTGCTGAAACTCCAGCAACTGTCTTGATTTTCACTATGGAGAGTTAAGAGCGCTAGAAATATTATGTCTCATTCAAAGGAAATTCTTCTGTATCCGGTAGGGACTTAATCTCCTTACATCATTACAGTTCAGACATAGCGTACGTAATAGTTTTTAATCGAGTCACACAGAAATCAGTAATATTAATTGAATTCGTAAAAAATACTCTCTAGATAAATTTGTCCTGTTACCGGGCAATATTTGGATCATCTGGTCCCTTCTTACATGTTGTCTAAGGGAATGATAATGAACTATTATGTATTACTCTGTATCACCATAATTCGAGCGTTAAGCAGTATTCAAGTCCGGGAAATGATCAATGGCATTTTATCACAATAACATTGGGATTAGAATCTAGGTTTTTGGGAAAACCCAGTAAACCGGGCTTGGAAACCTTTTCAGGAAATGTATCTTTCAGTAGGGTATGAAAATCCAACGGAAAACTCTAACAAGACCGAAAAATAGAGGCGCAATTCGGGGAAATAATACTATAGAATGGAAAATATTGTTAAATTAACGCATTTAGAAGGGAAAAACTCGCGTCCAACTTTAAGCCCTTTTCGGTCATAAATCATGCGTTACATCGAACGGGAGTGGGACGCCGTTAATACGGCGTGAAAAAAAACCGAGTGTATATTCATCGGGACCTGAAAAATATATATATTATGGTATACGCGGAAATTTCCTTTCGTGGGTAGCTCGATCGAAGTAAATAAATTTTTAGCCGAAAACAAATGAAGGACGTACATTTTTGCAGGATGGGAAACACTAAAGAACGCCGACCGCCAAAAAGGAAGGTGGGACTCTTTAAATACATAATTATTTTATTTTATTTTATTTCATTATCATCATTTTCGGGTTTGTCCTACTGTGGACTGCGAGAAACAACTGGTTTTTCTTGGATGTCTTCTCCTTCAAAAATTTCTTCATTCTTTCACTGTTGCTCCTCCTCCCTTATACTGAACGGATATTTCTGGCCTTTTTACTTTGTTTTACCTGGAACCTCTTACACCCATCAACCATCCTTCGAAAAATCTCTTTATTCCAGATTTCTTCTGGATGTATGTCAACGAAGCCCTCTGTGTTCTTTTTTCTTTTCTCAGCCCATTTTTTTTCATTTTGTTGTATAGCTGATAATTTTCCTTGTCTCTCTACAATAACTCAATCTGAAGATGTGTCCATGAGACTTCAGTCTTTTCTTGAGCATTTTATCTGTGATTTTCTCCACTTTTTTTTGCAAAGAACTTCATTTTTCTCTTCCTCAAAGTACCATCCTCTCTTTTTTCCTGAACAAGGATCCTTGAGATTTTCCTTACTTTCTTATCTAATTCTTCCAATTTCCCTTTCTTGTTCCGTATCAGACATTCTAAACTCTTAAGTCCTTCTGGCTTAACAAATGAGTTGCTGTATTTTATCTCTTTAATTTTAATGCTTGGAAAATAGTATCAGCAGCGATGGAAGAAGGAAGAAAGATCAAGGAGTCTGTTCTCGAACGCCGTGATCATTATCGCATGCCAAAAAAGCAATGTTATTCTATGATTCCGTCGATTCAGTTTTATTGAATTGTTGCATCCTGTCCACATGAGACAAATATTGAAGGAAAAATATCAAGTGGGTATGCAAGCATGCAATAACTAAACGAATACATCCAATAATTTGTCATTTTTGCATGCGATAATATTACATTTCATCGCACGGTTTAGTCGATTCGGGATTCTAGAGCCGTCAAATCTTGTTCGTATGCGATAGTTATTGATTGGAAAGTATCAGGTGACTGTGTAGCATGTTTTACTTCTACAAAATTATACAATATTTTCCTATTTCTGCTTGTAAAAATCATCACAGAATTTCGAGATTCGGCCCCCAGGAGCAGAGCAGCCCTATCAAAAAAGTCATTCTCGCAGAAGAAGAATACTAACACCTAGCAGCACAAGCTTGAAAAAAAGAATGACTTCCTAAGACTAATATGTGATGCATGCTACTGTACGACAGTGAAGCTTGGTCGCAAGCGGTAGAAGTGCGAAGGAGACTGGAAGCAGTGGAAATTTGGTGTCATCCATGAATGATAAATATCAAATGGACGGAGAGAATCACCAATAAAGAATTCCTACAAAGGGCTAGATAGCAAGTTTTCCTCTTCTTCTTCTCCTCGATTGGGCCATCTAGGGACAACGAGCCAATTTCAATTCATTCTCCTTTGTTGTTTCAGTTTTCTCCAAATTTCTTTCATCATTTTGCTGACTCATTTAACTGTTTTCAGAAAATTTTGCGGGTGTTTTTTCTCTCCTCTATTATGAAATCCCTCCATTTTTAACACATAACACATCTTTCTTTCTTTCTTTTTACTTCTTGGAACCAACTTTTCTTCTTTTCTCACAGATATTTGACGATGCATTTTATTAACCTATTGTCATCCATTAGGCATAAATGCATAAAATATTTCATCATTATTTTAATATTACCCCGTAGTATTTTCTATATTTTTATGCATTCTATTATTACTTTTTAATTTCCATAATTCTATGGTTTTAAGTGGCCCTTGTATTTTCCTAATGATCCGATTTTATAGTATGCCTAACTGTTCTAAACTATAGTTCAATACTAGACATTCTGGCTTCACTTCCGCATCATAATGTCTTTTTTCGCATTCTTAGATATATCCCCTTCTACTTCACATGGTAGTTTCCCTTAAGCATCATTTCATTTCAGATCTTCGTACAGCTTCTTTAGTGGTGATTCTCTCCATCCATTTGATCTTCGCCATTCTTCGATAGCAACACATTTCCATTGCTGCCGTAATTTTTTGATATGCTGCAGTTATCACACATACGTACTCATCGCGCCATTCTTTTTCGGGTTAGATATATATTCAAAAAGCTTTTTTTATTTCTGTCAGGTCTAGGAAACTGGCTCGCCTTAAATTATTTCCTCCATAGTGCCTTATCCTTGCAAACACCATTCGCTTCTCTTACGTTCATGCATTGCTTCATACACGCTCTCCTGCTCTAAATACTCCTGTCAATACTAAAATGCCAGCATGACTATCAACTCCCAAACTTTGGCGGGTCAGCATCTAACATACGCTACCCGTATATCTCCACTCCACTGAGCGTATTAATAAGACGTAATGGCCGAGGGTTGTTTGATAACCCCGTCGATAACGAGAGGGGCAGGTTAGGCCGGCCGGTTGGTAAAAAGAGAGAACGTTAGGCAGAGAGAGAGAGAGAGAAGAACATCGATCGTGGTTTGTGAATGCCAATAGTATCGAACGAAGCAACGGAGAGGGCTTTGCTAAGAGAGCTTGGAGGGGTTTCGACGGGGCAGTAGCAGTGGCTGCATTTGATCTCGCGATAGGGATAATGGAGGCGGATACATACGTGGGGGACGGGGGGGGGAGTGAAGAGGGGTGAGGTTGATAAGGAGGACAAGGGGACCGAGGACACGTAAAGGTACTTCTCGAATAAGGGACGATTGATGATTGGCGGTCGGATACCGTGTAGGGAGGCAGGGGATGAGGGTTCGGGCGGCGAGCCGGACCCGCCCCGTAACAAAAAGCTCGCTCAGAGCGTCCCGTGGGTTTCCACGTGGATCAGTGGCCTCTTTGGAAGGAGGTCGATCTTTAATTTTGATTCGGAACTGCATGTTTCATCCCCTGTGAGCCACTCAAAGGGTCATAGATGGAATTTTGTCCACATATTTTACTTTCTTACTGCCGGACAGAAGTGAAAAAATTATACGAAAACAAGTGATAGAAGAGGTTTGCAGCCTGCATGCAGCCGAATGTCTGGCCTTAAAAAAGACGGGATTGATCAAGCGGTTGGGACTAGTGGAGAGGAAAGTTTAGGTTTGGTTATTTGAAGAGGTATTGAGGTCATTAGCGCCATTAAGGACAGGAGGGTTGGTTTCTGAGGGAAGGATTATTGGATAAGGGTGGAGAGAATCCCGGCGTCAGTATTAGCCTGCTCTTAACGAAAGGCCCCAAGGGGTTCAAGATTTTAACGTCCCATCCGACGGACGGAGCACTCTACTTGAAGTACTCTCCACATAAACCCCAAGTAGGGACCGGGTTCGCTGAAAAATCTCTTCCACCGCCGGGATTTGAACCCGGGCCCTCGAGATGGAAGCTCTTGCTATCACACCAACCCTCTCCCCGAGAGGAAAATTCTGAGAAAGATACTAGGACCTCGATGATCAGAAGGCGGCCAATAATCGATTTTTTAATATATTATTGTGTTGACTAAATTCACCACAACAAAGCCATCTTCGCACAATGAAAGTACCCAAAGCTTTAAGAACATTTGATACTTGCTATCTTACGTAGTATTTTGACATAAATGATATTCGGGAAAACGTGGTTTTCAAGGAAAAGTTCCTAAGGTTCTCCCGACTATTGGGGGAATAAGACTTCGTTTGCTGTTCATCCGCTGATACTTCTTTTTGTAAGGAAAATATTATTTTTGTCCTCATAGCTCTACAGTGGATAAGCGGGTCATCCGCGCAGGGCACCACCCCTCCCCTCGGTATGCGAGCTTCCGCTCATGACCGAGGGCATGGAAGGGCTGCGGGAATAGGAAGGAATAAAAGGATAGGTAAGTTGGGTATGGGAAAGGACAGCTTCCGACCCCAGAGTCATTATTAGGCTAAGGGGCAAAAGACGGAACGCGAAACAACATTTCTTCTGGGGTGTTTGTTACATCGAGTTCTATTAATGAGGAAACGACGGAGTCGCAACTGGTCGTCCAGGGCCCGGTCCACCCGGACCTCATAGCTCTACAAATAAATATTTCTCTATTTGATTTTTCACTCTATAAACATGCATGAATCAATTGCATGTCCCCAATTTCGGAGTTCTCAATGCATGCCACCTGGATAGTCCGAGCCTGTTGGGACGGGGAAGGCGGCTGGCTCTCGAAAGTAGTTGTGACGTCAGACGGGGACACGCCCCCTTACAGGCCGTTTTTCGTGGCGTTCAAATTTTGACAACTTTGTGCATATTTATCTTCCAATCCTAGGCTTCACTTTGACTTCGGGTTTTCAGCATTGAGGTTTACTAAACATTTTCTATCACCTCAATTTTTTTCCAAAAAATTGGAAAGTTCCTCAATGAGGCCACCGAGGATTTCCGGGATAGAACGAAAATTACGACCCAAACACCATGGACTGATGAAATGAGAAAAGTGGAGAGTGGGAGAATGAAGGAGCATTGGCCGATGATTAAAACTTGAAAATACTGACTCAAATTAACGTGGTCCAAATTTGGCAGAAACGAATAAAAAGAAGGTTGAGGGGGTTTATGATGAAAATGTTAATGAGAAATTGTATGCAGTAACTGTTCTAAGTATTCCCACCGGGTGAAAGGCTACATGCTGGCCAACGTTTCAAAGTCCGACTCGGAAATCGTGTTTAGGGCAGTTATACTGAAGAAGAAAATATGGCAGAACACATCTACGTATTATACAATACTTTTGGTGTTCCCGACGTTGTGTAGCTCATTTCCGGAAAATGCTTACCATGAAAAAAACCCATATTCCATACTGCACCAACCTTGATGCACGTCTGTCATCATGGATAGGAGGGAATATATTTACTCAAAATATACATTTCTCCATTTTTAAAGACGGTGTTTTCAAAATAGGTAACCCATATTTCACGAGTAAAGGATAAAAAACCTCACCATAATGTACACCATGATGTACACGGAAATGGTGAAGCCGAAATGGCACTTCAAACTATGCAGGATTAGTAGCAGGAGCATTGTAAAATTTCATCTCGGATTCCAGTCTACAATGAACTTGACTTCATTTATGTGGGTAAATATGAACGAACTACAATTTCCTCGCAAAGATGAAAATATAAATAGGTATAAGCAACATTGAGTCCAATCAATACATTTTCATTTAAAATAAGTGCGTTTGGCTATTTTAACCAAGTAAAATTCGTAATAAAATATGCTGGAAACACATTTTCATAGTTTTAAGTCATGATAAAGTAACTTTCATACCTTCAGGGCTCATGAAACGATAGAAAACGAGTAACATGATGTCCGGAGAAATTACATGTGACAAAAACGCAGCGAATTGAAATCTGTGGAAAAATGAATGCTGGAATAAACGAGCAAAATTTTTAAATATCCACTGCTAAATCAGTTTAGGGCTCATCAAACGAAGAGCATAATTTCTGGAAACGTTTCGCATAACGAGCATGTAATGAATTGAATCATCATCAGTAGACATCAATCCGAAGATTGGTTTGTAGCAAATCTCCATTCCACTCTCCTCTCTGCCAAAAGCTTCATTCCTACGTAATTATTTTATGGTAAAGGTGAGCTTTCGTCCCGCCAGCGTTTTCGCGAATTTCACCCACTTACAATAGAGATATCGGTACCAAATTCACATCACTTATAAAGCAAACCTTGCGCATTTGTAAAATACTTTCAACACAACAATGCATCAACTACTTTAGGAATGGGAAACTTTCAAACCTGAGAAGTGCGTTTTTTCCTCTCCGCCATCTTGTGAAAAAATGCCGTTTCCTCTTATCCACTGTACGTGGCGCAGCGATCGAGCAGTTGGTTCTCTAGCATATACACACCCTGCACACCTCTCCTACACTATTTCTTCCCGCCTTCCACTCAAACTCGCACCGCAACAGCCATTTACTACAATGCAATTCCATTCATTCCACCGCAGTAAACATTGCACATTTCACTTCAAATGAAGGATTTACACTTCCTTATCACTCGCATTCATTCCACTGAACTAATAACATTTCACGTTTCACTTTAAATGGAGGATTGCGAGTTCCCGCAGCGAGGACACGAGTGTCCATCCCCGGGCAACAAACACCCGTGCCTTTCAAGGAATAACAAGCTGACTCCGCCGAAACGAAAGTCTGGATCGCAGAAATTTGTGTGTGCGTGCACGATTGGCAACTCATGGCGACCGTACACCACACACGCAAGACAGAAAATGATTAACGCCAACAAGCTTCTCAACTCTCGTTGGCGAATGAATACCGGTTGACTTTTCAACAATCAACTTCCAATTATTGACAATTATAATTTCCCCCTTCCACAGTACCCGAGAGAAATCCGTCAACAATATTATTTACTTAGCCTCTAACAAAAGCCCACTTATAATAACCTTGTCATCTGACGAATTTTATACCAGAAAGAATACGCAGAATAACATTTTAGCCTTCTACCAATGCCCACGAATAATCACCAATAAGCGTGAGGGATTCTATTCTTAAAACAATTAGTAAGCCCCGTAAGCTTGTTGGGGGGGGTGGGGTATAGGAATATAGTAGAAGTGAAATTAGTCTTATCCCTCTACTGGTTGTTCGTGAAAACCTCCAAATATGGCGTCGAAAACGGACGAAAAAGTCGAAAAATTGGTCATTTTCAAACGTCTATATCTCAAAAACTACTAGTTACACGGGTATGATTCTCACATTTTTACAAATGCGCAACCTTTCTCTACTCATAGGTATCACATTCAATATCGTAAGTTTCCTAGGTTTTTCAAAAAAAAATGTTGACCGTGCGGGACGAAAGCTCACCTTTACCCACATTTCACTTCAAATGAAGGATTTACACTTCCTTATCACTCGCATTCATTCCACTGAACTAATAACATTTCACGTTTCACTTTAAATGGAGGATTGCGAGTTCCCGCAGCGAGGACACGAGTGTCCATCCCCGGGCAACAAACACCCGTGCCTTTCAAGGAATAACAAGCTGACTCCGCCGAAACGAAAGTCTGGATCGCAGAAATTTGTGTGTGCGTGCACGATTGGCAACTCATGGCGACCGTACACCACACACGCAAGACAGAAAATGATTAACGCCAACAAGCTTCTCAACTCTCGTTGGCGAATGAATACCGGTTGACTTTTCAACAATCAACTTCCAATTATTGACAATTATAATTTCCCCCTTCCACAGTACCCGAGAGAAATCCGTCAACAATATTATTTACTTAGCCTCTAACAAAAGCCCACTTATAATAACCTTGTCATCTGACGAATTTTATACCAGAAAGAATACGCAGAATAACATTTTAGCCTTCTACCAATGCCCACGAATAATCACCAATAAGCGTGAGGGATTCTATTCTTAAAATAATTAGTAAGCCCCGTAAGCTTGTTGGGGGGGGTGGGGTATAGGAATATAGTAGAAGTGAAATTAGTCTTATCCCTCTACTGGTTGTTCGTGAAAACCTCCAAATATGGCGTCGAAAACGGACGAAAAAGTCGAAAAATTGGTCATTTTCAAACGTCTATATCTCAAAAACTACTAGTTACACGGGTATGATTCTCACATTTTTACAAATGCGCAACCTTTCTCTACTCATAGGTATCACATTCAATATCGTAAGTTTCCTAGGTTTTTCAAAAAAAAATGTTGACCGTGCGGGACGAAAGCTCACCTTTACCCAATATTGTTTTAATTAGGCTGTTGTGTCACAAAATGTGTGCACATTAATGGAGTACTAACCCACAAGTGATCATACTAATGTCTAAAGCATTTGGGTGACTCCGTCGAAGGTACTTCGGGGCAGGTTCCGCAGTTCTTTGAATCCCTCAACAGTAAACTACTATGCTTTAATAAAACATTAATCCAAATTTTAAACAAAATCGAAGGAATTTAGACTCATATCATGCATTCCGGTCATCTAGGCACCAATCGATGCATTTCAATCTCGTAAACACGTTCGTGTTAGAGTGCTCTGCGCACGAGCACGGGTGCCTAATAGTATCATATGCACGATAAGACGTAAGAGCGCCTTGCTCCTTAAAGTCTCCATAAATCTTATAGTATTTTAGTGGATTAATATAATTTCAAGGATCATTAATTTTGTATTTCCGCAGGTCGAGCATACGATGGGATTCATTTGGTAGGCAGGATCGGAGAACGAATTCTTCCGGGAGGCGTTTTTAAATGCTCTTGTTCCTCGTCGTTCTCCTTGCGACCGGACTCACCAGTGTTTTAAATGGCCCTAGGGTCAAACAACACCTCATCAAATATGCCTCTCATGGCGGAGCAACAGGGTAACAGCGTGCTCTGCAGCTTGACCCGCAAACTTTGAACGGAGTAGTTGGTAATGTTCGCCGTCAAATTTATTCTCCCATGCTGCATGCAAGAAAGCACTTCACTCAGTTCACCACTGGTGCAGAAAACGATCATGTATACCGGGTGCGCATTTCTAATCCATTGCGGAACAAAACATTGAGAATAACATGACGCAAAGGGATTGCATCGTCATAAAAAATGGCTTGCCTGTGCGCTGGTGTGTCCCTTTATATTATCTTAATATCCCATATTCTCTCATGGCTCTGATCGCCCATGCTCTAGGTTTTGGATCTTCGAGGTACTTCAAGAATTTCTCAGTCGTTGAGTGACCACTGACTAACGGTTCGAATATTTTCTCCTAAACGCGACATAATACCTTTCTTATTATTATTATTGTTGCTAACAAAAATCAAGGTGCCCCGTCGAGTCCAGTATTAGAAAAAAAACTTATTTCAATATTATTTCGATCATAATTCGAATACCGCGCCGAAAACTCTAGTATTAATATGCTTTAATTAAGGAAAAATTAAAATACAATTTTTTTATAATTTCCTTTACTTCCTGTATGGTGCACTCCAACGCATAAATGGATGTACTTTTGTCAAATGTGGTCCAATAATTTTTTTTGACTTACTCAAAATATTATTTAAATGTGAACTTAATGACCCGCGATTACCGCTCCAGCCATCTTACTGGCGCAAATAACCTCAATTGTTGGTTACCTCCTCCTAACAACCAACCGACCTTAATGGTCCCTAATAATTTTCACTTTGTTCTATTTCTAATATTTTTGCCTCCTCGTTTACTTCCTGAGTACTCGTTACGCATACAGATTGTTAAATTCTCCCAACCAACCTTCTAGCCCTTTTGTTTCGCCTATTCATCAAAACACCCAGTAATATGAAATTCACTTTTTAATTCGGGTTAATCCGAATGGCTGTTTTGTAAGTGAGATCTGAAGTCTCCTCCTGCAAATCTCGGGGAGCCATCAGAAAATGATCCCCATACGAATATACTCTGAAATTGCCGCCTTCCGATGCCAGAACTTAAAAAATGGTAACTAATTCAATTATGAATTGTTTATTTCACTAATTGTGCAATGGTTTAATAGCTTCCACACAATATGCAATTTCATGTCAGTGAGAGAGATAGGAAATAAAGCGCAAGAGACTAAGGTAATTAGGTTTTCGAGCGATAAGGCGTGCAAAGGTAGGTAAATGTGAAGGTAGCTATGTATAAACTTTAGCAGGAGGAGAGTAATTTAGGTACTACGTCAGCATTTTAGAAGAAAATAGACCAAGTCCTAAAGGAATTTGGAAAAGATTTGCTTCAGCAAAAGAGGCGTTCACCAACAGGAGAGAGAAAGTATGAGAGAAACCCTTGGCAAAGGTATTAAGGAAAGATTAGTGATACGGAGTATGATGCGGAGTGCGGATCTGCGTGGAAGCAGAGCGTGGACCCTGTTGGAAGGAGATAAGAAAATAATGCAGGCGTTTGAGTTTTGGGTGTGGAAATGGATGGAGAATGCTACGATGATGGGAAAGAGGGGAGAAAAGGATAGGCATGTTGGATGGGTTGAAGGGAAGTAGGATATATGCTGAATTGTAAATAAATGTAATGGAATAGGCGTTTTAACGTGGAAAAGAATAGTAGAAACAGCCAATAAAAGCCTACCAGAACAGATAGTATTGACATAAAACATTTCATGCTTCATTTATAATGTGCCTATGTTCTGTTTTATTTTTTCACCCCGAGATATACTTTTCAATTCAGTCATACAGCTTCCATCCAGTTTAGGTGTGTATGGGTATCATTTTATAATCACTCCCTAAAAGCTCACTTAACTCTAAGGTGTGTGTCTAAACAGCACATCTAGAATCTCTTCCTACTACCATCTGCAATTTCCGATGGCGTTAAATCGCTCCTGCAAGACTAATGATATGGATATTCCAAGAGAAAAATAAGTAAAAAGTCGACTTTCCGGAAGTTGAAATCTATTTTCTTGAATGAATATATTTCATTAGTCACGATGCACTGTTAATCTAAGTCTTTGGCCCTTGTGCTGTAACGTGTCGTCTACTGATGAATTCTATGATAGATAATTTCAGATAAGGTGGCTTTGAAACAAGTCCCATAAACGATTTGAAATCGACAAGAAACTTTTAAAAACGAGAACCAGGTGTAATTTCGGGCCTTATATATGCGTCGTTTTGAGGGTTACTTTAAGGTACTAAATGCATGCACACGCGTTCCAAGTAAATTTGTTTGGTGGGAGGAAAGCGCTCGACTGGCCGTACCAGCCCCACCTCCTCCACCTGCAATATTGGACAGTATAAGTATGTTAATACTCTCCCCGTCAAACAGGCAGCTGCAAAACTCTGACGTTGCACATTGACGTATCGCCTCAATCCCGACCCATGTAATATTCGGCGGCGTTAATGTATATTCCCTGGAAAAATTGACTGTAAAAAAACATGGACGTAATATTTCGCCGCAATTTTTACCCAACTCTGCAATATGGTACGGCGTATAAGTTACTTCCTCCCTCCCGAATTAACCATGAGTAAAGATTAACACCGCATATCACCTTTTGTCCTCTACTCCATCAATACTTGCTAGCTGTCTGCGTGGTGTATTGGCCCTAAGGGTAGAAGGTTTTGCTTCATGATTGAAGATTTATGGTTCGAATCCAAGGATGGGTCTACTTGGGAATTCAGTTTTCTGTGTACCAGAGTCGAGATCCTTTGGATGCCCTTTTTCAAGGCTACCGTATTAAACCGGAACCTTGTTCTTGTAATAACCGAGGGGAATTCTATTTTTTCCTTGTTTATGCTCTGATTGAATCATATATATGCATAGCACTTCCCTTTAAATAGTTGGATAGGATCGAAATGAGGAAATCTAAATAAGAATAGTAGAGAAAAAGACCTTATGGAGCGCTATCAGGATTACAAGATCCCAATCTATAGACCGCACTTTGAGACATCGAATTTGCAAGGAACATTATCGAAGGGAAAATAGAGGTAGGCCGAGGGACAGAAACATAGGTAGTTCAACAAAGACGGATCATGAAACTGAAGAGCTATAGGGGCATAAATCAGAAAGCAGAGGACAGGATAGAAAGGACAGTTGCAGAAAAACTGTCTTAGGACTATTGAATGACTAATTAATGATTGGTTATTCTGTAAAGACCTATTTATTCACTGTGAACCGATTCCATGTAGGAGAGGGCAATAGATTTCCAGCGACATACAATGAATCCCTGCGATAAAAGAAATTTTAGTTATAATATGGGACATTTTATAGGCCACGTAACTGAGATTATTAGCGCCATCAAGGATAGATGGATTAGATTGGAAGGGTAGGAGTGCTTGGGGGTGGAGAGAAACCGGAAGTCGGCATTAGCATGCTCCTCGCGGAGCCTAAGGGGTTCACAATTTAGCACCCTGGGTGTCGGACAGTCTACTGTATTTAAGCACCCTCCATATCGTAAAAGATTTCACTGAATAATTTCTGAAGTTTCCGGGATGAGAACACGGGCTCTCGAGATGAGAAACCAGCACTCAAAGATATCGGTCGGTGTGGTAGCAAATATTGCGGCGAGGGAGGCTGTAATGTAAATTTTCTGTCGGCATCTCTCATTTTCAACGCATTTTTACGGTTTTTGAGACAGACAGTAGGTATTCCAAATTAAATAATTCACATTATGTATTGATGAAGAGATACGCAATTTTTATAAAAAAGAACAACTTTAATTACGACCCGGGTATCGATGTACATAATAAATCATCATCAGATACCATCTTTCTATCAATCCATAATGTTCAAATTCCGCGTAGTATCGCCTGAATCTACCGAATTTGATCATTCCGCACTTTTGATGGTCCACTCAATAGCGGTAGTCTACTAATAACGGAACGTGCCGCGAAGTCCATAGGTTTACGTACCATTTCACGGAGGGAGTAGCATTGCACTTGAAGTGCTCCAATTCACGGTTCTTGAACGGTCGGTTCTTGGACGCACGACAGAAGTGGAACTTCTAGAAATCAAAAACAAACAAATTTTTATACATTTAAAAAAACACTATCGGGGGTGAATCTACGGTGCAAAAGAGATATTATTGCTTAAAATAATTACTCTTGATTAAGCTCTTAAAATCGTTCTAATATATGTTTCTCAAACAAATTAATTTTGCAATTAGACACGTAATCATAGTTTATAAACTAATTTGAGTATCCGAGGCCAATAATTGTTGTCGCCATAGTTCTATTCATGAAAGAGAGGGAAAAATTATACGCTATAACTAATATTTCGCCATTTAGAGATCACTACGTAAAAATTCCTTATCAAGCGAACGTGTTTATAGCGGGCGTAAAATACATAACCACAGTAAAGTAGATCCACATAAAAAATCTTCGCTACTTCCAGGACTCGAACCAAGACTCTCGAGATGGAAAGTAAGTACTCGTGCACCCACAGCCAACTGACCCCCGGAATACTTCCCTTCGCGCGTATATTTTCATCTGTTCGTATTTCTCCTTCGATTTCATCTGTTCACCTCTCTCTTTCGATTCGACGCCCTCCCTAAGAATTCCACATTGAAATGGTGCGTTCGAAATATAATTCGATCCAAAAGGAGACGACGCGATGTGCGTGTGTGCGAGAGAATATGTTAGCACTAATGTCGGCAGAAATGTGCTCTTATCACGCAGGCTTAAGAAAGGCCCTTTTGTGGAGGTAGGGGAAGAGGAGTCCCTTTATCCCATTGTGTTTCGCCACCTTGCTATCTTCGGATAACCTCGTTCTCCTGCTCTCCCTCTCTTTCATTCCTTCTCTTCGCCTTCGTCCAAATACAATTTTCGCGCGCGGGAATTCCTGGCCCTGGCGTCTTTGCAAAAGAACCATCTTTCGGATCTCTCCCCACCGGCGCGGCGTGCTCGCATGGATGTGTGGGGAGCCTCTTGCTTCCAATAAGGGAGGTGATAAAAAGCAGTAAGGGTTTGGGAGAGGAAGGAACCGAGTGGGAATTGTAGAGAGATGTTGGCAGTGGTGGGTGGTGGTTTTGGGGGTGCGTTGGCGAGGATGAGAAAGAATGTGAAGGGACATGAGGGGTTGGGTGGATATGTTAGGATGCGCTCGCAGGAGTTCCTTCTTCTTCCTCGCTTTGAAAGTGAGTTGTTCATTTAGTATGGGCATGAAAGAACTTCATCGGTAAGCGGGCCAGCTTGGACAACCCTTTTTGGTTACCATTGGTCGTTCAATCCTAAGATAGGTTGACTCCAGCCCTCCATTATTCTCTACCAAATGCTAGTTCCCTTACCTGCTGGTAGTTCTTCTTATGCACTTTCATCTTTATTTCCATATTCTTAAATCATTCGGTCGATATATATAATCGATTTATTTATTCCTTGGCCTTGGTCTTAGGACTTTTTCCGCTATTTTCCTTTCCCTTCAATTATATTCTTCACAAACCCATTGTTTGTCTCGGTGGCGGCGGGTTAAAGTACTCTCCTGCTGATCCTAAGGTCGCGAGTCTCGCCTGGGTGGGTTTTCCCCCACTCAGGGCATGGGTGTTTATGTGTGAATGTTAATGGAAGATATGGATGCATAGCCCTAATTTCGCCCTGAAAAAAGTCGCCATTATATTTATTATCATTGTTCCTCAAGGTGTGCCCAATCAATCTGGATCTTCTTTTCAGTATAGTGTTCCATATAGTCATTTCCTCTTCTACTCTTCTGTACCCTTTTTGGTTGGTGTACCTCAATGAGCTACAACTAAGAAAATGGTTTTAATTTAACTTATATTAATTAAATTGTGTTATAGCCTGCTAGTCACTTGAAAATATCAAGCATGCGAACTTTTTCCCGCGGGTTTCCCATACCTGGCTTAAAGCGTAGTGTACTAGTTGCCGACGATAGCCGAAAAAACTATGTAGTACATGATTTCGCACCCATCAAAGTTTATCGTCGGAAGAAGTACCAAGTCTTTTATTACGGTCGTGAGTATATGTATAATAATAATAATTTATCTGCTCAGCGGTTCTACAACCAGTTACGTTTACCATATGAAGAAGATTATGATCGTTCAAACTACCTCAAAGTATTCATCCAGTTCATTCACGGCCTAGTGTTTATTTGAAAGTGTTCTCGCGTTTGGTAATGTGTTTTGTTTAAGACTGCGCCAATAATAAATAATTTATTCGCGGTTGAAGCGAGTTGAAAAATAACATAAAATCACACTATTCGTGTTTCATTCGGTTCTAAGAATGCTTTGAAAAACAAACTCTATATGTTTTTTTATTATGACGTTAACATTCTCGATCGACCATTTCGAGTAGAGAGAGGTGGTCAACTAATTTTATTTCATAAAACTGATGATCTCAGGCCTGACCTCATGAAAATTATGGATATCCATGATATGAAAACCACCTTTGTTATTTCCACAAACTTGCTTACGCCGGCACGACGCGCGTTTCACCACACTGTGGCATACTGAGTATGCCACAGTGTGGTGAAACGCGCGTCGTGCCAGCGTAAGAAAGTTTGTGTAAATAACAAAGATGGTTTTCTCATCATGGATAATTTTATTTCATTTTACATTAACTCTTTCTTCTGTTTTCATTTCCAATTTAGGAATATTAATCTTTCAAGCAGATTATTCCTCATTAGCTCTATTTGTGAAGAGATTAGCTGCCTTCTCCGCCGTTGCTTTATTAGTGACAACTCAATGCTGCGTTATTCTCCCATTCTGGAAAGCGCTATAGTGAAAGATAATAAATTTTAGAAGGAAAATTCTGAAAACTTTGTGTTGAACATTCTTTGGCTTGTGTTGAGGTCCCAAAAACCCTTAATTGTATGTGTCTCTTTTGCATTTGATGCCTGTTATTTCATCGCCATTGTATGCCAAATCATCGCAGGGCTCTGGTTATTCCATAGATAGTTTACTTTCGTTGAACCAACCCTAGGTTTGACGCCGTCGTCGGATAATGATTTTTCGTGGTTTCAAAGGCCTAGTCAATGAAATTTACGGGAAATAATCTAATGTTTTCCATCTTCTTTAGGAATCGATTGTGCGACGTCCAAATGAAAACTAATCGGATTATTCCCTTTACATTGGCAATGGAACCGTGTGTTTGATACCTTTTCTGTAGGTTTCATCTATGAATTGAGTCTTCGTGTGCCAAAAGGCTATATCAAATAGCTATCAACAGGCTATATCAGGCAAATATCTGGTATTTAAAAATATCTTTAGCTGTTTTTCGTGGTCATTTATAACAGTGGTTCACGAGCAAGTAGGTTTTACCTGTGGTAAAATAGCTAAAACTGTTATTGGGATAAATATTGAATGTAAGCGTTCACCTCAACGCATTGCGTTGTATTACAAGATATAGGCACTTCAGAATGGTTATAACGGCTTTGCTAAGTTTAAAATGTAAATAATTTCAGTAAATGTCGAAAATGTAGAAAAAAATTACATCGAAAAACAGGAAAAATAGCTTCAATTCCTCAGAAAAACGATCAGTTTCCACATTATTACTAAGGTAATGTACCAGTTAAGATAGTTTTGAATGGAAGTAAGAAATCCTCTGGAGTTTTACTTGCGCAGGGCCCTATCTAACTCTAGTATTTCTTTCTTCATCTCAGCGTACGTTCTACCCTTAAAAATCCCTTCCATAAAACCTACTCCGATTCCTCCTCTTCGCCGCTTATCCAACATCCTCCCCTCTGTCACATACTTCAACATCCTTTCGCCCCTCATTACCTCTTCCAACCACCTACTTTGCCTCCTGCTAAATTCATTCAGAAGTTTCCTTTCCTTATCACTAAATCGTATGGTAATATATAGATATTTCGTATTGTATCTCTTTTGTAGTTGTCAATCCCAATTATACTGGCTCGGGAAAACCATCACTTTTGCTAAAATTTTAATTTATTTTTATTTTTTACTTTATTTTTGTGAAATGTATTATGAGGGAAAAATATGCTGTCATTGTTACTTGCTCAAATGCTTTTCTTTTGAAATAATAACATCTAAATTATTCCATTCATTGCGACAGCAAATTGTAAATTAATTTCCGTACGTATCCAGAAACAACAGCGTGGATCGGATGTTGGCGAAATGTTTACCCTTTCACCAATAAAAATACACGGACGATGCAAATTTCTTTGGACATTTTTTTTATTGGATGTATAATACACTGAACTCAAATCACTCATTGACGAACAGTTGTGTGCTTTACCTAATTTTTCTGTTTGAAGAGATTATTATTTAGTGTATTAATCTTGCAAAAATAATTATCTTCATCTTTAGCTGATCTAATGTTAAAAGGGAAAATATTTTAGTATAATTATATTGAGAGAAGAAAAGCTTGCATGTTGAAAAAAATATTTATCATAATTTCCTCAAAAATTATCACAGGTCAAGTTTGATTTGGGGCGCCTCATAGGGAATAAGGCTGAGTTATTTCCCATGTTCCTCTCAATCACGTCACGGATAAAATCTTAAGATTTGATTCATTTTACAGATTTTTCCAGATGATTTTGTTTCGGAAAAACTGACCTTTTCCACCAAGTTCAAGTCGCCATTTTCTATTCTATTTCCATAAGTTGGAGAGAACTGAGTCCACAGTTTTGAAAATTCCAGCGGGGGTCCCCCCAGTTCTTTTTAATTTACTTTAAGAAATACTATTGCGCTGCGTGTAGCGGGCTAGTATGACCTATCACGCAAACCACGGCCATGTCATTGCGTCGTCATATTATGACTCAACTCACGTTCACATAGAGTTGTCTAATTCGTCCGATAGCCAAAGAGTGGTAAATAAAAACGCGATATTTAATGAATTTATCAACAATTATAGGGAAATTAAAAAGTAATTTACGTCTCCATTGCCTCATTGTAATATTGCTTGAAACACAAAACTATATTTTATTTACTCAGCAGGGTAAGAGCAGTAACTGCCAATTTGTTTTCAATAAATACATAATATAGAAATTTCAGTGCAATTTATTTTTTATTTCAGTTTCAGAAATAATGGAGTTAATTTTTTTCTGCAAGAAATATTATGATAATAATTTAGACGTTGTAATAATATAATGAAGGCGTTTACAGACAGTAAAAGAAACTATTACGATGCTAAGTTGCAAAGGGATGTTACAATAACAACTAGCATTCATTGTGATACTTCCAGGACACATTTCCAGTGTACATTTGAAAGCAGAGTTATTAGAGTAATTGTCAAGAGTAGAGTAGTAATTAATTGACAAGTCAATCATTTTAAGTAAATTCATTTAGCAATTTTAAAGCCTGAATGAATCATTTTCTACTACCTAAATGCTACTAATATGGAGAATTGATATTAGAATAAGAAATTAAACCATCGTTTTTCCTAAAATATTTACTCTTCATTACAACTTATTTCTTCTATTTTAAGATGGACTAATAGGCCAGAAAATTTATTCTAACAAATTTGAACGATTCGAAGTAAATTGTAAATTTAGAACTTTCAAGTTGAACAAACAATGGATTCTCACAATGTGGGTACAAAGTTTCTCGTGCCGAATCTTTCAATGGACTCCAGCTGCTGCGATCAATAATCATCGGGTATACCCGGTCAACCTGTAGATGACGTAATTTTCCCCGGGACAATGAGTTCTTGTGATACTTTTTTATTTATTTGCTAAGGTGCAAAGTGTGTCGGCCTATTTACTTCCAGGATATGTTCCTCAAAATAGTTTACTTCACAATGATTCAGAATTATGCTGCCCAGGTGATGTTTTAAGAATGCATCAGCATTCTTCGTCACGGATTTGAACGCATTATTTTTAAATAAGAATGTTATTTATTTTAGTCATTTTATTGACTTGTTTTAACTCAGCAATTACCGAATCAATTATAAATACTTTTTTAATGCACATTGTCAAGAGAAGCAATATACCTGTAGTTCTAAACCAAATATGTCTTTTATACCTTATAAGCATTAAATCGGCGGCCGGCCGATTGAATCCGAGACTTTTGGAATGGGGAAGACAATTTAGCCCTGTCTCTTTCGCTAGTTCTTCGAAATAAAATGATTCATGTAAATCGCAAGAAGTATATATAAATTTACGTAACTAACGGTACCAAAATCAAGTTGAATTTTCGATTTGTTCAAAAGTTATTGCGAAAATTATAAAATCACGCTTCAACCTAATTGGCTCACTTTGAAAATGATTTCAAAACATACTTTATTAATGGACACCGATATAAAAAAGAGAGCATCCAAAATTTCACCTTTTATTAAGTTTGATAATTGCGGATGAGCGTCGATGAGTGAGTGAGTCAGAATGTAGAACTTTATAAAAGCGGAGGTAAACAATGCCCATCATACAATATTCGTCAGGGATATATTATTTTATCTCAAATGAAGAATCTCAATTGGAATACACCTTCGAAAGGAACGTCAACGGCTTGAAATGAGGTCAAGCAGTAATGCCAGGGGGAGGATAAAATGCAATCAATGAGGTCACAACTTTCGTCAGATTGAAAGGAGTGCTCCTCCGGCAAGTGGAAAAAGTCCCGCGAAAAATAATATTACGTTTTTCTTTCTACCCGTGGCGCGGACGCCGTGCCTTTTGGATGTAACTAACTTGGGCAAAGGATTTCCGTGAAGTGACAAGCCTCGGAATTCAAAACGAAAACATTGTGTCAAGAGATAGCACGCAAGAGTATCGTGCAACGTCGAGGGAATAAAAATTGAAGGCAAAACTGAGTCAGCGGGAACTGTTTTGCACGCAATACTTCCGAACTTCGAGCATATTATTTTATTTGGACTAATCACGTCTCACTGCGGGGTGAATCGTGACTGAATGGGTTGGAAAACCACATAAAATTTTACTCAAAATGTGCTCGCGTCAACTTTGATACTTCTGAAAGGACCAGGATACTCTTGAGGATCTGACAGGATACATTGATCGCTCGGAGCTCAAATCTGGTAAAAGCGGGGATTTGGTTTTCTTCTTCTTCCTTGTAGTACACTCCCGTGGTCTGTTTCTTCTTATTCCTTATAAGTAGACTCCCGTGGCCTGTTTCTTATTCAAGTGAATACTACTCTAGTTTAACTTGTGGCACCACCTTTTTCTTGGCCGACCGACGTTTCATTCACCTATGATAGTTTATCCCTTGCTAGTGAGTGGTTCATCCCTGTCGTTTGTCATTACATTGTCATGTGCACAGTCTGCCATGTTTACGGCCACATGGCAGCCACGATGAACTATCAATAATGTATTCGAACATTCGCGAAGCCGAGTACGTGGCATTTTAGATCGTTCTAGCAGCCGGAAGTACGTATCACCCGGAACGTTCCTTAAATATCCCGACAGTTAACAATGCCACCTAGTGCCACCTAGCCGTCCACTATATAACGTACGCGGCACCATAGAGACAGTCAATTTTCATACCTGCAGCCGAAGGCCCTGATCGAAGTCATAGCGGCCTTATTTAAAGAATTTACAACTGGAAGCTTCGTAGATCACAGTCTGATTTAATTACTGCTACGGAAAATTGGTAAAAAGTACCAAAGGGAGAGTATACTTTCTAATTTATTTTTGTAAAAAAAAGTCTGCAGGTGATAAAATTTATTTTCCATTCTTTAGGCCGTTTACCCCAACTGTACGCTCTTCAACTATGGCAGGGGTTGTCAATGGGACGCTTTTCAAAAAAGCACTGAGTTTTAGGACATTTTGGTACATTTTGTTAAAGTTCTCGCCGTTTCGAGTCAAAAACAAAATTCGATTATACAAATTTTTTAAATCGCTCAATATCCTTCCTCATGACAATTCTCTCTTGTTCGTTTTACCGTTATTTCTATTTCATTTCATCAAAAGAAACAAAGCCTACAAATTATAAAAATTAAGTTTACATGCATTTCTTATGGAAGTTGACATGAATGATCTGGAGTCGGACATGAGACTTAAGGTTTGCAAAAAATAGCCTATTTTCATCGGAGACGCAAAATTTAATAATAAGCGAAGTTTGAAAGTTGTTTAACTTCTGGTTCTTGAAAAAAAGCCGAGCTAGGCAGAAAATCGTTGCATAGAAACGCAGTTTTAGGATTATCTATTTATAATTATAATGTAGGACTCGGCTAACCATAAACATTGGAGTCATTGAACTTACTTCTTTTAATTTCCTGATGATACTACGGTTATAAAAACTATTTGAAGTTACAAGTATACTATTCTGTTGAACATTAAGTTTTTCATCTGAATTTTTCTTAGTTCAAATATTATTCCGTGCGCAAGGGTTTAAAAATTAATTTCTCCGGGGAGGGATGCGAAAGATGATTTGTCCTCTTAAAGATGGAACAAAGATGGCTGGTTACCATTTGAACTACAGGGTGAATAATTTTATTATATATGCTAAATAAATGTTAAGAAATGTGTTCATGTGTATCATGTGTTCATGTATATATTTCATGTTTGGCTTTATTCACATCCCTCCTATTTTCCATTCTTGTTTGTATCCGGAGTGAATTTTTTACCCCCTTATGACACACCATTCGTTCGTAAATTACCTCATTTGTTGTTGCGGGAACACAATGTCCCGCATGACAACTACAAGGGGCCAAATGGAATACGAGTCCAGCAAATAGCTTTCGTTATCACCTTATCCGACTCATTTAACCACTGCATATGTATGCGCCGTACACCCCTTGAATTGCAGATAGACCTGCCAACCGCCTTTCATGGAAAAAATATCGGACGTTCTCCAGCAAGTCTCTATCTCTCTTGTGCCGTCTTGATTTGAAGAAAAGAAGAGTTTGTATTTGGTCCCCCTATTTTTTACTGAGGGAAGATGAAGGGAGCGTACGAAGAGTGGGTAACTTGGAAACTTTTTCTCCCGGGAATCCTTTACTGGGAGCCAGGGAGGAACTATAAAAGCTCATAGATGAAATTATTGCAAGTAGAAAATGTTGATTAGGTAAAAATGTTGCGATGCATACGTCTAAAGGCTTTCTTACACTACACTTAAGTTGACTCTGAAATCAGTTTTAAAATATCGGAACCAAATTTGAAACTTTGAACTCGGAAATGTGCCGCGTTTTACGCTGCAATATGCTTGCTTTTAAAATGGGCATAGTAACATTGACATAAGAAGGAGAATCGTATCAGCGAAAGCAGCGTTTTTTTAGGGATCTGATGACGGAAACCTTGCGTATTAATGTAAAAATAAAGTTAACGTAGGGTTAAAAATGGAGAGTAGCGTAGCGTTTTAATGCCTCACGCCATTAATAGTACCTATAACCAACACTACTATCTAACCTAAACCAGTTGATGGCTGAAATTTTAAAATATTTTCCTCTGTTAAACTTTTTTTTCCTTCCTCTCCGAGACGATGTTTTTCTCTTTAGAGAGTGGATAAGGTATATCCACCCCGGTAATGTCCCAGCATTTCGAGGGAAATCATCTCCCTTATGAATCAGCGGCGGATATGTGAAAAGCTTTTTCATGGACCAACATTATTGAACTTAACGATATTCGAATTCTTCTCCACCAGATTTTCCAGCTTGTATGCGGAGGATCATCATCTACATTTTTATCGCGACAAAGCGATTTGACATACCTCTGCTGTCTCATTTAGTCTTTTTGGTAACGTAGCCAATACGCATAGCAATCGAAAATGGATTTCAAGTAATCGAGAAAATTACTACTCTGCCTTCCTAGATGTCGTGGGTCCTTGTCCTGTCAAAGATGCTTCACTTTTGTAGTTACATCTAAAAGAGAACGCTTTTTTTAACGAATTGCTGCTTAAAGTCTTGCCATTAAACTACCTTCCCTCGTTTCTCAAGAAAGGAAGCATTTTCCTCATCCATTGCGAATGTTTTTTTTTCATTTGGCCATGGAATCTATAAGGAATTTGTTAATTATGCATATTTTTTCCATAACTATGAGAGAAAGCGCAATATTAAATTTCCGTACTATTTTAAAACACATCCACCATAGTTTTAGCATAGTGTCATTCTACATTCTTTGCTTCATTCATGCTTTGAAGTCATGTTTGAAGCTTTGAAGTCATGGTGTGGAAATATTATTTTTTCTTTCATAGAATAATTTGGCAACTGGCATCACTTTCACTTTATTGCACTCTGAATATGCAGCAAGAAAAATTCAGAACTTCAGCATGGAGGTATTACTTGGTGTGTTTTCTCTTACAACAATAGATATTACTCATTTCCGCCAAGTTACCTCTGAAACTCTCTCCTACGTTCTGTGCATTTCCTTTGGTGTGAGCTCGAGGCATTATTTTCCGTAGTACTGAAACGGAGGCTGATAAAAACGGAAGTTTTTGTTTGATGTTGGAATGAAACTTGACTTATTGTTAGTTGTAAATTGTTTACGTTCAATAAAATCAGTATATGGTTTATCAGTGGTGAAATATTGCATCCTTTAAATTGCGCTTGTTTTGTCGGAGTTAATATGCGATTGTTGGACGTGATACTTTTCGATTGTTGGAAGTGATACTTTTAATCCCAGCTGATGATCATTGGCCCGAGTCAATTTCTGCAAGAAATTAAGTATTGATGAAATTGGTATTTATACCAATGAATTTGATACAAAATACTTTTCCAGAAATTTTTAGCGATTTCACGTACCTCTTCTGTCTCATTTAGTCTTTTTTTGGTAACGTAGCCAATACGCAAAGGTGGTTACAAAAAAAATTGATTCCTTTTACCTCCCTCGATTCAGTACCAGTTGCGGTAGACTCACTGCTTCCTCATTATAACTCGTAAGAAAAAACAATTCTTCTGGTTCCTATCCTTTCTCTTTTAGTCTTCTCTCCTTTGACTCATCCTGTATAAAACTATCAGGTTTCCGGCCCGGCCCGTTCCTGAGGGCTGAGAATTCCCCTCTATATTTCCCGCTGCCAAAGAACAAAGGATAATCCACTTCTCTCTGATATGATTTCAAGTTAAGATGAACTGGAAAGGCCTGTCTCATGTTTGAATAATCTTTTACAGTCAGCCATTGGCGAAAATAAACCTAGTTTTATGTTTGAAGCGTTGAAAAGATATGAAATGCCTGCTGCCTGGAGCTCGGGGATCCAAGTTTCGATTTTATGTGAATGTAATTTTGAAGGGAAAACCTTACCAGAAGATCACTAGTTAATTTCCAGCTGAAATAGCATGCTTTAGGTACCCTCTCGTCACTGTTCACGTGATAAAAATGGCTTATTTCGCTAGATCAGACATTTTCGGCAGCATCACTCGGAATAAACGCCCGGGAAAATTAGAAAATATTAATTTTTTATCTAAATGCAATTAACAAAACATCTGAGTTGTTCAAGTTCATTCAAGTTGTTCATTTCGTAATTTCACCACATTTTCCCGTTGCAACTACTGAAATTAATTACTTATCGCAGTTGACATGTCTGGAGAGTGTTCTGTATGAGAATATGTTCAGTAGAACTGACATAATACGAAGAATTAGTAAAGAAAGGATTAACAAATATCAAAGTAAGCACTTCCGCTTTTGATCAATACCTATTAGCTTAATCTTTTTTATCTTCTCATCATTTTTTATCTATTTTAAGCAGATAGTAGCATTTATCCGAACCTCTTTTCAAATGTTCCTTTCAAGAAACTGATTGTCAATGCATATTTTTAATATTCAATTCAGCACTTAGTTCGGTGCATCATTTTTAGATGCTGCGACAGTCGTTTGAAACTATTTGTGGTTGTGTAGCATTCTTCATCTTCCTTTAAATTACAGGAAGCATGGAGTTATAGTGTTATGACTGTGTTAATACTATGACTAAGAAACGGGTTTTAACATGGGCCCTATAGCCCATCGTAAAATTTCGGTCTGAAAAAATCGGCGATGTAGGGGATTTGATGTTCTGTGTAAGTCACACATTGCTGCGGAGACGATAAGAGAATTTCTGTGGGAATATAATTTTTGGACGAGGGTTGGTTAGGTGCTAACGGCCTCAGTCTCGCGCCGCCGGCAATAAAGTCCACCGGCATGAAACTTGTCCGTCCGCGCTCTTGCGTCGAGGCAATAACAATGCAGGGAGAGGTAAGGCGACGTAAAATGGTGTGGAAATTATGTAGCTGGATGGGTGGAACAAAGGGAAAACCACACCTAATTACTCATCAGGGGAGGATTAGGGGGTAGGGGCGAGTTGAGGTGTTTGGGGGTGGGGGGTTGGATTAAGTGGAAGAGGGAATCAAGGGGCGGGCGTTAAATAATTTCGTATTTGATACCACAAGGTAGTATTTTTGAGGCAAATTGCTTTAGTGGTAAGGACATCAGATGTACAACTTAACTGGCCAAAGATTCAAAGGGAAAGAAATTGATGAGGGAAGAATAGACGTAAACAAAAGACTGGTGAACACTCTAATATGGAGCGTGGCACTGTATGGGTCGGAAACTTGGTCATCGCGAATAGAGGATGGGTGGAGACTTGAGGCATTTGAAATGTGCGTTTTAAAAAGGATGGAGAGCGGGAGCTGGGTGGTGAGGGAGACAAACAAGGATGTATTGGATGGGGTGGGAGAGGGAAGGAAGCTGGTGGCGGAGGTTCGGAGAAGGCAGAAGGGATGGATGGAGGACGTTTCGAGACGCGAGGACATGTTGAAAAGGGTGATAGAGGGGAGAACGCTGGGGAAGCGTGGAAGAGGAAGGAAGAGGATAGGACTAGACGAAATTATGAAGAAGTAGAGGGTATTAGGAATTCAAGAGAGACCTGATATCAACTCATCTATAGGAAGGAAAGTGTGCTGGTGTCCCAGAAATTGGGATATTAGAATAAGGAATGTCCAAAAACCTGTCAATCAGCTGGTAGAATACTAGAATGAGCTGACATGTTGGAGGAATCGGGATGTAGGGGCTACGTGAGCTTTCCATTCGCTCAAATGCGCCGCTCACTTTGCAACGCACCATCACACTTGCTTTCCATTCGTTTCAGACCCTGAGCACTTTGGCAGCGCGCTTCAAAAATGATCGGAAGCAGATTTGATTTGTGCTGGAGAGCGCTGGAGAAGAAAAAAAGTCGACAATCAAATTACAGGGATTGTTGTTCATGTGTGGATTTTCAAAATAGGCGTCTATTATGGAAAATGTAAATTTTTAAGTCATGTATTAAAGTTAACGGTTTGAAATGCGAGTTTTGAACGAATTTGATAACTACGCACAAAACATTCAGCCTTGACTACAGTGAACCTACATAATGATACCTACTGACAGATAACCAAACGTTTCCCCTGCGCACATCGTTCTTGTCATCGTCGTTCGCTGGCGTTTAAGGTGACACATGGGTCATAGATTGCATATTTTAATATTTTTAAGTAAATAAAAAAATAATCTTGGGCCTCATTTCACATAAATGCATCTATTTATGCGTTGAAACTCACCAAACAAGCTGCAATGGAATTGATACAAGAATTATATTCATTTTTCCTTAATTAAAGAATGTCAGAGTATTCGGCGCGATATTCGAAATTTCGGGGAGATTATATTGAAATATGTTTCCTTTCGAATATTGACCCAGCGTGACACCTTGTTATTTGTTATCAGCATTTATAATAATGAGAAATGTATTATTTCACGTTTATAAGAAAATATTTTACATATGCTATCAA
The DNA here is from genome assembly GCA_963573305.1 of Pyrrhosoma nymphula. Lineage (NCBI taxonomy): Eukaryota > Metazoa > Arthropoda > Insecta > Odonata > Coenagrionidae > Pyrrhosoma > Pyrrhosoma nymphula. The sequence goes on along the minus strand of OY754335.1, from coordinate 46,269,838 downwards.
ATTATTACAAAATATACGCCATGTGGCATCGGACTACGTGTTAAAATAGCATTGAATTGCCACTATATGAACTCGGAAATCAACTATTTTCGCTTTTCTCGAAATCATTTATATTCACTTTTCTCTATAGATATCACTTATGAGAACACGTATGCAAAATTTTACGCCAATCTGTACATAAACAAAAATCGCTCCAGCCACCTTAAGTGCGTTGATGTGTTCCGATCACCTCAAACTTCAACACCTTGAAGGAAAGCACCCGGAGGCAGACTCCTAAAAAAATAAAAATAAAATTTCCTCCGGATAAACCACGTGAAAATATTGGCTTTCAATTTTGCCAGACTTTGACTTTCTAGACTTTTATGCAAGCACATCAGCAATACCGATATCAAGGTGAATCTATCTTGATCAAGGGATTCTAAGGCCTGGTTAACCGCAAAATGACGTTATTTTTTCTATAACTTCTGATAACTGAGAGGTCTGGTTTTATATATCGCGTCAGATTCTCTCGGTTAGTTGACGTGAGCGTTATCCATAGGATAACGTATTAAGGAGGCTCCAACGCAACTGCATACATAAAAAAATAGTGAATTACTCCTTTGTGTTTTTAAAAATATTTCACTGATGACATGCCTTAGCTTATAAAAAGCCAAAATAATATTCGAAATATGCAGATTAATCTACGAATATACTTTTTTTGTCACTTTTTCCAATAATAGGAGTCCACTTCAGCGCTATTTCCGTTGAATTGACGCATTCTGACTTAAAGTGTAATACTAATTTGCTAATAACATTTTAAAAATAATATGATAAGGTGCTTAAACTTAGTTTTTATTCAACATTCTAGGAGTATCCGCTTCTGTTCAAGAGTTTTAAGAGTAAATGGGGGATTTATATTAGGTAGAAAATTATGAGTTATCCCTACGTTTAACCCTTCCTCGTATTTTGCATTATAATATTTCAAGTTCAATTTGAGAATAAAGTAGCGAGGAAAAGTATGATTTTTCGTGTTTACCAAATAGAGGAGATCTTTTTCTATAGTTAGCCATATTATAAATGAAATGACATTAAAATCACTTTACGGTGAAATCAAATACATTCCAAAAGCCTTAATTGCGAGAAAATATTTGTTCAGGGATGATAGAATCGATCCTAAGGGCTGAAGCATTCAAATGGTTACATTTAGGATGTAAACAGCAGCAAGGCATAGCTATGTGCCTCTTATTGCTTTACAGCTTCATAATGAAGTCAGCATTGATGTGTAGAGCCATATAAATGTCGCCATTCCCTAAAGAACTTGGTTATTATCAAATGTGGGTTTCACGATTTCTGTTGCCTTCATTGCCATTTTAATGTCATTATCATGATAGTGATGGAGTATTTTTCTATTTAAAAAACAGCTCAAACAAGAGCATCCGAAATTTCGCTAAATTTATTAAAATTCATTAGGGCTAAAAATATGATCTGATTAAATTACATAAATCTAAGGAAACATCATTGTTCGAGTTTTAAAAAAACAATGCTCCATCACCATATTGATTATAATATTTTTCCAAAAAAAGCGAAGAGGTTAAAATTATATTTTCGTCGTATGAATTGTCGTAGCTTAAAGGATCGTAAAAAACATAATTCAAACTTGGTGTTAACTCAAATTTTCAAAAGAAACATGTAACGCCTAATAATTTTCCGGCAAATTGGGATAACGATAAAAAGATAAAATATTTTCAGGTAGGGACGCTATGCTACCTCATTATCATCGCTATCGAAGTGTACCCGTCCCAGAAGATATCTCCAAGGACCTCTTTATCTCCTGGTATTTCCTCTGTCTTCTCCTTCTTGTTCCATTGGCTGGATGGAGTTCCATCATTTTTATAGCAGCCGTCACACAATATTTTTCTCTTGTTCTGCCTCACTTCCCATTAATCTTTCCTTCTGTGACCATCTTCTACTGGCATAACATATGGCTATTCATGGTGGTCTTTCTCTTCCTTGCTCGTCACATTGTTCTATGTTTCCCTTCAATTCTTAAAAATACCTCCTTGCTACTAATGATCTCCTACCATCTACACTCCCTGTCCTCCACCGTCCATACATTAACAATGGTGTGCGAAAGTTTTCTAGAAACGTATCATAATATCCTATGTTTTTGTGACCAAATTATTCTAAGAATGCTATCTTCTCCCCATGATGATATTAACCCCACTTTATACTTGCACCACAACCTACGCACGGAATATACAACTGGATATAATGTGAAATAAGCAGAATTAAGAATGCATTGCTTTATCAGCTGTTAAACCTTTTACATCTATGGGCATTCTGACTTACCCGAAGAGATCCGTATTTACCATTGGTAAATAGATAAACGTCTTTATCGGGGCAAGATTGAGACTTTTAAAGTCCCTTCTTCCATCTAACCCCTGGTAAAGAAGAGAATATATGTAACCATAAGGAGCGACAGCTCAGGTGAATATATAATAATAATAAGGGTACGAAATCCTGACCACCAGCCTCCCCGTGGCGTACCTGGTAACGGCTTTTGCCGGCTAATGGTGGACGTCTGCGTGTGGGGCTAACCACCCCACACGCAGTTTTACTGGTTCCAAGAAAAAAATCTAGGAAAGCCACCCGCAACCGGCCAACAACAACTCTCGGATGGGGGCCCTAGTATAGTTGGGTGTGGCAACGAAAACTCACCAATTAGAAAGGGAGCTCGTATGCAGTGGACGGAAGCCCTAAGGAGCGACCTTCTAGCATGCCATGCTGCGAGCGAGCCCGATCGCAGGGGGTATATGTATGCACTCATTGTGGTGTGAGATGCATCCGGAACACGGCCATCTATCGCAGCAGAATCTGCGCGATTATGCCAACCATCTGCGAAAAAAAAACTCCACACCAACCGCCAGTTCAGAAGAACACATCACCGGCCAGACCACTCTTCCCGACACAAGCTGCCTCTCCACCGCCTGAGGCGAGAACGACATTTGTGTCAGTCTCTCGGCCAAATGGGGAGGAATCTGGTCAAGCCGTCTCTGAACTACGAACGCGGTTGTTAAGCACAATAAACTGTGATGAAGGATAACCTAGGCAGAGAGACATCTACCAAAAAATTTCTCTGCGGGGTAACCACCTGCCCCAATTGAATGGTCTTATCGACGAAATCCTGACGGAAACGTCGGAAATTTGGACGGTAACGTGGTCTACGCTGCAGCCAAAATTATGGCTCACTCCCAAAAGAACACCTCTTGGGAGGACAAAGCAGCAAAGAGGCTGGAACTGTTGGGAGGCCAAGATCACGCAGGTCTTCCAGGCGGCAAAGAGGGCAGCAGACGAAACCGGTCTCGACTTCGACCCGTCATCCGAAGCGTCGCGACGGCAGCGACAAAGACACGACCATCTCGTCATTGAAGGCAGACGTCCTCAAGCTCGAAATAAAAAAAGCCGAGCAGAAGGCCTTTGTCAAGGCGCACACCGATAAGCCTATACATGGATGTTTCCGGCATGGGTTATCGAAGCATGGGTTATCGAAGGAGCTGACGTTTGCCTTCCTACGCTCCGCCGGTCTGAAGTCTGAGACCGAGGGTTTTGTTCTCGCGAGCCAGGATGGTGTCATAAACACACTCGTGTACCGCCGAATTATATTCAAGGCGAAGGTCGCGGACACGAGATGCAGGGCGTGCAGAGCCCAGCCGGAGACTTTGAGTCACCTTTTCTCCGGCTGTAGTTATGACGCAAGATCGGCGTATTTAGTTCGTCACAACGCGGCCCTGCGGGTGTTATACTTTCACCTTCGACACCATTATGGCATCGATGAAACACCAGTGCTGCCCTATGCCCCTAGGAGTCCGTCGTGGAGAACGATAAATGCACCATCTGGTGGAATTACTCCTTCTCCACCACCAGGCAGTTGGAGGTGACCAAGCCTGATTTTGTTCTCCTCGAACATCTCACACGCTCCATGTTGGTGATCGAGTTTTAGGCTCCGGCTGAAACTAACATGGATGCAAAGGAGGTGGAATAACGGACGAAATATCAAGACCTGCTTTTCAAGCTTCGACAAATATGCCCCGGACACTCTGTGAAACTGGTGGTTCTCATCATAGGTGTGCTCGGTGGAGTTAAGGGCTCGCTGCTAAATAACATCAAGTGCATTTCCGTCCTGCGTGGCATAGGCGGAATCACTTGTTGCACGCATGCAGAAGACCGAGATCCTGGGGTCACTACGTCTACTGCGTACACATGACCCGACAGCAGCGTAGCCACTCATCCGATGGGCGTCGGACGTGACTGCTATTACTGCCCAACCCCTCTCGAGTCTCCCGCCATTATGACGGCAATGAAACCTGATGCCTGCCGGGGACTCAGAGGGGATGTTACAACTGTAACAAAAAAAACAATAATAAAAGGTCTTTATTGGGCGATATTGAGACAAAACTGTCCCTTCTGCCATCTAACCCCTAAACCAAACCTTTTCAAATGGGCAATGGCCATATTTAATGGATTAGTTGTGCAGTATATTCGCCGAAAGCGTAGGTATGAGTACCGGATTGTCACTGTGCCGTAATGATTTATTTATAAAAATTCCAAACGGAAATAACTTCCAAAAAACACTGATTTTTTTCATAAAATTTATTGATGAATTGCGCGCGAAAGCCTTGTTAGGTGGACCATTAAAAAAAAACTGGCTTCACATTAGTATGTCAAGACGCCGTCTAATTTTTAACTTATAGTATGTACACGTGCGGCGTGAAAGAAAGGCTATTGGTGAAAAATAACAGTTACAATGTTAAATTCCATGTAGGCCTGTTTTGTTAAGGGAACGCTAAAAATGCCTTGCTAGAGTATTCTAGCACTATGGGGACGCCGCGCCGGCTCTGTCGTCGTGCAAGCCGCGGAGAAAGTGTTAATCACAGCCCTCGTAGATCTAACCAAGGTCCGAAAATGATTCATGCTAATACTTAGTAATGTTTCGGTGGCTTTAAACTGGTTCCACCGTCAAATGTCATTTTATTCATATTCTGGCTTCTCATACAAAACCCGTGCTCCTTTAAATATAAATCTTTGCATGTTATTTTCCCGCGGATTGAACTTACTATTACATAGTGTTACATGCGAAAACGGGTGAAACACCTTCAAAAAATAGTATTTGTCTGTAATATTGATACCATTTTTGCGAAAATCTCTTTATAAGGAGTGAAATCTCCCTGGGATTTGAATGGTAATGAAATTTAGGCACCTGCCCATGTTATTTTTTTGTTATTATCATATTACTGCAATTTAAATTAAATATTAATCCAAACTGTCAATGAAAGCAAACAAAATTTTGACTTCTGTGCAATAATTTCGGTCATCCAGGTGACCATCGATAGGGAGAGTTAAAATTTCGTAAACACGTGCCTTTTGTCCAAAGTTCTAAGTCCGAGTGCTTTAGAAACTCGGACAACACGCACGTGTTTACGAGATTTTAACGCCCCCTTTCGATGGTCACCTAGATGGCCGAAATGCATGCACTGGAGTCAAAATTCCTTTGCTTTCATTTAAAATTTGGATTAATCTATAATTTTACCTTACTAGTCAATTGCATTTCTTCTTGAATTAAATAACCGCAATTATTGGAGGTAAAAGTTGCTAATTCATTGGTATTGGCACTTTGGTTGGCGCCTATGGCTGGCAAAAGTGTGCAATAAAAGTACTTTGGTGGAAAACTGCTTATTTTCGACCTTTATTTTGTTCCCTAATAGCATCAGTGGGACCAATATGTTCTAAACCATACAAACCATAAGGTGGAATTTATTATTTGTTATGATTCCCACAGTCAATGTGCAACTCAAAATGACTGCTGTTATTAATGAAAGGATGAATTTCTATTTTCTCCCGAGTAAACTTCTTCACGATGAAATTAATAAGATGTACTTTCTTCCCTTTAGGTGGCCTATAACCTACTATATGACTAATCAACGAACGCAGTTGGGATTAGCAGCGCTACTTTAGCAGTTCCTAAGTGATAACGCCGGTGAGTACTGTATTAAATTCAACCTCAGTCTTCATATATGTCAACTGTATTCTTACCTCTCTCACCTCTCGGTTTATGTAACTCGTTGCAAGTAACTCCGGCACTCCACATCTCTTGTATTAGTACAGAGATCACTGAAATTTTACGATCAGGGGGCGGAGGTTGTTGCTGATACTTAAATAATTTTCATCAATTCCCGTGTTGATAACCGTTGCAATTCCTTTCAATATAATAGCATCTGACTCACTCTATCACTCATTTACCCATTTTAAGTTTTAATGCACTATTTTCTTGGTATATGAAACATTCAATCAAAACATTAATCCAAAATTGAATTTCCATCTGTGTGGGTTTCATTCTCGATTAGTGTCTGGAAAATCTGTCGTAACCAGCGAAATATTAACGTAAAAACATTCATCATAGGCATCATGATAAAGTTACTTTGGAGAGATACAAAATAAAAAGCCTTAGTACATGATTTCTAGCCTTTTAAGTTCCTGTTTTATAGCATCTGATCAACCTTTAGACATTAAATGATATAGTCTCTCAGTTTAAGAGATCAAAACTGAGCGTTTTGGTTTGTAACATGCGCCAGGTTTTCGGTTAGCTGACAAAATCCTTTCTTTGGATCAGTTGCATACCCTCTGATTTCTTGATGAATGTATCTCTCTGATTGTATATGGTTTTAGCCTCATTATATACCACACAGTTTTGGACCCGATTTTTTCTGGCCGAGTAATTTTTAGATAGATCTCTTCATAAAATCATGTTTTAAGAATTTCTATTAAATGTTTTTGATGAATTCATGTATTTCATATCATTCATTTTGTAATATGTATAGTTTTGACGATAAGCACTAATTTCATGATGGTAGCTTCCCACAGGAATATCCCTGAAGCTACCTAAAGCTCATACGCTCCAATTTATATTTTGTGTATTGTACATCTGTACACGAGCAATAAATATATATATGTATCTAAAAATATCTAGAGTTTTGGTGAGGCTTGGCTTATATGATTCTTCCTCTAAACTTCGCGATATAATATCCAACATCCATAATCATGGATCTAGCTTGGGTATCATGGAAATTCGTAATATGAGAAACAAGGCCTCCAATGTAAGAACAGGGGAAATATAGGTATAACTCCAATGGTCGTATAAAGTATTTTTTAGCATTCTAATCTGAGTCCTCGTAGCATCCCCGTGAAGGATCCCAAATTTTGGATTGAGTAAGAGTGTCCTATGGTTGATCACTGTCTAGGAGTTAGTTTGCCCCGAGTAGTATTTTTGTTTAACGTGCTTCGACGGCTAAGGTCATTTCGCACTTACTGTCTGCCACGTGCAGATAGGGGCAACAGCACTCGGATGAATCGGAGGATCACCCCTCCAAACTCGAGCCGAGCCCAACGAGGCTTAACTTCGGTGACTGATCGGAAACCGGTGTTTCCATCGTGGCAGGCCGTTGCCCAATAGTTTTCCTGTAAACCGCCGCAGACAGATTGATAGGGAATAATTTGATTCTGGATCGTGCCATTTTTTTGCTTTTCGGGAGATTCCTGGCGTGTGGTTCTCAAAACTATAAACAACCATTGGACTGCTATTTTTCTCGTGTTCTAGAAAGTGATGTCTACATAATTCTGCTTGAATGCAACTGAAGAGGAGGGAATACGGGCAAATAAAAAGGGTCATACACACGATTTTAAATCTGCCTGGATAGTCACGGAATCAAATGTTGGAATGGAATATTCCACCCGATGTTTTAGACAGAAGTCTCCTGCTTTAAACGGATATCCTTTAGAGATTTTTCTTTGGAGGCAATGTCCTTTTTCCCAGGGTTATGACGGTATCTGCCAAATTCACTCCGTGCCAACTTCCAGCACCCGACCTCTTTGGAAGGACCGTCAGCGGTCGAAGTGACATCATTCCGTGGCGGAGAGGGGGGAACGTTGTTAAAAACACTTTCTTGCCAACTAGTTTCAGATCGATTCTCTCTCTGCCCCGTAGTTGGTGACCCCGCCAACACTTTGGAAAATTTCCTGAACTTCTTACTGGCCAAGGGAGTACTTTTCAGGAGGGAAAATATATTTTACGTGTCAGGAGGGAAAATATACTTTCCCTCCTGACAAATTTAGACATGCATACAGTGGCGAAGCCAGAAGGAGGGGTAAAGTCCTTGGGGTCCTGAAACTTCTCCTCCCCTGGAGAATATTAATTTGTATTTTTTTAATAGGACACTGAATGGAAAAGTTGTATTTTGATTAAAGATTTCAAGTTTTCCCGCCAAATTGTTCTGTGAATTCTCCTCTGGCCACCCAATGGGTTCGTCTCTGCATGATGGCCAACGTTTCGACGGAAGATTTCCACTTCATCTCCAGGGCTTTCAAAATTCAGATATGAACCCGTTGGGTGGCCCGAGAAGAACTCACCAGTACAATTCGCCGGAAAATCCTGAAATCTTTAATGGGAATATATATTCAGATCAGACATTAACCCGGTGGGAGGTCCGAGAAGTATTCATTTTGAATATGTTTAGCTAAGAGTGATTAAATTTATGCTTTACTATAAACAATTTTTTTGAATGAACATTTATTTTTCGTTCAAAAAAAACTGCATTCTTTCATAAATTAGCAAAGCAAAAATATTTTTTTAAAATCGGCTGTTTAACTTCAGTCGCAATAACACTAATGGCCTGAACATTCAATTTCGCTCTTTTCAATAATAACCTTCTGACCCCCCCAAGCTGGTACTCAGTATGGAGCCTAAGAATCGAAATCCTGAATACGTCACAGATGTACGCACAAAAACATCATATATGTACAATGTACGTGGATCATTCCGCATCGATTCGACCGGAAAATCGGCCAAAATGACCCTACACGTGTGCAATATATACATTGTACATATTACACGTGCATCGCTAGAGTGGCATTATATAAAAAAAGGAAAAACAGATAAAACGGTACGGTACGTAGAATATTTCGGTGGTGCGACCAACTTCTTCAGCAAAAAAAGGGTTCGGGTATCCCCTATGAGTCACATAATTATATATTAACTCTCGTGAAAACCTCCTACATTTTAAAAACACAGATACACGAAAATGGAAAATAAGAGACGCTCACAAATTTATTAGGCTTTGACCTAAGAGAAGACTCCAGGTCTGCAGGGGAAACGTTGGTCTTCATTAATTTTTGCAATGGATATAATTCCAGAAGGTTTTTTCATCAAAGTGACATCTACGAAAGCTTTATGCATTTAATAACCTAAGATTTAATTGACAGAATACCATTGGCGATGTTACAAGTTTCTAAACGAGATTTACTTCTTCATTAAATCAAGAGAAAAATGCCTCGTATCTTCGTGCATTTTGTCCTAAATTCTGCCCCCTTTAAACGCATACGTACGGAATGGCGTTGTAACTAACTCTAGGGTTTTTTTCCTTCGTGATCTCCTGCCTGTCTGGCTGATGAGAATCACCCCGGCCCTATTTTCCCTAAGGCAAACGAGGGGCTGCGCGAAATTTGTCCCCGCCGGCGCGGCGGTTTGCGTCGGCGAACGGAATACAGGATGCCGTAAAACAAGCAGGACGGGGTGGGTCGGCGTAATTTCATTCTACAGCGGGCATTTAAGCGAGAAGGGAGGCATCGCCGCCCCATGTTGAGTCCGCGCGGCATTTCGTCTGGGCCAGGGGAAAGTGAAATGAGGCGAAAGTCATCGGAGTATGTATACGTGTTTTGTGTTATGTCGTCCCGAGCCTGCAGGATGATGTTGCTTTCTCTCTCTCTCTCTCTCTCTCTCTCTGTCTCTCTGTCCTTCTCCGCCGAGGCGCTGTTGTGAACCTGCGTAAGCCCTTCATTTCCCCTCTCGGCGCCCGTGAATGCGGTGGAGCGATTTGCCGCCGTGGAAACATCCGCTTGAATCCGCCGATGCCGCTTAAGGTGGCCGGAACGATTTTTTTGTCTACCGTACAGATTTGCGTGAAACATTGAATATTAAGGCGGTTCCACCGCGACTGTGTGAGTCAAAAGAAGTACCAAATTCCACCTTTTTGTTTAGTTGGTTTAAAAACCCTAATTTCAGTGAACACATGCGTTACCTATCGAGAACGGAAATTAAGGTACAATACATGGAGATTACTCCGCGAATATATTTTTATTGCCCAGTATTTTCCAGCCATAAGAGCCAGCTCATTACCAGCTCGCGTTCGCACAATTTCAAAGAGGATGCCCAAAGGTGTGAGTTTGAAAATCAATTTTCCTTTACGGAACCAATTTTCTGCTTGCAGTTTCTGTTGTTGCATTTCAAAAAGATCCCGAAACGGAAACAGAGCTTCATACGACGGCCATTTTTTCAGCATTTGTTCGCTGGAAGAATTCCTTTTCCTTGAAATATGTGAACTTCATACTTTTCAGTTCCTGGTAAATCCCAAAGAAAATAATGCATACAATGTGTTAATAATCAATTAAGAAATAGTGGTGGTTCTTCCGGTAAAGTAACTCCGAATTACTGCCGTTAAGTTTCCTGGGATGTTGCATTTTTTGAGTTCCTTGAGGCACTGAGGCAAACAAAAGAAAAAGGTGGTGACAGACAACCCACAATTACCCTAAAATATCATTAGGTAAAAGTGAAAGAATTGTATTTTTCCAATTTTCTTTTTGGCAATTCAATGCTACTTAAGCACGTAGTCTTTTTTTTATTAAAAGGGTGAGAATCGGAACACTAATTCCCTCCCACTCCGTCTTCCCTCTCAAGGGTAGGGCGGAGTTCCTCTTTATTGTTTCAATTACAATAATATTTAGGGTACCTATTATTAAACCCCCAATTTTATACATTTTACTTTTTTTAACAATTGGTTCATATTTTAATAGTGTAGTTCAAGTTTCAATGTTTTTTCATTTCATTTAATTTTACACAATGTATTATTAATTACAATATTTATTTTGTTTTCTCCTTTTTTTCTCAATTCTCCATTTATTTTTGATTTCTTTATCGGGTGTCTTGCGATTTTAATTGCTTGCTTTACAATTGTTATTTTCTTTTTAGTATTTCTATCACAAAGCTGACTTATTTCTTCTTCCACCTTCTCAGCATTCCCAGCATTCCTTCCACTTCTTTTTTATTTTTATTTTCTTCCCTTCTCTCCTCCTTTTCTTTTCTTGTCTTGATTTCTTCTACGTCCCTTCTCCTTCTTGCGGTCTTGTGAAGTTTGAAACTGCTTCGGCTGCTTTTTTATTCCCCAGTCCTTTTCCAACCTCTTCCAGTGTGACTGGCCAGTTTCCGAAGATCTTCTTAAGTCCAGTTCCTTCTTCTGTGTATTTTGGACAATCGTACAACCTATGCTGTACATCGTCTGGACCTAGGTTGCAGTCGAATTCTTCATTTTCTTCTTTTCCTATTTTCTTAAGATAGGTCTTAGTCCTCCATGTCCCGTTAGGATTTCTGTTATGTATCTGTCCACTTTGAGTTTACATTTTATTCGATTTTCAATGCTGGGGAGGAAGTTAAACGTTAGTCTTCCTATTTCTGTTGAATTCCATTCTGCCTGCCAGGTTCTGTTCGTAATTTCATTGATTATCCTCTTGTTTGCATTCCATTTTTCGGTATTTGTTAGCCGAGTTCCATCTATTGAAGCTCTTCCGGTTCCTCTTAGTTGTGACTTGAGGAGTCTAGATATTATTTCTAGATTTATTGGCTAATATTCCATTGATTACATTTAATTCTTCGTTGCTCACTGTACGGTAACCTCTCGCGATAGGTAGATGGCAGCTCCTTTGTGCTTCGTATAACTTTCGTTTAACTCTATGATTGATTCTATGTCCCCACACCTCTATACCATAGGAAGCAATGGGTATTGTTACTGCTTGATAAATGATTCGAAGACTATCCGTATTTATGCTAAATATTTGTTTACAGTATCTTTTTAAGTTCTTAAATACCGTTTTTATTATTATTGATGTTTGGTTTACGTGGGGGGTAAATTGTAGCTTCTCTTCAAATTTGATTCCCAGATATTTAAATTCAGAGACCCTTTTAATGTTTTTCCCATAGATCTTTACCGTAGGATATCGTTGCAGCTTTCCGCCAAAGACCATGTACACTGTCTTTTTAATTGAGACTTTTAATTTTGTATTTTTGGTGCATTTTTCTACCACTTTGCTGCATTCACCGGCCTTAATTTCTATCTCTCTTCTTGAGTCTCCTGGAATGGTGATCGCGATGTCGTCCGCGTAGGCCGTCCATCTGCATTCCTCTGGTAGGTCTTGTTGTAGTAGCTCGTTCATGCTTATATTCCATAGTAGAGGTCCCAGGGTTGACCCTTGTGGTGCTCCTTTAGTTATTTTCTTCGTTGTGGCCAGGTTTTTCAGTTGAATAGTAGTGGTTCTTCCGGTAAAGTAACTCCGAATTACTGCCGTTAGGTTTCCTGGGATGTTGCATTTTTTTGAGTTCCTTGAGGCACTGAGGCCACCAGAGGGAATCAAAGGCAGCCTCAAAGTCAATAAACATTGCTAAGGTGTATTTGCAATTACTAGTCTGGATCTTGCATCTGAGTTTGGAAGCAGCGTCAATCGTCGAACCTCTCTTTTTGAACCCATATTGGGATGGATGAATTAGTTAATTTTCGTTAGCATTTTCCTCTACTTTTTCTTTTAGAATTCTTTCATAGACTTTTCCTAATTCTGAAAGAAGAGTTATTGGCCTGTACGACTTAGGGTATCCGGGATCCTTTCCCTTGCCCTTCAGAATTGTACAGGGTAGTCCCTTTTTCCAGGTGTTCGGGAAATATTTTAGCTTGATGCTGTCTTGTAGAATTCTGGTAAGATAATCAGCAATTATAGGTTCCGCCATAACGATGAGTGTGCCGTTAATATTGTCGAGGCCGGGTGCCTTTTTTGGCTTAATTTGCAGTATTGCCGTGACTACATCCTCCTTCGTAATTTCTATATTTCTGTTTCGCTGTCCTTATAATAATCTCTTCTGACTTCTTTCTGGTACTCGGTTTCTCCTTCTTCCGAGTCGTTAGGGACTAGGGTTTGTAAGTTCTTGGCCATCATCTCACCTGACTATGAGAGAAGCATAAAAATTAGTAGTTTTTAAGCTGTCCATCTCGTCGACATTGGTGAATACTACCAGCCAATTTTGCAAACGTCAAACAATGCTTCCGGTAATCAAACTTCGTGAGCTCGGTCTTGACAAATATTGGACTGCATTCGTTACCCGTCAGCTCATAAAAGGTGAGGGAATACGGTTTATTTAAATGCGCGAGAGCAACATGGCTCCCGTTCGGTCGGTTCGGGCGAAAGTGTGTGTCGACGAGGGAGAGTGCGGAGGCCGAAAGGTTTGGAGGCGGTGTTTACTCGTCGCATCACCGGTCTTCCCCGACCCTCCCACGCGTCAACCCCCTCCCACCCTATTCGACCCCCTACACCCTGTCGACCCCCCTTTGGGGGGCACAGCAATCAAAATACAGTGCAACCCTTCGGGTTTGACTGCCCCTTGGACAAATTTACATTTTCCCTCCCGTTTGCCGTATTAATTCGTCCTTCGTGCTATCATTATTGCGTCCTTCAGGTGGTAATGCGATGTGCGTAGGATTGAGTGTGGGGCAAGGAGCCCATTAAGACGGATTTGCGGATGATCACGCGTTGGTTTAGCGAGTCTGGATCAGGCTGTTGATAGCTTCACAATCGCACAGTAGCATTGCGAGAGGGTTAATGAATAAAGATTGATTGCAAGAAAATAAACAGTTAAAAGGCCTTCACGGAGTAGAAATGTTGGGCTGAACATTAGAGCGGTATGTCGGACATGAAAACTGGAACTGTTCAAATACCCAAGTATCGTTTATAAAAAAAGTGGTTTCCGTGGTACATCTATTTACCTTGTGTCTCACGAGTTTCCTCAATTGAGTGTGGTGGACAGAGTAGATAAACCAGCCATTTTTGTTTTTATGAATAAAAAAACTTAAACTTTGTGGTTCCACAATGATAATTTATTTTCACGACCCGGGTTCTGACGTGCTATAACGTCATCTTCACCTGAAGATTACGTTATAGCACGTCGAAACCCGGGTCGTGAAAATAAATTATCATTGTGGAACCACAAAGTTTTAAGTTTTTCATTTATAGAATAAGTTCCACCAAGTAACGCCTGAAACTACCAGTTATAAATAAAAAAACAATATATGTGTGAGTAAATAGGAATCAAATTAGTATTGAGCCGAAATATAGTAGCCACAGCTATAAATAATAGCCGCAGGGAGCAGGTGCGCATTTACCTTCAACGAGCTACGATGCTTTAATATCCTACATTGGGAGTCGAAACTCAAAATTCACGAGGCTGTAATTAAACCGGTGATGGCGTAGGATTAGACCAGTAGATTAGACGAGACATGAATATTAGCAAAGCAAAACGTAGAGCAGACAATCTTTTTAGGAAAATTGATAGGAGAATAATCAGACCATTTCAAGAAGACATTTCAAGAATTAAGAGAAATACATAACTGAATGAGCTGGTTAGAAGAGAAACCATGGTGCATTTTATTAAATCACAAAGAAATCGATTGCTGGGATCACAAAAACAGCAAACAGAATACACGAATGTAGCCTGGATATAAATAGGGCAAGAGGAATATCCAGTTAAAGATGAAGAGAGGATGTCTCAGAGGATCTACGAAAAATTAGTATAAATCATTAGAAAGAATTAGAAAAAGATAAAAACAGCTGGGTAATTGAAGAGACCAAACCACACGGATGTTTGTAACACAACAAGAAGAAGTGTGTGTGATTAACTTTGTATTAAACTTAATTAGTGCTTTTCCGTGGTTCCGTTGTAGTTGAGAATTGCGCGGAATGAAGTGAATATAATATTCATAATGTGCTTGGTTGGTTCAAACTATTACTATTACGAGGGACCATAATAATTGTGATGGTATCGTATCATAAGTAAATTTCAAGTAAATACACCATGAGTCTTTCTAAAAGTCTAGAGCTTGCTTTCTTTTCTCCTGTCTGAAATGATTCCTTTTATATTCAAATAATAATACTGTGAAATTTTATCTCAAAATCCAAGCTCATTTGATCTCAAAACTCATAAGATTCTCTTCAGAAGAATGGCTAGGCTAAATCCAGTGGGGAACCTGAGAAGCGTTTTCGGCAAAAGTAGGATGAATGGGTTTAAGAATGAGTGGGTCATGAAAGAATGTGGGTTGGATGGTCCGGTAATGGACACATATGAAATGAGTGTGATTCTTTGGTTTGGCCATGTTGATAGAATGGACGAAAGTCGAATAAAGAAAAAGATTTGTATATGAGAATGAAGTGGATGGTGTGAGAGGACGAGGTAGACAGCGAAAGTCGTGAATAAGTGTGGTAGAAGACCCCTTTAAGAGGAGAAATATTAAGAGTAAGGGTTTTTGTATGAAGCAGTGTATAGGGGCTAACTGAAGCAAAAGAGGTACGCAAGGAATTGGTAGTGTGGAGAAAATTATTAAAACAGAGTCAAATTTACGGGCTTATCTCTGAGAATTAAACATTTTTGACAGTGCCTACTCCGAAAGGGAAATGCGTGGTGGGTATGTATGAGATTCTCTTTAACGGTATTCACCTATCAGTTTCACTGCCTACTCCATTACGCCGCTCACTCCTTCCCTGTGCATTTTGTTTATTCTGTGTAATCACATAAAATATTACTTAAATATAAGTCACAGTTTCAGGCTTAACTTTGTGGAAACGCGATAAATGAAATAATTACTCGCTTTGTACATTCCACATTTTTTTTATTTTCACCGAACATGGTTTCGAGATACAATGTCATTGTCAACCTTGAAAACGACATTGTATGTCGAAACCATGGTCGGTGAAAATAAAAAAGTGTGGAATGTACAAAGAAATAAATTATTTCATATTATTTAACCATTGAAATAATTGAACAGATAATATCATAGCTCTGTTATAAGGCTAATTCGAATCTCTTTGTTTCGTTTATTACCAATATCCGCACCCAGATCGCATAATAGGCCCAAGCTGATGCTTTTGTGCAGTAACGGAGGCAATCTGTAAACCAGGGATTGGGAATACATTTTTACTAGTAGATTTCCGAAAAAAATCATTGGTAATCTCACAATTAATGAATCATATTAATGAGAATATTTGAAAAGATTCAGCAAAAGATAATCATCAATTAATTATTTATAATCAATAAAGCGATTGGAAAATGGGAGAGAGTTGATGGAATAAATTCGACAGAAGTGACTTTGATGTTGCTTTTTCAGGAGAATATACCGATTTTGTTCGACTTTTCACGTTTTTTTCGACTTTGGAATCTCTTTTATTCCCAATTAAAGAATCGAAGTAAAACATTTTTCCGTTCATTGGGTTGAGTTTTTAATAATTTAGTGTAATCAGATTTGGCACTTTAGTTATACCTCAGCATTCATGCCAGTTGAATCATTTATATATTTTTTTAAATCATCTCTTCAAAATAACATTGACTTGGGCAGATGTGTGAACATGCCCGCCTGCTAGTCTTGGACCTGTAGGCTCCACCTTTACCTTAGGCATTGAAGTGTTTTTGTTCATTTTCTGTGATTCGATATTCGATCAAATACATAACCCGAAGAAAAACTATTAGTGATTCGCGCAAAGGTATACCTATTTCCTGAAACCTCCTTTTAGTAAACAAACTTCAGTAAATAAACTTAAGTAAAAACGTTTTACCTATTTTAGGTTTTATCTTGAAATAGCTAACTAATTGTGAGCCCATTCAAGTTATAGTTTCATTTTCCGTCACTAATCGCAAGTTCACACTGTTGAGCGTCGTATTATTAATCACCTGAAATCACTAAATTTCATATTTGTGTTCCCCCAAAAATTTAGTTTTCTTAGCCGTTTACTCCATGAAAAATCTGGCTCTAAACAATCTAACACAATGTGTTGAGTGCATTGTCTGCGGGTATACAATGAAAAATGTCCGGCTGATAAACGAAATCACAACCAATTTTAGTTATTCCGTCTGTGGGTTCTATGGTAGCACAGTTGCTGGTTTAATGACACTACCAAATTACATCCATTCCCTACGTATCCAACATTATCAAGCTAATAGTTTCAGGCTTATTTTTGTGGAATATTTTGCTTTTCACAATAAAAGAAAAAATATCAATCGTATTTATCAACATTTAGCTTTTATTTCACCGACTCAGGTTTTGACGCTTAACCGTCATTTTCAAGGTTTCGACTCTTTGAAAATGGAGGCTACTCGTCTAAACCTGGGTCGTTAATATAAAACATGAGTGTGGATAAATTCACTTGATTTGTTTTGTTTAATTTCTACACGACATTTTATAAATCAATATGTGTGAATGAATTAATTGAGATTTTGCAGAACTCACCTGTTACGCAGTGGGATATTGGACATATTTTAAAATACAATTTTTGACCGTGACGCTGGAATATATTCTACTTTTGTCAGACTTACGAGTAGATAAAATAAAAATCCCTGCGGAACTTTCCATAATTCTTCTAATGACGTGGTATGTGGGCGAGAGATAAAATGGAATATACTTTGCTTTTCGCTCTCCCTCGCCATTCGGGCCTGTTATTTATATAACTTATAACCTCGGTACCTTAATCAAATTTAAGTGTTTGCCTTTGCGCAAGCGCGAAAATTTCACAGAATTTCGTAGCACCTGAGTCAAATTCCAGGACAATTAAAATGTATCCTTTTTGCTCAGAGTTAGGCTTAATAAACCCTTAATTAAACTGCCAGTTGGAGCTTCGAATGTTTTTTCGCCGCTCGATAATAGACAGCATTTTCTAGCAGTTTAAAAATAAATACAAAAACTGCTAGCATGACTTGCAAGGTTGTCGGTTTTTTTAAATTGAAAATTCCGCATACAGTACTGTGGCCAATTTACTTTCTTAGAAGGGTTCTTAGATATGAAATAGTTTTTCCGGGATAATAAACCGCTGCTTTCCACGATATTCAGTGCTTTCCACGATATTGGGAGCTTTCCATTCTATGTGTTGAAGTTGGCACAGAATGGAAAACATCAGTGCACAATATAGGTATCCTGCCGGTAGGTAATATCCTGTAGGTACATACGATGATATCGGTCGAATGTTGTGTAACTATTTATCGAATTCGGTCAAACTGCATACTTAAATATGATAGGTTTTTCCAGCGAGTTATTTCCAGCCTTTACTGGCTATCAACAATTGCGGATGCGAATACTGCATTTCTTTAATTTTATAGCGCTCATCAATTCTTCTCCCGATCTGGTTTGAAGTGCAGGGTCTGAAACGAATGAAAAGCAAGTGCACTGTTGTGTGCGCTGGGTGACAAGTGAGCAGCAGAATACTACAGGGAATGGAAACTACATTATTTGCAACAGCAATACTCGTTGATCCACATTATCATATTCTAAAGGCACTGCCTTGTCGCGATATTACGTATCTCTGTCCATCGATGCTTGTTTCAGCTGGGTGTATGATGTCAGTCCCATCTCATGCTCCATGCTCTTAAAGTATGCCACCCTGGGTCGACCTCTTGGTTTCTTTCCCACCACTTTACCTTCGAACATGCTCGTCAGGAAAGGATTATGCCTCATCGTATGCTCAATCAATTTAGCTCGTCTTTCTCCTATTGATCTTATAAGTGATCCGCTTTCACCGAATTCCTCTAGCACTTTCTGATTACTTATTCAATCTTTCCAGCTTGTTCTTGTCATTTTCCGCCAGATCCACATTTTCATCGTCTCCAGCTTGAGTCTTTCCGCTTTCCTGATTGTCCATGTTTCGCATCCATCCAACCACAAAGGAAACAAATATTCGGCGAAGGGAGGTCACGCTAGCATACTTATTTATCTTCCAGCCCTTGGCTGGTTGGTTATTCGGGAAGTGACCGGCAACTGCGGTCATTCACACCACTAATGATAGGTGGGCAGATCCGTGAAGGACTAGTTATTTTGGGAAGTGAGGGAGGGTGGATGGAAAACAGGCGTCGGCATTAGCCTGCTCTTAAATTAAGGAGCTTAGGGATCGGCGGTTAACGCCCAATCTGTTTGGTTTAAGTATTTGGAGAGGCGACCGATAATTATCGGCATTTGCGCCATGAACAATAGGTTCGTTTGTAGCTCGGCTATAGGGAAGGTTTATTGGGAATGGTGGAAGGGTGGAGAAAAACCCGGCGCGGGCATTAGCCTGCTATCAACGAAAGGTGCCAAGGGGACAACGGTTTAACGTTACATCGGACGGACGGAATACTGTGCTTGAATTAACCTCCACACAGCTTTCAAGTAGGGATTGGGATTCCACTGAGAAATCTCCTCCGGGATTTGAACCCGAGCCCTCGGGATGGGAAGCTAGTCCTCTGGCCACAACACCAATTCCGATGCCTGCTCTTGGTTAACCCTTATGTCGGAAGACGTCGTTTAGTGACATACGGGGGGGGGGGCGTGGCGTCCTTTAATACTCCTAATAGAATTGTTTGCATTTGCACCACCTGTTTTTGCTTTACTTCGTGTTTTACTGTAAAAGACGTTTCAAGCATAATGTCAATACGCTCAACTACTTATTCCTTTATTGATAATGCTACTAAATTTTCTTCATTTAGTTCTGTTTGCCATTTTAACGCGTAGCGGATGTATAATTCTTTTGTTTTATTATTTGAAAATACCAAATATGGTCCTCCCTTCCCTTCAGACCGGTGGAGAATCATGCTCGAAAAGTTCTCAATATTGCACCCCAGTATTTATCGGAATACTACTGAAAAATCCTCGCCTAAATCGGGATTCGAAACTTAGCCCTTGGGATGGGAATCCAGTGTTCTAGCCACAATGTAAGTCTTCTCCCCAAAAGCGCTCATATGGCGAATCAGGTCGACTTCTCGGAAAAGAAATATTTTTGTTCCGAATAATGAACAACTGCAGTGCTCTCCAGGACATTATTTACGACAATAATACACGTAGGAGGCGCATAAAGAATGCGAAAATAGTCGGCGACTTCGGGATACATTTCCTCCACGCTCCATGCATGCAAACTTTTTTCTGAAAGATGTTATAATGCGATCCAGGTATCTCCTTCCATGAAAGCGAGGCAAATGGCTTTTCCTGGGCTTCGCCAATAATAGGAAGCCCCCTTTTTTTCAAATGAGCCTTCCTGGAAAGCGAGGGGTAGACGTCCCCCATTAAGAGAGGAATCTGACGCTAGGAATCATGCCATATGCGGGGGAGGGAATAAATTTTCGTCCCTTTCCGTGACTGCTATCCAGGGAGGAGAATGAGCTATTGGCCCCCTGAGTGAGCGAATGGGAGGATTTCGTGAGCAGGCGATGCCGGAAGGGGAGAGATATATACCATCTAGACTCCAGCAACGGAAGCCAACTACGAACGAATAAGTAGGACGTGAATTTCTTTAGAGTGATAATTTCAATATCTTAGACACCGTGATGTTGGAATAAAATGTATAACCATCATCAGTACTCATCAATCCGAAGATCGTTTTTAGAGCAGTTCCCCAATCCTTTTCTTCTTCGCCAACCACTTTAATCCGTTCCTCCTTCCAACATTGTTTTCAATTAGCCATTGTTGTCGCAAAATGTGTCCAATTAGTTTGCCTCTTTTAGTAGTAATTTGGTTTAACGTTCTTCGACGGTTAAGGTCATTTGGCACGTATTGTCTCCCACTTGCAGACAGGGGCAACAGCACTCAGACGAATGGCAGGATCACCCCTCCAAATTTGAGCCCAACGATGCTTAACTTCGGTGACTGATAAGGAACTGGTGCTGATCGTGAGAGGTTAGGAAACCATTTAGTATGTTGGAACGAGTAAATGAGTGTCAATAAAATAATATTAAAAAGTAATTTTATTCATCGCTATTCCGTTGAAAAACTCCGCTCATCTCCATTGAGGTCTACATTGTTTCTTGCTAGGCACCTCAAATGTGTATAGCAGTGTGTGCATCCTCGACGGACATTTTTTCGTGACATACCAAATATTATGCAGAGCTATATATTTTGAATAAATGAATTATAGTGATACGCAGCTCTTTTAAGGGCTTAATATTTTAAATTTGCATCATCAAAAGATTAAAATATTTCCTTCTTTTTCACTTCAGACACCCAAGTTGTTATTTGTTCTAAGAATTTTTATGGGTTGCAACCCTTCAAACTCTTTACTCTGATTATATCCTTATTCAAAAATGGAAATGAAAATTTCGTCTAACAGTTCTGTCTTACTGCATACCAGCCTAACTCCTTAATTTGCACCTAAATAATAACATTTTAAACCTATATTTTCCATAATTCATTTCGTCTACCTGTTCTTTTGATTAAAGAAAATTAAGGCAAATAACGCAGAGCGACGTATGGTATGGTACGAAATAAAATATTTTGAGGAAACCGAGACGACGCAATGTAGCTGGAGGGAGCAAGTGATGACGGGAAATGGGATAATTAAAGTCACTTTGAAAAGTCGAACGCTGAGAAAGTGAGAGGAGAAAAATAGGCATTTTTGGTAAAAAGAGGTGTAAGAGGTAGTAACTGTTGAGAGGAGTGATTTGGTGAATAATTCAGGCGTCACGAAGTGAAAATTTGTAGCATTTGTTGTAAGTTTGTAGGTGAAATTATTTAGTTGAAGGCTTTTTTTTCAAGTTTTGTAGGTAAAATTCTTTAGTTTAGCCATGCTCCAGGATTCAGGCTTGAAAAATGAGTGTTATTATCAAGTTAAATTGTATCAAGCTTGACATCATTATCATAACAAAAAGCAAGCTTGACATCATCGACCCAAAAACTGGATTTTTATGCAGCTCCCTTCACCACTTTCCTGTCAGCTAACCGTTCCATTCCCACAAAAATTTTGACATAGACGTCTTTTATTATTTTCCTGATATGTTCTATCCTTTTGTGTTCCTCAGGAACTTACCATTTATCCCTCCTCCGTTGCTATTGTGTCGCAAAATGAGTCCAACTGGTTTGTCATTTTTCTTCTCGTAATTTTCATTAAACGTTTTTTCTATTCCATTTTCCGTAGAGCTGCCTCTTTGATGATTTTCTCCATTTGAACATCATCAAGCTTGAAAATGACCATAATTCGAAACCTGATTAGGTCGCAAAAACATCTAGGGGAAAAATATGCGTATGTCCAAATATATGCATGTAAAAGATTATATACGCATTATTTTAGCATAATTATCCCGCCTCGTTGGCGGTAAAGACCTCACCTAATAATCTTGAGTTCCGACTGGGTGGGATTTTCCTCACTCAGGGAATGGATATTTGTAAGTATACTTCATTGTCGATGTTAAACTCCCTGTTACAAAATGTCTAATATTGTGTTTTCAGGGGAGATTTAAAATGAATAAATAAATTGAAAAAGTTGCGTAAAGAATTGGTGCGACCCTATAAAAGGTTTCAGAAGGGTAGCAATTATATACGCACACATACATTTTTTACTCTCTTGGATTCTGTGTTTAATTCCTCTCTCTCCTAAACAATTGTTACTTGTAAATGTACCTAAATATTTAATTTCATCCTCTTGATTAACCAGCGTTCCAGCTATAATTAATCTGACCTGTAGGACACGAAGTTGAGGAAGGCAAAGTGAAGCATTCTTGATCGATTTTTCTGCGATAATTATGAGGAACAATGCAGAAGATGAATGGAGGAACACGCCAATGGAACTTGATGGAAGAGGGATCAGTAGTGATATGTGAGCGATAAGTGCACGCGAGAGAGAGTCCGACTTGGCGAATATTGCGTGCATTGATGAGTCAACCGGGTGCTTGCGTCGTTTCACCCGAGTAAAGGTCACCGGATTGGAAATTGGCGTGCGCGAGAAGCGTTATTTCCCGGTGCAATATGGCGGACGCCTTGGCGTCGGACGGTGATTAGTAGAAGGTAAGTGCCCTCCCTTTGCCGATGGTCATCGCATTCACTTCCGAGCTTCCTCGCTCAGCCATCCAATGTGATTAAAGGCGGGACGCGTTTCCCAAGCGTCACCACGCTAAAAGCCTTCTTCCCGGGAGTCACCATGACTCGGCCCGATATTCTTTCCGGTTTACATCGACTCCGCGGTATCAAGTAAAGTTGGTTGGGGAATGGAAAGAGTAAATATGAAGTACAGTGGTAGCGAAACTGAATGGCAGTTGCCTGAGCGAACCGTGACGTCAAGTAGGGAAGTTCCATGTGGTAGGTGCAGTGATGTGGTCAGAATTTCGTTTCGAGGGGTCTATGCTTTTTTAAGGGAGAGAGGGTGAATTTTTTTATAATCTGGAGAAAAATTGTGTTTAGGCAATTAAGAGTGCAATTGCGACTGAACTGTAACGGCAGATTTTAAAATATTTTTGCAAATTTCTGAAAGAGTACAAATACCCACATTTTTGTTTGAAAATTACAAACAATTTCATTGATAAAGTTGTTCAGAATATAAAAAATAAATTAAACCAACTTTTTATGTCAAAAACAAGTATAACTTTTTCCTAAAGTGCTGTGTTTTAAAATTATTTTGGGGGAGAGTCCGGGACTCATGAATCCTCCCCCCCGTCTACGTCGCTGGTAGGTGTGTGGAAGAAGAGGAGTCTGCTGACACCTAGTAGCACAAACCTGGAATTAAATAAGCACTTTATGGTAACAAACATTTGGAACGCAAGTGAACGCGAGTGCGTAAATGTACAATATTAGTAATTGGGGGAGACGACCGATAGCTTGCTCCATCATCACTGTTAAGGAAAGGAAGGCTGGTCGTTTTTCTCGCAAGGAGATTAAAAAACCAACATTCGTGGTTAAAAAAACATGAATTTAAAATTAAATCAACATCCCAAAGAATGAGCATTATGAAATGTTTGTTCCTTAATTAAACTACTGTAGTCTTATCAATTAAAATACTTTGTGACTTCCACAGTTTATTTAATTTTGAACTACCGGTTTCGGCTGTCAAGCCATCATCAGGTACATTGATAAAAACATTGAAAAACAGATCTATATATACTATCGGAAGTTGCTATGGGAGGGGGTGGGGGTTGGGGGTGAGGTTGGTTGAGCAGGGAAGGGAAAGGGGTGGGGGGAACAAAGTATGTGTTGTAACTGGGAGAGAGGGTGGGGGGGGGGTTAATCACTCGGGTTGTGGGGGTTGGGGTTTTGGGAGGTTGATGAGTAATAAGGGGGATGGGTAGGAAAGGTTATGTCATTGACAAGGTTGTTTTCTTGTAGGGTGATCTCCCGAATTTCGAGGGCATCCATTCTCCTTCCTTTCCCGGTAAAATGCAGAATTTCGGGCTCAAAGCTGCTTCGGTGCCCCATCTCCAAAAGGTGTCGGGCGAAGGCTGACGAATCGTCCTTATTCTTCCAGCATGCCTTGTGTTCTTTTGCTCTTGTTTTGAAATTTCGCCCCGTTTGACCAATATAACAACATTGACAAGTATCACAATTTAACTTATATATACCAGATTTTAAATTAGGTTCTATTACATCTTTTGCATTGTTAAGCCATCTTCCCAAGGTGTTATTATTATAAAAACATACCTTGTATTTATTTTTCGGGATGGCTTGGGATACAACATAGGATAGGGGGCCGATGAAAGGTATTTTACACCATTTGGCTGACTTTTGAGGCTGGACGGGTAGCAAGGAACTTGAATAAGAGTAGGCAATGCGTTTTAATTTTCTATTTAAAATCTGGTTAGTTAAAGATTGCTCGTATCTGTTGTTATGAGCAATTTGTCGTATTATATTTAGTTCCTGTTTAAACTCAGTTTCCCGTAGAGGGATGTTAATGAGACGGTGACCCATGGCGTGAAAGGACGCGTGTTTATGAGAAAAGGAATGACATGAACTACTTGGTATGATGGCATCTGTATGAGTAGGTTTCCGATAAATGGAAAACCTATGTCTATTATTTTCAATAGAAATGGTCAAATCTAAAAAATTTAAAACTGGTCCTCCGACTTCGATAGTTAACGTGATTTTCTGATGGAGGCCATTTAAAAGGGATAAAAACCGGTCAAGTTGTCGCTTGCTGCCCGTCCACAAACAAATTATATCATCGACATATCTATACCAGTAAAAGACATTCTTAAGTAATACGTCATCAGAGTTAAAAAGTTTTCTTCCGATGTGGCAACTTCCGATAGTATATATAAATCTGTTTTTCAATGTTTTTATCAATGTACCTGATGATGGCTTGACAGCCGAAACCGGTAGTTCAAAATTAAATAAACTGTGGAAGTCACAAAGTATTTTCATTGCTAATATGGAGCCCTTCCACCAAGTCATAGCTTCTAGTTTCGATTTAACTACTGTAGTCTATAACCAGCTACCTTGAGAAGTGCCTACATGGGCCCTCTCTATCAAATGTGAATGCATTTAAGGACAAATATAATAGAGAAAACATAATATAGTAGGGTTGGTAATAATAACATGAGTCTGTTTCGTTCTGATTGATTTCAGCTTTTTATACTTTCGTACATACTTTCATTAAGATTTTAACTTGACTTCTCTCTTTTTCTAAGGTCTTTGTACTGATATTGGGTATTGATAATGTACCACCTGACCTTTTGTTTACCAGCTCTTTGTTTGTTGAGTAAATAAAAATAAAAAACCTCGGCCTACATTTATGATAATCAGCATTATTTGTCTGAGTTAGAGTTACATACGTGATCCAATGAAGTGAACTCTCAGTGCATGCGCTTGAAAATGGGTTATTGAAATTGTATCCCAAGTCCAAATATGAAGAGAGGAGATCACTTTTTCCTTGAATCCGAGTCTAAAGGCCTGGTTACACGATGCACTAACCCATTCAAGCTCATGCATGAATGCAAGCCCCATAAAAAATTCATCATGTAACCACAGTTTGGACAAATTTGTGAATGCATGGCCAGGGATAGGCCTTTATTATTCCATTCGTGAACGGGTTCATGCACCCGAGCATGGCCTGTAACCAGGCCTTAATGGTAAGTTATAGGTCACGCCATGATACGCCAAAACAATAAACTCAGAAAGATTTATCAATTGTCATGAACGTGTTTGATAAAAATTAAAAGACTCACGTTATTAATAAACACCGTCGTTTCTCAACGTCTCTGCATAGAGTGATAACTCTTTCAGCTCATTTCATAGCATTGTAATTACCAAAACTGTTCCCCTAACCGTTGCAATTCCCGGAAAATATCCCTACAACATCGTTGACTGATAAAAATAGGATAAAAATGTGTTCCTCTATGGATACTCGAATATTTCTGGCAGACTTTGATCGTTTCCTTCAGTTGATTCAATTTAATCGATTATTTTTACCCGATAAGATGTTGTAAGCGTAATTTAGGTTACATTACTTTTCAAAACTAAGATTGGGTTCCGTTGTTAGAACATGGCCGCATTTTGTTTTCAGCGCAGCGTCAAAATATGTCCTCCTAAAAGGGATTTACGGCTTGGATAACGTTTTAAATACTACAAATGATTATGATCAGTATTTATTTCTCAGCATAAACTTTCGATTGCGAAGATTAAAAAAATTCAGCACACACATTGTATTAAAGACGGAAAATAGCCGACGCGACGCTCTCCTTTTAAAAAGTCATCGTCGGGTGGAGTTAATTCTCCAAGCCTCTTGGACTATTCAAAATTCACGCCTCGCCTCGGAATTCTCGTTCGCATGCCTTATTCAGAGGATCTCCGACGAGGGTCGATGAATTCAGGCAATATCCCGAGTAATGAGAGAAATGGAACAATCTTAAGAGAGATGCCTAGTTTGGCCAATCTCAGGTAAAATTTACGAATAGAATTATTTAAGAAAAGTCGTCGTATTATAATTCAAATGCTTTTAAAACGGACCCTTTCGTGCTTATTTCACTACGTTCTTTTATATTATTTTAAATTATTCCTATTTCAAATCCATGATGAAAAGTGCAGTTTGCAGAAAAAAAGCATCACTCGAAGATGTGGCAAACGTCATTGTATCAAAAGCTTATTTCATACTAAAAGCCATTCTTTATATGAATTGTAAGTGTAAGTAAGATACTGGTAACATTTTATGCATTGTTTACCATTTTTAATTGTTTTTTTATTTTTATCAGTGATTTATATTTAGCACGAAACATTTCCTTTGTGGGGAGAAACCTGCACGCGTCGCAAATATGAATAAATGAACAGTACCTAACAGTCTCGCTAAACTCCATCTCGTGGCTTTCCCACTTGCGCGCAGAGTCGCCGTGCGTCCTCCGCAAAGCTGTGTTGTTGATCAAACAAACGAGCATCGCCACCCGCACTCCGTTTTACGTGCTCTCTCTCTCCATCCCTTGGGGCATTTTGCTCGGCCGGTCCGAGAGAGGAGAGAATCTTCTGCTCTTTTTTCGAGACTCCCATCCTACTCTACTGCTCTTGCCTCCTCCTCTGCCTGCTCCTCTAACCGACTGCCGCATTTACGCGTTAAGCATGACGAATTTTCCGTTTATGTAAATCCACGTGAAAGCATTAGCAAAGGGAACGAGCGAGCCCGAGTTCCGAGAAAAGTCGACCTCCTTGCTCCCGACCATTTGCACAGTTTCTGTCTCTCCCGTTCGTCTTCGTGTTTCCCATACTGAGGATCTGTCTCATTACCTGTGTATTCCACATTCCCCCTCGGGATATGCAGCGAGGTGCTTATTTTTTCTCCAATAAATTCATCTTTGAAAATCGTATCCCTACTATATTCGAGTACTATTCTTTTCACTCCTCATTACTTCTTGCATTTTCTCCCAATGACAGATAAAAAGGGGTAAATATATATAGCATATTAACGCACATATATTGTGAGATGTTTATTTTTATTCAATTGGTTCACCTTTAAAAACCACATTCGTACTATAATTGGGTACTAGACCTTTCACTCATCATTAATTCTTGCATATCCTCCCAAGGGCGCAGGGCAGGTTGAAGGGGTAATTAGATTGGTAACATATTAGCGCGAATGTAGTGAGATGCTATTTCCACCACTTTGAATTACCTCCACCTTTGAAATGCTATTACCACCACCTTTGAAAATCGCATTCGTCCTATAGAACTCATTACTATACCTTTCGCTCCTTTAGCATCATTATATTTCACTCTCATAATGCTTGCGGTTCATCTTCGAAAATTTCAACTATAATCAATTATTTTTCATGAGTCTACTGTTTCACCTAGTGCGTAAAAATCAATTGTTTATGCACATTATGAATTTCAAATTCTCTTTAAATAAAAGGTGTAAGATATATCAGTATTGTCTTTTATGGTTTATGGACCTTACTTACACCAGACAGTGCAAGTAAGGTCCATAAAAATAAAAGGAAGTCAATTCAAAATAACTTTTAGTGTAAGCCGATATATTGGCACTATTAGTGTTTTAAGCCGACCAGAGGAAGCCGATATTTGGCAACTTGAGCGCCATAGGACTAGTAACGATGAAAACAAACATGGCTCCTGAAAAGCCGTTTTACGCAGGTCACACTTTCAAGAAAAATTGTAAAAGAATATGAATATTAAAATTGATTATGGCAATGAGTAGGAAGTTTTTGGTCAACTCGTATTTAAGTAAATCACATGGGTACTTCAAAAAGTATATACTATTAAATCCATGTCAGCTAGTACGCGAAACATAGATACGAGTCCACTAATCAGTCCTTCGTTACAATAAATATTTATTCCGTGGAAAGACAAAATTGACAGTTCAAGTATACAAATTATCATTGTTATGCATCATAATGTTGGGTTAACGGGGAAGGAGAAAGAAAATGAGTATAATTGATGGGATGAAGATAGGTGGGGGGTATGAGCTGAAGAAGGAAATCGTTTAAGGAAGTTGGTGACGTTGGTTTTGAAACCTCAATAGAGGTAATATTATATCCATTCCACAATCCTTAATCGCTAGGTCACCTGTTATAGATACGTCACGAATCGCGCATAATAGCAAAAGCGAAAATAAAATGTGAAGTAAGATTTATCTAGCACTGCGGGAAAATAATGATTTGAATGTAGTCCTCGACAAAAAACCCAACTGCATGACAACATCCACTGTGGAAAACCTGCGTAATTTAACGAAAGAGAATCTAAGTGGTTTCGAGCAATTTAAAATGCAATTTATGTCTTAATTCATTTGTAAATTATGGTAATGATGAACGGGAATGGTAGGAAAAATGTAATTTGCAAATAGCTACAACTACGACGACTCTTTATGATAGATAGAGAACTGAGGGAAAGTAAATGTTTGTGGTGAAGGGCTGTTGGAAAGGTTAAGTATTTAACGGGTGTGGATGCCGTGGAGGGGGGAAGGAAGGGGTTTGGTACTATTTTCCACAATTCCCTCCTCCCTCCCCTTCATCCCGAGCCTGGAGGAAGAGGAGCAAGATTTAATCCCGAGCACTTACGGGGGGGCGTTGCCTAAAACTCAGCCTACCTCTTTCCCATCCAGTTTCCAAAGTGAAAACACTCCAACCGTGCTGACATGGGCATGGGGTTGGATACATCCTAGGGGATAGTAATTCGTGTGAGGAAAAATATAAATGCTCGCCACCCTGTTGTTTAATTAAAATTTTAATCAGTGGGAGTAAATTAAGAAATCTCCATCTAGTATGATACTTTGTTAGCATCTCACGCACATGTGTGGCGATGAAGACCAAACGTTTTTCTCTCGGAGATTTACTACTACAGCAGTCGTTACTAATGGAAGAGTAGTACAAATGCAGCTATGCATCCCATCTTAATTTTTACTCTAAGTGAAATACTTTGCTCCATGCACCTGCATTCCTGTTTTTAATTTTTCCTTTGATTCATTTGTTGCTCTTTCAACGTAAATATATTAGATTATATATGATGAAATACAATTTCTTCACTAATCTTCTCCCTTTTTCCGAATGGAATTCTATCACGAATTTAGAGTTACTTCAGGAAATTACCTGGGGGTGAATTTTAACTTGGAAAGAGTATAATATTAAATTTTCTTCTAAGGTTTTCACAGGTATTATTCATATTTTGAAGAAGATTTTTGGGCTTCTCTGTGATTTTTTTACGTTTTGCTTCCTCTGCGGGGAGCTTCGTTTGGAGTAATGAGCATTATTGGTGGGCTATCCTAATATATATGTTTGTACTCGCTGATAACCCATGAAAAATTTCCGGAAAAATACTCATTCATGCAAACCTTAATAGTACAGATTTTTACACGTTTTTTGTTGGCTACTTGCTGTTAATAGTCTAATATCTGGAGGCCGCTTCTGATGTTTTCAAAATATAAACATCTTTACTAAAGTTGGACGTTGCTGACGGTGGTTTCTATGCAAATTTAACATGGGGCTTATAAGTTTGAGTTAAGGCATGTTTATTCTATCAATTTACAATATAAATGGGTCGAAAATGGAAATTCGGGGAATTTTCCAGATATGTCTGATGCTATACAAAAAAGTGACACCAAAACCAACTAAATCAGCTCTACCGTTTTCTCCATTCATAGCATCGCACACCTCTCCCCTGGACATTACCTTTTATTAGTATAGATGCCCAGCCTAGCGACCCGTTGGCCGTTATCCATTGTTGTCCCTCTCGTCTCCTTCAAATTTATTTTCTCAACCGTTATTTTTGTTGCAGCGTGGAATGCAAATTAAAAAATAAAACACAGAGAATCCGTAAAATATACTTCAGATTAAGGATAATATTTTGCAGTCACGATACCCAAGGATATGGCACTATGAAAGAGAGCTAATATCCCAGAACTTACGTCAAAGATTGAGCTCTTTGACCGTACCTACCCCGAAAGTCAATGGCATGATGAGTATGTATGGTGATATCTTTAATTTTTCGTGTAATTAACCCGGATGAGGAGAAGAATTGCTCCTCTTTGCCCCCACCTGAACCCTACCTCGCACCGCTAAAGTCGCCCAATTCTGTTCCCCTCGCTTGTGCCTTCCCTTCAACCGCACTCCTACTTCATCCGTTTTTTTTTAATGGATCCAGCCCCAACTGCCCTCAATTGTCCAGGCCTCGACCTCTCCCCGGCCAACACCCTCCTCCCTCCTGCCTCTCGTTCCACTCCATATACCAGCTCTTTACCCACCCTGACTCACCCGCACATACTCAATTAACCTCTTCCTCTGCCGCTACCGCCTGGCCGGCCCGTTTGTACTCTGCGGCGTATTACTCAGCGTCAGGGTGGGGGTCGGAGGTGGGCAGGTTGAAACGTTCCTTCTCCCCTTACTGGTCTTTGCTATAACGTTGAAACGCTTTCAGAGTACATACAAGGTGGGGGGATCCGTCTTTTGTCTGTGGGATGCAAAAGGGTGTTGGGTTGGGGAGGCCATTTGCCGCAAAACGTTCCTGCTCTCCCTCTTTTAAAGCGTCAGGAGCGTAGATCATGGGCATCACGCCTCGCCTACGCTGTTAGGGAGCCGTATTTCGTCGGACCCTAAGTTACTACCACCCTCTTCGTCGGTCTTTTTGCATGGGTCATGTTTGTAAGATGTTACCCTCAGTAGGTGAGAAATGGTTGAAACAGTTTGGTCGGGTTTACCGTGTTTTTTTAATCCCAAGCATAGATAAGATAAGGAAACGCTAGGACGGCTTAACACTTCCGATACTCACTAACTCTCTTGGGTCAGATCCCCTCCGATCATCATTGGCCGTCATCAATTCAAAGATTGGTTAGCAGAAGCACTTCACTCTCCTTTCCACCAACCGCTTCATTCCTACGTAATTATTCTTTCCTTCCTGACCTTCTTCAATTTTCCTTGTGTGTATTCCATTTTTGGTTTTCCTCTGTAATCCTTCCAATCCATTTATTCTTCTATTATTTTTTCCAATTGGCTATTGTGTCGTTAAATTTGTCCAATAAGTTTGTCTCTTCTTCTTCGCGGAATTTTCACCATACTTCTTTTCTCTCAAACTTTTCACAGGAATTCTCCGCTGGTGATTCTCTCCGTCCATTTTATCTTCATCATTATTCGATAAAACCAATCTCCATTGCTTACAATCTCTTCTGCTCTTCAGTTGTTATTGTCCAAGCTTCACTGCCATATAAAAGCATGCTCTAAATATATGTTTTGATAATGTGTATTCTTACTTTCAGGCTTGTGTTATCAGCTGTTAGCAGACTCCTCTTCCATCTCGTTCTTCCATCAGCTGTGTAACACACTCTGTTCGCACTTGCAGCAGTTTTTAACTAAGCGTGCGGCTTTACTTCGTATTGTCTTTTACTTTTCGAATTAAACATTTCTGTGGATGGCCCCGGATACTCGCGGCGTATTCGAGATGTGGCCTAATCAGAGCAAAGTAGTATCTCTCTTCAACTGTTTCATCGAGGAACCTCCCAACTATTCGCTTGATAAATCCTAGTTTCTTTAATATAGCACCGCAAATGTTTCTTATGTGTTTTCCCTATGCTAGGTCTGAAGTTACGGTGATTCCCGGGAATTTTACTTTATCGGACTCTGTAAACTCGATAGCAATCATAGGAATTGTGTGCATCTCTCAATGTACAAAAGTAAGGTAATAATAATGATAATTTCATCTTTATTAGAGCGAATATTAGGATTATCAAGTCCTTTCTTATAATGAACTCATTTCAACCTACATAAACATCCATGTCCAAAATAGGGAAAAACCCTCCCAGACGGTATTCGAACCCGCGACCTCAGCATTGGTAGGCGAGAAATTTACCCCACCACCACCGATACCGGCAATAGATAACCAGTAAACATTAAATTGTCTGTTGATTGGGAAGAATGAATAAATTGTGGTATCTCGTGTTTACTTCAGGGCAGTTTACATTAATCAAATAAAGTAGATCAGGACAGATAATTTTTTTCTTTTAAATAGTCTGCATAAAAATAATAAACTATTTGCTCCGTCTCAGAAGATAATTAGCTGTTGGATGAAATCATTTATTCGGCCATTATGCACACGTAACTAATAAAAAATGATTTCTCGATACGATGTGTGGGACTAGTTTTTCAAACCTTCATGCAAGTACCTTCTTTATACCAGGGGATATTTAGCATGCGACAATCATGCACTTGGTTATGGCATTAAATCAGCTGGAAATAAATTTCATACACGGATTGCACCGAGATATTCAGGCCTTACATGGCATTCAAAGCGATTGAGCACGAAGATTTCGAACTTAATGCTTTCTGCCCCAGCTCGCAGTCAAACCACTAACTCGCGAGTTTCCGCGATCATGTTTTTCACTGGTGACTGCGTCGTCGTAGCCCACAGGTGTGCATTTTGATCCTCGCAATGCTAGGAAAGAACTCTCGACGGCCTTGTGAGGCGGTGAGCGTATAATCGAAGGTATAGGGCTTGTGAAAGCTAAATGCACCAGATGCCGCGGCATGCCACCTCGCCATAATGCGAAATTTGTGGGGAATACAACCTTTACTAGTTTCACGGGATGTTCGGGTTGATATGGGGACTAAAGTATCGGCTTCCCATCCCAGGAGCCTAAGTCCGACTCTCGGCTGTGGAAAAAAGTTTTTTTGTGGAATCTCAGTCCATACTTGGATGCTTTATGGAGAGCATTTCAAGTGCCTATAGTACTTCGTCCGTCAGATGAGAAGTCAAACTGTGGGCCCATTTGGCACCTCTCGCTAAGGGTAGTCGAATATTTACGCCAGGCCTTTCTCCACCCTCCTTTCTATTCCGCAAATAATCCTTCTCTTACCAACCTACCCACCATTACAGCGCAAATCACCTTCGTTGTCGGTCAGCGGTCTGATTGCTGAAATTTATCTCGTTTCTTTTTTTCTGAACCGATGTTGTTGAATTTGCTGTCTAGTTGAAGGTAATGCTTTGTTTCTAGAAAAGTATTCAAAAAAACGCTTAATAATCAACAAAAACCTGTAAAGTTGTCATTAAACTGCAAATTTTAAGTTTTTTGTTTTTCAGGTTAACTGTTAAAACTTCAAAAGTACAGCGTTTTTTTTTCGAGAACAAAGTTAAGGAAATCCCGTGCTGTTAGGGCACATGGTGTTCGGTGACCTTTCTTGGAATGACCATCTTTCACATCACATTCTTTCTTATCAAGCTCTAATAACCTAAAACGTCGAAACCGGTCGTATCAAATATTTCTTATTGGAAAATGGCAATGATTTCTTCTTTCGAAATGTACAAGTTCCACCACATCATTCCTGAGATAACACTAATAATGAAATTTCTAGTGAAAATTAAATTAACGGCCTATGCTCGCCAATAAGCTCAGATGAATTGTGCGAGAAAACTCATTGGAAATCTCATTGGAAAGGGCGTCTAATTTACCATCGACATGTGCCATTATGTCCTTGGCGGAGCGTTATAGACGATTTTTGAAAGGCAGGAAAGTCAGTCTCACTCCGTTTATTCTGTCTCTCGCTGAATTTTACTACCCGTTGTTTCCCAAAACCGTGCGGTCACATGATCGATGACACTGATTTTCTACGCGACCGCTAAGAGCAAAATCGCCCTAATCAAGGTAGGCAAGATTTATTGAAAAATTATCATGCGGAAAAATTTACGTATTTTCAATTACATTCCCTATGTTTTCTCGGTGGTACTCTCTGAGGAAAAAGTGGCCCTATATAAAAAAGTCAGCGTCCCGAATCGGGTCATCAAGTATCCACTTCCGCATTAGGCATGGCCGTTCACATGTGTTCCCCTTTCGAATCAGCGATCAATAAATCCTCATATTTCGAGCCATCTTAGC
The DNA here is from genome assembly GCA_963573305.1 of Pyrrhosoma nymphula. Taxonomy (NCBI): domain Eukaryota; kingdom Metazoa; phylum Arthropoda; class Insecta; order Odonata; family Coenagrionidae; genus Pyrrhosoma; species Pyrrhosoma nymphula. The sequence continues at coordinate 46,235,167 of OY754335.1, read as the reverse complement.
GGGTTTTTTTGCTCGTCATTCTTTTCTCAAAATCCATCAACCAACTCGGCTTGGTTATCGCGATTTCTATTTTATTTTATATTTTGTTGTTTTGTTTTGTATTATTTTTGTGTTTTGTATTTTGTTTGTTGTAAAGTAGGATATTAACATCCAGAAATGTGATGGAAGAATCAGAGACGGAAGAGGTGAAAGAAACCGAAAAGGAAGAGTTAAGCGCAGAAATGAAGGACCTACTAAAAAACAACAAATTCATCACCTCCGTCCATAAAAAACCCACTAACCATAACCTTTACCTTCATTTCAATAGCTGCCATCCACCACATACCAAACCCTCCATTCCATATTCCCTCTCTGTCCGTGGCCACAGAATTTGTAACGACGCGTCGTTACAAATTCTGTACGCCTACTCCCTTCAACAATACACTGATAACCTATAGCACTCCCTCAGAGAACGTGAGTATCCCTAAAAGCTTCTTACCAATAAAATCCTGCCCCCCTCTGCCAATTACACCCTCGGGCCAAAACCCACCACCTCGACAGACTCAGCCTCATTACCACATTCTTCCCTGGCTCCCATAAAATCAAAAACATCCTCCGCGATTTATACCCAATTTTAAAGAATAATAATTCCACTGCCCTCCTATTACCTTCATGTCCCACAACATTTTTAAGCGTCCCGCAAACCTGCGAGATATCTTAAAATCTACGAAACCCACCCTTCAACCGACCGCCCCCATGCCATATCTTTTCTATGTGGGGCCCCCATCCCAGATCCTTTGTTAACATGACGCCCAGGTACTTACAACTATCTGACTTGGCTATTACGTCTCCATTTAAATTATAGTCAATTTTATCACTTACCCTTTCATTTGAAAATTGAATATGCACTTTTATTGCTGTTTATTTTTATTTTGTTATAACTTGACCAACGTTGAATTTGGTCAAGGTCTTTTTGGAGCGTGTACTCATCATTTCTATTTTTTATTTTACGATAGACTATGCAGTCATCAGCAAATAATCTTATGCTTGAGTTAATTGATACCGGCAAATCATTGATAAATATTAGGAATAACAAGGGGCCTACCACACTACCCTGAGGAACTCCTGAGGTGACTTTTGCTTCCTCAGAGAACTTTTCGCCAATTTTGACGGTTTGTGATCTGCACGTCAAAAAATCTTCAACCCATTCTACCACTCTACGATCGATAGTAGTTTTTCAAAGTTTATTTAGCAGAAAGTCATGGGGTACGGTATCGAAGGCTTTAGCAAAATCGATCACAACTGCGTCAACCTTCGATTGCCTGCGCCTTCATCGATTGCCTCTGCAATGTCCTGACATAGAGTCAGCAACTGTGTTTCGCAAGAGTAACCTCTTCTAAAACCATGTTGATAGGTACTTAACCACTCATTTGAGTTCCAATATTCAAAAAGGTAATCTGCTATCATTTTTTCCATTAATTTGCATATAACTGATGTTAAACTGATAGTCCTGTAATTTTGGACCATTATTCTATTGCCACTTTTGTATACGGGAACTATAATCGCCCTTTTCCAATCTTTGGGCAAGCTTTTATTGTTTAACGATACATTGAAAATAATTCTGAGATAGGGTACAACTCCATCTTAAATTAGTTTTAATAACTCACCTGTGATGCTATAGGGGCCTTTAGATTTACGATTACCAAGTTGCTTAATTTTTTTGAAAATGTTTTTGTCGTTGACTGTAAACAATTGTGCGTTTTCGTAATTTATATTATCTACTGAATTCGTCGTCTCGATTTTTTTGTTTTCTACGTCAATAGTATTGGTTTCTTTGTGATAAACACTTGAGAACCAACAGTTAAACTCATTTTCTATTTCCTCTTCATCATTGGTTGAAATCCCGTTTTTTTTCTTGACCTCCCTGATATTTCTACGACTATACTTGCAGGACCTTATATGTTTGTAAAATTCATTAACATCGGATTTTAATGTATTTTCAATATAATTACCATATGCCAATCGTTTTTCCTTCACTAATTCATTACGACAAGTTTGGTATAGGTTTAGGCTGGATTTTGATCTGCATTTATTTTTGTGTAGTTTTCTTAAGTTCCTTTTTAGTGACTTAATCCTCTTATTATAATATACGGGATCAGGATTTTTTTCCGTATCTTATGCGGCATGAACTTTTCCATCCCTTCGAAAATTAAATTCTTAAACCTTTTCCACATATCCTCCACGCATGAGCCGTTGCCAGCCCATTCAGGGAATTTTTCCCTAAGAAAGTTTATGAAACCCTCCCTATCCCCCCTCTTGTACTGCCAGACAATAGCTCTCGTTTCGGTACTTGAGACCTTTTGTACCCCCAACTCCAGTTCAAGGGAGACGGCGTCGTGGTCACTAATTCCTGCTGTTATTTCTGCGTTTCCAAAGAGGGCAGGTGGCCTAAACAAGGCTACATCTAACACATTTTTCCCTCTCGTGAGTTCTTTGACGGCTTGGAAAAACCCACCTTCGCGAACGAGAATATTTACTACCTTCTGAGCCTTTCCCCCACCCACAGTTTCCCCCGCCCATTGAACTTGTGGGAGGTTTAAGTCTCCTGCAACAATAGTGTTTTCATTTCCTTCTTTTTCAAGCAATATTTTATTAAGGCTTTCTAATAGGGTGAAGTCGTCGTCAGGTTTTCTGTATGCAGCAACAACATTTAGGCTTTTCTTGCCCTCTAAATCTCTCACTTTCACACACATTAACTCACATTCCTCTCGAACCCATTTGAGAGAACTGTGAAGACCGTCTCGTACACATATAAATACACCCCCTCCTCTGGACAATCGATCTCTTCTATAAATAACTAGATGGGGAGGGAATATTTCGTTTGAGAATATATCAGGGTGGAGCCATGACTCAGTACCGATTACCAGGTCAGGATTCCAAGAATCTAAGAGGGTGGAAAATTCCTCCCTTTTATTTAGCAAACTTCGGCAATTAACCAGAAGTACTCTCAAAACCATACCTTTTTTGTCGCTGCAAATCATCAGCCTTTCCCCTTCCCCGCTGTGTGGCACTACTGTCTCACTGATGGTCCCGCTTTTGATTTCGTCCTCTCTTTCCCTCCTTCCACACTTTACTCCAACCGCGACACTAGGACAGGTTTTTACTTCGTTTTGACACTCTTTATGGCTCCCTAATGGCTCCCTAACAACCGTAACACTTGCACATGAGCACATGAGCTTATTTCCCTTCCATTATATATATGTATATATATACACACACACGCCCAGGCTAAAGACGAAACTCACCGATATATCTTAATGCTATTCATTGCAAGGGGATTTATCACTGGAGCCGGACGTCCACGAATTCGGCTCGGTTGTGTGTTTTTCCCTCGACGTCAGAAGTGTGTGTGTGGTGGTTTGGGTGGGAGAAACGGGGTGGCGGAGGAGGTTGAAGAAATATGAAAGAACCTCCTCACCCCTCTAGCCTCGCAGGCCTGCCAACAATCACCTCCCCTTTCGGGGTCTTTCTTTCGGCCGAAGAGAGGAGGAGAGAAGGTTGAAAACCATTCTTCTTCCTTCTCCTTGGCAGAAATAAATATACTTTATCTTACTCTCTCTCTCCTACTCTATCTCTTTGTTCCCGTTCTCCTCTTCCAACACACACATCTTGCAGCCACTACCATCCCACCGTTCCTTCCACGCCCATCCAGGATGATGCCGGAGCGAAAAATACAAAACAAGGGAAGATAAGGAGCAAGGTTATTCTCCTCAGGCGCAGAACTTGCACGCGAGTATAAATTTCATCTCTTAATGGGCGACCAGTAAAGGATGCTCCCTTTGAGATTTTTTTCTCCGCGGTCCTTATTGGCACTTCAAAATTTTTTTCCCTCCGCTCCAATTTCTCCGCGGTGCTGGTTTTGTGGATAGGGGAGTGTTCCTCTACGTATTTTTGTTCCCCACAGCTTCGCCGCTATCACGTTAGAATGAACGTTTCTACATCCGTTGAAACCAGGGAATGAAGATAGGAGAACCGAATGTAACCCAAGTTTCTTCATAGCGTGGTTCAAACGGCCGTAGATACAAACATTCAAATTTAATTAATACACTCTAAGTCGCCTGAATGCAATGGCTGTTTTTATCCAACACTTTGGTCAGCGCTGAAGTTAGAAATGAAATCATCGCCGAATAGTCGGAACTAAATTCAGAACTTAAATCGAATTCGATGCTTGGGAGCCTGTTTTTAAAGGATGCTGATTTCAGTGCATAGTGGCGCTGTTCGGGTATTTTTTGAAATCCGCAATCCAAATCGTAATCTCCGAGAACTTCAGGCCTGAAGACCTCCGGTTTCAGAATCGATCGTCATCTGTTTGTACATAGTAGGCCTAAATATTTCAATTCCCTTATGGAGCTAAGTGAAAATATCAAATATAAGGTTATTATGGCGTGTAAGACTTGGTTATTACCACAAATTGTTTTTAAATAAGAGAAAGATTCGTCACTGCTAACTGCAGAAATTCTTAAACCGCTGGAATGTGCTGTTCTCACAGTAGTAGGACACGAAAACTGAGGACGCCTATTCCAGGTAATATGTTTTATTTGTAACTTACCTGGATCACATGTTTGAAAACAAATGCCACCTTATGTATCATGAACTTTTTGGAGCCTCGCCATAAGAAGATCATAGCGCATTTCCCGCGCCCTTCGAAGGACTGCTAAATAAATAGTGCTACGACCTGTACATCTCAGAGGCAACGCTTAAATAAACTACACCATATTTTTGGCATATGTGCTATATTGTTTACAAAATAATTCTAAACAAGTTCTATTGAAGTGTAGTTAGTCCACAATGATTACAGTTCTCACCATTTATCCAAGGATTATGTAGGTAGATTCAAGCTCCACCACCGGTATTCTCTCAAAACACTCGACTCGCCTGTTTGCTGTGATTGGTCGTTGGATCCAAGAATCGGACGGAAAATAAGTATCGTACTTATTTCTGTTTCCATTGCTGGTAATCGAATTGGATTCTTCCATCGGATGCAATAACACTATTTGCACGCTATTATTTCAAGCATACATAACATCAACGTAGCAAGTCGATTTTTTTCGCTAAAGTAAGCATCGGGGCCGTGATATCAGATATCACCGACTCAAGGCAGTACTTTAACTGGATGACTTAAGCGTTTTATATGTTGATTATTGCGACTTTAATCAAGATATTCGACTCCCATCAACGATATCCCAGTGAAAAAACCCGATCGGAAAGGCTCGTGAGAATTTTACGAACGGTTTAAATACACCAAATTCTAGAACCTTTCTTCATTGTACCACGTGACTTCTTAGTTAAGTGAACGAAATTGTCTCGAGCTGTTCAAACAGAACCCTCCCCCGGGGGGTCCCCTAAGGAGTCACATGGCACAGTAACGAAAGGTTCGAGAATTTGGTGTGTTTGAAACATTCGGATGGCTAACGTACGTGTCTGATATGTTGATTATTGCGACTCTAATCGAGATATTCGACCCTTTCAACGTCGTGGTGAAAACGATATCCTGGTGAAAAAACCCGATCGGAAAGACTGCGTGAGATTTTTGCGAACGGTTCAAACACACCAAAATCTTGAACCGTTCGTGATTGTAACACGTGACTCCTTAGTTTCGTGATCGAAATAATCCCCCTGTGTTTGAACCGCTCGAGATAATTTCGATCATTACGTAACTAAGGAGTCACTTGGTAAAATATTACGAACGGTTCTAGATTTTGGTGTGCTCTTTTCACTTACTTGTTAATTTAAGCGTCCGCCATGTTGTTTATTGTGTCTCTAGTTGTGATTTTTCAACTCGATCGGGATGACTGCGTGGCATTGTTACGATTGGAATTAACCCCCCAGCATCTCGAACCGTTCGTGATTGCATCTCGTGATTCCTTAGTTCCATGAACAGAATTATCTCGAACGGTTCTTGGTCAGATTTTACTCTCCCCAGGGCTTGGCCGTATGCATTCCTGTTTATATAATATTTATTATTTTTATACGTCGTAACTACTGATTTCTTATGCATCGTATTAATTCAGTATGTATTTAGTTGTCACTCGTACTCAAGTTATCGCGTATCGCAGCAACCCGAATCCCCTAAAATATTTGTGTTAACTTTATGTTAAGTGAGAGTTTTGGTATTGTTCATCACATGAAGGTTGGAATCACGGTTCCTTCTATCGCGTTGTCATTATCGTTATTCAAAACGCAAACCGCTCTTGAAGGGCAATGCTCGCCATTACTGTCCAAAGAACGCAATCCGTCAATTAAAACTGGTGATGTAAAGCACTTGCCAAAATTTGAACAAATATGACCTTGTATTTGCACTCATGAGCGCAATGGAATAAGAACGATAACGAGAGTATGAGCGTTATGGAGAACCTTGATCACGCCATAGGCTATTGGTTAGTTGGCACGAGCGTTATCGATGGGTACTTGAGCTTTATGAGCGTTATCGTTATGGATGGATTCACTGCACGTATTAACTTCGGTTAACGTACCGAGTAAATATTTAACTAGATATGATAAAATTGGGTCTTGGATGAAAGGTAGGACCGAGCCCTATCGATAACAGCCATTGTTTGCATGTCAACGGTTTGCGAGACATGGGGATTGGCGGCGCTATAACTTCGCCTAGGCCTATTTTTAGTTTCACCTCTTGTCTCCTTCGTCTACTTCCTTCTCGCATTCACTCGATCTCTCTCCGTAGCTCTCCTCCCTCCCCCAGTCTCATCCTCTTCTTCGGTCCAACCTACGCAGGCGCGGGTGGGTCGGATTTATCCCCAGGGGAAGGCTGTCTTCGCCGCGTAAAAAGCGTTGAGGTTGATGGATAGTTGCATAAGTGCGAGGAGCAAGGCTGGAAATCAGGCCTCTTTCTGTAATTTGATGCTTCTCCTTCACCTCAGGTTTCAGAAGAAATGAGTCGTACCCCTTATCCCCCTCACCCGGAAAAGAATTTGCAAAGTTGAAAAGCGGGAATATCAAAGAGGAAACATCATTCTAAGGCCTCGGCCTTGAAGACGATGCGGAAAGGGTCTTAAACATTTCTTCGTGGAGGTAGGGGTGTACATTTTGCATGGTCGCATAGAAGGTAATTTTTTATCAAATGACCTTTATTGCTAATTCACGTGTCTCGGAGACTTAAAAAATTACAGTCTAAGACAAGAGTTCTTTTTATGGCTTGCGGCATACTATTTCTCCGAGCGGAATACAGCCGCACATCAATGTTGTAGAAGCTACCACACTAAACTGTAAAAATAGTGTAATATTTTTTAACAGAGCGTTCTTCATTTTTGAGTTTGTATTGCATGTATTTTCAGTTCTTTAAGATTAATAAATAACACTACTAAAATATTTAATACACAAGCTGATATTTACGTGTTCGTACTTTCCCAATACCTTTTTTTCGCAGTACAGTTCAGCAATTTCGCTGCACACCCTTTGAGAGCCCCTGGTCTAAGGCAATTATTTCTCGCAAATGCCCCCGGGATAAATATAAGTTCTGGTTTACTAATATAGTCACTGCCTAAGTGATTCAGACGACGGGAACTAGGGCAAGAACTTTAGGTTGCAATTTCTTTGTACGGCCATACCGGCGCAATAGAGTGACTCAGAACTATGGTTAAATAAGTTCGGAGAGATGTGATAGTAGATGGACAATTAAAAAAAATTATAATTGATTATGAAGGATTTTCGCTTCACTGCATTTCTTGAGTCCTAAAAAATGTCATTTTCGGAGGGTTCACGGGTGTTCTTGGGCTGACTTATTGCCAGGCTATGCAGCCAAGATCTGACTACGTGTTGTTTTATTATAATTTTTTAATTTTGATCACCAACAGTAGCTCAATTTCCTCATTTTCATGATGGGCAAAATAACCGACCCTATGTAAAGGGATGAAGAGAGTTGTGAACCAGTGATTAATTTCCTGGAAAAAAAGGCTGCAAGTTTAAATTTAACGTCTAATTACTCAATTAAGCGTAATTTTAAATTCGTAACGTATTTGGTACGCCAGGAAAAAATATCTTAACTTTCTGGAATTAGCACGTTTACAAAAATGTGTTGCCATGTTTGGTGACGTCAATATGAAATACTATGTATGTGCTTTATTACCACAATTAGCAACGCAGCTACTGGGACACGTCACTTGCACAAAAGGCAAATAATTTTACTGAACTCTTAGTTAATGGCTTCATTAACTGTGGTAGGGAAGAGCCCAGTGGTAACAAAAAGTCCAAAATTCGATACAAGGCAACGGAGTTTCTGAAACATAGGGTAAGGTTGAATGTCTCCGAGATTATAGAATTGAAGACAAACCCGTTAGTAATAAAAATTTAATATTTTCTATGCGTAGGTAGTACCTACTGTGAAGTTTAATTTGTAGTTTAAGCGATATAAGTGCGGTGATTACTGCCTAGTGACGTCAATATCAAAACCCATACGTATGGCTGCGTATCTTTTTCAGCGCAGCATCAAAATATGCCCTTATTAAGTGTTTTATAGCTAACTTTGTTTTAAATATTACTAATGAATTTCCTAAGTATTTATATTTTGGCATGAGCTTTCGATTTAAAGAAGAAAAGAAAATTTCTACGCAACCCTATTACCAGAGGTATCTATACTAGACATCTGACCGTATGGTTGAGGGCAATGGACACGATTCATATTCATTCGTGACCGTCATAGCTACCTCATTAGGATGGTTCCATTACAATTCCATTTCTTCACCCTAGAGACATGCAGCAGCAATATGGGATGGCCATGATAAGGTAGTTATCATTCTCCCAGTGAAAGTGCTCCGTGACTTATGCCGGCTGAGCGGTTTAGGCTGTCTCCACTATAGTACCCTCATTATACGTGACCCTCGTGACCCTATTACCCATTGCTGTGTCTTCGTAGAAACTCAACCAAGTGCCTGTGAATATTTGTGATTGGCTCGTTTTCTGCTGAAAGGAACTGATCAATACCTTTTGCTTGGGACGTACCTCAGTCGCAGATGCCATTTTTGAAGACGATTGTTGCACTTTAATCCATCGGATATGACTGAAAATACATGAGAAATAAATTAAAATGTTATTCAAAGACATAGTTAAGATAAATAAAAAGATATGAAGTGACATAGTTAAGGCATGATTGAAAGCATCATACTTTGCATATTCTGCCCTTTATTTGACTTATCTTGACCGGTTTCGACGCTATGCATATGTAATTTACAAGAGGACTGCATTGAAATTTCTGGCAAGATCATTTCTACTCTTGCTTTTCTTAGGGTACGGGTTGATTTTTATGGAATGGGGGGATTATAGCTCACCATTGGGATTGCTTAAGGGCTTAAGAGAGTAAACAAATATGGAGATAAACAAGGTCGCGGTCAGGAAAAGACAACAGAAGTAGGGTGGTCGTCGGGAAATCGAATGCTTATGGTGGGTGAGGTGTTTAAAAGGATTTCGTCGTTTAGTGTGACCCATGCAATTTGGAAAAAGCTGAAATTTCAAATTTTTTTATGAATTCCAGCTTGGTATTCTTATCTCATGAATGTAAAATGTTCGGATTAAATACAGCTGTATGGGTCATTTCATCCAAATATTTGCAAAGTAAGATTTTTTCGTGATATTATAAAAAGATTTGAAGTGTTCTTCTATGCTGCTATTCAATTTTATCTTGACTTCTATTCGACCAGTCTACTTGTCTTCTTTGCTACCTGTTTGTCCAGGGTAAAAACGTTTTCAATCGAGAAAATAACTGTGGAGTATGCATACACCACTTCTAACTTTATCTTGGTACTTATCTTTTGAGTTAAAAATTCACAAACTATCACTTTAATGCACCATGTGAGGTCTCAATAGCATATTCTAGCATTGTGCTTTACTCAACCATTCAATTACGTCCAAAGCACATGATTTTTCCTAGGCTAATATTGAATTTCTACCATGGATACAAGTATTTATCTAGGCTCCAAGTTCATAAATCTTGTACCAAATCTTTTACTGAGTTTCTGTGACACTGATATTTATTTTCAAATTGAATAAAAAAATTGCAGAGGGACTATATACGGCTTTACTCATTGACGTAACGTCTATGAAAGTAGACTTAGAAGTCGTACTTAAAAGATACGTAGATTTGTTAGCGCAGACGTATATGGTAGTAGGAGTTGATAGTAGTGCTAATCGACCGCGGTTCCCACTTGCATGGAAAGTATACCGGCTTTCATTTTTTCTACAAGTAGCATCTCGATTTTGGCTATAAAATTGCATCGCATCCGGTGATATCGTGATCACATGACTGCGACCGCGGATACAAAATGTAAGTAACGCATAAATTCGCCGGAGGAGGAATTACTGGGAGTTTTTCATTCACTCTAGTGCGCTAATCACTTTTCAGTTCAACAGCGCACTTGCCTTCCATTCGTAACAGACCCCTGCGCACTATGCATAGCACTTCAAAACAGATCGGAAGCAGAGTTGATGTGCGCTAAACAACAAAAGAACGTCGATAATCGCATTCTCAATGCATGAAGATGGCATGAAGGCTTCTCGGGATTCCATCCGGGTAATTGGGTCCATGACCGACGTTTCGGTAGCGTACTCTGCTATCGTCATCAGGTTGATGAGTGAGTGTCACTCATCACCCTGATGATGGTAGCAGAGTACGCTGCCGAAACGTCGGTCATGGACCCAATTACCCGGATGGAAACTTGAGAAGCCTTCATGCATTCAATTCACGGGGAAAGCTTGAAACCTTTCATCACGCATTCGCAATATCCGCGACAGTTATTTTTGTGTCGATTTTCCGAAAAGACGCCATGGCATGGATATTGTGATGTTTATAGTAAATATATAATAAAAAGCTTACGTTTTTACTTATTTTGAACTATTTAGATAACTATGCACAAAACATTCTTCGGTGACTGTTGTACGCCCATAGAATGCTACCCTTCAGCAGATTACCGAATGTTTCGCTTGCGCACATCCTTCCATTCATCGTCGTTCGTGTGTGCGCTGATGTGTTCCGATCTACGCTACCTTCAACATCTTAAATGGAAAGCTCCCAACGTTACAGATGTAAATATTTCCATTGCCCAGGAAATTTTTGTATTGTAAGAGATCAATTCAAGGTAAGATATAGGACAGTTCTGGTATAGAATTATAAAATAATATGAAAATTCTCATGTTTGATGCCCTTAATAGATGCACATGTATATGTAATGTCATTTTTTTAAACTTTATTAAATTCACAAGTGTCTGTGGAACTTGATATCTAACGATGTACAAACGCTTTGACTGGCGAAAATAAGCGATTTCTGAAATGTTTGCGTCATTGTTTACTTCCGTCATTCATTTCTTCGGGGAAAAGAAGTTAGTAAGTAAAGAATGATGCAGGAAACGATATACTTCGAGATAAGGCAACAATTGCTTCTTCCGCAGGTATCAATTTCCATTTTTTAAGCCGACTTATGATCGAAGCAGAGTCGATCAGGGGGGTTATTTTGTAATCTCACCTTTTTAATGACTCTTTGCTGGAAGGCGGGAGATCCGTTTCGCTCTCTTAATGATCGGTTCACGATCGGCCAAGGTCCGATGGTGGCTCCATTTCACGTTCCTAACGACAGGTGAGATGGAACTAATGTAATGCGGAGCCAAATGAAACGAATCAAGAGTCGAAAGATACGGATCATGAGTCGAAAGAGCGGATGAATCACATAAATAGACCGGCAGCTCACCATTTGAGAGCCGAAGATGGTTACGCCGTCTGGGTGGCGGAGTTGAACTACGAAAAATGACGTAATTTATTTATGACGTATTTTCTAAGTGAGATTACAAAATAACCCCCCAGGTCGGCAGCACGAAATTCAAAACGCCACCCAGGCGTGAGCACCGGTGTATCTTCATGGTGTCACGTCCGTGTCTCGGCCACCATAACTTCATCCATAACTTCCTCATCATTGCCGTGCTATTATCTAATGCTTCAGCACTATCACCCATTGCTGTGTCTCCGAAGACATTCTACAAGCGGCTGTGAATATTTTTGATTGGCTCGTTTTCACCGGAAGGAATTCATCACTTCTTTTTGCTTGTCATGTACCTCAGTCGCCGATGCCATTTTTATAGCCAATTTTTGCACTTTCATCGATCGGATCAAATACAAATAATCATGAATAAGTTCCACTGAAACAAGATTAAGACATAAAGGTATTAAGCTTCGTGTGCACGGTGTGCACTTAATGTCAGCTTAAGAGGGTTGACAGACTAAATATGACAATTCTCATACTTAATGTCCGTTATAGATGTTCATGTAATTTATAAAAATGTATAAAATCCTGAGTGAAATGCCTGAGTGAAACTCTAACAGTGCGATGTACAAACGAATTGATTTTGGTGATTTAAAAAAATTGTTTTATTGATATCTTATTTCCCGCATTCATTTTTTTGGGGGGAGAAAACCTTTTCGTAAGCAAACTAATTTCCTGCAAGTACATCAAGACACCGCTACACTCACCACTTCCAATAAAGTCAATTTCCACTTGTAAATCCGACTTAAGGTCAAAGCAGAGTCGATCAGGTCGGCCGCAACGAAAGTCGAAACGGAGTTTAATTTTGGGCGAGGACGGGTTAAAAAAGATTACTCGGGTGGCGAGGTGGATTGACGACCCGCTTCAAAAAGGGACCCGAAATCGTTCGCACTTTTTTCCAATCCTGCTTGATGAACGACGGCGCGTTATTCTTCCGCACCGAGGCTCAAACCCCCATCCGAACCGCCCCTGCTCATCTCTCTCTCTCTCTCGCTCCGATCGCGGAATTATACACGAAAGGGCTCTTCGGTCGATGATTTCGAATGACAGGTGGCGCACGAGAGATGGTGGCGAGTGGTTGATCGCCATCGACCCGCGCTGAAGGGGATGGAGGGAAGTCGGGGAGGGAAGAGACCGGAGCTGCTGTAAATCATAAGCAAATGTATGCAGGGTTTGATTACTGTCGCCACGGGTCATATAAGCTCCGGGGCGATCCGGGAGGTGGGCGGGACCTCAGCCTTCAACCCCTCCCTCCCCCCCCTGGTGTGTCTCCTCCGTTTACTCTCTCACTCCTTTCTCTGCGTCTCTTTTTTCCCTTCACTCTTATAAACCTACCTACGAGGATCGTTCGATAAATGTAGCAATACATGTTTTTCACTAAACAGATTTGTTCTATTCTGGTTTAAAATACATCTTATTTCCATACTCTCTCTCCGTAGGGGATGAGTCCTAGGCCATAATGGGATAAAGAGCAATGAAACGACAGAATTATGGTCGGTTGCAAGAATATTTAGCAATGGGGTCGATAGTTATGAAATCTCAACTGTTATGGAAGTCATTACTTTTAATTCGCGTTTCAGGAACAATCGATTTCATAACTCATCTCCCAGTAGCCATTGCTTCGAATTTTTTGTCTCATTTTGTCATGTTCTCTCATCCCGCGGAATACAATTTATTTGTGTTAATCTAATGTTTATAAATTACTTATTCACATTTTCAGTAGTCATCCTGAGTAAATGAACTCGCAATTCGCATAATAATAACTCTATTATCGAGTACTTAAGCTTCCAAGTGGTTAATCGCATATCCATTATCTTGGTTACTTATGGAACCCATTAAGTATTAAACTCCATTGTATTAAGGCAAATAAGTTATGAGGCACTTTATGAAACCAGTAAGTTTATCGAATGTTTCTGCAACGCATATTGAACGATTGCCTTGACTAATTGATCTCATAACTCTATTGAATACACATGCATTGTTTCTGCAACCGGCCATTAGCAGCAGAAGAAGCTCTAAATAATCCTGACCTCGACTCACCGCTGGTACCCGCGGACGATCTTAAGGCTGCCCTACGACGCGTAGCTCTAGAGAAGTGGAATACAGTATGGCTTAGGGTAGCTAGCAATAAACTGCATGATATTATACCCGTTACGTCAGCGTGGCCCACTTCTGTCAGGAATAGCCCCATTCTTATCTCTTTACTGGAGAGTGAAACCAGCCACAAGGTGACTCTCCTCTCATCCTCTCAAGGAAAGACATGTGCCTCTCCTCTCAGCGTGAGATACTTCCTGGTGGAGTGTGACGAATATCGGGTCACACGTGAACGGCTGAACATCAAGGGAAACCGAGGTCGCGTCTCAGGTAACAACCCGTAGGATGTCAGCCGTGTTTTAAAATTCTTATGGATCACAGGACTTTTTAAAATATATGATTCGCTATCCATTAGTCTAAATGTTCCGCAGCGGGCCTAATGGAATAGGAAATATATAAATCTAGTATAGAATACAACTTTTAATGCATAATTTACAATTTTAATGTTTTTTAATGCGGGATGAGTGAGGTGCAAATGACCCAAGCCGTCCACACACCCACAAACACTCAATTCTAATACCCTACTCTCTTTCGGTACAAACCCCAATGTTTCGATGTAATCTCCGTTCAAGTGTCCTCCCTTTCACCAAGATAGGTCTCATGCCCCCATAACCAACGCCCAAGCGGTTCATTCAATGACCATCGTCGTGGGTTGACGTCACCAATGACGTCACGGTTGGACTACGCGGAAAAACGTCACGAGTCTCACTTCGGATTAAATTTTTAATGAATTCTGAGAAAGATAACATCGACTTGCTGGACGCAGACGACGCAGCCTAAGCATTCCAAGAGGAAATACTCTTCGACTGCCATTCGAATGAAGACCTTTAATCGACTCCAATCATTCGAGTGTGCTTAGCGACCGACTTTGTTGTGCGTACTCGGTGAAATGTTAAGCCTTTTCCAACTCCAGCAGTCTGCATGACCGAATTTAATCCTTCTGATTTGTGGAGTCGCCTTGGTCCTGCTGCCCACGCATGCAAGAAATTGTGCCTTTTGTTCGTTATTCCCTCCTATTCTTTCCCGCTCCTTCGGTTCCACGTTCTCATCGGATTCGGTTTAATTTTTATTTATGCTTAGTTTCTCGTCCATCCGCTATCTTTCGATTTTTTTCCTACGAAGCTCGGTTTCTTGTTTACTCGCATTCCCCAATTTTTTCCTCGCCGTAAAAAAATAAACTCGTCAGTCTTATCTTTCTGGAAGAGTATTTGCATTGAGAAAGATTATATTATGGACACAACCCAAATTTGTAGTATTCTTCTTTCGATTTTGAACTTATTCTGGTGTGTCAAAAGGAGTAGGTATGTTAGGGTCTTTATATGGCTCTATCCTGTATATGCGTGTTAAAAAATTCAGTGCATACTTCTCTTTCCTGAAATTACATCCTTATTAAAGCAGGCAACTACTAGATTCCTTTTCCTTTCATCTTTCGGCTTTAATAATTTTCTCACGATATGAATGTTCTTTTTTTTAATTTTTTCATTAATTTTCGTCGACTTTAACTGACAATTTCGTATGATTGCGCTAATGTAATCAACCCCCAAAATATCTCCAAACATTTTCCTGGAATAAAATTGGAGCTTTTGGTAACCTCAAAGGTACATCCGTTCCGAGCTTATCATCGTAATGTGCTATATGTAAATCCATTATATGATTACAGATGTATGTTTAATTTATTAGTTTTACTCATGAGTGTAAAAATTAAAAATTAATCCGTAATTTGAGCTGTGGGAGTAGTACATAAGCCATTACTCATAGGTATAATAAGAGGACACATTGGATTTTAATAAAATGAATATGGATTAAAATAAAAATATATATGAATGATCCCGGTATTTTTAAAGTTTTAATGAATCGAAACAACTACCTTCATTTGATATCTCGAAAAAAGTTGCTTTATTCACCTTTTTTCGCATTCCATTCGCTTTTACTCACGGGCACGTTCATTGCCCCCAGCGGGTGCTGAAAACAAACGATGCGGTAGAGTTTTGAACTCGCTGAACGCGTGAAAACACGAGTCATTGAACGTAAAAAAATATGTGGCTCAGTGAACTGTAGTAACAAAAAATTTGGCGTGAATTTCAAGTACTAATGACTAAAACAGTAATCGCTCGGCTTCGATCGCAGTGACCGACCTAGAAAAAATATATTCTAAAAATACGCTCAACGACTGTCTCGCTTATTTTTTTGCAGAGCGCGAGACCTTCCTTCACGGGCACTTCATCATGAGAACGTTGGAAAATTAAAAATTCAACTTTCACTTAATTAGCCATCGGCAAGAGGAGAGGGAGAAAATTAAATCCACATCAAACGCTCAGAGTGGAGTCGAGCGGCAACAATGAAGCACATGCGCAAGGGAGGAAGATGATTGGAGAGAGAGAGAGAGACAGACAGACAGAAAGGGTGCGAGGGTGGAAAAAGAGAGAGGGAGAAAATAAGCGAATTAGAGAGAGAAAAAAAGGGACCGAAGTATCAATTCGAGGTGGGATTAAAAAAAGGGGGGAGTAGGCGGGCAAGGGAGCTCTTTTGTTTTTTTAATGGGGAAAGGAGGGGAAAGACAAAGGGAGGAGCGGAAATTCCTGGGGACCCTGTGGATGGTGCTCTAGTGCAGTCGCATGCTTGGGGGGTGGAGGATGATTGAAAGAGATTTTCGGTGAAGCGAGATCATGAGAGGGGTGATGGGACAGTCGTGCCACGAATCTATGAGGCGGCCGGAGTCATTCTATCGCAGAGGAGGAGGCAAAGGCGTGGAATTCCTGGGTGACCCAGGATGGTGCTCTGATGCACTTGATAGATGGAATTCTTTAAGTTGATTGAATTTCCACGTGTGACGTCGATTGAAGGGATACCCATCCGATCGTCAGTTGTTGTTTTCGACTGCCTGGAACGTCTAATTTTGAAGGGCTACTTGACACCTGTTCATGTAAATGTGACCTTCTTACGATATCACCACAGCAGACACCATCCCAAATTGCCACGAGTTAACGTGCGATTAGGCAATTCTGTTAAAAACATAAGTTTCCCTGAAATGGCTTGAGTTCTTACTTCACTTTACTCGACACTTCGAGACCCCCCGAACTCTAACATATTCACAAGCTCGGGAGAAAGTGAGGGAAGGAGAACGTGGAGACGCGCCTAGAGGAATAGGGGGAATAGCGAATGACGCGTGGGCAGTCGGCCCGAAACCTTTAGCACACCGGGAGGGGCGGAGAGAGTGGTCGTAGAAATTCCTGGGGGGCTCAGGATGGTTCTCTGGTGCACACGCCTACTCACGGAGAGAGACAGCGCGGGGAGGAGGAAGAACGATTGAGATGGCAAGGGAGATAAATCGACCGGCCTAATGGGTCGCGGAAGACTCACTCGTGGGGCAGGGGAGTTTTTTATAATTCCGAGGAACCCGGGATGGTGCTCCGGTGCACTCGTGACTGTTGTAGAAGGAGAGAAAGAGAACGTATAGTTTGGCGAAAGGGGTAGAGAATTATGGGGCAGTCGCCTCGAATCTATGGGACTACGGGAAGCACACTGGCCGGGCAGAGAAGCTGTGGATATTCCAAAGGACCCAGAATGGTGCTTTGGTTCACCCTGACGCTCAGGGAATGAATAGAAGAAGAATGTATGAGGTAAAGAAAGGGTTAATGGGCAGTCACGCCGAATCCATTGAGCCACTGGATTCAAAGTTCTTGTTCCCGATGCTTACTTCAGTTCTGAAAGTCGAACTGGGCGTTATTCTGTAACTCCACTTCCGAAATAGCGCTTTCGGAAGAGCACCAACTCAAATGAATGATCCATTTGAGCTACTCCGCTCTCTAAGTACTCACGGAGTGAGTGCTGCCACTACCCATAGCAGCGTCACGGTTGATTTTAAAAGTCAATCACGGAACTCGGAAAACATAAAAGTAGAAAATTTATTGAGTTACAGAGGTTACTTGGACAAAAATACAACGTACTTTTCAAACACAATAACAGCAAACTCACCTTGCGAATTTCGCGGGATTTCTGCAAATTCGGAAACGACAGCAGTGCCAAATCGCCTAGCATTTAGCTGGAAGTTCAACTCCACGACCGAAAGAACTGGGAAATGAACCATTCTCGGCTGAAATGAACGAGTCGATGGTTTCGCCATCTGGCTTACACGGTTTACAACTCCACTTTCGATAATATTCGCTATATAAGGAGCGATCCGTGACGTGATGTTCCGTGAGGTGAAATTACAGAATAACCCCCCTGAATTCAGTTATGTTAAAATCGTACCGTTCAAATGGTGTTATCGCATCCGGTGAATGAATCGGATTCAATTATCAGTACTGAAAACAGTAATAAATATAATGCTTACTTTCAATGCGATTCTTGGTTCAAACGATCAATAACAGGCAAACAGGCGTGTTGGGTGGAGCTGAAATCTACCGGAATAATCTTTGGAGGAATTGTTGGAACGACCACCGAGGAAATGTGATTTTGAGTCTTGTGGAACTGGTTTACTGGAGCTTGTTGAGAATGCTTTGTAAAAAATATAGTTTGTGTGCCAGAACAATATGGCGCAGTTTTATATAGGTTGTGTAGTTCATCATGTGTCCGGACAACGCCACTGCGACTGAAATTAGCATCGTGTAAACACGGACTCTTGAGTCATCGAATTCGATTTAAGTTCCGAATATGGGTTCTAGTTTTCGTCGCTAATTCCACAACTGATTTCTGTGCTGACCGTGTCGTGTAAAACAGCCTTCACTCTGGCCGTGTATGCGAGTCGTGGAAACTCCGTGGGACCCGGGATGGTGCTTTGGTGCACTCGCATAACTCGAATAGAGAGCACTGGGGAGAATGATGAATGAGATGCCAAGTGAGAAAGAGGTGAAAGGGGCAGTCGCCCCGAGTCAATGGACCCTGGCTAGACACACTGGTAAGGCGGAGGAGTCGCTGAGATTCCGGTAGGACCCGGGATGGTACCTTGTTGCATTCTGGAGCTCAATGGAAGGAGAATGTATTAGGTGTCGAGAGGGTTATAGAGGGCAGTAGCATCGAATCTAAGTGGTTTATTTGAGGCACACTGGCAGGGCGAAGAGCCGTGGAAATTCGGGGGGACCAAGAATGGTGCCTTGGTGCACTGGCGTACTCAGGCGTGGGGGGGACAATGAATGAGCCGGGAAAGGGAGAGAATGGGAGCGAGAGAGGGGGCAGTCGCCCTTCAGTCAGTAGAGGACTGTACGGGGGACCCTGAAAGGGGTGGGGAAAAAGAGGGGGAGGGTGGGAGGAAAATTGAGGGAGGGGATGCAAGCGAGAGCAAAAGGTGTGAAGCTTTAGGCGTGGTGGGCGTGTGGCAGGGGGTGGGGCGAATCGTTTGAGAAATGGGGAAATCTCTCTCCGCTCCGCCCATGTGGCCGTGTCCCTGTGTGAGTGGGTGTGCATGAATGTCCGTGTGGGTGTATATTTCTCCTTCCACCGAATGGAACCCTAGGGGGGGGGGGGGGGGGGGTGAAGGCGCGGAAAAAGCAGTGGGTCGTTTCAAAATGTGCCCGGGGGTTGAATGGAGGGGGATGGGTGGACGGTGGAGGAGGGGTGGGAATTGGATGAAGGGGGAAGGCAAGAGCCGGTTGGGTAAACGGATGCGGGAGAAAGGTGTGGGAATAGGTTAAAGGGGAAACGAGGAAGATAGATAGATAGTTTAATTCGGTCGGAGACAAGCCCCGTGGGACCAGTGACGGGAATAAAGATTGAAACCAGGCATCGGTGCTCGGTTCCTCTCCGACGGAAAACACTGCAGAAGGGAATATTGACGATTATTCAACGAGCTGTCCCGTCATTAGTATCCCAGCCCCAAGGTAATAAAGTGATGATGATTAATAAGCAAAAACCACGTTAAGCATGCAAATGATTCTCCAAATGATTATCATCGTCAAACGAAATGTGTCCGTAGAGGGAGAATAATTTGAAAACAAGTAGGTACTGAAGGTATTGAAATCATTTAATGTCTGTGATAATATTCTTCACCATCAAACTGCAACTGCCATCAGTTACAGGAAAAGTTATTAGTTTTCGTAAGACGTAAGTGTGTAATTATTCTCTTGTATATTTCCCGTGTCAGCAGCGATGTATATATGTTGTTACCATTAAAAAAATGGTGCGCCTCCTCTGTTCGCTAGGTAATCGTGGACCCTTTGAATCCTTCATATTATTTTTTATAATGTTTCTTGGAACTGAAAATGCGTTCAGCAATATTATTTATAGTGAGATATACCGTTAGGTACATAAGCATGTACTGTTATTGTATTATTACCGGTGAACTGAAAGAGGGTATCATTGCACATGTTCAAACGATTTTAAAGTTAGCGGTAAGTCCAAGCAGATATTGATTATATGCAAATTACCGTTTTTCAATAAATTTAAAGTGATCCATTCTTCTTTAAAACGAAGCACTTGGCAATTCGGTCGGAATGCAAACTTATTCAGTCTATCTTGGTTACTCTTCGTTACGTTACAATTTTCTGCTACCTCGTATGTTACTTACCGTACTAAACACATCTTTATTTTTTCCTTCTGTCCATCCTTCTCCCAACCCACATCAGAAGTTTTCCATCTCTACTTAACCTCTTTTGTTCATGTTTTGGATTTTGAACCAAGCTTCGCTATTACCCTTGATGCAGAAGAATCGCTACATATTTTCTAGGAGTGTTTGCTCAGGTATCTAACATCAGTTCTCTCCCGTCAATTATTCCTCTTTAATTAACGCAATGCTACTCTTTGTCCTTTATTGCTCCACCGATTGTCGTTTAAATACTGCCAATGAAGTTATTCTATTTTATTTGTGTCTAGATATTCTATTTTTGCTCACGTTGAGTGAGGTCAATCATAAATGACGCACCCATATCAAATGGCTGGCGTGTGTCTCAAATGAGTGACGGCATTTATGTTAAATACTATAAAGAAAATCGGTTCAAAAAATTGTATTTTTGTAATATTATTAATTCATAACAAAACTTTACACTCTTTCAATGTGTTAAATTATTCCTTTGTTTTTCCATCAAAAAGCTGGTCGGGTTGCAGTTTTCTCGTGATCATTCACCAGCTCATATCTCTTAAACGAAAAGATACGGGCCTCCACCGTGTGGCGTTACCACAGACTCTCGACGTGGCGAGTATTTATATGAATGGACTGACTCCTATGGCGGACGAAATTGCGAAGGGTGACAATGAGATAAATAAAGGCTTGAAGGTTGGAGGAAAATCGGATGGAGGATGAAAAAATCTTGTCGCCGTGGTGCTATTTGGGTGGTGGCAGTGATAGTAAAATAGAGGGAGGGGGTGGTAGGGTTAGGAAGCCGAAATTATGTGCCAGGCGCGGATCTTGGCTATTGGTGAGGCGAGGCATGGGGAGCGGGGGTGGAAAGAGGAGAGAGTTGGAGGAGAGCGATAAATAATTCGACTCCCAACGTTCCCCCTCTTTCCCCCTTCCCCGTCCTCTTCACCCCCTCCTCTCTTCCAGTCCAGGCGCGAGTTTTTGGTACCACATCGATAACGGCGGTGGTTTTGAAGACACGCAGCAAAGGGAAGAGATGGATAGTGGCGAATTTTCGTGCCTGAAGGGGGTACGTAATCCATCCCATCAGGGAGGCCCGACGTACATAACGTGAAAACCCAGGGATAGAGTAGGAGAAATGGAATGGAAACTATGGACAGCAATAATAATCTATTACGGTGAATTTTACGTTAAGCGTGTTATAAATCGATGAGGATGGCATGCCCGGCGGCTGCCGGTGATGCAGCAAAATTGTCGTCACTTTGACAGTGAATATTTGTAATTTTACACTAATAAATATTTAAAGCTTTTAACTGCTACCTATGTTTCGATTTTTATTACATCATCTTCACACCCGAAGATGGTGTAGGTAATTATATCCAAACCTAGGTACTGATTAAAGTTTTATTTTTTTATTTGTGAAAAATTACAAATATTTATTCAAACCCAAAGTTGAAAATCCACGTATTACCTGAATCCTCAATTTGTGTACACCAATCATTTTTTCATAACTCGAGAAGTATGAGAGGTATCTGAACAGGTCATGTGCCATAGAAGGAAGAAGAAAATAAGAGTAAAATAAATTAGCATCTTGGAATTCAGGATATAGGCATGCAAAATAAGAGGGTCGCCAAGTACGGATATCAAATAACACGTCGCTACCGGTCTAAAATTAGTGTAGCTCGACGTATAACCGAGAGAGGAGCTCGCAATTGGGTTAATTTGTAGTCGTTTAACTCTTGATAAAGGGCGTAATCGAAAAACAAACTGAATTTATAAAGCTTGGAAAACAAATTGGCAGGTTTTAGTTGGAAATTTACTTTTTATAAAATGCCTAATTTAGATTTAGTTCAAAAATATATGCAGTTCAGGAAAAATGTCTAAATGTCTCCAAAGAAAAGTAAATGCTTCCTGAATGACGTTACAGGATGAAAGAGTATAAAATGTTGTGCCTAATCAGCACAGTATGTAATCTACGTAACGTCAAAGGAAAAAAACAGCTACAGTAGTGTCGCGGATACTAGCTGTGTTTCGTATTGATATTCACTGTATAACTTAAAGCCAAACGCTATTAGCTAGGTAGCTGGAACGATAATCATGGGTCATTCAGTTCATATTCATAAAATTTTTCAAGATTGTCGAAACATAATTCTAGGGATAAATGTTATGTAAGTACATCTATTTATGCGGTGAAACTCTCCATGGATCCAGTAATTGAAATGGTACATGGGTTATATTTAGCTTTATTAAAGCATGTTAGGGATTGGGCAATAGTTTTCGGCGCGGTATTCGAAATTTAGGCGAAAATATGTTAACATTTTTTTTCGAATATTTGACTCGACGCGACACCTTGATATTCGTTATCAACCATTATATGAAAAGTATTATTTCGCATTTAAAAGAAAATCTTTATACATGTAGCCTAATTGTTACGAAATATATCCCATATCACATAAGGTTACGCGTCAAAATAGCGTTAAATTCCCACGAAAACCAAGTTTACCATTCCTATATAGGTAGCTAGGTAAAGATTCTTGTGTTCCAAGTTGTGCAGGACCAGGAATTACCGCCAAGCGAAGCTTGGCACAACCTTTACAGTAATTTCTTGAAAAGTCTTTAACCCAAGACCTAATCACAAGTTGTGATTGAGACTTGGGTGTTTCCGGTGAAGAGTCTTTTGCATCACAAATGTTGTTGCGCAATGCGCATGGTTTTATTTTTAGTCACAAATGATCACGTTTTGTCTGTTTTAGGCCAGTTGTGACAGCTCAAAAATTATTTTCTAAATTTTGGTACATTTTTTAATAATACCATGTTTTTGAAAGGTTTTTCATTTGTTTTATTCAATAGTTTTTTGTAATCTTGCGTCAATTTTTCATTCTATAATTGTCGTTTATGTATGGATTAATAATTTAAATATTTACGACATTCCACAGTGGATAAATCATTCATCTTGACCGGGATTCGATCCCGCATCCCTCGATTTCGCGTCGAGTGCCATAGCCAGTTGAGCTACCGAAGCGTCCTCCACCCTGTGGATTTTCGGTGCCTTCACCCCTTCGGTAGCTTAGGTCAATGCGAATTATTTTTGCTCTGTGGAATATCGCACTGCTGTGCACTTGCGGGTGGCTCCGTGAAACGTAATACCGTGTCTAGTCCCGGTATCCTCAAATTTTGTGAAAATTTCACAGTAAAAACTTTGATGAAATAGAATGGAACGTTGGAATTTTAATTTTTGTGCTAAATTAATGTTTAAATTTTGTATTAATTTATTTATAACGAGAAAATATTGCCATGGCATCCAAAATACACGGGAAAAGTTTCAAGAAAATAGACTTGGTGGATTTCATGCCCCGGGGAACCACTATCAATAGGGAAAGATACTGCCACATATTACAAAAGCTTCGGCGCGCCATCAAGAACAAACGTTCAGGAATGCTGACGAAGGGGGTCTCATTTCATCACGACAACGCGCGACCGCATACGGCTAGTCAGACGCAGGAACTGATCTCGAAGTTTGGGTGGAAAGTGATCGGGCATCCTCCGTACAGCCTCGACGTCGCACCAAGTGATTTCCACATGTTCCTCACCCTGAAGAAACACCTAGGAGGGATGAAGATCGCGACGGACGACAAGGTGCAAGAGGAGGTCAACGCCTTCGCAACGCGGATGGAAGCTGGTATGACGACGGTATTCAAAAGTTCATCATGCGGATGAGGAAAATCATCGAGCGCCAGGGTGACTACATCGAAAAATAGCTGAAGCCATGACCTTTCCAACGATGTATCCAACAATGTAAATAAATGTCATTTTCTATGACAAAAAAAATTGGAGACCTTACTTTTAAGTCTACCCTCGTATTGTTGTCGATGAGAAGGAGGAAATTAATGAAGACGCTATTAATAACTCTATAACATCGCCGTAAATATAAACGGATTATCACATAAACTCACTGTGGGCATAATTTGGGAAACCATGGCCATTGTACAAACACAAAATCTTTCTTTATAAACTATTTTATATTTTCAACTTAGAATAAGATGCATTCAATTGGTTTTTGTTACAGATATTTTATGAGAGAGGTAAGAAATTTATTATCACCTTCTTAAATGAATTTAAAGTTATCTCCCAAGTGCTGAGTTTTCTGTTAGCAATAGAAAATAGAAGTGTCTTCAGGGGGCAGGAGGATATTCTCCATATTCCGTCCAGGTTTTTAAGAAAATATTCCAATTGAAGTATCCCAAGTGATCAAGACGTATCCAAGGATGGCGCTTGGCTGAATGCAATATATTCATTACTTTTTACTAATAATTTCTAAGATTTACCCTAAATTTTTGCCTTTTGCCATCCGACGCCAGTACTTAACACCTCTGTGCTTTGTCCATGTTTGGTCCCATGCAAGTTAGGTCCGACGGATACAAATAAGTACTTTAGACGGTCATTGATACTCATTTGTGTTTTACAAAATTTAATTTCTATTTAATTCGAATCCTTTATATCTAGAGTTTTATGAGGAAGGCAGTAAGTACCTTATTTGCCTGTAATTATGGTGAAATTGTTAGGTTTAAGTCAGAATTCCTTTACTTGTAATTGAAGAAGCTGTTTTCATTCTATTTCTGCGATTATCAATCTGAGGAAACAATTTATTCTCCTTGGTTTTTATATCGCCGTTTCAAATAATAAATCGCGAATGTGATAATAAAATTTGTGTTCAGAGTTGTCCAATGTTCAGTCATGTAACTCAAATTCCTTCCTTCACTTTCCGTTGGAAATGATTTAATGCTTTAATTTTAAATTAGCATTTTTTGTTTACCGCTAAATTTTACGCAAATGCTTTGGAATTGTCACTTGTTTTGTGCCATGGTTTTCATTTTGTCTACTATCTAGTTGTGAAGGCTTTAATGCACTCTTAGGCTATGAAAGCTTGATATTCGGCTTCTCCGTCAAAGTTTCCAAATCTGTAGCCTCTCTCAAGAATCTCTCTTATGTTTAGCAAATTTCAATAAAGATTCCATTTGATTGATCCAACTAGGGACGCGCAACGAAATGTTATGAAGGTTTTTATTGCAGTGAAAACCTGAGTGACGCAAGGCGTAATTTTTTAAAATTATTCTTCTTCCGCATTCTTCTCTTTTCTTCATGAGAAAAACTGATCCATAACATTTATAATTAAGCTATAGAAGACATGCCATTTTCAGTTAAAGAAATTGTAATATCCTCTACTTTCCATAGGAAGTAATACCATGAAAATGTGCATAAGAACGTTAGGCAATGATATTATACCAGTATGCAGGTCTGTAGACCTAAATCCACCCAGGCTTACAAAATAAGGCTAAATGGGGCTTAATAACCTCAAAGCCAAAGGCTTCTAATGTCCGGAAATAGCATTATTAATCGCAGTGTACAAAAGCGTTCTCCCCCCCCGATGTCATTACATGGCAGCTAAACCTGTGGGTGTAAGAATTAGCTTTAGGGTAGGCTAAATGCAGAAGGAATGGGGAACCTAAGAAGTGTTTGCGGCAAAACTAGGATGAATAGGGTTAGAAATGAGTGAGTCATGGAAGAATGTGGAATGGATGCTTCAGTAATGAACATTCATATATAGGAGTGTGCTTTGGGGCCATTCAATTATTACGTAAGACGTTTTTGGTGGTGAGGAATCATCGTACATTGTCTTACGAAGGGGGGGGGAACCAATTTACGTAAGATTTTTGTCCATCTTGAAACATTGTATCATTTACGAATGACATTTAGCAGTGACATGGAGAATCCGCTCGTTAATGGCGTATTTTCCGTATTCTCACCAATACACCAATGCTCCTATTTTGTCGCCTGACTGGCTAGCTGCATTACCTCCATGCTCAATGAACAAGGTACTCCAACACTGCATAATTATATGATATCCAGTGCTCAAAGCTGTACGATGGCTTCTATGGAAAGATGAAACTGCAGAAAGCGAATATTCTACGAAGAGTAGACACAAATATCTAGCGTCTTACGTAAGACTGAGAGGGAGGGGGGGTTGGGAAAATATTACATTGTCTTACATAGGGGGAGGGGGTGTCAAAAATGACGTACAACGTCTTGCGTAATACTTGAACGGCCCCTTTGCTGGTTTGGCCATGTTGAAAGAATGGATGTAAGTCGAATAACGAAACAGGTATATGAGAAAGGAGTAAATGGTGTGAGAAGAAGAGGTTATGGGTGTGAGAAGATGAGAGTCATGGGTGAATGTGGTGGAAGAGACTCTGAAGAGGAGGAATATTAGGAGTATTAAGAATAGGAGAGTGTGTATGAAGCAATGCATGAGTGTGAGAAAAGCGGAAGAGTTATGCAAGCATAGGGCATTATGGAGGATATTATTAAAAGAGAGCCATTTTTCGAGGCCTATCAGCAGCAACAGAAATAGTATGTTCTTTAACTTTGCCCACCCCGAAAGGGAATGTATCTATGTAAAATTGGTTGATTATTGCGGCGAGCTACCCTCGCCGCAATAATCAACCAATCATTTTCGCCGTTAAGGATAGATGGGTTGTTTGGTTAGGGATGAATTTTAAGGGAAGTGGAGGAAGGGTGGAGATAATCCTGGCGTAAACATTAGCCTACTCTAAACGAAAGGCAGCAAAGTGAAAACAGTTTGAAGTCTTTTCCCGGGAACGGAATGTTACCTTTGAAATACATTCCGTTTGGCACTAGATTAGAGATAGGGATTCCATTTAGAAAATATCTCCGCCACTGTCGAGATTCAAACCCAGGCACTCGGGATTGGAAGCTAGCAATATAGCCACCACACAAATCCGATCCCCCTGGGCTTTGAAAAAAAAAAGACTGTTTACACCCAATATCATGTTTGAATCCTCTCTTGTTCATATACTTTAATATATATGTTAGCAACGTTACGATATAAAACATTCTTTCCATGTCGCAATATATCATACAGCTCAGGGGCGTGTCACGATCTGGGATGTTAACTGGCTTCTGTAATCTGAGTCAGCGGGACCATTGAGCATGTAGAACACCAGTCGGGGTCCGAGATGAAAGCAATGATCGTCGCGAGTCCGTGTGATTTACGAGTCACACCAGCGGGACTGCATGGATATTCTTAAATTTATGCCGGAGAATATTCGGGTCGGTGTTTTTTTCCCTGGCATGTCGATACGATATTTTTTTCATTTTCCCTCTTTTTCATGCTTTGCCCCATCTAGTTTCGTATGGATTTTTGCCACTCCCTCGAGGAATTAAATATGCACAGCGAGGGGTGACTGAGGCATCACGAACAGAGGGTTGGCTTTGAAAATTTCAGCGAAGCAAAATCACAATAAAATCAGCACACGTTCGAGGAAGTCGACAACTTCCGATGGGCAAGAATTTTGTAAAGCAGTGCGTGGAATTCAGGTGCGCGCTTTGCTAGTCGCACTTATCTCCAGGTATTCTTGTGTATTCACGCGTTTTCAAAAACTAGCTGGTCATTCATGCGTGAATTTTGCAAGGATAAAAGCGTTACTGATTTGATGATGAAGAATAGAAGGACGCAAAATAATGCAATCGGAAAGCAGATTATTTTAATGAGAAGTAACTTTTAAGATAAAATATTAACTACATAACTTACAATACAATAGTGCCATGATTAGTATAGGCTATTAGGCATAGTGACTTTTAAAAAGCATGAATATTTACTATAAGAACTCTAAGATGAGGTTACCATAATATTTTGAATAAGAGGAGTAATACTGGGCATATAGAAGTAATCATGTTAAATGTATAAATTTTATATTCAGAGAAAATATTTCCTTTTTTTATCCCACAAATGCCTTTAGATACCTCTAATCCCTAAATATGTTACTGGAAAGTGCAGCGCACAACTGACTTTGGGTAAAAACAGGGACTGGCAAATAAACTCCAAATTGGAAATTTGAAGATAAGCCTAAAACCATATCTCACGTAGGAGCATAGATTCGTCGCTATTTTTGTGGAGGGAATCAAAGACTGTGCAAAATTTTGTCTATAATGATATTTAGCTGCTCCTAATTACGTCAATAATATACTTAGAAATTGCAAAAAGAAAAATTTCAACATTACCGGGATTCGAACTACGGACGCTTTCCGGGCAAATGTGCTACAATATTAAAGGTCCAGAGTTTGATTCCGAATCAAGTTATGTTTTCTCGAGGTGTGTTCAAAGTAAACCGTTGTGTGTTCCAGGAAAAAAAGAAGATAAACAGGAAAATTATATCGTTCTTCTCATCTTAATGAATCATCAAAAAATCGAAAAAAAATCACGTAAAAGGATCAATTACGGAAGTATCCGATCAAGTTATATCTTATGATTTGGCGTCGTAACGTTGCCAATTTTGTATCGTGAACGTGGACCAACTCGCCAAACCAGTGTCGCTTAGACGTGCACTGTGATAACGTGCTTCATATCGCTAGCCTACAAGTCTAGCTAGCCTAACCTAGCGTTACAAGAGTTTCGTAATATACACTCGGTCAAGTGAGAAATCCCTCAGTACATATTGATGGAAAAGTTTCATAGTAGAGACCCAAGTGAGAAAACCTTAGAGTCGTCCATTTAGGGTTATTTTTTATTCTCTCAGCTCAGTCCCTTTAACATTTGTTGTTCTCTCGTCTGATTTACGGCGCTGTCTTCGGGTCGTCCAAACGCCCGCACGACACGTCCACCGCGCGTCGGCGGATGTCGTGGGTCGGGTGGTCTTGTCGCTACGAGTGAAAGGGAGATATGTAGGTGTAAATAATCACTTCCAAACATACCAGAGCCATGAACCAACAGCCCCACCGCGCGGCCTTGATCCTCTATATTCCTTTCCCTTGCCGATTCCGATCCACGAGCTGCCACTCAAATGCGGGTCAATCTATCTTCCTCTTGCATCGCCAGCGCTACCGTCGGGTTGGTTTGATGGCCTCTCATCCTCAGGGCTCGGGTTCGAATCCCAGTGGTGATATAGATATTTTCCTGTAGTACATTAAGTGCTGGACTTTGCCCTTCGAATTGGGCGTTAAGGCAGTTTCAGCGGTAGTGTAACTTAACTGAGTACATAACCCAGCCATGTGAGCCCACCGCAGAGCCATTTCTATCGAACTAATGTATTTGGAATTACGTTTCTGTAGTTATTTGCAAATAGCTTTTTTTAATTAAGGTGGATTGGTACTTTAGTTTAATCAGCTTGCAATTTACTTGTAGAATTGGACTTTGAATCTCATAAACAGTTTTTGCGCGAAAATGAAACTTTTATTATAAGATATAAAATATAATTTCCCACCAATTTTTTCATTCTGCACCATGTAATTTCAAGTTTAATTTGCGAATTAGACAGCATGGAAAGCTTTGTCTTTCATACCAACGAGAGGACACATTTTTATTAGAGTGAAGAGGGTATGAATTTAATGAATTTAAAGTTATTTTACGGTGAAACCATCTTGAAGGAAAATACTTACGCGGTAAGTAAACTGTAGTTTAATTTCAAGTTCAATTTGGAAAAAGAATTGCGTGGAAAGGTATGACTTTGTTTTCCATATTCCATCCAAAAGGAGGACACGTTTTTTATGAGTAGTCAGGGGTGAGATCACGGTTTCTTTTTTCACGTTGTCGTTATCATTGTCCAAAACGTAAGCCCCACAAGAAGTGCAATGCTCACAGTTCCTGTCCTAATGACGCACTACGTTAATTTAAACGAGTGATTTAAAGCACCGGGAAAATTTTTAAGAATGGCCATCACGTTTCCGAACTCATCAGCACAATGAAAAAAATAGCGATAACGCGAGAACACGCGTGAATGGTCCGGGATCGCGCTCGAGGGTACGAACTTAATGACCTCTAAGTCCATTTAAGTTGAAACTTCCTAGAAGGAAAATACTTACGCGGGAATGAGACGGTTTTATATCGGCAGTGTGAAGAGCTGCATCAAACCAATCTTCGGATTGATGACTGCTATAGTGCAATGCTGATGATGAGATGTCATTCATCCCCTCTTCCCCCTCTTTTGATTCATGCGACGCCAGTCAAATGTCTCCCCTTTATCTTCCCTCACTCCGCCAGTGCTATTAACAAATTTGCGATCAATTCGATCCGATGGCTTTTGCATAAAAGAAAGAGAAACGTGACGCGCATTCCCCCGCCTCTATGATGACGGTTGGACACACCAATGTCGGACCATTTCCCGCGCCCGTCTCCCTGCCCTCCCCGCCCAGACCGCCGGCATCCGATGCAAATGACGTAAAAGTGGAACAAACACGCGAGTCGCAGGAGCCGTCCCACGGGTTTTGTTCGGCGCTGCCCGCTTTGCATGGATGTCAGCGCCCCCCTTACATTGCCATGAAATATTCATCATCATCGCCCGGAGGTAGGTAAATATTTTTTTTCGGGAAACAGAGACGGAATCGAGTTTTATAGCCACACGTTCACTTATCAGTTTTAATTACTACATGACAACCAGTGTTGATGTAAGAGATGTGTTAATCGTTTGTTTTTCTCCCTTCGAGTTGTGTCGAAATTTTGTGAGTCTGTCGCGGGACTATCCGATCGTATGGTGTCGAGTGATACGAGATCCATGGTTGCCAGATCTCACACCGACCCGGGATCGAGGAGTTTGTCATTGATTGCGGTGAAAATTTGGCAGCGTCATACGCAATTTCACACGGCAACTATCATTCGCAGAGTTTCGTAATAACTAGGTAATAACTACCTACTCGGGTATAATCTCGAATCGAATTTCCAAAGTATTTTTTTCGAATCGCATCGGTCTCTCAAATATATTTTTGAATTGAATCAACTTTTTTTAATGTTTCCGAATCTGAATCGAAACGAATTACTAATTTTTATTTTTATTTTTCATTTTGAAACAAGTCAATCCCCGCTTGCTGAAGTTTTTGCTGTCCAAATTGGACGGTCATTCCTTCCTATTGTTCTATATTCCTACCAATATGTTTTTCTCAATGATTCAAAATCTTCAAATTGTAAAAACGCGTATACATTACCTATGTATATATAATATTATGTACTCAAGTTATCCCAGAGGTATGATCGCATATTTATAAGTTCATCATTATTTTGACCTATGGTAATATCATGAATAAACATCATAATACGTCATGTTTTAACGGAGGGCATCACTACCCATCGCCATCATTGATGATACATTCGTGGAAGGCGTAGGCGATACTTTCTTAAAAGCCAAGCTCTATTTACTTTTCCTAAACCAAAATATTTATATGGCTGGGGAAAAGAGGACCTTTTGGTTCAAGGAAAACTCATAAAACTGGTAAAGAAACCTAAAAATACACCTTTGCTCGAGTCAACTTTTATTTATTTCAAGTATCTCACTTCTTTCACAGCGTTATTACATTTTATCAAGGAACTTCAGGGATTATGAGCCTTACTAAAATAGTTAGGCCCCTTCCCAGAGTACGTAATGAATTTCATTTCTTTTTATAGTTAATTAAACTAGACGTGCAACTTTCATATTTTCCTGGGTGATTTTTGTTTGAAATTTAATAGTTTGGAGGCTCGGATTAAAGAAGCCAAGTGTATTTTCTCATGCGGGGTATTTTTAAATATACCTGCGCGGCTTTGAACGTATCTTCATTCGCATTTCTGTGGGCAATATCTGCATGGCAAGAAAGGTATATCCGCTAGAACGTAGAGATGCTATTTCATTATTATTTTATTTTTTGAGATTATTAACAGCATCGGTCTCTCATCATCGAAGTAGTTTGTAGTAGGCTCTTCACGTTTGTTTCGTCGTAAATGTTTCCAATGGGAGTACTGGCAGAGATAAAATATATACTCTCAGCTACTATGTTAATACGAGCGAATTTATACGTTATTGGTAAGGTGACCATATTTCAGATCCACTAAACTGTGACAAACGGTCCTCTTGAAGCATAGAAATTTTTCCATGCACGTATCACCAATCAAGTGATGTGTTGTAAAAATTATCAACCTGAGTCCTGCACAAGTCACGTTTTCTTTTCCTAAGTTGGTGCAACTTCCTTGTGAGATAACTTTTGATATTATGAACATTGGAAGGAATAAATACTATTTAATTAAGAATTCAATAGAAGGGAAAATATTTTGTTTTAATTTCAATTCATTCACTGGCCGATCAATCCTAAGATTGGTTGAATGTTGCCCTCCATCCCTCCCTATTTAATGCTAGTTCTCGTAGTCCCTGGAATTTCTTCTTGTATACTTCCCTTTTTATTTGGTCAATGTATTCAGGTCTGTTCGTTTCAATACAAATGATAATTACTTTCAAATCCACTTTTAAAATAGATTTTTATAAAATGAAAATAAAAAATTCTTACCTATAATTGAAACTTAAAGTCGTTTTATGTATCGTTATTACATTCCGTCCATATTTGGTTTATCTCCTTTATACATTTCCTTTTTCACTGGTATTAATGGAAATGAGTATAAAAATTTGGGAATTAGAACTCCAAACAGCGGCACGAAATGGTATTTTGGTTTAGTCTTTCGGGACTCGGGGAAAATCTCCCCAAAACCAGTACTGTCCCGGACCAACTGGTACGTATGGTCACCTTAGTTATTGGGTATGTGTGTCAAGCATGGTTTTCCGTATACATTGATGGTTCAGTTTTTTTAATCGCTTCAGAAATATGTACTGGGTCATTCAGACTGGCTGGAGACTCGCTGCATAGCTGCCGACTACACTCACATCTTCATACCACAGTGCGATTCACTGCAAGGGGGTGCGGAAGGGAGTATAAGAACAACGGCCACGTAAAGGGAGGCAATAGGTAAAAGGAATAGAGTGAAGCCCTGTGCACACAGCGATATTTCGGGCGCCAGATCTTGCGCAGGAAGCGGCTGGTGGTAGCTTCCTCCGTGTGAACCAAGGTCCTTGTACCCAGGTCGTGACACTCATTTGTGTAATGTAATCCGCCATATAGGATCAGAATCGCAGTGGGAATTCAAACTTAATATGCAAATGAATGTAATAACACGAATTAAGCCAAACACGAATATTTCACTTAATTAGCGAAGTAAAGAAATGAAACTTTCGAAGTTATGTGAAAAACTTAGAAATTTTGGCCTGAAAGCTTCATTTTGACTCCAGAAACATTATCAAATTACCTCCGACTCCAAGCAAAAACACTTGGGCACACGGGAAACAGGCACAATGAACCACCAACATATCCTTTAATAAGAGAGGTATAGAAATTAAATTGTCGACATTTATAGGCAATACAATGATACTTGGAAATATGGCTGGACCTCGTTCCGGAAGTCTTCGGATCGACTCCAGACTCCAGATATAAGGACCTTGGTATGAGCAACCAAAAATCGAATACCAACTGCTGGTATTGCTGTACAACCGACCCAAGTTGGGAAATTCGGCCGAAGTGCGCGCGTACTCGGTTTTAATCCAATGAAATTTCCTAGTTACGCGAGTGAATCCGCCAGGGCAGGGCTACGATTCGCTCGAAATTGACCGGAGAGGAGGGGGGAGGGGTGCCGTGAGACGATCCCTGGAGGGATTCAAGACGCGTGCGATTAAAACCCTCACGTAATTTCCATGATCGACCGAACGAGACAGCCAGGAGGATTGAGAATTAAAAATAAAACAAAAAACAAAGCCCTTCACTTCCAAACCCTGTTATTTTCCCGCCCGAGAAGAGTGAGGGAGCGAGTGAGATCCCTGCGGAACTCGTCTGCGGAATTAGGTGAGGGGAGTGGATAACGTACAGCGAACGGGAAGGGACGGGGAGAGTGGATTGAGGCGAAGGGGTTTAAAGGGAGGGAGAGGTGTGTGCAGACACCCGAGGGTCGAAATTCAAATGACTAGTTAAAACTCCTATATATCGCCGTGTTCGCGCCTTGGAGCCCACCTAAAGGGGAAGGAATCGCTGGGAGGCGGCGATTCTGGAGGAAACCGGTGTAGAAGGTGGGGCTGTACGATTCTCGCTTAACAATATCAAATAAGATAACGAAACATATGTAGTTAGTGGTGATATATTGAATGAATATCGGCCACATCGACTATTATATAAGGTGTAGCCACTATATGATGTTAATAGTACCTATCTAAGTCTGTGGCTAGACAACATGGGAATTCTATAAATCATTCTTGGTTACGACCAAGACTGTCATATTTAAATGTTTTAAAAATGAACTAAACTTTTTAATAAAATATTTATTTTCAATGTACTAAAAAAAAAGCGCAATGGGCCTTTTAAATCAAGTGTATCATATAATAATGGACAATCATTCAAAACCATGTCTCAGATGGTGAAAAATCCACGCAGGCGGGACTCGGACCCTGGATTCTCAGGCGGGACTCGAACCCAGGACTTTACCTCGCCGGCAACGGGGTCAAATACCACACATTTCATGCCACATTTTTACTTTCCAGTAATGGCTATTTCTCTGATAAATAAAATGACCTATTATCGAAGGTTAACGTTGACGCTCGATGAGTCGGTTCCATCTGGAATTCCGTGTTGACTGATTGGAGATTAAAAATATTGATTTACTTCGATTCATCGACATATCGACTTCCATAGGTGTGAGAGAGTCAATGATATTATTCGTTTCGAAGCCGCTTCCTTCCCTTCCTTCGAACTTCCTTTACGCATCGAACTTGACATACATGAAAATGGCGAGTGTGGCAATGTCTCGATTTGTATCGCTACTTTCAGGGTAACTATCTGCCTATGCAATACGTTTTCCCAAAGAAATGATCGACGGAAGTAAACAATGAATATGGCTATTTATAAAATCGCCTAATTTCAGCAATAATTGCGTATGTAAATGACACTGTTCGAGTCTCGCAGGAATTCGTGAATTTATTAATTTTTATGAATTACATTAAATATATATGCGCATCTTTAAAGTGCATTAAGTGCTAGAGTTGCAAGGATTCTCATCATTCAATACTACAACAACCATAAGTCTCGTCTCACTTTTTAGTTATATTTAACATTTAAATATTTACAGGCAGAAATAAATATTGACATGTGTAACAATGAATCCTCCTCCGGCAAATGTATGCGTTGTTTACATTTTTAATCCCCAATTGCAGTCATGTGATCAGGATTTCATCGAATGTTTTGTAATACTTACGCAGAAATAAAAATGTACTTGCAAGCAAAATAGAGACCACTATATTTCCAGGTCCGACAGAAACGATAAATTAAGAGAGATATTTTGCCGAACGGATAGGTATGGGAATTCGTTTTTCCCCCGAACAATAAGGGACTTTAATAAATGCTAGGCGTAATTTCATTAGAGCGTTTCCTTTTTATATGTAAACGGCTGGTGTCCTAACATCCCCCGCCACACGCCTATTGAGGCGGCTTGCGGGGTAGTATGTAGATGTAGATGTAGAGGCCGGTCTACTTTCCGTGTAAGTGCGAACCGCAGTAGATTACTAGTGTTATGGACCCCATAAAGCCATAGGAGTACGGGCTTACACATCTAAGAACCACTTGCAAGCGACTTCTAAAGCTACTGCCATAGAAGTAACTTCCATGTGTAATGCTACCTTGACATTCCCTGGCGGCTTAATCGAAATAAAAAGATCGAAATCGATATATCGGCATACCGCATGGCCACAGGTAAGAGAGTTGATGGCAGCTGTGAAGGACGGAGAGAGAAATGGAGCTCGCGAACGATATAACCTTGTTTCCACACTCAAAAGCACGTGCCACTTGCGAGCGATTTAAGAGCCATTGAAGAAAATTCAAATTGTAAAGCCACCTTTGACAGTCCCAATCACCTTTATCGAAAAATAAATCGAAAAAATATCGATTTACATCGATATATCAACATATTACATGGTTTTAGGAAAGAGGGTTGGTGGACATTAAGAAGGGCAGAGGACGAAATAGAGCTCTCGGTCGATATAACCTTGTTCTCACGCTCAAAACACCACTCTTTCGTCAAATGGGCACACATCGACGCGGCGGAACAAGTACGTTAAAACAGTGGGGGTAGGTGGAGAGGCGTAGGTATACGGAAGGGGATTAAGAAGGGGGACCAGGATTAAAGAGATAGAGGAAGTAATGAGTCACACAGAAAAGAGAGAGAGATGATTTGTCGTGGGACTCGCATCAGCCGCCGAAGCCGCCGGACCAGATCTAATTGAAGCCCGCGCGAGCGAGATGAAAAGAAAGTCTGTCAATGCCCCCCGCACTTACGTACACATAGTTTCCTTGTTATTATTTCTCGTCCTTTCTGTTTTTATTTTCCTCTAAGTACTCGCTGACGTTTGTTGTTGTTGTTGTTACTGCTGCTGCCGATGCATGCGGAACGTGATGGTCTGTGGCCTTGTTTTTTCATTGAGGAAAGGCGCTTCCGTTGCTTCCTCGTCCAACTCCTACTCCTGGATATGGCACCCGCGGGATACGTCTGGGGTAACTTGAGTACACGATGTTTGCGATGCAATGAAACTCTTCACTGTTGAATACCTTTTAAAAATGTTATAAGAAAATACAGAAAAAATTTTAAATTACAACTTTTCCACTGCATATTAACCGGCATGAATATAAAGTCTTCAAAGAAGTTATCTAGGACACAAAGTTCAAAAAAAGAAACCAACGTTAAAACACAAGTACAAACCCATAGATAGAGTACTAGCGTGACTTTCGCCTGATTAAAGGCACAGTTTATCAGCTCTTCGTTTCTAGATAAATGATCGAGAAACATTACTTACATGTATTGGACCTCTACATACAGTTTATTGAGTATAATCAAGACTTTTGTGTGTAAACAGAATAAAATTACATGAGATAATGCATGAACTTGGTATCTCCCAGAAATTGATACGACTGGTACAAATTACAATGAATAACATAATGGGTCGAGTTAAAATTGGCAATAAATTCAGTAAAGGATATGAATTTTATAAGGGGGTTAAACGAGGGAACTCCATTCATATTAGCACTACATAAAGCAGCAACAACAATCAACCAACGATGTACAATCTATAATAAAACCAGTCAGATCTGTGCTTTTGCAGATGATATAATCGTAATAGTAAGAACGAAAGAGAAACTAATGGAGGTACATGGAAAACTGGACTCAGAAACAGAAAATATAGGACTGATAGTAAATGGCAGAAAAACAGAATATATTATTATGTCAGCATCAGAGTCAAGGAGAAAATGGACAGATCTGGTGGTAAGGGATAAAATATTTCAAGGAGTATCTAACTTCAAATACCTATTAAACCTAATTGATAGTGAGAATAAAATCAGCAGCTGAGTAACGGAGCGAATACAGGTGGGGAATAAGGCGTATTATGCTAAACTAAACCTTCTTAAAAGCAAGCTAATATCGAGGAATACCAAAACTCTGATATAAAAAACATTAATACGACCAGTTGTGACATATGGTGCAGAAACATAGTACTTAACCTCAAAAAAAGAGAAATACACTGAGAACTTTTGAAAGAAAAATACTAAGGAAGATGTATGGACTTGTAACAGAAAATGGTGAGTACAAAATCCGCTCCAATTATGAATGAAATAAACTTATTAAAGGAGAAGATATAGTAAGGTTCATAAAGACTCAGAGACTGCAGTGGTAAGGACCTATTTAAAGAATGAATGACACTGCCATGCCAAAGAGGATGTTATATGGAAAAATATATGCACCAAGGAAGAGAGGAAGATCCAGGATGACATGGTTAGAAGACGCATACAAATATCTCTCTCTATAGGATGAAAGTGGAAGGCAGGAGGAGGAAGATGGACAATAGAGAGCAGTGGAGGCGGATTCCGCAGGAGGCCAAAGCTCACCCCGAGATGTAGCGCCGAGAAGAATAAAAAATTTAGAATTTTTCTTAAAATTTACGCTTTATTCTATAACATGTTCTAAGTCTGTAAGTATTTTTCTCAATTCTAGCCTAACTGCTGCCCAGTTTTCTTCAAAAACTTTTAAAAGGTTAGACTCGTTTTTCTCTTGGTTTGCCGCTTTATAATAAAAACTCTATGCTACTTGATGACATTCTCTCTTGCGATTGTTCTCTCTGATTAAAATGCCAACATACATTAAACTCAGACATTTCAACGGCGATGAAAAGCTTAAATAATGACAAGTGTCTGATTAAAACATTTTATTCATCATCAGAAATCATCAACCCGAAGATTGGAGTGGAGCAGATCTCCTTTCCACTATTTCTCAGCTAACCGTTTCTTCTCTACAGAAGTCTTCTTTTTTTTCGTCTTTCATTATATACCTGATGTATTCCATCCTTGATCTTACTCGGTGTTTCTCCGAATTCATTTCTTGGTCCATGAAGCTGTTGTTTTTATAATGGCGGATTTTTTTAAAATAAAATTATGAAGAGGGTCAAACTGAAGAATTATATGGGAGTGAAGTGGTTAGGTAATAGGGGAGTGGCATGGAGAGCTGCAGCAAACTAATCTTTGGATTGATGATAGCTGATGATTATGATGAATGGGTTTTCGTGTCAAAAAATGAGCCCAATAATTGTGTTTCTACTCTGAGTTTTCATCATACATCTAAGTTCTCCAACTCTTCGTAGGACTTCTTGGTTGGGTATTCTCTTCGTCCATTTGATCATCTTCCTTCGATGTCAACAAATATCCATTGCTTCCAAACACCTTTGCTCTGCAGCTGTTACTGTCCAAGCTTCACCGTCAGGCATGCTCAAAATGTATGTTTCAGCATTTCATTTCTTCGGCATTTTTTAAATACCTCGATTGGTTTACAGCAGACGTTGCAAAAAATATATCCGACCGGAAACTTAAACTGCAGCAAATGCTCTTCTTCTCTCAGCTCTTCAGCTTATGACTTTCTCAGGCATATTTTTTAGCCTAAAATGCTTTCCTTTACTCTTCATCG
This sequence comes from Pyrrhosoma nymphula, assembly GCA_963573305.1. Classification (NCBI taxonomy): domain Eukaryota; kingdom Metazoa; phylum Arthropoda; class Insecta; order Odonata; family Coenagrionidae; genus Pyrrhosoma; species Pyrrhosoma nymphula. Next base: position 46,195,917 of record OY754335.1, on the reverse strand, counting down.
TCTATGTATTTTCTACATGTTATTTTTTGCTTCAATATTCTATTATGTCTCCAAATATCCCCAATCAAAATTTCTCGACCTCTTTCAATTTCTCTGATCAACATATTCCCTTAAAATGGTTCTTCTTTTGCCTAACATAGGCTATATAAATTGCATTTTCAGCGTATGAAATGCATCACATATTGAGTTTAAATGGCTATTAAAACACATAATTATATGTACAATGGTTTTATAAGGTCCAACGTTTGTTGTAATGCAAACTTTTGTGTTTGGCAATTAACTTATTAAAGCTCAAATGCAACAGCAGTTGCACTTTAACCCTTTGAGTTGTAAGTTTTTTCTGTCATCAGAGAAACTTTATTCATTTAATAGAGCTTACACGCCTCCAGGAAAGATGACAGCACATGGATACAATGTTTTTTGAAAGGGAGTTGTGTTTTTACGCCTTTGCTACTCCAGCTTAAATGTTAAAGACGTTTGTGCACGATTGTACTCTGTATGGCCGGGAAGCAGGAGGGCGTAAATGTACGTTCGTACTATACTAAGGGCCACTAATTTAAAGGCAAAGGTGAACTATGTATGATGAACGAAAGACACTTTGCTTACGTAAACCTTTAAATTAAGAGCACACAAGTTGTTTCAGATCTTCTATGAGAATGAACATTCCAACAACTTGGCCATGTTATGGCTCTTACGAGCAAAAGACTCCAGAAGAAATGTTTGCCTTGTCATTACTCCGTAGCTGAGGGATGGATGATATACTTCTCTCAAGAAACTCTGATGCGGAATGCAATGTTATGTCTTCACTCGGACAGCACATAGAAATACCCAGGGATGCGTGACACTCGAAGAAGTTTAATCATCACGGCAGCAGAAAGACACTTCCCCACGGTTCCCTAAGGTCAAGACCAAGGGTATACAGGGGATAAACGGAAATGAGCACGAACAAACTTTGTGCCAACTGGTCCTTCAAAGGGCGGAAAAGGGTAGAAGAATTCCACCCACATCTCCCTCTATGATTAAGTTGCTAAAACGTTTGCAGTCCGCAGGTTATACAGGTTTATAGCAAATGCATGATACATCTAATACAGGTTTCTTACGATCAATTTAAAGGGGCTTGCAGTTTCCAAGCGGGAAGGCTCGTGTGCGTCATAAAGTACATAGTGCAAGGATGAAGACTGTATACCTTTTAAAGTCATGAAAAACCGCAATGCACGAAAACGATATTCGATAAGCCTTGAGGCATATTATTTTCGTACGCCGGTTTTAAGTATTAATTTTATAGCTTAAATTACGTATTACAGGTAAGGGACAATGTAGCTCCCACGGCGTCAAATGTACAAATGGTTATGTAATTGGATGTTTAGATCTTGAACAACTTTTTTCGGTCATTCTCGGTAAACAAAAATGTTTCGTAGCTCCAACCTGGGTCATTTTCTTGAGTACACATATTTATTACTCAGCAGATACATACGAACCACCCTTGCAAATTCAAAGTTTCCAGCTCAAGTAAAACCAGGAATTTTCACTAAATGGTAAGGGAGTCAGTCAGTCAGTAGGTAGTAATGTGTATTACTGGGCATATAAAACCTATATTTCACAAAGGCCCGGTTTTATTACCTCGTTAACGCTACCCGCAAGATGACTTATTCTTTACGTTAGGTTGATGTTAACAGAGAGTTTGAGTCCTGTATATAACACCAAAATGTCGATTAGTTGATGTGTTTTCGATGAGAGAGCGTATTAACATCAGGTTTCATACCGAGAAAATAATTAACCATAAAATATTTAAATTGGGACTAAGTATTTTTGCATACTAAACAAACGTAAGGTGAAGTATAAATGGTATCTGTCCCGAGTTTTAGCCCGAAGATTACAAAATATTCCATGCTTTCTCCTTCAGTCACTCGACCAACGTATGACACGTAGCTCATTCCATGTCACCGGAAATGACATGCATACTTGTCCTGGGGAGCAATAACCGAGCGTAAAGGTGGAGAGACCAAGTTAGCTACCTCTTTAAAGCTCTGTACACGCGGCGATATTTCTGGCGTAGAGCTGGTACGGGATTTGGGTAAACTTCTCCGCGTGATCGATCATATTGCATGCCATCTGCCGGCATCCAATAGAATCGCTTGCGAATGCCTTTCTCTGGTATGGATAAGAGCACATTCAATTTTTTAAAGCGATCTGGAAGCAAATTTGTGCGCATTTCTGCCTTCATTTTTTTAATAGGAAAAAGAAATTGTACGAAGAGGAGGACTTTGAATAGGCAGGGTTGAATATTGATCCACCTAATCTGTGACTATTGAAATATTTCTTTAATTTTTTATTTGTGCTATTATTTATTTTTCTGAGTTAGTATGCACAGACGCATGAGCAAAAAATGCTCCCCGTTACAATGCATGCTCATTAAAATGATGATGTTCAAATAACGTTAGTCAAATAAATAATTCATATTTCTAATATTCAAAATCACATTTTTTCTGCAGTGACGCTTAACACTGTGATGTGTGCCTTTATGTTACCTATAAAAACCGTTTTAAGGCGTGTGGATAACTTCAAGGGGATTGATTATTCAACAACATTAGGTTATCTATACTGCAAGCTCGAAGGTACTCTAAGAAAAAACGTTTGTGTTCTTTATTTTTAAGGTAAGCATTGAATAATGTGTTCTAACCTAATGCTTAGTTTACGATAAGAAGTATAGAAAAAGGGATGTTGACAGCGGAATTAAAATGTATGGTTATTACCTCAAATATTGTTTTCAAAGAGGTATTGCAAAAATTATGTTCGCATACCTCCATCCTTAGATAAACTTAACTATAGCTAAACCAATTTTTCTATTATGTATGAGGTATTTGTATGTAATACCGTCTACCCTTGACAAAACTTACACAAATTCAATAAACGAGAAAATTTCCCTTGCGCCCGCTGGTTGTCATAATAACGCATGAGAATTTCAAATATAATCCTAGTTTCACCATCTCCCTTTACCACCAGCAAAATTGCAGAAACATGACACCCAAGTAGGGATCAGGATTCGAATCCGAGCCTTTTGAAAAGGGAAGCCAGTATGATTTCCACAACTTCATCCAAATAACCTCAGAAACGTTCATAAACGCATGATGTTGTTTCCCTATATCTCTCGTGTATTCCCGCGAAACAACAGAGGGATTCGGAGGGCGACCATCGCATACGAAAACACAAAGCACACCCTGCTGCCACAAACCTCTCCCCCCCCCCCCACCACCCAGAAAGTATCCAAATTGGGCGCAAAAAAAAACAAGCGGAAAAGGAGGGTGACGGAAAGGGATGGTTTGTCGACGGGTGACGGTGGGAGGGATAGGAGAGAGGGATAATGCAAGAAGGGAGGATAGAATAGGGGGTGAACGGTGTAGGGGTTAAATTTCTGTGGAGAAGGGGAAGTGGAGATAGTGAGGAGTGGGGAGGCTTTTACTCCTCCACCCTTTCCGCCCCTTAAACTCCTATACCCCCCACTGGGTTAAGAAGGATAGGGAGCATGGGTTTTGGGGGAGGGGTTTTAGGGTATGGGGGAGGTGTTAAGGGCATGAGATAGGGGAATATAGTATGGAGTAGAGGTATTGGTTAAGGGAAGGAGTAAAGGGTGTGAGGAAAAGGTTTTGGGGAAAAAAGGAGGGGATCAGGGTATGGAGAAAAAGGTTTGAGGAAATATGGAGGGGGTAAGGATGTAGGGGAGAGATTAAGAGTATGGGTGGGTTGGCAAGAGTATGGGATGATGGTATGGGGGTATTAAACAATGGTATGGGGGAATGGTGTAATGGTCTGGGGGTATGAGGTAAGGGTATAGAGGACGGGATAAGGGCATGGGGGAGGGAATAATGGTGTAGGAGAGGGAGTTAAGGACACGGGGAGGGGTTAAGGATGTAGGGGTGGGGGTTGGGGGCTGTTGTAAGGGGAAGCGTGATAGCAGAGCCGCCTTTGGGCCATTGGGGTGAAATGCCGCATTGCGATTGTGTGTAAGGGAGATGCCGTGGGGAGGAAGGGACGCTAGGGATATAGGGGGGAGACTTGAGGGGAAAGGAGTGGTGGTGGTGGGGGGATAGGAAGGGGGAAGGGACCCGAGGGGGCGATAAGGTGGGGGGGAATGGGTTCAGGGGGTTAGTGGGAGGGCCGGGGATATAAGGAAGGCGGCTGGAAGTGGCGCATGTAATTACCGGAAATGAAAATATCCATTTTTAACCCTTGGCCCTCTCTTTCTCCCCGACTGCTCTGAACCTCTCTCTCCCGCACCGATCCCTTATCCTAGTAAAACCCTCCTCCCTTCCCTCCCCCCTCCCTATGACCCTCAGGCTGCTGCTGCTCGTCCTTCTCTCCCTCCGGGCACACCACTAATCACGAAGATTTCCTTTTTTTTCATTGGCGTCAAGGATCTTTTTATTAAGGAGATTAGTCATCTTTCACACCTTCTCCCATTCTCTCTCTCTATCTCATCTTCCTTTTTTATTATGACTCCATTTCTCTCATTGGGCGCTCAGAGGTCTGCTGATGGCCCTCCATTTCGATTGTTAACAACTCTCCACTCTCCTCTCTCCTCCAATTCCTTTCCTCCCCACTCCCAACGCTATCTCTTTTCAAAGAGGACACCAGAGTCTGTGCGCCTTAGAGGGGTTTATTCTGGTCGTCATTCGTCCGCGGGTGACCTTGAGGATTATTAACATCTGCTTTGTGTTGAGTTCTCTCTCTTTGCGTTTGTATCAATCCCTTTTGTATGTGTCGCTCTGCCGCACTGCATTGTCCACGCCCTCCCGCAGTCGCGATTAAGAGTCATTCAGAGGGCTTTTCAATTGCGCCGCTTGACCCATTGCTTTGTCCTTCTCATCATGGTGATTTCCCTCACCGTTGAATAAAATCGGCAAGAAAAGGATCTCACCACGAGGAAAGTGTCCACTTTCAAACGAACGCTGCTTTGTGCTTTGTTTAGGCATCCCTATCGTACCATGATGTTGTCTTCACAGTCAGACAGACTCTGCTGAACCTGTCGTTCGAAAAATAAAGAGGTGAAGTGTAAATCGCGCTCCTTAAAATATTTCTTCCATCGCAAACATTGTTGCTCAGCCAGAATTATAGCGCCGTATATTAGTAATTGAGGTATTGAGACGTCTTTTAGTGGAACTTTATGCATGAGTAAATAGGCTGTTGAGTTGTAAATGAACGTCGGATTTGGTGAATAATATTAATATTGAGAAAACATTTTGTTCCGGAAAATTATTCTTTTACTAAAACACTGTCTTAATAGAAGGGTCAAAGAGTTATATTATCTACAAAAACCCTTGAGAGAAAGTGATTTCTTCTAATTACCGCAATATTCTTCAAACAAGCAATGGACAGTAGTAAATCGTAAGTTCACCTTTTTAATGAGTATATATATATTTCCTGCAAAGAGATAACCGTTTAAAATTATATATATACACATACATATATACAAAACGAAAATTTCGCCAATAGGCCACAACAATAAAAACACTTGACAGGGGGTGGGGAAAGAAAAGTAAAAAGAGAGAGAGGACTTACTGGACGTTTCGGGCATGTAGGCCCTTCTTCAGCTGACAGCTGAAGAAGGGCCTACATGCCCGAAACGTCCAGTAAGTCCTCTCTCTCTTTTTACTTTTCTTTCCCCACCCCCTGTCAAGTGTTTTTATTGTTGTGGCCTATTGGCGAAATTTTCGTTACGTGTGTATATATATATATATATATATATATATATATATATATATATAATCTTTGGAAGTTTTCGCCAATTGGCCACAAATATATAAATTCAAACTTACAGGAGGTAGGAGAAAGAGTAAAAGATAAATAATTCGTTCTTACGGGAACGTTTCGAACCAGTTGGTCCTTCGTCAGCTCTAGAAGCTTCTAGAGCTGACGAAGGACCAACTGGTTCGAAACGTTCCCATAAGAACGAATTCTTTATCTTTTCCTCTTTCTCCTACCTCCTGTAAGTTTGAATTTATATATATATATATATATAAATGCTTTACCTTTATTGCATAACCTAACTTATATACATTGTGTTATGACTAGGCGTAAGCCATGGTATAAAGAGATTGAAAATTTCTGATCCTGATTCGTCGCGTAACCTCATTTAAGTGGAATGAATTCAGCAGCATAATGCATCCCGTCTTTTATCTCCGCACAAATATAGGCCCAAAGCCCAGCACATCTTCGGAAACACTTGTCATGAACATGATTTCGCGTGAGTGCGAAGTCTTTTTATGATGCCATTAAAGTATTCCTGTTGTAAATTAGTATATTGTGGGAACCGGAGCAACGAGTCAAAACTTTAAGTTGTTTTAAAACACTAATGACCGAAGATCGATTAAGGCTGAATATTCGTTGCCAATCAATAAATTTCACCATTGGTCTCTCCCTTCAGTTACTGTTTTCTCCCGTGAACACACGTTCCTGCGATCCATCATTTAATCTAACGCGCCTGAGGTTTTATGGGCTCCGCGTGGCTTGATTAGAGCTGGATGAGATCGAGAAGAAAGAAGTCCATCGATCAGAAATTCTTCAAAAATCTTAATTGTTTTATCACTCCATGCCCTCTACCTTAGGATAATAACCCTACCATGATCTCACCAACTGTTCACATCTCTTTTTTTCCATAGCTTAAGGTGTGGTAATCTGTAACAGTAGTCAGACTGAGCTTACTCTAAGTATTTATGAACTGAATTTACTCAGCCATATAAAATGGTCCCGCCCTATGCGTCTCATTATATACTTTCATTCAGAGTTATTTCGTGGCATGGAATTTTAAACAAATATTTGTGAAAGCAAAACTAACGTGAGATATCTCGCTTTGGTTCCACTAGGCGCTGAATACCGTCTTTTGCGTCAGCCCCGTGAATGTTTTACATCCGCAATACAAATAAAACATTATTTTGCCTATGTTCAGGCGTTAATGGCATTTTACATTCTCAACGCTGAGGCGCGACGCACAGTGGGTTGAAATCAGGAAAAGCTGGCCAAAAATCATATCTTCCACAATTTTTTAATTAGAACTATGATTTCTTCATAGTTGAAAATTATTAGGCCCCTTATATAAACTCCGAAATATTGAGCCAATTGATGGAACCAAGACCTAGTTTTAAACAAAATGGCGGTGACGGTAAAATCAGAAAATCAATTCTCTGAAACGTTATGGTATCAAAAGGTAATTTAACTTAAAGCAGGGGCGAATATATGGGCGGGCCCAGGGGGCCCAGGCCCCCCTCGAAATAAGGCTGTATGGCTGCGGCGAGGGGCGCTTGGCGCATGCGCGGATACCTACACTACAGCCGGTCGCCGCTAGCCAGCCGGTCGCCCCCCCCCCTCCAAAGTTATAACCTATATTCGCCACTGACTTAAAGGGTAGTAATTCAAAATCAGGATGAGTTTAAAAACAATAAATTTGATTGTTAAATAGGCAAAATATAAAATTATAAAGAAAAAAATAATTTTAAATGATAGGTATGAATGCACTAAACTATAAATTATGGAAATTCAGTATAGAACTTAATTCTGCTTACCATACTGATAATAGAATTCGATTATTTCATCAAATACGATAACACCCTTTACACGGTACGATTTTAAGCACTCTGAATTCAGTTCGATTTTCATCACTGAATTAATGATCGTGTAAAAGACCACAAAGGGATACATTTTATGCATGTTCCCTGTTGTCATCCGGGCGGAGACTGGAGGGTTGAAGTTGTATCCATGTCAGAAAGTGACATTAATTAAATTTTTCCAGGGATTGTGTGAATTTCACCACATTTCATTTAGGTACATCTGCTTATGCGGTGGAACTCGGTGCGGTGCATTAAGCAACGATAATAATAAAAGAATCTTATTTTACTTTTTATTTTTATTTAAGCATAGACTTCAGTTTTCGGCGCTGTATTCGAAATTAATTCAAAATTTAAATACGTCACTTCGACTCTTTCACTCAGTATGACACCTTGATATTTGTTAACAATCATTATAGTAATTTGAAACAAATTATTTCGTGTTTAGAAAAATTCTGTACGCATGTAATCGAATTATTACGAAATATATCTCATGTGATAAAAGGCTGTGTTAAAATAGCATTGAATTGCCAGAAAACCAAATCGGTAAAATGCGATGTTTTTATTTTCATCTAAATATAACACTGCTAAGAACACGTATGCTAATATTTCAACTGTTAACGGCTCAACTTGGTGGAACAACATATCGTGGGAGAATTTAAAACACTTAGTAGTATTCCACAATGATTTATTAACCCAACCGGTTTCAACGCTACAGCGTCATTATCAAGGGTACAATTCTCAAAGTTTTGGGGAGAGCGCCAAATATATACCCAATTCTCAAAAAGGGGGGGAGGGGGTTTAAGTAGAAAGGGGGGGAGAAAGAAGGAGGGTCAGGGAGAAAACTGGGGGTGGAGGGTAGGGCGGAGGGATTGCGAGGAGACAAACGTCAAGGTGAGGGAAGGAACTTTGGGTATGACACCGAGGGTCAAACAGGTCGCAAATTTGCTACCAGAGCAAAAGAACATAAGAACTATATATTTAATAATGACCCAAAATCAGGTTTTGCCAAGCATATCATTGAAACTGGTCACCAATTTAATTTTAAACCTAAGGTTTTACATGTTAACGACAAAGGCTCTAAGCTGGATTTTTTAGAGAATTTCGAAATATGTATTAGACAAGGTGTCCATGATGTTACCCTTTTAAATGACTGTTCTATTTTTAAATTTTCTCCGTTCACCTCTGTGTCATACCCAAAGTCCCTTCCCTCACCTTGACGTTTGTCTCCTCGCAATACCCTCACCCTCCTCCCTACACTCCACCCCCAGTTTTCTCCCCCCCTACCCTCCACCCCCAGTTTTCTCCCCCCCTTTCTACTTAAACCCCCTCCCCCCCCTTTTTGAGAATTGGGTATATATTTGGCGCACTCCCCAAAACTTTGAGAATTGTACCCTTGATAATGACGCTGTAGCGTTGAAACCGGTTGGGTTAATAAATCTTTGTGGAATACTACTAAGTGTTTTAAATTCTCCCACGTATGCTAAGTTTCACGCAAATCTGTACGTAGATAAAATTCGCTGCAAACACCTAGGAGGGACGTCATTTATGCCTTCATCGAATGAGCTCTGTTTATTGTAAGGTGTTTCTGGTTTCCCTCACGCTGTTAGTCCGCTCCTCCACTGTGGAATATATTTTGCGCGTTGCCTCTCTTGCACGGACGGAGTGATTACTGGAAACAATCCTTGGGAAAGATTGCGTGGGCCGATGTCATCGACGCCGCGATTTAGAACGCACATAAGATCGAAATTGCTTAATGCACCAAGCGCCTTCCTTGTTATTTATAGCTATGAACTTGACGACAGGATAGATAACCCAACCGCGGATAACGCGTAGTTGTTATGGTGCGTATGGATTTTCTCTTCGACTTTCCCGCTTTTATTAAGGTGATTCCACCGTATAATGACTTAAATGTCATTTGCCGTATTTCCCGACCCATGGGACGCACCAGTGCATTAGGTGCACTGTGATTTTTCGGGTTAAATTTGAAAATCATGGATGAAGTGATGCCAATGGATGAAGGCTATGGAGTTAACAAAATGAATAATTCAGTTATGTAGCTTAAAGTATCACCAACCAAGGAGTTTTACAGAGAGCTGGGTAGGAAATATTCATGGTGAAAACTCTTGAGGAGCGGAAGAAACGAACATACTGGCAACATTCTGATACATATCAGCCTTCTGAAATGGAGGAAAGCATGGGGGATATCAAAATAAGGAATCGTGAAGAATTATAGTCTAAAAGTTTCAATCTGTTTCAATTATCCTTTTCTTGTCACCACTTCTCTCCTGCTAAATTTTCCGTCACTTGGGAAGAGAAAATTTTATTCTATCATAATGATTTTGATGAACTGAAACAATGGATGAAATATGATCTACATGAACTGCAATGGCGACTACTCAATACGATTAATGGATATTTGGGTTCGTGAACTTCTTCATGAATTTGAAATAATCAATAATATTTATGATTCTACTGAATGTTGGCTGAAAACTATGATCTAAGAAGGAGTTCTGATGCTCTCTTTATTTTTGTTATATAGCATTAATACAGCTTCCGCTTAAATAGTGAAAGAGATGAGGCATTTATCAAAGTTGGTGATATTTGAACTGATTCGTCCTAGGCCGAGACTGTGAATGACTTATCGTGGGGAGTTGTTCTGTTTTAGAGCGAGATAGCGAGTTTATGATTACCTTTGGTATTGATTTCTGGTTTTTAACAGTACCCATGGCGTATGCTGTCGAACTTTAATAGATCAAAGGATCTCCAGAACTGAAAAATGCTTAGAGTTAAAGAAATTGCGAGTTGTAGAAAAGTTACTTGCGTACAATGCAAAGACTGGCAATGAAATTTCTATTGAATAATTAAAAAATCGACTTACATTAAGTCCGAGTTGGAGTTATTATAGGAAGCAATAACAAGCATACCGGTTATTTTAAGATACATTATGCATAAATTGCATCAAAGCTTTTCCGTTCTCCATCAGTTGCGCTGGCAAACGTAATCTTCTTCGCTCAGTTATTGCGGAGTACAAAACAATGGCTTTTCTCCAAAGAAAATGTTTAAGACCAGGATCCCTTGTAATTCATTCCTATTATTTCATTTCTCTTTGTGTATAGAAAAAAATACAATCCTTTTTTTTAGTGATAATTGGTGATATTTTGATGGCAGTAAAAATGATTATGACTAATTGGATAAGAACATACAAAGCTTGTATGCAGATATTTTTTCAGTGAAAACTTTGGCACATGTAACTAGCAATATTTTGTCACTGTACTCATGAAAAAGATGGTTACCTCGCAACAGAATCTCCTCTCGGGTACTCACATTCCAACGGAATTTATATTACCTCGAAATGGTTGTTTGTTGGAGTGGAATAAAAATATTATTACTATTATACATACACATGTTCCAACACTTTGAGGGGATATAAAAAGGATAAATTAACTTATTAACTCCACGAAAAATGACTAACATTCAACTTTTGTATCACGAAGGGATTTCATACAGTAGAGCCCGAGACAGACAACTTTGAGCAGGAGGAAGGAGAGAGTGCAACGAGTTGCATTAGTTTCCCGACGAGTTTTTGCTTCCAGCGTTGTAGCGTGAACTGGCTGTCGTAGACGTTCGTCGAGCTAAGCGTTTTAAACCCGCCGGCAAAATCCCTTGCGTTCCTTCGTCTCGGGCGTAATTTATTCTCCGGCTCGGGAGTTGTGTGAAATTTGTTGCTCGGTCGCATCCCGAAGCGCCTTCGCCATATCTCCTTGCCATCCTTCTCCCTCCCGTTCCTCGTCTTAATGTACTCCCTCTCGTCTGCGGTCGCGTAGACTGGGGGAAAACTCTTATAGCCGCCGGCCTAGCTCATCCTCCATGGGCGCAAAACATTCAATATTGCGTGCTGCACCAAAGAGGTTGAAATTCGCTGGAGATGGCGCTACTAGTTCAATGGATGGAACGGGAGTGTGGCAGAAATGCAGGGTGTTTCTGATAGAAAGGTCACGCCTACGTCGATTGAAATCGTTACACATACGTTTAAAGCAGTGGTTCACATCATCTTTTCCTCAATTACACCCTTTCGCCATATTTTGGAATATCATTTCCCCTTCCCAATGAAAATTATTAAATAACGATTTCATTTCGCAAATTAAAATAATTCTCATGTTTAAGAATCGACATTAACCTGTGGCGTTCCACAAAGTTTATTTTTATTGAACGCCAAAGCATTTATTAAGTCAAACTTCAAGTTTACAGACATTGTATTATCTAGAGAGCATCAAATTTTGCTGAATAGTATCTTTAATTCTCCAAGAGGAGAATTCTCCACTGGTTGAAAAACAGTGGTTTTAATGTTACTGCAAATACGACTGCAACACAGTATAAAATTGGGAAATAACAGTAAATAAATTAAGTTTATCCGCGTTAATTTTATTTTTCGCGACCTAATATCAAAGATACACTTAATGCGTTAATCGTGCACTTGATAAACTCAATTATTTCAAACGTAACTTTGTTGGTTTTCGGGTAACTCCGTTATTATATCATTAACTTTGTTATGCAGATGTATTGGGAGCATTCTATTCAATGAGTTGAAGTTAGCGTGGATCGGAGCACACATGCGCACTTTAGCGCACATGAACGACGCGAATGGAACGAAACGTTTGGTATTCTACAGGTAGGCAGCGGCTCTGTCGGTACACAATATTCGCGGCCGATTTTTTATAAATATTTTACCTCTCTGTTACCCTGTTTATGGTAGTTTGAGCGAGATATCATTTCGCATAAAATTTCATTAATTTGGCCTAATCATAAAGAAAAATACTTCACTTGTCCAAAGATACTAAAATATCAGCCACTTACCGCACTACTTTTCGAGATATTCGAAAACAAATGCCAGCCATTTTCCGTGGTACGGGTATGCATTCCAGAGAGACTTTATTTTAAAAATTATAAATTTATAACGTATAGATTTCGTCAGAAATTAAAGTGTATTTTGTATTAATTCTTATCTATTTTTTAAATAAATCATCAACTCACCGCAATAATTTTTACAGAATAGCAAAACAATCTTCAGCTGTGAAGGCATTTTTAGCGTCCGGTGTGAATAAAATTATTCAAGTTGACGGCTTATGTATGCATATGTAGTTAATTACTGAGAATTTCAGTCATATAAAACAATACTTTTATATTATGCATTTATATTACAATATTTACTTCATGCTTCTTAACGCTACTTAAATATATAATAAAATTCGAATATGGTCTCTATTATGGCTAGGGAAAAATCTCGCCTAAACCACCTTAACTGCGTTTAATAAACAGAGAGGAGTATCCTTTGGTTATGAAACCATTTCGAAGACAGCAAAATGTCTCATGGATGCGGGAATTTCAATGTCATTTGAAATTAACCGCTTGCTTTTCACTTTTCCGTTGGAAAATCTGGAGAGGGCAGCACAGTGTTACGACTGCAGCTTCAAAGCAGTGGGTAAGACTCCTTATTAGAGAGAATTCATCTAGTTTGGTAACGCTGGTACGCGCTTTGATAATGTAAATGGTGAATTTGCTGTCGCCGCGATTCAATTTTTACCTATCTATAAGTATGGGTTCCTTCCACGGCTATTGGATCATGGCTAATTCCTAATGACTAATGGAATTCGGACACGGCTTTGGATAGTGCCACCAGTATATTTCAACCTCCTGCATAAATTCAGAAGATTCCAGCGATAATTTGCGGAATTTCAACGCTAAAGTAGAATAAAGAATTACAATTTTCCACAAATTAATAGCGCTTCAATTACTACCTAGGTTTTTATGTCACTAGTACATTATCTTCAGGTTAAAACTGAATAGAATAGGTAGCAATAAGGAGAGTTCATTTTGGAAGTTAACTAGGTCATACTTTTAAAAATAATGCTATCAATTGCATTGTGTGACCTAGTAAAATTCCCTAAAAAACTTCCTTATCTGCTATCCCTTTGCCTCCTCTTTCTTTCCCTCTTTAAACTCTCTCCTTCCATTTCCATACTTCTAGTCCTCCGTTACCCCTTAACCCACATTCACTTAGTACCTAAATGTATAATAAAGCTGTTTTACTCACTTTTTCACCTAAAATATGACTTAATAGCATCCAAATTTAGGTAGTAATTTAAGTTTTATTTATTATTGGAAATTTTCAAATATTTACTCAATCATAAAACTCCTGCGAATCACGTGTGGTGATGCGGTGCGACTTTTTTCTTCCCCCTCCCCAGACTCTCGCAATACGGAAGGTGTACTAATGGCTGGAGTTTATTTTCTTTCGTAGCCTGTTCTAAGGCTGCCGCGAGGAAGGAATGAAATCGTCCCTGGAAACTCCGGAAGCCCCAGGAAAAGTGTACCAACCGGAGCTGACTAAACTCGTTCAAAGCAGCTTCCCTCCGAGAGGTGGTAGCTATCAAAGGAGGCCGACGTATTCCGGCCGGAGAGGCTTTTAACAGATTACACTCGGATATTCAGGATGATGCAAATGAGCGGCAGGATCGTTTGAAACAGACGAACCTCTTTCGTCAAACAATTGACGCTTTAGAATATGCAAAGGCCAAGTCCTACGGCTCATATTTATCTGGATTTTACTCTGCGACACTGCATCGCACACGAGTTCTCACATGCATGGAATTTGACTTTTATGGAAGAGGATAGTTTAAAACATTACTTATATTTCCCATAAAAATTTAGTGCATTCGGCCGTGACTATTGTGAACCTACAAGAATACTTCCTACTGGCCGGTTATCGAGCTTATCGTTTTTGTACATCGTTCTATTCAACGTCGTTTGTGTGCGCTTAAGTACGCTGAAGTGTTCCAATCTGTGCTAACTTCAACACATTGAATGGAAATCTCCTATAATCTGCTGAGAGTTTACGCAGAGGAAAATTCATTACAGACACTGAGACGTGAGAAACATCAACGGAATAGATTTAAATGGCGGAATTTTAACATTATCCGTTCAATTCTTTCATATGGGCAGCTTTAGTTCTCCTCCCTTATAAATGATTGGTAGTTGCAACAAAACTTCTCGCAAAAAAAAAAGATCCGATCAAAAAATTGGACTCTCGGGCAATTGAATAACTTAAATCATGCGCTTCCTATGTCACACGATTCAATATTTAAACAAATTCGCATTTTCGGATGAAGTCTTAGGTTGAAGTGTTACAATGTGTAGTTAGAATATTTTCCGGTACATGAATCTACGTGGATCCACTCTTCAATCGAAAACGATAATGTCCACTTACCGACAGGTCCTTTACAAAACCCGACTCTTAATGAACGGTTGAAGTTAACCTAACATTTTAAAACTGGGCCTTCGATAAGCATGCGCCATGAGACTATAATGCGAAGATTTTAGGCTCTACTTTTTGAAATCGAAACATTTTCAAAAGTTTTCTTCCCGCCATTACCATACAGACAAGCTGTTTTGTCTCGAAAATGATGCTTAAGGGTTGAAACTACGGTAACCACAATAAAATAATGGTGTGGAAGAAGTAGTCTCAGCCTTCATTTGGTTGAATTCTCTCGTCTCAGGAAAGGATAGATAAAGAAAACAGTAATTCCACATTTAACTAACAAAGTCATGTACAAATACCAAGACGTTTTTTTTTCTTTTGGTCCCGTCCCCCGAGTTTACGCCAGTGTAACCAAAGTCTCGGGTAGGCGCAAACTCCTTGGGGACTTGTGTTCTAATTATAATTCAGGCAGATGATATTTTTTTCATCGTAAAACCTGCTGAGAAGTTCGTATCTCTATTGCTGGTGACTCCTCTAATTCTAATACTATGGCTAGTCTTGTAATATGAACTTTGAAAACATTTTAAAAACTGAATGTTGTTTCAAAGCATTTCTGATCACGAGTTACAGAATTTGGAATTAAATTAAAATTTCTCCCCCGTACCTCCTAATCAATCCTCAAGCTACGAGGAATATAAAAATACAGTTCCATATATTTCTCAGAGTGATGTGACGATTAGCAACTGAAATTTTAAAAAATGGTCTATAAAATAAAGCACCTCTGTTAAAATAAATTCCCGTTAGTTTTGAACTTAAGGACGGATTTCTTCTTAAATGTCTCCTTAAAAAACGGATTTGCTGGCTAGAGCGAAGGATAGCTTCTGGATGTAGATAGCTTCCGGGAATAATGACTAACAACTTTTTCTCCACATCTTGTCGTCTACTTTTGTGAAATAAACACTGAGTTTTGTAATGCCACGTGAATATCTATTTAACTTCCTTTGGAGGAAATATTTGAGTGGAATCGAAAACCTCAGTTTTTCGTTTCTTGATGAGCAGACCCCGTTAAACTTTAAACAAAAGGCTTGAGTCTATAGACCACAAATTTTATTATGAGTCTCCAGCACCTCACGTAGTCGCAATTTTTCATGGTCTCACAATGATATTGTCCCTATACTGTCCACTTTTCCTGGTGATGTTTCGTTTTCATAAATTTCAAGTCTGAAAAATTAAATAGAGGCTGACACCCGAAAATTTCAAAACGTTTTTGGAAAAAAAATATATAATTTAGTAATATGCTTCGATACAACTCTGGCAATGCTCAATTTTGAACAGTAACTTGTTTTCATTTTCAATCGTCCTTCTATAAATTTGCAAAGCGAAAGGCGTAACCATAGTTCAAACACGGCCAGTGCACTTTAAACACACGTAAAGTACTCCCTTTAATGCAATCTATCAACATTACTTTGATTACATCCTTATTTAAGTGGTCTAAGTGAGGATGATCGATGTGTTCATCGGGGTGTTATTTGACATATATTCGGGGAGACACGAAAGAAACAGGTATCAGAAAGTCAGTCTAAATTTCTTTCCTCGGAAGAGAATAGAGTTAGCGTGTGTTGCATGAATTATACACTAACCCTAAGTTGGGAAAAGGATCCCAAACTTCGTAATTCAAGCGTGAATCTGCTGTAGGTCATGTCTTTCTCTTGCCATCTTTAGAGCACCACGTCAATACAATCCGCTTCCGATGGGAGTTTCACCCGGTTTTTATGAGCACGGCTGAAGCGGACATGCTACTTGCTACATGTCCTTGCGGTGGCCAGTACGAACAGTGATCAAAACGGCGCGGCGTATGGATTTCTACGTGATCACATCAACCGGAAAAAGCAATATCCTTGCGCTCTCTCTCTCAGGGATGATCAAGATGGGCAAACATGATTTCAAAAATTTGGGAGAGTTCGGATACCAAAAAAAAGAAGGACATAAGGCTTATCGATCAGAGGGATACTGGGAACCGTGTTTGTTCCGCTACTTATTCGTGTGTTGCAAAATGTGGTGTTCGTTTCATCCGTATTTCCCATGTGCCTTCTCTTCGGCACGTAGTGGAGGTGAGATTTAAAATAAAATAACTTTCGGGTTGTGTAGTCCAGTATCCCGAGTGTTATGAAAAAGCCCTTTGGGATGAAAAATCATGCGGAGAAAAATTCCAATATTGGGTCGCAAGGAAAGTAAAATCCATATTTTCGTGGAAAGCTTTTTCCTCGACTCCAGTGTGGCCATGAACAACATTGCTACGAATACGAAGTGTGTGTGTGGGACGTTCACTAACAATTTTTAAAGAAATACACGTATTTTACGATTTTAGCGATACATGTAAACTCAGAAATTCTACAGTAATGTAACTTCAGTTACGCACGTTTCAGCTCGTTCAACTTTGAAACTTTAAAAGTTATATATTTTCAAAATACCAAAAACTTTTTTGGGACGTGGAATTCCTCTTCTCTTCACACCCCAACTAGGTAGAGTATATACCGATGCTTTTTCAAGGTAAAATATTTACATGTTTTATCATTTAGCTTGATAATAAAGGCAGACATGCTGATGAAAACCAAGTAAAGCGTACCATCGTTAATTTCATCAGTGGTTATGGTCAACAACTATCTTTTATCAATCCCTTAAGACTTCCCATATTATCCACGTAGTGTTACTCTCAGTTATCCGCTTCAATTGTTTGGTCATGGATGCCTACAATAATTTCTCAGTTTATGGTTGTATCAGAATCCGTTTATTTCGTGACATTTCACAAATCACCATCTCCTCCCATTCCTAGCACACTTGCATTAGGCGCAGACTCGGCTGTAACTTTTAGTGCCATTAGCTTCCGATATTTTCTGGAACGTCCCGTGGACGTCATCCTGGGCTTCTTTAGATTTAGTTTTTAATGATGTTCCATCCTGTTATCTATTTCTGTAGGAATTCACTTTAATATTTTGGAGACGTCTAAGCATTTTCCATGTAATTCACATTTTTCTTCAATATTTCATAAATCAAATCCCTCACTTTTTTTCACTTTTATGAATTAAGTTTGTTTTGCGATTTTATCCCTATGAACTATGTCAACGCTTTCAAATGAACCTACTTGCGAACTCCCTGCGCGGTTTTACGTCGAGTTACGCTCATTTTACGCTGGCGGAAAACAGAGATGTTATACCCCTACTCGGCGGCCATCTTCTATTTTATGCTAGCGTCATAAATTCAAAGACGGGCTTTTGTTTTACTTTTCCAGCCTTCCTCTTTTAGGTGGATTAAGAGTCGTTCGAATATCTCTTATACTTTCCCAGTCATAAAGAAATATTTTCTGTACACAATTATGTTGCATTGTCACCAGACATTAGCGATTTATGACCGTTTCGCGTCAAATCAAAAATATTGAATTGTATCTGATTATATGATGGAAATGACTAAACTCTAAATATGGTGCTAAAACTCTAAATAAAATCCTTGGTGGAATTGAAAGGCGTCATTCGCATTGTCCTACATCGAGTCAACCCATCCAGCCTCCTCGTTTTTTATGTGATTAGAGCCTCGACCAAAAACGAAATGCTTGGCACCGCGCTCCGGATAAGTGAATTTGAAGCATATGTTGCAGGTGTTTATAATGGCCTCATCATGAAGAAATGCGACAAACTTGTGTCGTGAGCTGTTTTATTTATTACTTTTCGGATATATTTCGCTGTATATTCGGCCTAAGCGAGTAAGGTAAAAAAAGGAATATTCAAAAGATATTCGTCTCAATATTTGATTAATTATTGTTTTTATGCTTCAAGCCGACTTCATACAAGTCCACCTCATCTGCTGAAGAATTTCGCAGACATAACTATTACCATTATCCTTCCTAAATTAGCATTAATATGGAGTAGAAACCATGTAGGTGCTACCAAAGTAGGAGAAACCATGCATCTGGAGAGTAACAACTTTTATCTTTGATTTTATATTCATCAGGTTAAATTCTCAGTATATTTTTCTTTGATATCGATTCTTTAGTTATCGAGATACATCATTTCCAACTTCAGATAACTCGAAGTTTTGTTTATGCAGCGTAACGGAAGTTAAGAACTTGATTTTTAAGGGATTCTTATCTTTAACCTATACTCAGATAATATATAGTCTCAGTGATTTTAGCAATTAGAGCCGCATTGAATTATATTGGAGTCGTTGCTTCCTCTTAAAAATAACATTATTTGAGATAATAATAATTGTGGAAGCTGCATATTTCCATATTATTAAAAATAACTACGTATTTTTCCACAGAACTTTTGTTGGTATGACGCAACGCGTTTCACCAAGATCGTCAGGTACAAAAACCTGACAATGCCGTAAGACAGATTCATGCTTATGTATTAATATTTGGTTAAAAGTCGAAAAAAGTTAATTTCACATTTCGCATCATGTAGCCACAGTACATGAATTATTCACTCAATCTATTTCGATAATTCAAATTATTGCCTATATTTTTTATACTTAATTAGAGGTTGACACTAGAAAAACTACTCAAATACAAATTTGAAATTTGTGGTAAAATACTGACGACGGATCAATTTAATTTCAATTTATTAATGAAATATTTTTTTTAATCTGTCCCAATTGATTTCGATATTTTTTCGTCTTTTGCATAGCGTGAATTAAATCCAAAATGGGAAAAAGCCCTGCTCATATAGCGCCGCCCCCCCCCCTGGTCCATGAGACTAATACTGCAAGGGTCCGGACTGGGGGAGTTGTGAGGGTAAACCCTCCTGCGCTCGCCCCTTACGCAGGAATTTTTTAATCAAACTGACCCCCCCTGCAGCAATCCCTTCCAACGGCCCCGAACTATACTGAAAAAAAATAATCTCCTGCGACTTCGACTTGAATATGTGGATTCAACTAACTTCTCCTTCCTCATCTTGTTCCTTTTCCAGATGAGATACCCAGCTTGGCCTCGCCCGAGTAGAAACCATCGAAGTACGCCGAATCTTCCCTCTTCGGGTGCCGTATTATATCGTCGGTGGACAAGATAAGAAAGGATTAGGACGCCCAGACTAGAGAATCCTGGAGCTATATCACCTTGGAGGACAAATAAGATCGCCCGGGAAAGAACCGTCAAGTTACTACTTCCACCTTCACGCATGTCTTCCGCCTCATCCGTTGATTTCGACCAAAATGTCAGTGTGGGCCCTTCGTTTGTTTTTGCCGGCGACATTTGGAGTGGTGAACGGGTGATCCAGGCATATGAATGCAGCGCAGTTTCCTATCAGCCAGATACCGGCTTACGTCATCCACTGAAACAGCGATATCTCCTACTCCGCAGGCCGCGGAATTAATTCTCTCTCCTTATCACCGATTCTTTCCTTCTGTCCGTCTATACCTCCGGTACCAGCTCGTTCTCGCACGATTGCATATCCTTCTTAATCTCCAAAGTCGTAGAGGAATTGAAAACGTGGGTCCAACACAGTACTAAGAATAAGAGAAAAGAAGGGAGTGGTTGGGGAAAGCGGGCCTAAAATATTCTCTTGTTTCAGAAGCGCGTACGTTTCCTAGTCAACGCACCGTTGCCTCTTGCCAAGCCTCCTCAGATAAAGAAGGATTAACTCTACCCCAATTATCTTCGCCCGACTCGGTTCTTATCAAATAGAGGGAATCTCGCGACCAGAAAGCATTCCATCCATTTCATTTCCAGGTATTCCATCTCAGTCCATTTCCCTTGCGACACAAGGTGAGCTCAGCGTTCGGTTAAAAATTTCTTGCAACTCGTTCTAGCTTTCACCGTCTTTGGTGTTTTCTGTGTGGAAAACATCGTCTCCCAGCATTCGGTCCAAATATTCTTCAACCCATGCACAGTTCAAAAAAGGTAGGATACCATAAACCGGGACGTGTGGTAGTTGTTTTAGGTTGAAAGATGGTAGAATTTCACAGATAATTATACAATAGTTCTTTCAACTTTTCCTCAACAAAATTAAGCATTCATCTCTTTTTGACTAGAGAGTCGGGTATTTTTCCTGGGGATTGAAAAATGAACTAAACGTATGAAAAATTTAGAGGGCACGAATAACTATCATTTAGTGGGTATTTAATTTTCGAATAGAATAAGCCGCAGATCGGCGCTTGATTGTCCTGATGAGCCTGTTCTAGCTACAGATTCTTTAAAAATCTATTTTCCAGAAAATCAATTTACTAGGCAACTACCGTTCACTCCCCTACTTTGCTTTTATGATACAACTCCGAGGACCCACTCAACATACCTCGCTGTATCATCTCGCTCGCTCTGATCATCATATTCTGCCGTCCCTTCTTTGAGCGCTTGCATCCTTAGCTCGATGGCAAATCGGCGTCCTCAAAACCAAAGTAAACGGACTTGAACAGAATCGTCAACGGCGATGGACACGCTAAACCCCTTATGACGGTCGCGAGGTAGCACGCAGAATGAACTGGTTCGGCCTCTTCAGTGCGAAAACTTTTGGGAACACTTCAGTAGGAAAGGTGAATCAGTAGCGTAGCTTAAGTAACGTACATAATGGTTCGGTGTATCGGCCTTTACTACGCTAAAACATTCAGAAACTCTTTAAGGAGGTAATTTGACTTGGGTCTTGTGGGTTGTGGACCAGACGAGTGAAGTGAAACTACCACTTAATGACCCTTGCGAAGGTGTACAGAATTTTTTCTTCGCAATAACGTTCAGTAGCTTTAAGGGAGGGGGGGTGAAGTTTGACTTGGTCTCGTGAGCAGTGAACCTGACGAAAGAAGTTAAAACTACCATTAATTACGCTCCCTAAGGTGTACAGAACTTTTTCCTCACGGTAACGTTCAGGAACTCTTTGGGAGGGGGTTTCACTTGGTCTCGTGAGCAGTGGACCTGACGTGTGAAGTGAAACTACCTCGCTGAAAATTTCAACAGAGGTATCCCTTATATTTCTGAGCCTTAAAACGCCGGAATCGAGACAGTAGTGCCCTTGTGAGTGATTTTGGCCCCCGTCGTAGAGGGACCAACCACGCCTCCGTAGGGGCAGCAAAAGGACGTGTGTGTGCGGGGGGACCACTGAAAAGTCCTCTGTTCACGCGGAGGCCGCCGAGGCGAGCAAGGATAGCAGCCGCGGCGGAGGCAGCAGCGAAGGTGGAGGGCGGACGGGGAGGAGGGGGGCTAGGGGAAGGATGAGGAGAAGGAGGAGGCGGTGGAGGAGGCAGGCGCAGGGCGGGGGCGGAGGGGGTAGCGAAGGGAGAGGCGGCGGTGGAGGAGGCGTTGTAATAATAGGTGGTTGTGGTACAACCAGCCGTCAGGAGGAGGACGCGAGGCCGGGCCTCTCCTCCCCGGGACATCCGGGCGCATCGCCCGGCGTCGCCGGGCCATCGAGCCGCGGTCCGCCGTCGCGGCATGACACCGCGGCAGCCGTTGAAGTCTCCGGTGAAGCAGGCTCGCCGCCCCGTCGACGCCTCCGGAGGACTCATTGGGCGGAAGGTCGTCGGCTGCTAATCAGGGGCTCTGATTCGTGTGACGTATCGTTGAGTGGTTGCTGCGCGTCTCCTTCGTGGGCCGCTTCTCATTGGAGGAGCGGTGTTGTTGTCATTGTTGAGAGTGGGAGCGGTGGGAGGAGGACAGGGAGGGCCCTGGCGAGGGAGGGATGAAGAAGCAGAACGTCCGGACGCTGTCTCTGATCGTGTGTACGTTCACCTACCTGCTGGTCGGGGCAGCTGTGTTCGACGCCCTGGAGTCGGAGACAGAGAAGAGGCGGTATGAGGCACTCGAAGGTAATGATGCTAAGAGATTTTCTCGGTGTTCTTCTTCTTTCCATATTATTGGCACTTCTTGCATCCTCTTCTCCAAGCCTCTTCAACCTTCCACTATTCTTCTGACATTAATCACCACCATCTGACATTCATTCGTGTTCAACACTTTTTGCTTCATCCATTCTTTCCTCCTCCTTTCCTCTTCCAAGGTGGTTGCCATTCCAGTACTTTTTTGGGCCCTCATTGATATTTATTCTTTATACATATCCATACCATTTTAATCTTCCTATTTTTATTTCTGCCATGGGTGTTCTCCCTACTGCCATCCTTTTTTCTTATGCTTACGTCTGGGACTCTTTCTATGGCCATGATATTCTACAGCATCATCTCAAATAGTCCACCTTTACCGCATCCAGTCTCTCTCTGTCCCTTTTGAGTAATTTCTCATGTTTATTGAAGAAGTATACTCCAAATAATTGTTTTTATATATATTTAATGTTGACCACAGTATGTAGTTTTCTCAATGTTAACTGATAGAAAATGAAATAGTCTAGTGTCAATAAACAATTGAAAAAATTATGGACTTGAGTACAACGCTTTTAAGTTCCTGGTCAACTTGGGCTCCCTCCCTCAGCTTGAGCTCCCTATGCCTGAGATGTTATCAAGGAATAGGCATTGAATTTATACTCAATAATTCATTCACACTATTTATTCATTCTAACATACCTCTTCATGAATTCTACCAAGAATAAATATCAATGGATATAACAAGTTCAGTTTAACATATCAATATTTTCAGCCCTTTTCAAATACATGCTCATATAACCATTTTCACCCATTTATTTCCTTATAATGAGCTTTATTAGAGAGATAATTCTGTATTACTAATATTTTTATCGAAGTATTGATAGCAATTTTCATTTAAGTATGAGATATGAGAGGTTAAAACTGGATTTGATATTGGAAATGGGATAGTTTGATGAAGGAAACCATGGGCGGCTCCAGACAAGTGGTTCTTGGGGTATGACCCACGAATCCCCCAGGAAAAGGGGGATTCGTGGGTCTCGTCCCGGAAATTCGTAAGAATCTACGTGCAAAATGGTTTTTGGGGAGGGCAATTGCCCCCCCCTTGGGGCCACCAATGAAGGAAACAAGAGAAAACTCACTGTAGTTAGAGGAATTGTCAGCATTTATCCATGGACATAACATTTACTTGGAAGAATGCTTATGATGATGATGGATGCAATGTAACGGCACCCTGATGAAATCTCAAGCCATGGGAGAAGAAGCATTGAGCATGCAGAAATTTATTCTTTTTACCCAGCATTTAGTTTTTTCTCCTTTGGAGGGAATATAATCCTAGGAAGATTCTGCAAGAAAATTGGGAATATGCATGATTTTTAAAAACTATTTGTATGCAAAGTTCATATTTTTAAATACACAGGACCAAAATATTGTTGCCAAACAATGCCATTTTATTTAAATGTTACTTGATAAAAATTTTGCATGCTTACTGGCTTCTAAGCAATATGTTATCAGAAACCCTGATGATGATGTTTGGCACAGAATCGCTGCTGCTAATAAGACATATTTCTACATGAAGTTCAGTTTGCTAATCAAATTAGCCAAGAACAATCAGTTCTATTTCCTGAAAGGAGGACAATGAACTAGTATTATTAGGTCCTTACTGTTGAAATACACATAGAGGAGAGGAGGGCTACCATACAGTGGCATCAGACTATGAGATGCCGTTTTGGATCACGTAACTTTTTAACCCTGTCACCGCATAAATTGATTTCAAGTGCCAATCCTAATGTGTGTCAAATCTGTATAGCTTCACTATTATTTGTAATTAAGAACCAAAAGCAGTAATTTTTCATGCAGAAATTACATTATTATTTTAAATGTTGCTGCATGGTTGTAAATTTACCACTGTAAATACCATATGGGTATATACTCAATCTCTAACATGTAGGGTCATAATTTTTAGCTTGTGGAGTAAAATCAATCTTCACAGTAAGGAATGAAAATATTCATTCAGATATTTCCAAAACTTGCAGCCTAAGGGTTAAAAATGTCATGAGCTTTTCAAAATTGATTACAAATGCATGCAGTTGATGCATGTGCATGGGTTATATATTTGATTTGTCTGGAAAATCACATTTTTACACCACTTAAAAAAGAGAAGTAAATTGAATATAAGTTCCATACTGGGTGAAACATTTTCACAGCCAGTCATCCCCTTCCCTCTTGCCCTTTCTCCTCCTAAAACATCTTCCTTTTCTCCCTCACTCTTTTATGGCTCCTTCATAAGTCCTTTTTGAACAAAACCTCATCACCTTGGATTTGAATTTGCTCGAAACTGTTGAGTTATCATAAAAAAGCATGAAAATTTCCATATCAATGTTGGTTTCTAATCATGGATGAGGGATTTTCACAAACCGATCCCTGATGCAGCATATTAGATTGAAAATGGGTTTGTATGGGCTAAAGTTATTTTTTAATACTCTATTTCTTCCAAAAGCACCAATTTCCTTCTTCATCTCAGCATACATACTTCACATTTCCCATTGTTCTGTCCAGAAGATCTATGTCAGTTCATTACTTCCCAATCCCTAAAACTACAAATACTTAATCTAGTGCTATCACTATGATTTTAAAAATTCTAATTTTAGTTCTATGGTGAGTCAGTGCAACAGCATCAGTACTCCATTTAGCATTCTAGCCAGTAAGGATAGCTTGCATCAAACACCCATTCTAACCAGATGTGTCGGACATTCTTGCTATTATTTTTTGCCATTGGATGGCAATCGTTTTCAAAAAAAAGCTGACCTCTACAGGTCAGAGTAAATAATATTGTACACAATTTCCTTCTATGTATGTCACTCTTTTATATTTTATCATCAGATCAATATTAATTATTTTCAATTCCTTAGCTATTGAAAAGGTGGTGATTCGCAAGTACAACATCTCAGAGGAGGATTTTCGCGTGATGGAGACTGTTGTGCTCAAAACAGAACCTCATAAGGCAGGGCAGCAGTGGAAGTTTGCTGGTGCTTTTTACTATGCTACAACTGTGCTGACCACAATTGGTAAAGTATTGATTACTTTGCAGTGTCTCAAATATTTCCTTTTGCTCTTGATTGATTAATGCATGTTATGTTTGCATCAATCCCTCAAGGTATCATAGATTCTTTGTAAGTTTATTTTACCTTGACAAATTTTCACAGTAAAAGAACTACATCATAGTAGGTTGAGTGATATTATTTTCTAATGTACTGTCTTAATTACAAGTTATTAGTATGGCAATGAGGCATTCTCAACAGAATCCTTCGTATGATTTTTAATCAGTTTTGCACAACCATACTTAATTTACATTCCTACATTAAGATGGATGAATAAATTGGCAAGGAAAAAAGAACCGTTAAAGTTTCCAATAAAACATGTAATTAAATTGGTTCTCAATGTTTTTTTATGATTTTGACATTTTCTATAATACTTTCTCTTTGTTTCTCAGGATACGGTCATTCAACACCTAATACTGTAGGAGGGAAATTATTCACCATGTGTTATGCAGCTGTAGGTATACCATTAGGGCTGGTTATGTTCCAGAGCATAGGTGAAAGGCTCAACAGGTATGCATTCATTTCACCTCAAATTCTCTTCCCTATGCTCCATGGGTTTACAAAGTTAAGTTCATATGTGCTTGGAGTGAAGCTTGTCTGAATCACAGGGTATCAGATGGAAAATCAATTTCAAACATCCATTTTATTTCTCAACTATATTTCTGGAAAGTGTAATCTTGTGGGTAATGTTTCTACAGGCTGACATGAAAGCCATATACTTCCCCAGTAGCAGAGGACGTTGTCACAACGTTGCATCAATGTGCACATTGTTACATGACAATGTGTACGTTGCCACAATGTTGCATCAACGTCCAAGCACAACGTTATCAGTCAACGTTGAATCAACGTGCATGCAACGTTGACATCAGCTATGATTTAAATTATACTTTATTTATAATTATACCACAGGGGTTGGCAAACTGCAGCTCTTTGCACTTGCGCACGTGAACATTGTCTTCACGTATAAATATATATTTCATTTCGAATAAATTATTTTACTAGTTTGTTGTCTGCTTGTGAACGTGAATGTGAACAAACATGTGGTAATTTGAAAAAATCTTGTTTATTCTCAGTAATATTGCATTTACATTCATACTATGTGGCAATATAGGTTTCAATTAATTAATGCCTGTTAAATGTTATCGTGATTGGATGGTATTTCCTCTAAGTATCATCACGTAATCGCAATTTGAAAATATTACTTCTCGAAGTTACATTAATCCACGGGAGTGGCGGTATATATACGACTTTCAAGACGCGAGATATACAATATTGGGGGCAAGGATGTGCGCTTAGAGCCATAGGACTTACGGTAACTAGATAGATATAGAGTCGTCAGGTAGATACCAGGTAGGATAATACAATGTACTTACACATCTTATCACGTGATAGTAACATGCATAGTATTTAAAACGTACATTCCATTTTTTTTTTTTGATAGGGCAGTGAAGAGTCAGTGGAGAGGGCAAGGGAGTTTCAAGGGAGAAAGTTTTACCTGAGTAACTGGGAAAGAACTGTCTGTTGACAAATTATCAACATTAATGCTAATTATGGGATAATTTCATTGATGGTTAAAGCTAGGGAAATTTTTTAACGTTGCCTTAAAAATGTTGCACCGATAACGTTGCAGTGACGTTGCACTGATAACGTTGCAGCAACGTGGTTTTTCGGGAAATTCGGATGTTGAGGCAACGTGCATGCAACGTTGTGACAAGACTGTGCTACTAGGGTTCAGCTCTACCTAGGATGTGCATGTTAAGTAACCTCCTGAATGTATAGTCATAATTTTGTTTTACCACCTCTAAGGAAGTGTACTGACTTAACACGGAAGTGAACTAACTGAAGTTAGTTTCCACAGCTTTAGTCTAGAGAAACATGGCATGCTGGGGTAGTACAGCTACTAAGTTGAAATTAGTGGCACGGCTGAATATGTCAACTTTTTGTATCATTAGAATCCTCTATTGCAACAGGACTTATTTGTAAAACCTCTAAACCCCAGTACGCCGGCCCCAGTGGCGGTGGGGTAAAGTCCTTGCCTGCTAATCCAAGGTTCGCGGGTTCAAGTCCTGCCTGGGTCAGCTTTTCGCTTGCCCAGGGCATGGGTGTTTGTCAAGTTCTGCTGGTTCAGCCCCTGAGAAACCTGATGACAAGCCAATGGCTTTTTGGGATCTTATGGGCATACGGACCACCAGAATCGTCGGAGAGCAAAATAAAATCAAAATCTATGAATTCAGTGGCTGTGGTACAATTCTTGAATTACTGCAAGTCCTAAAAAAGATGATGCATTTTTATATAAAATGCCCAATTTTTTTTTTGTGTGACAAGATACACAAAGTTAAAATTAATAAAGCCTGTTTGTTTTAAAAATAGTTGGAGCTCAATAAAACCCAATTTACCAGCAAATGCTCACCAAAATGTATTTGAGTGCATAGGCTACTAGAACAATCAGCTAGAAAATGAGATAGGTATGCTTGCATGTCAAACTTCTGATGTGTAGGGTATTATTGGGTTGGTGTTGCCGCAAAAATATGTACTGGCATCCCATCCTGATGGCTCGAGTTAAAATCCTGGAAGCTGTATTTTGATCCCTACTCGAGTGCTACATGGAGAACACTCCAACTGCAGTACTCTATCCATCAGATAGAATATTATACTACATACATATGTACCTCTTAGCCTAATCTGTTAAGAGCAGGTTGGCTAATACCCAAGGCTAGGTTTCTCCTCTCTCTTTCTCCATTTCCTGTTAAATTTGCTTGACAACCTGCCCACTTACCCTTAATGGTAAAAATTACCTCAGTCATCAAGTTAGGTTTGGAAGTTAACTACCCAAAAAAAACCAGCAACCAACTGATGCTGAAGTGTACAGCATGTGAAATACAAATGAAGATGATGGTGTATGTAGCGTACCTAGCAATACATACAACCAAGGGAGAAACACAAAAACTACTTGTCCATAGTGTTCATCTGTTCAAATATAATGCTGACTACCATGTTCAAATATAATGCTGACTACCACTTCCTCAAGAAGTCTATCAAGAAGAAAACATTAATGGATAAAAAACATTTTGCCTCAAGTATGGATGTGTACTGTCTTATTAAATTAAATACTTGTTTGATAAAGTCTTGCACATCTTGTTTTCCATTGTTTTCTCTATAAAGCATTATTAAAGTGATCAGCATGCATTTTTGATAATTCAAGAATAATATTTAGGTTGAGACAAATTATTGGGATATTCTTTTACCTCAGGCAAAGGTGGAATGATGTAAAATAAGTGCTGGTGTGTGATTAAAATGTTGGCATATGCTAGGTTATGATTTCTTGATGAAATTTCTATCATGTAAATAGCCTCATAGACAGCAATAGAAACACGCCATATTTATGCCTAGTGAAACCCAGCTCAGAGGAACAGCAGAGTTCAAAATTAATTCAGCATATTGAATTTAAAAAAATAGTAATCGGTAAAATATTTCATTTAATTATGAAATGATCATAAAATTATGAAAAAACTGGCATAAGCTAATAACTTTAATATCTTTCCTTCCATCAGATTTTCCTCAGTGGTTGTCAGGGGAGTGAAGAGGTTACTAGGCTGCCAAGATGACCGAGCCTCAGACACCAACCTCATTTGTGTTGTTACCACTTTGAGCACGCTCACTATAGCTGGCGGAGCTGCTGCCTTCTCCGAGTATGAAGGGTGGACATATTTTGACTCGGTATGTAATAATTGTGGGTCTGATGATATGAACAAGTATGAAAGACTGGATTTTGGAGCAGGTCCAAGCTAATTTATCATAATTGCCTTATTTGCACCCGGTGCATGCATTTCACAGTGAATTTCAGGCATCTCTAGCCCCTGTTCTATAGGTCCATCAAGGTGTCATTCTCTGCAAGACAGTCATCAGCATGTGACGATTACTGGGCAAGTGGCACATGAATTTTGTCTATGGTCTGAATGAATTCATATCTTCTAGGTAAATGTAATTGGAAATGCACTGGTACCTCACATGAAGATAAAATCATACCATTTGATTTGGAATATAGGATATGCAGTTCATTTCATTTAATGCCACATTAGCAGATTTAATTTGTGATGTAGAATTTGATGCTTTCCTGGCAAATTATTGCAGTGAAATTCTCTGGAGATTTCGACCAGGTCAGGTTCTCCATCTCCACTGAAGTTTCGATGTAAGACTTCAGTGGAGATGGAGAACCTGACACAGTTGGAAGCCCAAGAGAATTTCACTGCTTTCATTTGCGATGTCTTCATTTAGTAATTTGACCAGTGACTGGAAGACCACCTCAGTTAAGCGTCTCAGGCAATTTAAATTTAACTTACAGCCTCTTTGTGCCATCCACTATCATTAGATTTACTTCTAAGATCTTTGACTTCACCACATGGATGAGGATGCCTCTGATATCAGAGCCTCAAGGCAGTTATTGCAAAGAAATATTGTATTATTTTTCTACGGGGAACCCTACTCAGAACCTATTGTACCCTCTATTCTGAGACCTTTCTTATGGCTAATTTTTTTCTTGTTAATTCAAGCTAACAGAAAATATCTCCCTTGAAAATTTTTTACACATTGTTGACATTTCCTATGGCATTGATTTTTTCCCAAAATGGCATTCATTAATTTATTTTCCTGAAGAAAATGAAAATATTGTAATTACAACGGAGTGCTGATTAACCGACATTCGATCACAGACTGTCAGATTGTCTGATGATCCATCCCCCAATGACTAGAACCTCCTCCCATCCTCTTCCTCTCCATCCCTTCCTCCCCACCCACCTACTTCCACCACTGTTTGTGGCCAGTGACCATGTTGGAGTCTACAAAATAGCTACATTACGCCTACACAAAAGGTTTTCCTACAGCGGGTTACTCATCTATGCAGGTGACTGTGTTGAATTAATATGAGTCCCCTGAATCAGTGCTAAGTGCATGGGATGACCAACATTGGTCGCATCAAGTCCGAGCGAGCTTATGTTGCTCTAGTGGCCATGTATTAGCTACGCTTCCTTCAGAAAAATTATTAATTTAAAATATTTATCCTTCGGGAAAGAGGAAGTGCATTGAGATAGTTATTTCTATGAGGAGTTTGAGGGTTATTGAAAGTGCATGAAAGGGAGAGTGAGTTGCAAATTTAGCAGTGGACTTCGCCGGAGGTGTCAATACAGTGTGCAGTAAAATAAAAAATACAGGACTATGCATCATAATCATGTTGTGTAAATGGGCTTCAAAAGCAAAAAACAATGAATGAATTGCTTTTTGCTTATATTTATAACCACTTAATGGGAGGAGGTAGCAGAAGCTGTAAAAATATTTGGCTAAATAATCAAGTTGTAAGCCTGACAGGGCAAGCAAAGATAGTAGGTAAGTTGCATCATATGCTTGAGAATAGGGGTGGTCGATTACCTGGACTTGTTTGTTTCAAGAGCAGGCTGAGTGAGAACCCATTTCAAGTATTACTTAGGATGGGGGGGTTGGGTTCTTTCAGCTCTCCTTACACTGGCTGATGTAGGGGAGTTTGGGAATCTGAGATCTACTATACCCAACTAAATGCTGTGTGTAAGCTTAAATTACTTGCATACCATCGGGGTATTTTGGATTTAATTCCTTTTGCCAGGGGTCAAAAAATCCAATTTTATATGTTACACAGTGAGTATTCACAAAATGCAACAATATTGGCTGGGGTATTCTCAGGGTGCTCCGATTGGGAATTATTTGGTACTAGAAAACTAAGGCAAGGCTTTTGATGGTTTCTAGTTTATTTTAAAACTGTTTCCAAGACTTAAATCTGTGATTGCATATTGATCCCAAAGAGGAGAGATATGTGCCTACGCTAATTATAACTTGTGGGGGATGAATAGCACTCTTGACAAGCTGCAGTCCTGGTAGTTCGCATCAGCTAACTTGACCAGAGTCTCAGAACAAAATGAGCAGCAAATTTTTCTGATCGACAAGCTGCAGATTCCTTAGGATGAGCACTAAACATTGCAATCATGAATTTAAACACTTACTGCTAGGAAAATAGGTACCATGAGTAGTGACATACCATGAGTAGTGACATACCATGAGTAGTGACATACCATGAGTAGTGATATCCATGCCTACAACACCAGAAGATGTAATGACCTTCATATGAGACAAAGTAATCTATCTATGACAACTAAAGGGCCTCAAGCAATGTCTGCAAAAATATACAATCAATAACCAGTTTCTTTAAAGAATATTGAAAAAAATATCTGAATTCAAAAAAGGACTAACTTACTTCTCTGAAAATTGCTACCACAATGTGAATGAATATTTGTACCCAATGTGACTTTAAGCTTCCCTCTCTTTTTATGAAGAATTGACATGTCCTATGCACTTATCTGTACATTGTATTGTGTATTTTTTCACCTGGGCAAAATAAAATATCATTATTACAAAAATGATGATTTGTGCATCTGAGAACAATATCCACAACTGAATGTTCCCTGAACTGATGGGACATTTTAAAAGACTGATTGAAAGACTGAAAGTTAATGAAATTGATTGGCCAATAAATGAAATGGTAGGAAAAATCGGTTATTTCAATAAAATATGTACAAAAGACCCACAATCAGTTGAAAGCATGGCACTGAAACCTTAGCCACAACTATGTACTAGGAAATTGAACATGAATAACTGATTATCTGTCACTATCGGTAATCCAATTGGGCTTCCCCCTTCATTGCCATGAATAATCGGTGCTCTACATTTGTACTTCTGAAAGTTTCTCAGTATTACATATTGATGACATTATAATTAATTTTTTATTATTGATGGGCAAAGTCAGTTATTCCTGTGATCCCAATCATGATCAGCATTCACATGAGTGATTCTGTCATGAACGCCAGGTCATGAATGAACGGTCATGATTGTAAAAAGTTGATGGCGATCATGACCCTGTTCCCAATCATGACCTGCGCGAATGATTGCAGATCGCGACCCTCTCTTAAATGGCACTTAATGGAACGTCAGTCAACAAACCCAGCAGTCAACATGGCCATGCTGGGTGACTTATGTGAGGTTTTCAGGGTCATAGAATCCATCTGTAGCACTGAAATATACTTTCGGAGCAATCCCGTGGTTCTTGAGGATACGCTGGTTCATAATGTTCGCACTTATTTTTGAAATTTTAAGGAAATGGCAAGAATTCTTGAGTAAAACCACAGACCTACTTTGCCATTCACTTCTTTTGAATTAAAAATTAGAATTCAATTTCAACTCAATTACAATAGAATTAGTCGTAAGTTATATTGCTTATTGCTACATTCTCCCTTGCAATTCTGACAGGCTGGGGGCTGCAACGCAAAGCATTCCAGAGACAGCTTTTTGGTCACGAGCGACCTACATCTGAGAGTGACCCTCTCAGTGAACAAATAATCACGAATGACCAACGGGTCATGATTGATGGAGAACGACCAAGGTTGTGAACGACATGTGTCCAAAAAAGACTCTCTCCATCAATTGAATGATCCCATTCACCGATCAATCTCCGAGATGACCTGGGTCCCATGATTCAATCATTCATGACTGACCCATCACTATTTTTTATCAATGAGGTCCCTCTCATCAGATTCCAATAAGTTTCCCCATGAAAAACTTTTAATGTCTCTATAGCCAAAGACGGTGAAATTCACCATGAAAAATATCATTTGACTTAACCAGGATTTAAAAAAGATCTCCCAATTACTAGTCAGGTGTGTTAGCCAGTTACACCACCAAGCCATCTTAAATCAAAGCAAATTTCAGCGAGGGTTTATACGAACAAGTTGTTCTCGTCCCAGTCTACACTGTACCACAGAAGACGTACATGATATGCCACAGTCACGGAGAATAAACCCAACATTTTCGCTTTGAAACAACTAACTTTTGAAGATTTTTCCAATTATTGTTATTGTACAAATGATGTGGTACGCAATTACTGGCTAACACACCTGACTGGCAAATGGGAGATCCAGGTTTGAATCCCAGTCAATTCAAATGATTTTTTCAAGGTGAATTTCACCCTCTTTGGAGTTATCTTTGAACCCGTGCACGTGAATGCATACCACATCATTTGTGAAATCACAACAATTGGAAAAATTGACTCAAAAACCTTCGAGATGTATAATGGCCCAAAGTTAACGACCTTCAATACGTAATTTCCACTTCGCTATTGGTTAGACTGCACCAATATTTATGTGATCTATTTCAGTTATATTTGATAATTTAATGTGAAACATTTACAATTACATATGTACTATTTTTATTATCAAATTGCAAATTTACAGTTATGTATACCCTTGGGTGTATTAAATGGGATTCCAGGAATGAGAAATTGCGGCTGTCATACATATCTGACCGGCTCTCTTTAAGTTGTAAATGAACATTGTGAAACATGAATTTAATCCTAATGTTGATTATTTTCTTACAAATAAATATATTTCAGGTGTACTACTGCTTTGTCACACTCACAACTATTGGGTTTGGTGATATGGTGGCCCTCCAAAAGGATAATGCCTTGGACTCAAAACCAGAATATGTGGCATTTGCATTAATCTTCATCCTTTTTGGATTGGCTGTGGTTGCTGCATCACTCAATCTTCTAGTTCTACGATTTGTCACCATGAACACCGAAGATGAAAGGAGGGATGAAGCAGAAGCACTTCAGGTCAGCTCATTTATGTCAAGTCCCATTTTTGGAATCAAGTTGAGGCCTGCTGGAGATGAACCCTCTTGTATTAAAATAGCTTTAATGAAAAATATTAGCCTTAAAAAACCCATTTGGTAGAAATCTTCCAGAATACCAGTCTTTAGTTGACTTTCAGTTTCTCACATTTGAGCACAGTAAACCCCCTAACTTGATTAGTTCGAACCCTCTTCTTTTGAAATATCGATTAATTCAAAGTTGTGAGCAGTCCCCGGCAAACGGAATAGGAAATTGCGTACTTAATGGTACGGATAATTCAAAATATGCTTAATATATAACTCGAAGTCGAATTTAGTCCCGTGATGCCCCAACGTATTGTTTATTTCGAAACGATTCATGGGGGCAGCGCACTTCGATGGTTAGTTACTATCGGTGCAAAATAGGTAGAATGCTGAAGTTTAAGCATTTGTATGAAATTCCGCCAGAGCTCCATAGAGTCATGTAATATATCGTTTTACTCCTTGTTTATTTGACTACAAAATGAATTAATCCAAAAGTATTTAAATGTAAACTTTTAGCTTCTACGGTCGAAAGGGTGAAGAAAATCACGCGAAAAACTAGGAGAACGGCAAAATGGCCATCTTCTTCATCTCGTCACGGCCAAAATATTTGATTTGTGCACTTTATCATTTTTTATGAAGAGAACAACATCTCCGCATTGAAAATATTCTTTTAAAATTTAACCGCTTTGGCCTAGTAATGTAATTTTTAGTAGTCCGCGTACATAGTGCGGATGGTCCACGCCCATGTGAAAAGGGCCGGTTTTCCTGCAACACTGCACTGCACTGTGTGTGGAAAAGTACAAAGTGTTTTTAATTCAAAATGGATATCCATAACTTCCACGAAGTCAAGCCTGAAATTTATATAGGGACCACTTCTGTGTATTGTATGTCCAACATTGCGTCAGCGATTTTTTTCTTGGGTTTCCTAGAGCTTCTTTCGGAGGGTTAAGGGATTCTGGGGTCGTCGCCGACCTTGACGTGATACTCCACCCCTACCCTTCACTCTCCTCTTCCAAGCCCCTCCCCTATTGGAAGCCACCTGACAATAAGAAGAGAAGGGCGTGGGTTAACCTGGAAAATACACCTTGTGATATCACTGGACATATGCCCAAAATCATTCAATTTGTTTTTATTTTCCGTGTAATTGCATCTGATAGTGCACACTTCTCCAACTTTAACTTGGATCTGATAAATGTGAAGAATTTCGTCCATTAACTCATCATTTTTGTGCATATTCTTTGACTTTTGGTTTAAAAATATAGCAGTATGGTGATTATCTCGGGAAATACGGGGCCTTTTCCATTAATTTTTGGAAAGTACGTTTAGTTCAAACCCGGATAATTCGAAGTCCAATTTTTTTGGTCCCTTGAATTTTGAATTTACGAGGTTTTACTGTAATTTGTAATTATCCCATTACTTTTTAACACTGGAACTACAGAAATGAGGAAGGAATAGTCTAAAAGATGTTATTCATGCATTAATTTCAGGTTTTTCATACAACATGAATAAAATCTATGTATAAAATCTAGAATGCGTATACGTATTGGCTCGCTGCACTTTTAGAAATAGAAATGATAGCTGGAACATCGGCTCATGGCTCTACAAGGGTTGATGATTATTAAACTTAGGTTGCATACATTTTTCTTCAAAGAGATTAGTTCCTCAGATTTTGGATTCAATTTAGTAATGCTATCTCTAAAGACAGTTAATTACTGTGGACTAATTCACTATCTCAAATAAACCTCCAAAAGAGGTATGTACTACTTTGCCTTCAAAATATTTTTTTTTATTTCTAATGCGTACCTAATAATCTCTTTCTTTAATGACATACATAGCCTCTAGTATTTCCTTTCGCTCAAACAGCATTTACCTTTTTTTCATTTCTAGAAAGTTCATGGCTAAGTTTTGTAAATGTTAGCACATTTTTACTGAATTTCTCTTAAATAATAAATATCAAAATGTTAACAGCATAATCATAACAAATTTCTACTATAAATAAATATTACAGGTGACACAGCAATGTTAATTTTCTGTAAAACAAATGTTCTTAATAATATTTTTTGTATGAGCCAGTTGTTCTAGGCGACTTAAAGTTTTGATTTTGGAAAAAATTAGACAAATGAATAATTACTGCTTGGTCCTATGTAATATTTATATAAATGGCAAGTTGCTATGATTTAGTCAAAATTTCGATATCCTAACTCTTCACCCTTTCAAGACGGCGGAATTCTCTCATATGCATGTCTACTGAACTGAGTACCAAGAGACTCTTCCTTCCTCTCTGTATGGACCATTTTTGTAAGGCATCCGAGGAGTAAGTTCTCGCAGGTACACACTCACACTCAGCTCCTACCTTTTTCGACCCCTTTTAGCGGGGACCTCGCCATTATCTCGGACTCTGGGGGCAGTTATGCTCAACCCGTCACAGGTTTACAACCTTCCCAGCGGCATGGGTTCGCAGTCAACTAATTGTTAATTTATTGGTTTTACTACATATTTATTTGTCGCTTGCTCTCAAATTGTAGACCTTGAAATGAATTCCTCCTTTTTTGATTGTGCATTTACAAATTTTAAACGAAATTCTATCATCAATATTAACGGATTTATTGCAGAAATGAATTCTAATGCAAAACATATCTTGAAATCAAGATATCAATTAATATTGATGGTAGAATTACGCTTAAAAATTATAAACGCTCACCATAAAACAAGGAGTTCAATTTTGATTATATATTTTTTGCAAAAGCAACAAATATTTATTTAGAAAAATCACTTCATAAAAAATCACATGACCGCGGACCCGTGCCACAAAGAGGGTGCTAATGCAAAGAAGGGTTCAGGTAACTGCTCCTGGATTACGAGAGAAAATCCTGACCCCCGCTGCGTTTGGTCCCAAAACGTAGAAGCTGTGTACCTGCAAGCGCCAGAAAGGGGGAATGCATAGCGTCGCAAATATGCAACGTTTGTTCACTTGCATAGGAAAATCTCTGTCGCATATTTTCGACTTTCGTCTTCCTGGTCAGGAAATCTACTGTCGCATATTTCCAACATTCATAGCAAAAGGGTTATACACTCAAGGTCTCAATATATCAGCTTCCGCAGGTCGCCTTAAAAAGCTCAAGATACATAATAATAATAATAATTTTGATTTTTTATAATGATAATTTTGAATAATAATAATTTTGAAGATACCAATGTATCGGTGCATAAAAAATGTTCCCTTGTTTAAACTTTGCTTTATTCTTAAACTAAACAGCACTTTGTTAGGGGCACCTGAGAAAAAAATTGATACTGATAATTATTATTATAATTATTACTTGTTTAAATGGAAGAAAAGTACACAAAAATTCTCTAGATTTTTACATGTGAAGGGCCCTGTCTACCAATATTTCTTTCTTCATCGCAGCATACATTCTCCCCTTCTTCATTCTCTCTATAAAACCCAGTTCGTGTTCCATTTCACTATTATGTGTGCTTCGCACCCTTATCTGCTCTTTACAATCATCACTTTTCTACCATAACGTCACATTATGCAGTTCCATTCCATAGGACGAATGTTGAGAAGAGTGCAAGGGCATAGGGCAGAAAAGTGTTCCACCATGTGCCCTAAACCGTTAAGCTACAGTAGATCGCAGCTGTGATCTCGAGTTTTTCAGCTTATACCACGGAATGGAAGCAGCATACATCCTACCACCCTTCTTCATCCCATCCATAAAACCTACTGTCTTCAGAGATAGTATAACTCTTTCTTCCCCTTCCCCGCTTACTCAAGATCCTCCCCTCGATTACATCCTTAAGTAACCCATTGCCCCTCATTGCCCCATCAAACCACCAACCTTGCCTCTTCCAAATCATGTCTAGAAGTTTCCTTTCCTCACCCACCATACCAAGCACTTCCTCATTTGTCCTCCTTTCCATCCACCACACCTTCTCCATCCTCCTCCGCACCCACATCTCAAATGCCTGGAGCCTATTCTTGTCCTCTTTTCTCAGAATCCCCGTTTCGGACACATACAACACTCCATATCTACCTCTTCACTAGCCTCTTCTTTATATCCTTACTTAAGTTCCCCGTCATCAGTGAATGCTTCCTTCACTAGCACTATTCTCCACCTAATGTCTTTGCCACTATGCCCATTTTCTTCTAGCGTACTACCCAAGTAATTAAATTGCTCAAGTTTGTGCCCTCCTACTCTTATGACCAGCCTTGCTCCCTCGGTAACAATTTAAAAATTAATTAATATACACATATATATATATATTTTTTTTTTGAAATTTTTTTTAATTGGCCAAAAGGTTTTTAAGAGTGAAAAAGGAAAAGGCCATGGGAGCAAAAGGGCTAAGCAGTGACAGCCCAAGGTGTGGGCATTGTGGGCAATAGCCACATGTGGCCGGTTGTAGGGGCAGCCAGACTGGGACTTATTAATAAATGTAAAAAGGGGTCAGAAAGCACAGCAATTTGAAAATGATACTAAATTCCAGCATGTATTTCCATATGTATATCCAAAATGACCTTCTTTAGTGTATGATAAATGTGACTGACAGTCATATGACTAACTTCAACAAAGAGCACAATGTAACCTATTGGCAAACAATATCCCTCATTAGCATTCTTATCACCAACCAATTGAAAGGAATATAATGCAAATAATCCCTGTACATGGTTTTCCCTGTAAAACTCGAAGATTGGAGATAGCTTATAGATTGAAAATTGAGTTCCTGGCGGGAAAGGAAAATATAATGTTAAAGAGAATCCTTCTAAGTCCTCCCAGAGTATCCCTCAAAATATGGCATGGTTTAATCCTTTTAGTACCAGCCTCCTTTACCTGGTTCATGTGAAAAATGCCAGGGTTATTTTGACGAATTTGATTTTTTGAAAAAAAAGTATTGCATTGTCATTGAAACTTTTTATCAGTAGTAATTAAGAAGCATGATAGATATTGAAACAGTGTCTACGAAAGCTACATAATGTACAGAGAAGATAGGGTCCAAGCGTAAAAATATGCATCCCTTAGACCCGCCCACAGGCCGATCGATCGGCCAGCTGGCACTTAAGGGTTAAAATAACAATCATTGAATAAAATATTTGTTGGGGGGGGGAATAAAATTTTGGCCACAGTTGTAAAATAGCTTGGTCTGGCACTGGTCGTAAGTGAAAAAGTCAGAAAATATTTTTTTTAAGTGGTGAAATTTTCAAATATTAGGCGTGAACACTGGGATTGAAAACACACCCATAAATAGTCTTGATAATTAAAAACTTTTCTCCCGAGCAGGCAGCTCAGGGTGCGGTTCGTCTGGAAGGGGATGTCATCACAGCCAACGGCTCAATATTGAGTGGGAGGGGATGCCCACTGGGCACAGTGACGGCCTCGGTTGGTGAGGGGATGGTGGGGATCAACAACCCCAACAGCCTGGCGGTCGACGAGGACGTGGCGTCCATTTGCAGCTGCTCCTGCACTTGCTGTGGGCTGGGGAACGTGAGTGGGGGGAGTGGGGTTGGTGGAGGTGGGCAGAAGGGTCAGCGGGATGGGCCTCCAAGCCGGACTAAAGGGGGAGTGAGGAAAGCAAGGCGGCGTATGCAGAGGGAAGGGAAACAGGTCAGTATGCCACTAAACCAAATGATATGGAAGATTCTGTAAGGGGATCGAGTTGGTTTGGTTGCTAGAGTAATGGCTTCCATCCCAGGGGCCAGAGTTCAAATCCCAGCAGTGGAGATTTTTTTGGTGGGATCAAAATGCCTAATTGGGTGCTCATGGAGAGCATTACAAGTGTGCAATTAAACCTGAATATGACATCTTAAGGGCCTTGTGCTGTGTGTGTAAAATTGTACAATCAATTGAGTTTCCTTAAAAAATATTGAAAACCAATCAAAATAAAAAAATGACTCTAACATACTTCTCTGAAAAGTGCTATTTCAATGTCAATGAATATTTATACCCATTTTGACTTAAAACTAGGTAGTATATTTTCTTTCTTCTTATGTATAATTAACATCCCCTTTGCAATTGCCTTGGGCAGACATTGTACTGCCTCACCCAGGCAAAATAAACTTTCATTTTTATATGCAGAACAAATTTTCAAGCTCGGGGTCACACGAGGCACTACACAGTGCACATACACCTCTGAAAGGTGCTATTAATATGTCAATGAAGAATTATACTTACCCAGTTTGACTTCGTATATTTCCTTGCTTTTTATGAATAATTGACAGGTCCTAAACACTTTCCATGAACATGCACTTGTATTGTGTCACCCGGACAAAATGAATTATTATAATCTGTCAAACAAATTTTCAG
The DNA here is from genome assembly GCA_963573305.1 of Pyrrhosoma nymphula. Classification (NCBI taxonomy): domain Eukaryota; kingdom Metazoa; phylum Arthropoda; class Insecta; order Odonata; family Coenagrionidae; genus Pyrrhosoma; species Pyrrhosoma nymphula. Next base: position 46,155,152 of record OY754335.1, on the reverse strand, counting down.
GCTCGGGGCCACGCGAGGCACTACACAGTGCGTCGCTCTCCTGGTGCAATTGCCCACTTGCTCTTGCCGCTGCAGTCACAACACCTGGGGCAAGCTGGGAAGGAGGGCCGAGTGGACACAGACGACGACGATGAGGAAGATGATGGGGATGAGGGGCTGAACTTGGGTGAGGAGGACGAAGACGAATCGGGAGACGAGGACGATGAAGATTGTGATCTAGTGCTCTCCGACGAGGATGATTATTTTGAGGACGTGGATGAGGTGGACGAGGAGGAGGAAGTGGACTGCTGTGATGAGGAGGTGGACAGCATAAGGTTGAGGCCTAGGGCAAGGCGGAGGCTCTTGAAACACAACTTAGAGGACAACGAGAGCCCCCCGCCAACCCTGACCCTGTGCAAAGAACGTAATCTAGTGCCCAGGTCGTCCATATGACGACTCATGGCCGGTAGGTGGATATTCACGAAAGTTTATGTTAATTTGGGAACAGACTGACCGGGTCAGTGTGGTGGGAAAGGTCAAAAGTGATTATTTAAAAAATAATTTTTAAGGATTGCCCTCAAGTTAGTGAGGCTAATAAAAAAAAGTGTGGGAGCCATGAAAAGCATGTGATGTGCTGTATCATGTGGAACCGCATACATTAACACTGATTTGGGAACATGTTGACCAAGTGTGTGGTGGTATGTATAGAGATTGAACAAAAAAAAGAGATTTTCCTCCATTCTTGAGGCTTGAAAAAAATGTGGGAGCTTAGAGAAAGCATGTGATGTGCCATCTAATGTGGAACCATAGAGGTGCCCAGGCTGGAGGCTGGATTGTGTATTGGCTCAGCTTGCTGAAGTGTTACGCTTTTGGAGCACAAAAACACCAGCAGTCCATTTAATTTAGAGCTGTCTCACAGTGTTCCTAAGGATGTGAGTTATACCATAGTTTCCATGACCCAATTTTTTTTTACACAAGGGCTACGGGAGGGTACTAATACTTTTCTTGAGTTGAATGGTTGGGTAAATCATTATCATAAGTGTGAATCTGAAGAATTGGTAAGAAAAGAGGCTGTTGCACCAGAAGGCTGAGACCTTTCATCTTCTTCGAGAACCATGGAATTTGAACTGAAGCCAACAGTGAAGACTGCCAGAGATTCTATGGTTGCACAATGGCACCAGAACCCACATTTCCTATGTTTTATCGCTCCACAAAGTGTTCTGAGTATAGAGCATCCATTTGGGTGCCATTGGTTGTGTCAGTGCCTGTATGTGCTCACCCCTAAAGGCAAAAAAGTCTTAAAACTCATTATAGTTAATGATTGCAATGATTATATCCCAAATCCCAGGGTAAAAGCAAATGATAGCCTTGTGAAAAGTAATTCAAAATAGATTCCCTATTTTTGTTCATTCATCTATATTTTAAGAGACTTGCACCTACAAAAAATACACTTCTGGTTATCAAAATGCATTAGTAATTGTTTAAATTTCTCAAAATGGCATTTCACTCATCACAGATGCCAGATATCAATTAGGTATATCAGGGGTGCTCAGAATTCACTATCTTGGGAGCATAGTTTCCATTATGAACCTAATTAGAGATTTACCATTCATCTTCTCAATTGGGGTTAATGAGAAAAGGAGAATAGTTCTGATGGAATAAATGTGGAGCATGGGTCAGATACTTCCACACATGAGAGGTAATTAGCTTATTCCAATTAGGTCAAAATATGACAGCAATTGACACATTGAGCACCCCAGTTGTATACCTAAAGCACTCAGTTTCAAATTCAAGCAGCCATTCAATACATTTTGTGGTAATAATCTAATCATTTAAGAACACTGCCATTTTGCATGAAAAATATTGAAGACTATACTTTATAATTTACTGTCATTCTCTAAAACTTCACAGTTTAATCTCCTTAAAATTGGATTGACAATTCCAAATAAATGGATAAAAAATTATTACACCCACACAATGTGCATTTGAAACAAAGATTTCCATAAGAACTTAGTCCTTAGATGAGTCAAAAATAAGACTACCTAATTAATATTTTTCCCTTTCTTTGTGGCAAAAGCTGAGTAATTTTAATTTGTTTCCAATCAGATTTTCAACCAGACTAACCTCATGATACATGCAGTTCATAAAGGAAATATTTCACGTTGCAATGCCTTGATTATGGCTAGTAGTCATATGGATTAGAAAGTGTTTAGTTTGATGGACCAAGAGATATGACTGTTAATAAATAAAAGTTTTAAAAGATAAATTTTGGAAATTAGTGATTCGTGCACAAATTGATTTTTTATTCTTTTGCTTTGACATCATTTGGGAGTGCTTTTTTTATGCATCTATGTTTTTATAACAATTTAGGTCTCAGGATCCCTTTTCTAAAATACATATAGATATACATTGTTTTGTAATTGGGAAATTTGTACGGGTGCAAATGCACTTATATGAAATTAGGCTTTTATGCCTCATCAAACAATAATAGCTCCAAAATTAACTGTGAATGATGGTGCACATGAATATTATAATTTATCTGTTACTTCCAGGCTGTTTCTTCTTCTGTTTGCTTCAAGTCAGTGTTAGCATAGAAATAATTATGTATGTGATGATATTTATATTCTGTCGTCAATGACACAGACTGAGAGTATGTTTATCATTCAGACATTTATTGGAAGTTGTGTACGCACTTTTTTTGACCATCACATTTACCCACCCTAAGACAATAATAACTACCCAGACTGAAACGTTTTTGCATACTGGGATGAAAATATCTTAGCATTTCATTAATTATATTTAAGTTTTGGTAAGCATAAGTTATCTAAAGGCACTGATACTTAAATGCTGATTTTCTTGAAAGGTGTTTAATTGAAAAATTGTGTTTATATTTTATCAGCTGTTAAAAAAATCCATAATCATAAATAATTTTGGTGTGGCAATGGCTGTTGTGACTGCTCAATATATTCTTTTACTCCCTATGTATGTGGCAATAGGACATGAACTGGAGATCAAAATTAATTTCCTCTTTGCTCATGGTTAAAATTTAAACCAATATTTTGCACAGGAAGTACGGGAGAGTATTGTAATAATTACATTAAAAGGTAAACTTCAAAACGTTTACATATTTTTCACCAGGATATGGTAATTGAATGGATCGTCACATCTACAGAATAATGCCATATTTGGAGTGAATCACAAATGGTGGTTTAGTGAAGATTCCAATAAAGAGAAAATGTAAGATTGTATTACATATGCTGTATTAAGTGCCTCCTATATTTTATACAAAATATGAATTGGTTTTATGATTTTTCACGCTTTAAAAATTGCAGATGAACTGTTCTCTTGACATTTAAATTAAGAACTACATACTCTGATCACGCACAGTGGCATAAGATCTCAAATAATTTTATGCCATAAGGACAAGATGAAAAAAAATCAATGAAAGTGATAGAATGTGCACGATGACAGTAGCAAATCCTGGATGCTCATTCTGTAAATAATGTTGCATTTTTTTCATCCTTTTACATTGATTTCAGCCAATGATTGATAAGCATCATCATGTGCATTTATGCATTGCATGGCCACACTATGATTGTGTTTTGTGGTTGTAGCTCTAGTGACTTTTTATTATTTATATTCCTCACATTGCCCTGTTACTCAGGCTAATGATACATATGAGTAATCAATTTAAAGAAAATCTAGTACACTGAATTTTTGAGATATTGTGAAGAATGTAGCTTTTGAAATATTTTTATCACTTCATTCTGTAGTGGACTAGCTCCTCTTACACATCTTTCCCATTATGTCTCTCTTTTGTAAAATTAAATGCCTGGGTAAATGATTGAGGGTGCTACTACATTTTAATGAAGGTCAATCTAGATTGTTGCTGCCATTTCTTCCAGAAAGTGTCCCATACAAAGTGTTTTGAGTGTGGATTATACACATATATTTTCAAGGGAAATAGCGTTCATATCTCTCAGCTATTTGAAAACACTGCCTTATCAATTTCACAGGATATTTTTTCACCAGAATAGATATTCTCAACCACTTGCTATATTTCTCTTTTATTTGGAAAGGCACTCCTTTGTTCACATTGTTCCATCAATAGCATTAAGAAGAAAATCAGAACTTTTCTTTCTGAGTTTAAATGATTTCACTCCGGTTGATGGAAACGAAAATTGTTGCAGAAAAAGTAATGAAGACCAGGTAATAAATTACGGACTAGTACACAGCCATTCAGAGCATTTTGACCCATAGGCAAACAAATTTATATGGTAGGGTGACTAGGTTTTAATGATCACTTTGTATAAATGGGTTAAAAGAAAGGATATATTTTGGTGATCATGTTTGCACACAAATGAAAGATAGAACATGGCAGCAACAACATTGCCAAAAGAGGCACATCAAAAATTTATCCTAAACTACATAATAGTCTGGCATAGATCAAAGAAATGTGGGGGGATCAACTTCCTTCCAGCGAAAAAGCACAAAAAACATCAATTGTTGGCATTAATGCATTTTCCACCTTGCAGTGGACTGCAAAATGTGTGATTGGATTATGAAAACCTATTCGATACATTTTCAAAAAATTGAATTAAATTGATAAAACATTTGAATTGTTTTATTTCAGACCTTACTCCCATTTTCAGAGAAGGTTTATAAGAATTTCTGGCTTAAGTAATCTAAGTAGCGAGCTACCAATTCTGATGTCCAAGCACATCCTTCGCATAAATCGGGTATACCCTGCAAGTCCCTAATATAGGAAATATGAACCATGTTTTATGGTTCATAATATACCACCATTCTATCAGCATGTATGTATTGCCTAATATCCCAAAAAATTAATATGTAACAGAGGTATTAGTAAAGCAAATGAGTTTTAATCCAAAGAGGTAATGTCTGCTCTGAATAAGAGACTTAGGTCACAGAATATATACCAACTACTATACATACTATGATTGCTCTGCATATGTTATTTTCTGTGATGATTGCTGTACCTACCCACTATACATTCTTAACAAGTTCCTTTAGTGCATATGTACCTTAAAATCCTCACCATGAGCACATTATGTTTTGCATAATTCCATGTGCTTGGAAGTGGTAAAAAAAGGAAAATAGTAATTTTTTAATTTTAATCTAACGTAGAGATATAATACTTGGGAGCTTAGGTCTAGCTCTGAACTTAAAAGCTCACCTTGAGAAAATTTATCAATATACACCTAAGAATTTCTCTTGTATACTCAAAATTTTATTTTACACTAATTGCACCTTATGTACGTATGTCTATTTAGTCATACAAATAGAAGTATGAACATAATATTTTCTCTCTTTCTCACAAACTTATTGAGGAATGACCATTATGATACTCTGCGCCAGAGGGCAGTTAACCTCATGATGAGTTATTGCTAGGAAAGAATGTTTCAGGAGAGACTGTCATTAATTTTTAAAACCATATTTAGACTAGCTAAAGGGATTTTTCCCCAAAATGACATTTATTAGTCAAAACATGCAGTGAAAATTTTACATAATCTCAATAAAATTGCTGCCAGACCTCCACAGCATGAATGAATGGATATAACATTAAAATCCTCCACAGATATAAAAAAATAAGTAGTACTTTATTAAAATAAGCCTTTCCCAAAAATGCCATGTAACATTTTACAACCTTATGATATTGCACTTTTTAGTTCACAGCCTTCCAAACGGAGAATGGCTTCTTTTGATAAAGTACACTCATTTTTTGCCCTAATTGTCCTCATGGTTTGTAATTTGGGGAGGCTACAGACGACAAGGTCATTTGCACCATTCAGCATAGATGAGTACAATGACAATTTGAGAATGAAGGAAAAGATGAGAGATACCCAACATCAGCATTAACCAACTCTAATATAATGGTACCAATGGGTCCACATTCCATTTGACTGACGGACTACTACACTTGAAGCACTCTCCACTAAGCACTCAATTAAGGATAGAGATTCCACTGACAAAAGCCATTTGCTATTGCCAGGACTCAAACCCAGGCCCCCAGGATAGAATGCCAGTACTCTACCCACTACACCAACTCAATACCTTGATTATCCTCATTTCCAAAGAAAGAGAACAGGTAGCAATTCCTCCATTTCCCCAAGTAATCACACTCTTACCATTCTACCCACCATCCTCAATAGCCACAAATTACCTCAGTGGCCACTTCACCAAATTATCAAGCAATCATTGCAGCATCACAAACCTAATAATAATATGTAATATTTATTTCTCTAAAGTTATCATATGCCTACAAGCTGAGATGATAGGATAAGTCAAGGAATATATCACAAAATATACAAAAAAAAGTTCACTAGAATTTTTAGTTACTACATATTATTCAGATAGTCATTGATAGAATAATAGAGTTTACCCTAGGAATTTTTTCAGGTTAATTTTCAACGATGAAATATTTCTTGCATCTTTACAAGATAGTGGAACTAGTTGATTAAAAAATTTCATTGGAAATTGAATCCCATCTCTTTGGAAGCAATTGCTGTCTTTGAGTGCTCTGCATTTTCGGGTTCTTCATTCATACTCATTGACTTTGGCTGACAATGGTTTCGATAGCCATCCTGCTATCGTCTTCGGGTCGAAGGTGACCTGAAGATGATAGCCTTCGACCTGAAGACGATAGCATGCTATCAAAACCGTTGTCAGCCAAAGTCAACAAATGTGGATGGAGAACCTGAAAATACAGAGGGCTAATGGACAACCCTGCGAAAACCTACGCAAGAATTGCTGCATATTTGAGGGCATATAAATTGCACCTTTTTTCCAAAATTTAGGGCTAAAAAAATCACCCCCGGGTCTTATATGTGAAGGTATGGCCTTCCCCAAGCTAATGGCTAATGGTCACTTTCCTTGAGTGTGCCCTACTGAAATGGGGGTGCGTCTTATATGCCGTCAAATACGGTAATAGAGAAAAGATGTAATTATTTTTGTTTCTGGTTGAATATTTATGCACAAAAAAATACAATCTTTCAATACAAGCCAGGAGGCATGAAGAAAATTTAAATGCTACTCTGAATTATTATATTTAAAATGTATAAAGTCATCTCGTGTTCACACTGAACAATTGTATTCAAGAATGTGAATCCATGCTTTAAAAAAAATTATTTAACACCAGAAAAGATTCTACTCTTCCCTTCCCCAATGGAAGTTAAGGGAAACCAACAGGAAATCACAACTATGTATCTAGAGAACATGACAAATGCGAACCAAAGAGGACAATAAGAAGAAACTTGATGCATCACTCAGTGAAAATTTCTAATGTTTATAATGAAAAATATAAAAAAAAGTTTTTAACCAACCAACAAAAAAAACTTTTTACACTTTATTTAATAACTGACCAGTTCGGTAATTAAATCAAGCACGAAAGCATTGCTCATCACGGATAGATAAATGAACAAGAAACCAACTATGTATAGTTCTTTTAAAATATCTTGGGGGCTGAGAGGTAGGCCTAAATCGTGTGAGGGCAGGTGCCTTTCGGAAAAGCTCAGAACAGTTTGAAGGTCTCCACTGCCTCCAAGAGGGGCGGCTCAAGCTTAATGTTGCCAAGATCACCCCTCAACAGCATCGTAGCTAGGGGCTGGCCAGGCAGGCGGCTGCCAGGGGCGCAACCCTCAGGGGGGGCCCACTTTGCAGACCCACAGCCTGCGGGCCGCTGGGGCACAGGCACACAAAATTAAAACATGATGCTAACTCACATAAAAAACTTGTTTGGCACAGTGCAAAATATTTTTAATTATTTTTCCAGATCAATTGAACGTTGGCAAGCTTTCTGAAATTTAAAATTGACTTTGAAGGGTCTGATACGAGATATAGTCATCAAAACATAATTCAATTCACGCATTGCATACTCAATTACCGCAAAAAATGAAAACATTACATAACATTGCAGAAGGAACTGATGAAAGGGGGACATATACAGCTGATTCTTTATCTTCAGCTAAAATCAATTTAAAAATGAATAATTTCAAATTCATTTGTTTATTGGTTGTATGGGATCATCTTCTTAGAAGTATTAACAATGTTAATTGCATTTTACAGGAAAAAACTGTTTACATTGAGGTTGCTTCAAAGCACTTGCGGATGTTTTGAATGATTTCAAAAAATATCAAATAAAGCAGTGTATTGATTCAGAAAAAAATCTAGCAAATGAGCTATCAGTAGAATCCGAATTATCTATAAAGTGTAAACGAAAGGTTAGAACAATGTTCGACAAAAGGCCAATGCGTCCATAATGACTCCACTTCAAAATTTTAAAATTCAGCTTCACAGTGCACTAGGCACATTTATTCAGCAAATGGGATGGAGATTTCAAAGTTAAGCTGCCGTAGCTTTCGATTTTGGTTTCCTAACAGGACTTTTGTTTCACAAAACCTCCACTGAAGAACTAAAGAAATCTGCAGCTGATCTCGCATTCTAATACAAAGATGATTTAAAAATTAATGAGTTTTGTTTAGAGATTGAAAGCTACAAACACCAAATAAAATCATTACTGCCTGATTTAAAAAAATCAGATTACATTGCACTTCTTAATTGCCATGAAGAATATGGCTTAGTGACCAGTTTTCCCAATATAGGGATTGCACTTCGCCTAGCATTGACACTACCAGTGACTTCTGTCAGCTGTGAAGATCTTTCAGCAACAAAAAATTTAAAAAAAATATTTACGATAGCAGATTGGTCAAGAACGTTTGAGTAATCTTGCCATACTATCAGTTGAATATGATATTGCAAAAAGTATTAATGTAGACCATATTATTGACACATTGGCCTCAGAAAAATCCAGACTAGTAAACTTTTAAGAGATTTTATAATGCCTAAATGAACGAACTCGTATTTTATTGTTTCCCTTCCTACATATATTAATAAGTAAGAACTAATTTTATGCTTAAATGTATATATATAACTTAAAAATCACTTTTAAAGTTATTGTGTTGTTTCTCTTCCTAGAAAATGTCTTGGGGGGTGCAAAATTAAAATCTTGCCAGGGGCACTCATGACCCTAGCTACGACGCTGCCCCTCAACCCCTTCAGCCAGAAAATACACTTGGCCCACAGGGTGACAATATGCCTTTCGTCGCAATGGGTGAGCCCGGCTAATGCCTAGGTTTAGAGATACTATCTAGGGTGACTAATGCATTCTTCATGTCCCAGAGAATTCTTACCTTGGCCTTTGAAATGGGTCTTTATGGGCTCAAAAAATTAGGCAACCACAGCAAGCTGATTCACGAGGTTCACATGACAGAGAACTGGAGAGCAACTGAGTTTATGTGAGGCTAAGCCACAACTACTGCGTCCCAGTTGGCTCTGGGAAAGTCACATGATCAGCAACTTTCTTCATTCATCCCTACTAATCTACAACTAGCCTCTTGGCCCCCAAGATATTTTAAAAGAATAATAGGCAGCTGGTATGGGTGTTGAGCCTAACATTGGAGAAGGCAAGGCCTCCATTATTTTTTATAGTCGTTTACATGCTGACGAAATGAGAGGCATGGGATAATCAGGATGCACAAATAGCATCAGAAATAGAGCTGATTGAGTCAGATTTGCAGATAGCTAACAAAAGTAAGCCAGTCGGCTACAGGGTAGCAGTTGTGGCTAGATACAATATGGAATGGTTACCAGAGAGAAAGGACAAAGATTACCCATTTAATAAGAGGGAAAGCTATGTTTGTAAAAAAAATAAGTCAAACACGACGGTAAGCATAAACTACAGGCTGAAGAATTGCATTAACTAGGGTAAAAGTGGAATTAATAACACAGATTTAGGAGAACTGTATAGATAATAGAGGAAATTTATAATTAGCTAGAACTATAATGACAAGAACCCAGGGTATTGACAGCAATAAAATGTTCGTGAAGAGTTTGATAAAAAGTACTAATATATATCACTGAGAAACTTAATATCTGTGTATATAACCTTTGCTTAAGACCGTGGAGGGTGGAAGAATGATGGACATTGAGGAAGGCACACAAAGATGTGTTTGGTAAGGTAGGGTTGAAAACAAGCCAGCGGAAGAAAAATTGAAGGCACATTAGGTGGATGGAACAATATGAAATAACAGGTGCGTGCTGAGGTCATAAAAAGTACAATACTTGATTCGGTGGAAAGATGGAAGAAAAGAATACCAATTCTGGATGAGATGAAGATAGTTATTAGGCTTCTGGAATGGAAGAGAAAAATGCGTTGTATGTATCGAGCGCGTCATTAGTGTTTTGCAGCGAAGCATAAATTAGGTGATTTACTTATTGATAAAAATATTTTGAAATTTTACATTAATCCTTTCCCTTCTGAAGTTTAAATGCCCAAAAACGCGCTCCCTCTTAAGTCGGCCGAAACCGGCCGTCGATTTTTCTCTCTCTCCCTACTAACTCGGCCGAAACCGCTCGTGTTGCTCTGCTCGTGATTTGACCGGCCAAGGGCACTCTTTTGAGCTTCATAGGCATCTGTTTTATCTTATGAATGTTTATCGTTGCCTACACAAGCATCTGCCTTTTCATTAACTCCTATCAGTTGAAAAGAAGCCCCATTGTCTCAGCCACGAAACCCGAAAGAGCCCGAAATCCATTTGGGTGTTTGGGCTAGCGTTTTCTCACCAGCAAAGTGATGAGGGAATATTCTCGAGTCATCACGAAAGCCCTTTTAGAAGAGGCCTTGTCGTAGAGAGCAGATGACACACGGTTTCACGAGTGGGTTGTAAGGGACACTTTATGGGACGAAAAAAGAAGATGAAAACACCACGCCTGCCTTGGCTTGTTTAGGAGGGACTCTCATATCTACATACTGAGTTTTCTTCTTGGGTGACCACCATCACTAACTCATATGCTTCGCAATGAGATAAAGCACAGCCCTAATGAAAAAATATCTTCCCAAATGCCCCCCAGTTCTAACCATGGCTTCTTTGAGTGAGGACGCTATAGCGAGAGAAGTGGACAGAGACGATTTCCTTGGTGATACAGGGTGTTCGAGTTCTTCGGATGAAGCGGAGGAATTGCTTGAAAGTGCCAGTTCAGGTGATAGTGACATAGAAGAGGATTATACTCCCAGTGTCAGTGATGCGACAGGTGAAAGTGCACTTACATCCAAATGGGAATATTCATTACAGTATAACGTTCCTTGTGTTTTTAATGGAGGAATGGGGCCAAAGCACGACTTGCCCATTGGGTCGAGTGAATTAGATTATTTAATGCACATGTTAAGCGGTGAGGAGTTCTTTCACAGAATAGTAGAAAATGTAAATATTTACGCAGAATATCTCCAGCGACGTTCAGGAAAGAATGATAGGCATTGGTTTAACGTTACCTATGAGGAAATCAGAGCGTATTTGGGTGTCATGGTATATATGGGGGTGTTTGATCTGCCTGAAAGTGAAGACTACTGGAGAAGTGAGGATATAGACTGCCCTCTGATTCGAAAATGTATGACTTACAGTAGATTTACGGACATAACAAAATATTTTCATGTAAGTGATATCAGAAAAGAGAAAAAAGAAAGTGATGTTGGTTTTGATATCCTTCAAAAGGTGAGACCAGCACTAGATGTTTTAGATACTTTCCATGAAAATTACCAGCCTGGTCGTGATTTAGCTGTCGACGAAGTGATGGTGGCATTTAAAGGACGTCACCATATAAAACAGTAAGTAACAGTAAAACAGTCAAATCAAAGCCAACAAAATGGGGTTTTAAAATTTGGGTGTTGGCGAGTCCGAGCGGTTATGTTTTAGAAGGGAATGTATATTTGGGCAAGAAAGAAAGCAGAAATAAAGAAATGCTGTTAGGAAGCCAAGTTGTGATGAATTTACTTGAAAATCACCTAGGTAAGAACCATCACGTTTATTTCGACAGTTTTTTTTTCAAGCGTTTCTCTTATGAAAGAACTTTATAAAAGTAAAACTTATTCTTGCGCTACTACTCAACCAACACGTAAAGAATGGCCAGTTGAATTCAAACATCCCAAGAGCCTTAAACTTAAACGAGGTGAAAGTAAAATTTTACAATTAGCAGAAGTGACGGCAACTGTCTGGCATGACAGACGAGACATTTGTGTTCTATCGACAAACTGCGATCCAAAAGTGAGTTTGATGATTCCCAAGAAAACGGGGATGGGTAACAAACAAATTCTGATTCCATGCCCAGAATCAATAGTAAGATATAATAGATTTATGGGTGGAGTTGATAGAGCCGATCAGAACAGGTCTTACTATGATTTCGGAAGGAAGACCATATGGCCGGTTTCGGCCGAGTTAAGAGGGAGAGGGTTAATGGTATAGGCTGTCCACAAATGACGCCCTCACGATTGGTGGGGGGGGTTACCACCTTTTGACAATGTGTGACAGGGGGCAGAGGGGGGGGTGCTTCATGCGACATCCGCACTTCCACTTCTCAATCCGAGAATCACCCCCAGCGATTCCCTGAATGAGAAATTAAAACTGAAGTTCAAAAAAATTAAAAACTATATGAGTCACAATATTACTTTAAACGTATTTCTGACTGCACAAGTTTTTCCCGCACTTCATGTGAATCCAATCGGATTCTAAATTACAAAATTTAGCAGTAGTTACTGAAATACATCGGGTGAAACTTACGAAAATCCATAAAAGAAATACCTCGAAGATGCTGCGGATACACCCAAAAATGACTTCGCACAATGCATTTCATTATTCAACTGTTAATGGCCGCCTGCCATATTGGCCGCTGTTGATCCATTGTGAGGTTGCAAGTTTGTGTCCGAAGTTTGTGTGTATCGTGTGTATGGTTAAATAGTGCATATTCCAGGTCTAGGCCCCGTGGAATTACCAGTAATATAAAGATACTGGGTGCCCCTCTTCGGAAGTATTCCTGCATTGCTTGGAAATAGGTAATTTTTGTCGTGATTATTACTGCTGTCACCTAATTTGCCGAATGAAAGTGTCTGGCCATGGTTTTAGAAATGTATGCTTCTTGTATCGCTGCAAAATTAAAGAAATTCTTGAGTAAAAGAGAAAAGTTACATTTTGATCGAATTAAACGACTTCTAGAATGAAGCCTCCAGCTGAGGTAGTCAGTTGGCATAAGTTACCAACGATGTAGATAATTCTTTTTTAGTTGAAAGAGTATTTCTAGCAACTCCACCAGGAAATCCCGAATTATGTTGATAAACCACAATAACATAAGTCAATGTTGTTTTTATTTAGGCAATGGATCGACTTCTGAGACTCGGCGGTGGAATGCCTGGGCTGAGTCAGGCACCACCACCTTCTGACGCTCCAGCAATAGATACAGCCGAACAGGTACGTGTATATGGAAGAGGTAAAATTTTATTCTCAATATTTATTTAGTGTGCTGAGACGTCTTTGCTGGGCTCGTTTTGTAGTAGAATGTCTGCATTAAAGCGAAAAAAATGTGTGCCAGTTTCTATTATGCTCCAATCATCAATTTCCGTGGCGGAAAGTGAACAAAGAAATGTTTGATTTTCAATCGAAATAATTTATCAATCACATTTCATTAACTCGAAGGTCCATGAAATATGCATTTTGACATCCTGTGGGAAAAATTGAAATTATAAGAGTTTAATGAACACCTGACCAAAGAAACTTTGAATTGCCCGAAGTTTACAATTATAGAGCTATGTAAAGGGTCATATAGGAATAATTTTATTTTAGTTGTCCTCTTTAGGGCCTACTTTTTTGCTCTTTTGTGTCTTCTGCTTGGAAAGTATTAGTGAAGTCTTCATGGCCATGCTTCCCCTGCTGCCAAGCTTTGCACCCTTTCCTTACTGACTGAGTTCCATTTTTGCCAGGATTCATTGTGTTATTGTGTCCATTTTGTTCTTGGGATAAATAATTGATATGTTTTAATGATTCTTTCACCATAATATTTCTTTTGTTCAAAGAATGGGACTGTAATAGTTTGTGTCTAATGTTCAGCATTTCCTAGATGGGGATCAAAAGTTGGAATTAATAGCACTGTGAGGAATAATAAAAAAACATTGCTGAAAAGGCCTGTACTGTTAAATGTGATGTATTTTAGGTTGAACCTTCCATTTTTCATGTGTTCCATCCATTTTCGATCAATTTCTTTGACAGTTATTTTTGCCAGCTATCCTCATGTGTGACTCTGCAGAAGCTTGCAAAATAGGTAATGAAATTACCTATTTTGCAAGGTAAGGCATGAAATGACTGTGCAGGAAATTGATCGTTGCTCTGGAAAATCCAAAAATACAGAAGATAAAACCTCCAGTTAAGCCCTGAAGAAGTCAAATTCCTAATACATATCACAATATACTGTATTCCCACCATCATATTAGAGTTCTTGATATTGGTCCCTGATTTAGACTTGTGGTGGCACTCTCAACTTTTGTCCCTAGTGATTGCCGAAATTCAGTAAAATTTGATAGATTTATTGTTCTGTTGGTACCACTAGAGACATGGAGCATTGTCATAGGTACAGACGAAATGGGAACCCTTACAAAGGATTTAACAAAAACAAACAAACAAACCCTTACAGAAACACTTGTAATATACCTATGTAATAGTTTACATTTTGCACTGTTTGCCTTACACATAGGCATTAAGCTTGCCAAGGGGCATTAAGGTACAAAACATACGTATCAAACGACAAGAACAAAGTATATACAAGGAATATGAAAAAAGAAAATGAAGGTAGTATTTACATGAGATTAGGAACCATCCAAAAATGAACTTAGGCTATAAAATGCTTCGTTTATTAGAAAAATCTTCAGGGACTTTTTGAATTGTGTGATTGGGGATATACTTTTTATATCCGGAGGAAGTCTATTGCATATGATGGTGGCCTTTTTGGCTTTTGATGCTGCCCATATTCGTTGTTTAGTTTATACATACAAGTAGCAAGAAGTATATACATAGGTGTATTGCTACTCTTACCGATTCCCCAGAAGTAAATTTCCATGTGTGAAGCCACCTAAACCTTCAACTCTTTATCGCCTTTCCACCTCTCTCCCCACTCCTACTCATTCCCTCCCCCTACTGTGACTCCACCCGATTGGCCTCCTTTAACCCAATCACTGCCAGCAAATTATTCTAGGTTTAGTGTGCTAATACTGCCAGTGCCAAATTCTTAAAGCTTTGTAATGAGGTGGTTCTTAATTTTAAAAAAAATATAAAACATTATATTTAAATGTCTTCTACTTAAGCCAGCGGTTCCCAAACTTTTTCTTTCCGCGACCCATTTTAGCCCATACGTTTTAGCCGCGACCCCCTAAAAATAACAAACAATGTGTACATTCAAATGATATTGTTTTTAAAGTAATTACAATCCTCATCTCGCGACCCCTTTCCGAACGGCTCGCGACCCCCAGTTTGGGAACCACTGACTTAAGCTAATTTTTCATTGATATACATTTTGGAATCAAATGGTGAAAAAGAAGAATTTATTTAGATTGCTTGTTGAAGGCAATGATAATTGATAAATCAATATTTATTGAGTTTGTAACCCTCTTTACTTGGTTTGGGGCTCCATTTGAAATATCTACTCTTGTCTTATTCAAGGATTGAAGTGCATTTGGTTGACCTGCCTTTGTATGCTTATTTTAATTTAGGTCTATGTATCCTCACTTGCTCTCCTGAAGATGCTTAAACATGGACGTGCTGGAGTTCCCATGGAAGTCATGGGTCTTATGCTAGGTGAATTTGTGGACGACTACACAGTTAGGGTGATTGATGTGTTTGCCATGCCTCAGTCTGGAACTGTAAGTTAATATTTAAGCACCTCTCCATGTAGTTTTAACTCGTATATAACATTTAGGCATTTGTGCATGCCTCATGGTAACATACTTGTCATATGATTTTTTAAAATGTGTGTTAGCTCTCTATAGCTGCTCACATTTACTTCATTACTACTAAAGAGTTCACCTTTTTGGCTGGCTCGACAGCATTCTTTTCAATCTGTCTTAGTCAGACAAACTTGGAATTATTTTGGCAAAGTTAGTGAAGGAGTGGATTCAGACTTATCAGCATAGCTCATTCCAGGTGCAGGTTCATGCTATCTTGATGTAATCGCTTTGCCCTTTTTTATTTCTCTTCTGTGTTTTAAATATTTACTCACTAGATTATAGTGTGCTCTTTGGGCCACTTTTCAGTATATCTTTTTTATTTCTAAATTCTTAATAAGCACACTCCATTCTCATTAATAATACTTTATATTTATGAGCACAGAGCACCTTTCAGTACTCATCAAGAAATACCAAAGTAAAAGGAAGTCAAAATTTATCGGACACACTTCTAAACTCGTGTGGCAGAGGTTCGGAGAAGGCAGAAGAGATGGATGGAGGAGGTATTGAGAGGAGGGGGCATTTCCCTTAATCAGGACTAAAATTATAATGTATACTATTAATCTGATGGTGGTTTTTCATAATCTTTGATATTCTTCATTGTTAAACTACTGCTTTTGTATTTTCCAGATAATAATTTGATTTAAAAATCAAATCAGATGTATAACATGTAGTATAATTAGTAGTTATTAGCAATCAATTTTAAGATCTACACGAGGGATATTCTAGGCATCCAGATTAGAGTACATGCTGAAGTATATTCTGCCCAGTCTAGTTGTAAGAATACAATAGTCATACCCAGTTCTGGCCCAAGCTATGTTACATGTGTGGGCAAATTTTTATTTGGTCACCCCTATCAAAGAATTTATTTTCTGATTATGATTTCTCAAACCACAATTTATTTTAGGGATACTTGGGGATTCAGAATGATCCTCTTATCAGTGTCCTTTCCTTTTCCTCCAGGAACTCTTATTTTTAATCTGTAAGTTATCTCCAAGCTTCATGTTTTACAAGAAGTGTTTTCAGGGATTATTTACATTATACCTACTTCTTGAGCGTGAATGTAATTTCAACGGTAAATTGTATTGGATTTTGAACCATAGTTTCTTTCTGTGGCTTGGTGAAAATAATGCTAATAGAGGAAATCGTTAGTCCATAGGTCTCACTGTGCTCTTTGTTGAAGTTAGTAATGAGTGTCAGTCTTTTTTATATCACTTTAAAAATGGCCCTTTATAATATAAATACATATTGGATACAAGTAAAATTTTCCAATTTTTTTACTTTATCTCGCCATTTCACATTCCTTAATAAGTGGCAGACTGGCTACCCCTACATCCGACCCCCTGTGGCTTTTGCCCACGTTGCCCAAGCTTTGGGCCAGCACTGGTTATAATTGTGTTTTCAATAGCTATGCACAGAGAAGACACGAGACAAGCTTTATTGTTACTTCTGCAATGTTATGATACATTTATTTCTTTTAGGGTGTCAGTGTTGAAGCTGTTGATCCTGTTTTCCAAGCAAAAATGTTGGACATGCTGAAACAGACCGGTCGACCAGAAATGGTTGTGGGTTGGTATCACTCTCACCCTGGTTTTGGCTGTTGGCTCTCCGGTGTGGATATCAACACTCAGCAGAGCTTTGAAGCCCTCTCCGACAGGGCGGTAGCTGTTGTTGTTGACCCTATTCAGAGTGTAAAGGGTAAGTTAGGCATCAATGTGTATCTAGCTAAAAATGACATGCATGTAATGTGTAGCCTCAGAAAGCAAGAAGTCGTCATCATAGGTATTCTACCTTATAAAAATGAGTGTGAGGTGGGTGGGCTTTTCGCCCACCGGGACATGAATATTTGTCTATTGTTTACTGAGTTCAATATAAGAAAGGATTTGATAGTCCTTATTTTTCTCATTTCGTATGAAATTATGATCATAAATGGTTGATCCAAGGACAGTCCTTCCTATAATTTTGTGACTGTGGGTAGTTTACTCTTACATACAGTAAAACCTCTCTTTTACACTTTTGACGGGGATAAAGGAAAAAAGTGTAAATCGAGGGAAATCTTAATTTTTAGGAAATAGAAGCAAAATCATAGCCTAATGTTAAGTAATTTTATTTTATATAACAGGTGATGCTTAATATTTGATGGATCACCAAAAAGAGACATAAATGAATGAATAAACAAAAGTTAACAAAAATTAAAAGTATTCTCATATTTTAACTAAACTTGATTTGAGGTGGTGTCTACCTACATATCTTTGCATCAAGGGCCTGCATTTTTTCTTCAACAATAGTCTATGTCATCCGTGCCTTTGTGTTGGCTGCATAGGTGGTAGGCAAGGTCTTATTGTTTTTAAAACAATGTTGATGGTTTATGGACTTTCCAAAAACCAAGGGCTTCAGTCTCGCACTGCCATCTGAATTAGCTCCTAATAAAACAGTAAGGCGACCTTTGCTGTGCTTGGCCCCATGACAAGGGTCCCCTTTGAAGTCTATAGGGTCTTGTGTGGCATTATTTAAACAAACGACCTGTCTCGTTGACATTAAAAATGTCTTTAAGTGCATTATGGGTATAGCCATCAACGTGATTTTGCAAAGTTGTGCACTTCCAGTGAGAAACTGTTTCAGGATCAATGTTGTGTACACTTTCAGAGTCACCACAAAAGGTTTTATAGACAATATTTATATCGACTTTTGAAACGGTCTATCCAGCCATTTGATGTTTTTAAGTCATCAATGCCTAGTCTTGGTCCTGCATGTAGTGCCTTTTATTTTAACAAAACTCCACTAATCGGAAAAGGTAGGTACCTGCTGCCAGTGGCGAATATAGGTTATCACTTTGGGGGGAGGGGAGAACACTGGCTAGCTAGCATAGACTGGCTGTAGTTAAGATACCTACAAATGCACTGAGCGCCTCTCGCAGCGGTTATGCGGCCTTATTTCGAGGGGGGAGGTGGTGGGGGGCCATATATTTGCCACTGCCTGCTGCTCTGGAAGACTGAAACCATGTTTTCAATATTTCTTCAAGTTCATCACACTTGGAGTATTTAATGTATTTACGCCTTTTACTAATAGAGCCGCAGTCCTTAGCACTTTTCCCTATACATCTACAGGTTGTTACAATTGTGTTCCACGTTGAACTTGGTATGTCTAGTTCTTTGGCCAGGGATACGCGAGTGCCTGTACGAGAGTCAACTCTTTGCAAAATGTTGATTATTTCTTCCAATGATAACGATTTGCTCACACGCTTGTTTGCCATTTTGAAATGTTTCCTCACCACTGCCATAAATAATTGCGCATAAAATAAAATAAAAGGTGAAGTAACTAAAAACACAATATGAATGGTATTATAGTGCGTGAATTATGAGAAATATGAAAATGATCGCTGCGAAGTATGAAAACAAGAGTTGACATAAATGTTATTAATTCTTGGTAAGTCATATGATATCATATACATGCACTCAATTAAAAGTAAGATTTCGAGGTGATGGGCAGCTGTTATGGTACCCTATTTGAAAGGCATAATTCTTAAACCAGTCAACATGCTCCATCTTCCAGGGAAAGTGGTTATAGATGCATTCCGTTTAATCAACCCCAACATGATGGTTCTCGGCCAAGAACCAAGGCAAACTACCTCTAATCTTGGTCACTTGCAGAAGCCCTCCGTCCAGGTATGTTAGAATTAAGCATTTTCCTAATGAATGTTTCATTGTGTGGGGATAACTTTGTTAGCCTTTCACAATGCTAGTTCATGTAAAAATGAATTCTCTGCTCATTGTTTAGCAGGAAGTATTTGCAGTGTCTCATGAAGGCCTAAAGAATCCTCACTTGTGTGTTTTTTTATTATTTAGTTCTGTTTATTTTACTTACTATTTAATTAATCCAAAGCAAAAAGTAGCATTGACTTTTTCTCAGTGATGCTGTAATTTATGGAGAGGTGACAAGCTATCTTGATTGTTCACTAAAATACTGCAACCTAATTCACTAATTTCAAGAGAAACATTCGAAATCCATCCCTTTGGTGACACCATTGACTGCACTCTTCTTCCTTAAATTTTGTTCGTTTTCAAAAGCAGTAGTGATTGGTGAGGCTTCATTGTGCATACTTTTGGGTTGTAAAATTTTTTCAAAGTGTTCTGGGAAATTTTCACCTTCAAGTTCCCCTTCCTTCTGGGGCTGTCCATAAATGATGTCCACACAATTGGGGGGAGGGTGGGGGTCACCACCTCGTGACAATGTGTGACAGGGGGGAGAGGGGTGCTATGCTTCATGTGACATCCACACTTCCACTATATATTATGTCTTATTATTACTCAGACTGTGGAGGAGGGGTGGAAGTTTTTTCATTTTTGTGACATCATTAAAGGGGAGGACACTATTTGTGACCAACTGTGAAAGGGGGGGAGGGGGTCTAGTTTAGTCCAAAATTGTGTGACATCATTTATGGACAGCCCATCTGATGTGTATGCCGAGTAATCTCACCCTAGACATGCAGTTAACCCAACTATTCAATGGTATAAAGCAGCAGTTCCCAACTTTGGTGTCTTAGGGGTAAGCAAGAGATGCTAAATGATGGCAAGAATATTCCCATACTGCCTGTGGTCCAACTGATTGGGGCCACCAAGGGTTTGCTAGTCAAAAAACATTTGGAACCACTGGTACAGTCCCGTACAAAAAATTCTTACCACATCGGGTTAGAAATTATTCTAAGTCTCGAGTTGACGTCAGTGTGACAACATGGCCGAACCACACTTGGACCACAATCGGAGCAATAAACACTTGGACCAGAACAAGGACTCTTCCTCCCTGCAGATAGCGAGGGACCGGGAAGAGTCACGCAAGGGACAAAGGAAGAATTTGACCTGCTGAGGGATTAGTTTAGAGGGGTAGGTTTCCAGGCTGGGGTTTGCTTACAGGAGAGTGACAAAGAGAGGAAGGTCTGCAAAGTTGTAGCTGAGATCTCTTCTTTTTTAAAGCTACTTGAAGGAAAGGGATCTATCCATTTTTTCGAGAATCCACCACGGTATGGTAGAGGCGGACTACATCCACTGCAAATACTGTGTTTACCGCATTTATATATGAATAAAGCAGTTGCATATTACATACTACCATCGTCCAACCATATCTCTGAAAATACACTATGAATCCGTCAAACTCACAAGGTTGACAGCTGTCGGTTGTGGTGCCGACGGCACTGAGGTTGACTCAGGTTCTCATGGTAGAGTGCCAGGGTGATTTTGAGGTTGGATAAAGAAAATGTATGTTTCATTTTTTCTTGGTTTCTTTCAAATAGTATAGGTCGGATAAGGTTTAGGAAAGGAAGGGCATACGCGAGGGTCCCAAAAGGTCAGGGGGAAGAGCTCGAGGGTATTCCCTTCATGCCTGGAAACTCTGTGAACGAAATATGTCTATTAAGTTCTTATTTTGTCAACAATTGACGCTTCATAAATATTAAGAACAGTAGCAATGATTTAAAGAAATGCAGACATCAATATTATCATGCTAAAAAGTGTATTTGTTAAATTAAACATTTTATTATTATATAATAGCATAATATACAAGGTGCTTCCGTCAAAGTGAATCGCCATTATTTACAACCCTCAATGACACCCAAGCATCAGTTAAGGATAAGATTTTTTGAAAATGATAGCAAACAAGGGTTTGGGATGTGTAATGTCCTAGGAGTGATGCCCCACAAGAAAAGAGAAAATCTACTGAAGTTTTCCAAAATGTTTTTACAAACACTTGTTTAATTAACGAAATAAAATAAATCAGGAAAAAATTAATGATTTTGAGGCTGCAAAAACGATGCGTATAAGAAAGTTAAACAAAATAATTTAATACCACATGTTTTAAGCCACCTAGGCATGCCATTTGTCTTTTTTAGGAAGAATTTGTCCACAGTCAACCATTAGTTCATGCAGTTGATTAACAAGAAAGTTGTGTTGCTAACTCTGGAAATATAGGCTCAGGAGTTCTTATCTTTCACTTTTCATTTACAAATATTTTGTCCTTCTCATCTATGTGCGTGTGGAGATAACAAGACCCTCATTACGGGATATTTCCATGGTCATATATTAATTTACACAGTGGATAAACTAAAAAACTACTTGTTTCATACTCAGTAACTATAGGGTCATAAGTGCATTCCTTATCTTCCGCTGAGTATTTACAAATTTAAAACGGAACTCTAACGTAATTATTTACCAAATTGATCAATGCATATTTATGAAAGAACTTTGGTAATTATTACCTTAGAGTTTCGCATAAAGGTTTATAATGCAGAGCATTTCATATGGAATGCATTCCTGAGCCTATATTTTCCAAATTAATAACCAGTATTTTTTTTGTTAATCCATTGCGTAAGCTAATCGCTGACTGTGGACAAATTCCGAGTGGGCATAATCTTGAGTCGTTGGGATGAGATTGCCTCCTCCCACCCACCTCTTTCCATTTTTCGCTCACCCATAAGCAAGTGCAAGCCCGGAACCCTACCCCTCCCATCGAAAATAATCCCTCAGCAGGTCAAATTCTTCCTTCATCCCTCGCAAGACCCTTCCTGGTCCCTCACCAATTGCGGGGAGGAAGAATCCTTGTTCCGGTCCGAGTGTTTATTGCCCTCCCGTGCGGGGTACGGTTCGGCCACGTTGTCTCATTGATAGAGACCTGCAAAAGTTGGCGTTATTTTATAGCCAAAAGTGGTGTTATTTTTTGCAAAATCGGTGTTATTTTCCCCTGAAATCGGTGTTATTTTCCCCTGAAATCGGTGTTATTGTCACGACAAAATATTTGCTGTGAATTAAGTGCCCTCCTCCCAGCAGACCCACCTGTTGGCAATGGATGTTGAATACCATTAATTAGGGAAAATTTAAACAATTAATACCATGCTGTATTCAGATTTTATATTTTTGTGCGTTTCACATACCTAACCAATTTACATAAAGAGCCAAATTACGGTTAAATTTCCATATATTCAAATGAATAAATTACCAGTGTGGCAAAGTTTCTTCTTTTAGATTTGTTCTTCTATTTGTTAGCACAGTGTTGTAGGTGGAAAGAAATCTCTCCGAGTCCACATTAGCACAGGGAATCCAAATCGCTTCAAGGCACTTTAATGCAAATGAAGATTCAAACAAATTTAGTACCTGAATTTCTTTCATTATATCCACTGAACCCTGGAAATTTTGTTGCTGCAATATTTGACGTAATTCCCCAAACCCCAACATCAACTTTTCCGTCTCAATTGACTCAAGGCAACGAACTTTTTTTTCAATTTCATGATTAAGTCAGGGCTCACCCACCCATTGGCGGCCCCAAGCGGCGGCAGCATGTGCGTTGTGCAATTGCCTCACGAAAAACCTGGCGTATTTCTTTGTCATAGACCTGAAACTTAAAGCCTTAATTATTTTGTTGCTTTTTTGTTATTGAAGTTTTGATTATTTTACTTTAAAATCCATTTAAATTTTACATTAACTTAAACGGTTTTTAAAACCACAAGCTAAATGCGAATGTAAATCAAAATAATTTTGGAAATAGTCGAAACTTGGTGGTAATCTAAAGGGGAAGTATGCATTTAGTAAAAACTTGCTCTTCTTAAAAGGCAAACTTTTTGCTTCCTTCCTTCCACTTATAACGCGCCATTTTGCAAACAGTTTGTTACGAATTTCCAGGACGAGACCCACGAACCCCCCTTATCCTGGGGATACTACTAAAGTAGGCAACTACTCTTCTCATCCCGTAACTTCCTTAATTTTTGTCGTTTTGGATAAGATTCCCACTTACGTAAGCATATATTTACATAATTCGAGGCTGACTTAACTCGGGGACTGCCTGTAAAGCAACATTTTTGCATGCATTTTTCAATCCTTTTCTTCAAGTTCTCAAAACTTGATTGAATATTATATCCGAATAACATTTATAAATAAAGTTGTACCGGAAAGGCCATTTCCAAATATGTACTGCTTAACTAAATGTTTACAGTTGTAAGTTAAATGACAGAGACTGTCAAAATGAGGAAATTCTCGTTGGAAATGTTGAAATTCGCAATTGTAACTTGGAAATTTGCGACAATATACGAAATTCGCGTTTTCGCGGAAAAACCCCCAGAATTTGCGCAAAAATTCGCGTTATCGCATTTGTGAGTTTTGCACGTCCCTACTCATTGACATCAACTCGGGACTTAACTATCCCGAGGTGGTAAGAATTTTTTGTCCGGGACTGGACATAGCTTAAGGTTTAGGTGTGTTCATTCTTGAACTTTCCTTTTAATTCAGATTTCCCTCTAATTACGTAATTGCATGGTTAATTTGGAGATATTTTAATGTGTGCAGATCACGAACGGGAGACACTGTTACCAATAGATCTATCATAGTTAAGTTTTATATTATGAGTGTTGAAGTTTGTGTCCTCAATTGTTTCATTATAATATGATTTTCTTTTCATCCCATAGGCACTCATCCATGGCCTCAACCGGCATTATTATTCTATCAGTATAAATTATCGTAAAAATGAATTGGAGCAGAAAATGCTTCTAAATCTGCACAAAAAATCTTGGATGGATGGCCTTACATTGGCTGACTACTCAGAGCACTGTCGTATCAATGAGAAAACTGTCTCAGATATGTTAGATCTGGCTAGAAATTATAACAAGGTATGTTGTGCACTATTTTTTATTTTATTTTGGTAAGTAATGATATTTAAACTGATTTACTAGTTTATTTTACATCTTCTGTAACCCATAGGTCTATTTTCCACTTTTGCCAAGGTGTGCAGGGAGTGTGTTTTTATCAGAGATCTCATGCAAATCCATAAAATTGATTGTCATTAATTCATTACAGTAGAAGCCCTATTTAGCGAGAGCCCTCGGGATTGAAAAATCACTCGCTAAATGGAACTCTCATTCATACCCTATGATGATTAATAATCACTCTACAGCCAATTCCTACGACTGTAAAGCTAATATAGTCATTATTGTGGGATTTTTGGTGAGTGGCGATAGCTATTAAAAATCATATTTTTGAACATTTAAATTAATTATGATCGTATTCACTTTCGATGACATCAAATTCCATGTTAGATATCATACACTGGAATATGAAACGTCGAATTTTGACACGTGCACTGTACTGCGCATTACTTTATTGTTATTGCCCCGATGTTTTGGGTACACCAAATATGTCGTGGCTGCTACAGGCTACAAGTAATAGCAATGCAACGGACTATAAACGGCAAACACTTTGGAAACGAGAAAACATTTCATGCCTCCTACCTCCCTAAAAAGTGTATAAAAACAGATATATGATTCGGAGAAAGTTCTATTAATTGAATTTTGCAAAAATGCTAGTTAACTTAATGACCAAGACCTACGGGGATTTTGTTCCATGTAAGCACCGGGATCTATCTTCTCCAGTTAAATAGTGGAAATAGAGGAGAGGACTTCAACGTCTGTAAGATCGCCTCAGAAAACAGCTGACTTCGGCTTTTCGGAACAATAGAGCCCAATATCACCAGCAATTATGATTAGCTCTTAACAATATACTGTTGTTTGTAGGGGTGTGTGGGTTCCCGAAATGTCGGGTCGGGTATTTAGTGTCCGATCTGAACACTCGATCGTCTCCTGAAAAATTCGGGTAGGGTATTTGGCGCTCGAATTTGAATTTAATCGACTGATCCATAGTGAACTTCCGGTTTTAAATCAGCCATGCACCCGTACAGACAACTAATGTACATACCAACGTAACAACCTTACGTGCATTTACACAACTAACTCAGCGACCGTGGTTCGTACTGTCGTAGGTGCTAACCACTGTGTGAACGCTCGTTGGTTACCGATAGAGTAGTAGTTCTTAACGTTGCTTCTAAACAGTGGTCAGGCGCTGATGTCGCGAACGGAAACCGGAAATGATAAAGGACGATAACCAAAAAAATCAATCAAAATAGTGAAGCATACGGTGCTACATTGATGTGTATGACATTTTAACACTTTTTATAGGAATTGAAAATCACATTACACTCATTTTTTCTTATTTACGAAAATAATGCTTCACCCTTCTCCATTTTGATTGCCTTATTTGATTATCGCACTTCATCTATTCCGAATTCCGCCATCTACACAAGCGCTGACAACTGTTTAGTGGTAGCATCAGGAACTACTTGTCCATCGTTATCCAACGCACATTCATACGGTTTTTAGCGCTTGCAACGATAAGGATGAAGGTCTTTAGGTTAGTTGGTTTTTTGAGTGAAGGGGCCACTACTAGATCGTGGCACTTGCGACGAAGCTGAAGTTTCTAAGCAATAAAAACACTATCAGTGCTTTTCATTTGAGTACGGTGATTATCACTGAGCAGGCGATCGACGGAGAGAGAGCCACCAACAGCTGGAGATTCAGCTAAATCGAAAGTACCATGGTGTGGCAATCGCCGTCTATCGCCGCTAATCGAAAACACCCAGAATGAAACATCTATCGATTTATCGATTAGAAAAAATAAATTATTGAATGTCGATCTTCCGGTAGGCCTAGTCAGTGAATCAGTCAGTGCTCTCTAAAAGTGATATTTACCGATTATATTTTTTTACAATTTCATCTCTATTTTCGTGACATGTGAGAAAAAAAAGCTGGCCTAGGTGTAGGAGGTGAGGGTAGCGATGTTGACGGCAATTTGACAGACGGCAATGACGAATCGTGGTCACACGGAAATCCGCCACCGCGGAATAGTAAGGCAGCTATCTGGCTGCACTTCGTGCAACTGCCGATTTCGTACGCAACGTGCAATTACTGCAATACAGTACTAAAAAACCTATAATATTGCTTTCAATACGGCTTTCATGTCTCATTTGAAATAATGTTCATAAGCTATAGCCTATTACTATTTGTTATAAATATGTTACTTCTTCATCCATGAAAATTGACAATATTAAATTCCAAGTGATCATTGACTTCAATGGCAAGCTTTAAATAAAACATTTGACTAACTTACTGATCTACAGTAGTGGAACAAAAAAATAAAAAGTAAGGATTTGCTTTATAAATCCACAAGAGCTAAAGATCACATTATCTTATTCACAGGTGTGTCCCAGCTAACCTGCCGGTCCTAGTTATATTTTAAGGTGAAAAAGCACAAGCTCCTGGGTGAAATTTTGTTTTGGAACCTTTTGGGTTGCATACTTTGTTCTAAAACAATGATGTTCCCACTCTCAGGTCTTTACAAGACAAACATTTACTGTAATTTTTGTCTTGCCATTGAAACATCCATTTTCCTTAATAATCCAGCACCCGCGAATGTGAATACCTCTACTACCTGAACCCGAAAGTTACCCGATGCCCGCAGATATTTCACTACCCGAAATGAAAAAGTTCTACCCGCACACCCCTAGTTGTTTGTGTTATTATAATAACTATGCGTGGAATACTCTCTTGAATTTATGGAAACATAATTGTTACAAGCAAGTCCACATATGACAGTTGTAAGCATGGAGCGGGAACACAATGAGGACTTACATGGATCAAGTGAGTTTAGATAAGATGTGAAACTGTTTACCACTAGCGAATATGGTATTGGCTTCTGTGAAAGACGTATTTTTCAAGCGATAGTGCACGTTGTGGCCGCTAGGTGGCAGGACACATTGACATTTTTATGATTCACTATTTTTATGTATTCCATGGTACATATACAGTAAAACCTCTCTTTTACACTTTTGACGGGGATGAAGGAAAAAAGTGTAAATCGCGGGAAAATGTAAATCAAGGGAAATCATAATTTGTAGGAAATAGAAGCAAAATCATAGCCTAATGTTAAATAATTTTATTTAAATTAACAGGTGATGTTTAATATTTGATTGGTCACCAAATAGACATAAATAAATGAATAAACAAAAGTTAACAAAAAATAAAAGTATTCTCATATTTTAACTTAACTTGATTTGAGGTGGTGTCTACCTACATATATTTATCTTTGCATCAAGGGCATAAATATTTTCTTCAACAATGGTCTATGTCATCCATGCCTTTTTGTTGGCTGCATAGTTTGTAGCCGAGGTCTTTCTTAATGTTTTTAAAGCAACGTGGATTTTTGGACTTTTCAAAAACAAAGCTCTATTTTTGAAAAGTCCAAAAATCCAGGGCTTCAGTCTCACACTGCCATCTGGATTAGCTCCTAATAAAACGGTAAGGCGACCTTTGCTGAGCTTGGCCCCATGACAAGGGTCCCGTTTGAAGTCTATAGGGTCTTGTGTGTGGCATTATTAAAAAAAGACCTGTCTCGTCCACATTAAAAATTTATTATTTCGGGGGAAGATTGAAACAATGTCTTCAATATTTCTTCAAGTTCATCATACTTGGAGTATTTAATGAATTTATGCCTTTTTCCAATACGGCCGCATTCCTTAGCACTTTTCTCTATACATTTACGTGTTTTTACAATTGTGTTCCACGTTGAACCTGGTATATCAAGTTCTTCGGTCAGGGACACATGAGTGCTCGTATTAGAGTCAATTCTCTTTGCAAAATGTTGATTTTTTCTTCCAATGATAACAATTATCTGGCACGCTTGTTTCCCATTTTAAAATATGTTTCCTCACGATTGCCGTAAGTAATTGCTCATTAAATAAAACTAAAGGTGAAGTAACTAAAAACCTAAAAACACAAGATGAATGGCTTTAGTGCGTGAGTTACGAGAAATAAGAAAAATATCGCTGCGAAGCATGAGAACAAGAGTTAACATACGTTTTAACTTTTCGCCACAATGACAGCGGTAGTTGGCCAAATAACATCTAATTAAATATATTTATGGGATCCGCTACAAATTTAAATGTACTGTTTAAACATCTAGTACGGCTAGGGAAGAGAATTCTATTCCCTGGTATGAGCGATCCCGATTCCTTAGTACTAGAATCCCGATTGCTAGCATTACAATATCCGGCATAAATACTTTTCAGCAATGCTATCGATGTAATGTGCTATCATCAAACGAATAATTGTGTTTTTTAAAGGAAACCAAATAAATCAGCATTCATATATCATGTTTAAGCATGTATTTTATCCATATTTAACATTAATCACCCTCGAAGAGTCGCCAGTTGAAGTGCGCCAGCCGCCATCTTTCTTGCCTTCAAATGTTGTAAATGGCGGGATTTGAAAGTGTAAATAGCGGGATGAAAATACATTATAATGATGCAAATATTTTTGGGACCGGGAGAAAATGTTGTAAATCACGGGAAAACGTTAATTCCGGGGACGTTAAAGCGGGGTTTTACTATACGTGATTTGCTGCGAGTTTCAAGCACGAGGCAGAAAGTTCCTAAGGTTGTAATTTCCGAAATGAATACCTTCACGATACACAATATCTTCTACCGTACTTACATCTAGTGGGAACTTGTTGATAATGAATACTAACTACACTGCCTGCTGCGAGATAGACGTATGATTTATATTACATTCAACTCTCGATTATCCGTGCTAATGGATGCACAACGAGGCACAGATAATCGAAAAATGCGGATGACCGAAAAACATGGAAAATGTGGTCGTGATATTGACATTTCACTTCGTAGGATGGAAACCATTTCACATAACAGACTGCAGCGTTTACCGCAAGACAACTAATGAAATACTAAATATTTCTATTATTTTGAAATATAATAATATCATAAACATTTATAAATTTATAGCTTCTAATGCTTGAAACACAACATAATGGGTACTTACTCAGCTTGACCACGTAGATAATAAAAGCTGACATCTTGCTTATTTTCAGTAAAAGTACATCGAAGTGATCATATAATACAAAAAATTGTTACAATTGTGAGCCTCTGATATGTTGTGATATAATATATAGATTCGGCATTAGAAGGATTAAAAATATTTCGCATTTCAATTGACTGCAGGTGTTACGCCAAGAAAACAAGTGAATAACGAAATGCTAATTTTCCAGTTTGTTTATTTCGAGTATCATGAAATCTTCAACATTCATCTATAAATATTTTCTAATTTAATAAATAGTTTCTAATGCTTGAAACAAAATATAATGGGCGCTTAACTTGACCATATCGATAGTAAAAACAATAGTATATCTTGCGTATTTGAAGTCAATGTAAAAATCATTATCGAAGTGAATTTCAGAATAGAGCACATTCTTTTATTGTGAATCTCGGAAATAACAAGTTATTTTTTGCTGTTTACTTGATTTCTTCATGTTTTCTTTTATTGCAGTTCTTATTTTTCTGGCTGACATTATGTCGCAATAATCGAAATCATTTTGTCGCATGTAATCCAGCTAAGTTTCAACACTCGCCAGAGCTTCTGTGCGGGTGCCAACTCTTCTTCCTTTACGTAGTTTTTGAACTCCAAGCGAAAAGCATCAGCGGCTGAAACATTGCCACTCAATCGCTCTCCCTGAATAGCGATTTCACGAATTCTATGTCGCTGCTTGAATCTCGTCAACCACCCAGAAGAAGCTTTAAAATCCCTTTCTATCCCTAGAGACTCGTGAAAAAGTTTAGCCTACTGTGCGCACATGGGGCCTGAGACGGGTAAACCAATTGACCGTTTTTGATTGAACCAAGGAAGCATGGCGGAGTCTAACTCTTTAAAGGTTGATCGTTTCATAGTCTTACGCTTTTAGGGTCTCAAACCACTGTCCGAGGTTCCAGCGAACTTCATCAGCTTACTTTTATTCTTAATTATATCCCGAAATGTTAGTAATCCCACATCATATTCTTTTGCCAGTTTAACCCATTCAATGCTGACCTGTTGATATGACATTTATTCCCACGCTGAAGGGTTTTTTTTGTTTATTTATATAAACCAAAACACATCCAGCAAAGAACGAAACTCATCCACGTGTGCCTAGAGCAAGACTAAGATGCTGAAGGAAGTTGCAAGTGCCAGCGCAGACGCTTGGGAACTAGGGAAAACCGAGAAAAGTAACGGGAGCGATGCCTTGAATTCAAGGCATCTGCATTGAATGGGTTAAGTGGAGAGTCTCCTTTTTCATTTCTTGTAATCAATTCAAGTTTTTTTAGCGATGGAAAGGACAATTTTCTTCCGTTTTCTGCCATTTGTATCAGCTTTGTCAGAATGTGGTAATACAGTAACAAATGCAACTTTGAAGTTATTGATATTTCCACACAAATGAACTGGCACAATCGCATCTGGGTAAAAACAAATGACTGTTTAACGGCGAATAATGACCAGGGAGCTAGCCAGAAGTCTGTGTACATCTTCTATGCACATCTACCCTATCTTTTATTGATGGTCAACTATTACATAAGCAACTTATGATGCTTATTTTACATTCATTCACTTACCCCAGTCCTAAAATAGTCAAACTTTGATAAAAATTAGGGTAAAAGCTAGGGGTGAGCCGATAGCCTTTTTTCCGATAACCGATACCCGATATTTTGTCCCGATAACCTGATTTGGACCGATATTTAAATCCTATATAACTGTATTTTAGGGATGAGTCAATTCCACTTTTTTTTTATTCCGATCCCGATTCAGATTCTTTCAAGTCGATTCTCAATTGCGATTCCATCGGTTCTTATTCCTAATAACAGGTGGGATATTGATACACTAGTAGCGTACGACTATTATCTAAATTCAAGTACTGGCTAGAATAAAATAGCAAAGACAATTAAGTCACTCATAAAGTGTATTTAATGACAAATAGCAAATATATCCTCAGATTTTCGTCTATGTTTAAAATACAGTTAAACTTTGATTTTACGCAGTTGGAGGGACCAAAATAAGGGCACTGTGTAAAATCAAAGTGTGTAAAGTTGAGACTTAATGAAGAGGTGACAGCAATGCAAGGTGTCTAATTATTTAGGATGTCTTTTACGTTTTATTTTTAATAAACCTTGTCATATATATTATTTTAAGTGATGGACAAGGAATATTTAAACAGAATTTTTGAATATTAATGAAATTACTCATTTTGGGTGAAAGTAGTCACTTTAGTTTTTTGCATCCCTTTATCAAATATTTATGTACAACTGTCTCTAAAGCATTCAGATTTTCAACGTAGCCCTCTGCAACCTATGGGTGTGCATAGCAAAAATTGTACAAATTTCTGAAAGCTTCTCTCATATCACTATGAGTAGGATGAACAGGCACTGCTTCACTGTCATCTATCATGTCACTGTCTCCCTCAAATAAATCAGAAACTGGCGGGTTGGTACATTCTGCACTCACTGTTTCTTCATTTGTAGCCAACTCTTCATCTATCTGATTGTAGGTGAGTGGTGAAATAACTGGCATTATTGGGCAAACCTGATTAACTTGCCCAAGTTCATTAGCAAGCAGATCCTGCAGTTTTGGGGGCCTAGATGAGGTCTCTTCAGCCGCATAAATGTCTGTCTCGCCATAGCCTACTGATTTCCAGCAATTTTTTATGATTTCCTCTGAAACATTATTCCATGCTCGAGCAATGCTTCTGACAGCATGGAGGAGAGTCCAAGGAGCAGCTTCTGTGAGACTTATGCAATAATGTAAACAAAAGGAATTGAAAACTCATGCAGAGGCTACCTTGCTAAAAATGTGTTTGCAGACCGTCTGCATTTACACTGCTACGATGGATTGCTGGCAGATAAAAACTACTGTTTTCACGAAACGATGTAGTATGGATAGGGCTATATCGGAAGTTATTTCAAACATACGTGATTTTAACCATACTGAAATGATAAATGCATGTAATAAGCCTAAATCAGCCATTTTACTTGGCCATGAAATGGACTGCATGAGCCAAAAATGTCTATGACCTCAAATGGTCCTTTCTCTTTGAATTCTGACCTTTCACATTAGAATATTTTCTCATTACAATCAAAAATATTTTTATATTTTCGATACAATTGAAGCAATGGCTTAAAGCGTGAACCATGTCATGCTATTCATTGGAACTTTGCTGCGATGGCAGTGTCAAGGTCAACCTGGACCTCCAATTCAGCCAACTTCTTTGTCTTCACAGCATAGCTCACTCTCCCCCAACCCCTGCCGACACCGGATACTTTTTTTGGGTTTGCTTCAAGAGGAAGGTGGTGTTACATCATTCCGTGATGAGAAGAGGCTGGCAGTTTCTTCACCCTCTCTCTAGGGCTACCTGTATCTCCGATTGAGCCGACTTCTTTGTCTGCACTGCATAACTCACTCTCCCCCCACCCCGGCCGACACTGGATACTTTTTTCGGGTTTGCTTCGCAAGGATGGTGGTAAATCATTTCATGATGAGGAGAGGCTGACAGTTTTTTCCCCCTCTCTCGGCTCGTATTACA
Organism: Pyrrhosoma nymphula; assembly: GCA_963573305.1. Classification (NCBI taxonomy): domain Eukaryota; kingdom Metazoa; phylum Arthropoda; class Insecta; order Odonata; family Coenagrionidae; genus Pyrrhosoma; species Pyrrhosoma nymphula. The sequence continues at coordinate 46,122,080 of OY754335.1, read as the reverse complement.
GCTTAGACTCAATCAGGGAGAAAGTGAATGGAGTAACCCAAGAAGATCTCTCCTTTGCCTTATCTGTGTTTATCTATCCTCGCCCATTTTCTCTTCGACCCAGGTGGCTTCCACTTTTGGGGGGAGGGGATGGGCCTCCTTTTAGGGTGGCTCCGTAGGCAACACTGGGTTGATGCGGCTGATGCTCGAAGGAAACGAGGGGAGCCTTTAATTCGGCCAATTTAAATCGTAATCTTACTCTTGTGGTAGGGGTGAGGTAGATTTCGAACTTCCTCGTGATTTTTTCACAACCTGAAATTATGTTGCGTAGCGCTCGAGAGAGCTTTGAAACGCATCGTTGCATCAATAGAACTAGCAACGTAGTGCATCGGCGCATGCAGAGAGAGAATCGGAACTCTGACCTCTTTTTACTTCCTTTTTAAGGACACATTCATTAAAGTGTGAATTTTAATACTTCAGATCTACATCCAATTTTTTTTAATGAATTAGAATCAGATTTCAGTATCCGGTAAAACGAAATATCCACGGATCTTTGGATCCAACGTATCCAATCCGACCATCCCTAGTTGAAATGCTGAAAATGCTACGTAAAATCAAGATTATTTTTCTCTTAGGGACTGAAGTTATACTGCGTAAACTCATAAAACTGCATAAAACCAAGAAACTAATTAAAATTAAGTTTTTACCATTGAAATTCCCTATGTTCCCGGCCGGACTTGCATATCGCTACTTAAAAACAAGAACAACGTAAAATCAAAGTGCGCAAAATTGAAGTTTTACTGTATTTATCTATCTGGAATTGATGGAATTGGAATCGACTTAAGGCGATCGATTCTCGATACCGTTTCTAAGCCTGAAAATTGGTGGAATCGAGAATCGACATTTGGAATCGACTCATCCTTACTGTATATATATTGAATACCTCATATGGTAGCAAACATTGCTATTTAGGCCTATAAAAAATTGTGCTCAAGTTTAAAACATTTATTTAAAAGACCAATCCACAAAATATAAACATTAACAAGACTTCAGAATTAATACATGTCGGTACGTATTTTTAGCCAAAAAAACAAGTTGTTTAACCTTGTTTGGGTTCAATGCTCCCCTTGTCTTAGAAGATACTAAATTTGGTGAGTTGAGAAACCTTTCAGATGCAACAGATCCTGATGGTGCAGCTAAAAATATTTTTGCTACTTGTGACAGATGCACATATGTTTTACAATTTTTCCAATAATGAAGAGGATCACCGTCAATGGGCAATAAGGATTCTTTCAGATAATCCTCTAATTCATCCTCTGGATTGTCTAGGGATATTTTTGTCTGAGGAAGAATCATACTGTACAAACTCTGTAAAGGGCAACCCACTGTACTTTCTTTTGTATTTGAAATTTCCAAACTGGCATATTTTTTTAATGGGTCTTTCATAAAACTAATAATGTCTCTTTTAGCTTTTGTGAGTAACTCTGGGGAAGAAAAGACAAAACCTTTAAACCTTGGGTCCATCAGGGTAGCAACTGTATAAAAATGGCTATTCTCTATGTTTTTGAATCTTTCTCAAGTTTGCTATTAATGATTGACCAAGGACTTGGAATGATTTGTATCTTTGTCAAACATAGTGTTTAATTTTGCAATCAAACCTCCTATCAGCAGAATGACATTGGCAATGGATGATCTAGGCCCTTCCTCACTCATTTCAAGAGTAACACATCTAAATAATTGCAAATAAGGAACAACATTTTCTATGAGTTGCCATTCTTGACTTGATGGTATATCACTGATGTTTAATGTAGGGGCAAGTCCATTGATCATTTTCTTATGTTCAACGAACCTCTCAAGCATCAGGAAGGTACTATCCCACCTTGTGTTTTGGTCCTGTACCAGTTTATGCACCGGCAAATTATTGTGTTGTTAGTAGGCAATACGCAACTTGTTTGCACTCAAGGAATGCCTGAAATGCCCTACAATCTTCCTCACTTTGGAACAAACATTGTAAAAAGAAGTTTGATTGAGCAGAGCCTCCCGTACAACTAATTGCAGTGTGTGAGCAGCACAACCTTCACTCTGGATTCCACACATTCTGAATGCCGAAACCATGTTAAATGCATTATCTCTAAGAACTAATTGTATGTTTTCCCTCTTAATTTTCCATGATTCTAGTATTTCAACTTAAAAATCTGAAATATTTTCACTCCTATGGTAAACAGGACTAAATAGATCAACT